>CM039483.1:11202344-11463675 GCA_022433065.1 Begonia loranthoides
TATATATATATATATATATATATATATATATATATATATATATATATATATATATATATATATATATTCTTTAAAACGATCTTACTAAAATGATGTTACTTAAATTCTTCTTGGGATAAATCCATACTCTAAAACCAACTACAAAACTATGCATTCATAAAATAATTGTAGCGGAAGACTTGTTAATTAAAATACATTTTTAGTCAAAGCTTTAGTCTTTAACAGTCATTTACAAATCCATACAATATTCATTACATGAAAACTGTAAAAGAGAACCGTGGAATTACCCAACAACCACTAAGTCTTTATCATGAGCAAGCTCCTTCAACGTAACTTTCACATTCGCCATTTTTTTTTGTATTTTCCATACCTATAATGCAAAATTCATCTATAAGTCTAAGACTTAATAAGTAATGCATGTATTTGTAAACATGACATGCCGTGACATTTATTTTTGTTTCTTTTCTTTTCTTTCCTTTCACTTTTCTTTCACTTTTCGGATATGAGTAGGCACGACAGTGGGACAAACATTGCAATTTTCCAAGCCCTTTTGGGAGAATCAGACTCCATGCCCTTTTGGGAGTCCTCCGTTAAATGTTGTGCAGTTTAATGGGTTGGGCTGGAAGCAAGTTCACAGGCTTATGTCCCACTGGCTCACCCTTTTGGGGCAGCCTATCCTCAATCATCATTTACGTACTTTTTTCGCTTTGTTATTAAGTGGGTAACCCTTCAGCCCAAGTAGGTAGTTCGTTTGGGTGATTTGTTAGCACAGACTTGTTCTTGGGCTAGCGTCCCATAACACCAGCCCACAAACGCATCCATTTGGTATGGATGGGGACCCAGTCATATCTCATGCATTTATCCTCTTTTTATCTTTCTTATATGCTTACTCATGCAGGGACATACATGATAATGCAATATGAACATTTCTACATAGTATGCAACTATCAAACCACAATAACAACAAATCCTACACGTGCTCAACAATTAACAAAAGCAATGACATGATTCTCCAATGACAGGATATCATCAAATAATATCTATAAAATCAAGAGTCTTTATCCTAAGCACAAGGAACATCACAATGCATATTTACTACACCTCAATGCTTTTTCCCAATCATAAACAGAACCATAAAATATTCACAACAAAACATTATCCTAAGGAATGGTCAAGGAAGACAACAACCACATTTACTAATGACAGAACCTCAAAAATCAATAAACTATTAATTCCAACTTCATCATCTCCAATACAAGGAACACAAAAAAGCACTATTTTCGATTATACCTATTAAATGGCAACCAAATGAAGAATATGAAGAAATCATCTAACAGGGCAATAACTATCCATTAGCACCCAATATCAATAACCCCAAACATGCAAAACAAACTTTAACCAACAAAACTATATTTTCTCCACATTGACTATGAGGCAGAAAACTAAAACCAGGAATGTAACCACAACACCCCCTAATACCTTACAATGTAGGGCCGGTGAGTCCAAAAACACACTTAAACATTACTTACTTAATCGATAGAAGGGGAAGGAAATCCTTGACTCAGCTCGGCCCAACTCCCCGACGTTGAAATACGATCTCCTCACAACGCTCTCGAACTAGAGTTAATACAGCCACCCTTGATGGAGTGATTCTATTTTCCTCAGAATGTTTTTTATTTATATCGTCTGTTAGGGCGCAAAATCCCCATTTGCGACTCTCCTCCTTCGAGACGACATTGCCCCGAAGAATTAAAGTTGGCATTTTGACGACGGACGTCCCCTAGCCTTTGAAGGACGTCCCTCACTCCGCATTATGTGTCTCTCACTAATAACAGACATCCTTCACGCATATCCTATGGTCTTAACTTCATTCCCTTCCTCATCCGATGATCATCCATACGCGTCCATTTTCCTTTTTTGATTCTCATGTGCCTTGCACGTGCTGTCCTCTAGAACGGGCGTCCCTCTTGTATGAAGGATGTCCCTATTGGACAATGGTCATGCCTCTTGGACAATGGACGTCTCTCTCGCACATCCTATGGCCTTAAACGAGTACGCTCCCTCATTTAACGGCAATCCTTACGCATTCTTTTCCATTAGATCCCCGCATGCCCTACACGTGGCCCTTCCTTCTCTTTGTGTTGGACGCCCCTTGCCTTTATGAGACGTCTCTCTTGCTAATCTAACGGTCTACAGCTCATCTAATCTTTCCTAGGCCTTATATGATGATCATCAAATGCATCCATTTTCCTTTTAAATTCTCACGTGCCTTGTGCGTGAGAATCTAAAAGGAACGACAGACATCTCCCTTGCTAATCTAATGGTCCATAGTTCTTCCGATATTTCTTAGGTCATATCTTATGGTGCCTTTTTACTTCCCTCTTATCAACCCTACGTCATTCTCTAGTGGCTGAATATGTTTCTCCTTATTACACTTGCCTTCATATATCAAATAAATATCGTCCCTGTTACGAGATCACGTCATATATATCATTAGAAACTTCTATTGAACCAAGCACACCCAGCAGTGAAATCACCACCATAAGTATGAATGAAATGTTTGAGAATCTAGTTCATTGAGATAAATTTGAGGATTTAATTATGAATTTTAGTAATGAGTGTTTAGTTTACCAATATATAAATATGTAGTGATATGGATATTGCTATAAATGATGGTGCTAATTTTAAGTATGTCAAAGAGTTGATGAATTGATGTATTGGTCGATTATATGTATACACACAAGGAGGAATAAAAATTAAAGAATAACCTTCTGGATGTTAGTATATTCAAAATAGAGTTTTAACATTAAATATGAATGAAATTTATTATTTGATTCATAGGATTGAAAACTTAATAGGAGATTAAGAAAAATATGAATTTCATCGAAATATAGATAAATCAGAGTAGTGCAAAGAAAACATAGTAAGCCATGACCTAGTAACTTGAAGATTATCCATTTAATTGAGCCAGAATAACACGAGTTATAGGAGAAATTATGACGACTAATTTAGGAAAATAGTTAAGTAAATATGTGGATTGAAGAAAAAAAGAAATGAGAAAGCTTTACCCAAAACTATTCAGATAATAATTTAAATTTCGAGGATAAAATTTCTTTTTAGGAGGGGAGAAGTAACATGTTTTTTTTTTCAAATTTTGAAATGAAAGTTGATTTTCCCAAATCGGAAACCAATTCCAACAAATCAAACCCTAATATGGTATTCCCCTAAAAATCTCCCCAAAATCATGAAGAAATTTGATCTCCACATCAAATTGTTATCCTCTAGATTACTTAACAAATTCAATCTATTAAGAAATCCAGAAACTAACCTTTATGATTTTGAGGAACTTCCACTTTTAATTCCCTCTATAAAGAGGTGAGCACCGAAGGATGAAATCATACACCTCTGGAAGTCCAAGTGTCACAACCTTGACCTCAAACCCCCTCAAATACAGGGTTGTTGTAATACCCTGATATCGTTTTTGTAATACCCCAATTTTCGTAAATAGAATTAATTAAAGATAATCAAGAATTATTTGATAAGAAAATTGATTGAGGGAAATATTTGGGTAATAATCAAGAATTTATTTAACGAAAAATTAATTGGGGTATAATTGTATTATTTTGAGAAACTTTACTATGGAATATATTATCATGAAAATAAGTTTAGAAAAATAATTGTTGGAAGATAATAATATCAATTATTATATAATTATTTTGGAAGCCAAATTGAAGAATTTTAATTGGACCGATAATTATCATCATGAAATATTCGGAAAAAAGAAAATTAGAATTGGGATGAAAATAATTAAATGAAGAATTTAATTATTTAAAAAGAAGAGAAATAGAGTAATTATTTAAAAGAAGAAATGAGAAGAATTTAATTAGGAGATAAACAGAAAGTCGGGATTTATTATTAAATTGAGTTTTATTTAAACTGATGATTTAATTTGAAGAAAAGAGAAAAGATGATTAGTGAACCGATTTGGTTCGGTTGGAGGAGTTCTAATGAGTTGTTATTATTTTAAATTGGGGGGAAGTTATAATGGTTTGTTATTATTTTAATGGGAAAATGACAAATCAACCATCGTGGTTTGCGGTCAATGACAAGTCAACCACTGTGGTATGTTTTCTAACAAGTTAACCACCAACGTACGTGAAAATGACAAATGTACCATCGCTGTCCGTTAAAAAATGCTGATGGCCCGCGGCGTCCAGGCAATTTGGCGTCCAGGCAATTTGCGTCCAGGCCATTTGCGTCCCTCTGTTAATTCAGCAGAATACATAATCCCAGCGGTCTGCGATATTTGCATGTATTCTGTCGTTTTTCCTTTATTAGCTAACCCTAGAGAAGTCTGAGCGGCGCTGAAGCGAGTAGAGAAAGAGATTTTGGAAAAGTTGAAGAATTTGTTGAAAAAAATGGCATTTTGGAGTGTTGCAGAAGCTGGTATTAACCGTGAAGCTCAAGTGGGCCCTTCAGAGACATTATTGGCCAATGAGGAGGTACGTGGCCTTGGAAACGAAATTGCTATTATTTTGCATTCTGTCTCAGCAAATTTAAACGAAGAGGACGATGAGGAACTCCGATCAGCATGCCAATCCACTAGTGATGAAGAGATGACATGGCAGAGAGTAGACTGAGACACCAACCAGAAGCAGAGTGCACATTTGTTGGTATGGGGCTTGGCAAAAAATATAGTTCCTTGAATAAAATTAGAGAAGAAATTGTTGATTATGCAATGAATAATTGGTACGGGATAAAATTCACCCACAGTGATGCGCATCGATTGAGAGCTGCTTGTCAAGAAGGGTGCATGTGGCGGCTGCACGCCTCACAAATAAAAAATGAAATGACGTTTTAAATAAAGATGTACAACAACGTTCACACATGCTCCAGACAGATGGAAAGCTGCCATGCCACAGCCAAATGGGTGGCAATGCATTACTTGGACAGATTTAAAAGTCAGGCCGACTGGGACATATCTTTCATAATTGAGACTGTCAGGAAGGACTTCAACGTCAATATCACATCCAGCCTTGCTAGAAGGGCAAGAAATGCGGCTAAGAAAATTAACGAAGGGGATGCCAATGAGCAATGCAAGCTCATATGGTCCTATGCTGAGGAGATTCGGAGGTCGAATCCCAGAAGTTCACTGTGTGTTGACCTCGATATGAGTGTATTTAAAAGGATGTACATGTGCTTGGATGCATGCAAATGGGCAGTGTTGAATGGTGGAAGACCTGTTATTTGTTTAGATGGCTGCCACTTGAAGGGAGCGACTCCGTGGCAACTGCTTACTGCTGTCACCATCGACGGGAATGATGGTATGTACCCGATTGCTATAGTAGTCGTTGAAGCAGAAAATAGGGCTTCATGGAGATGGGTGGATGATTATTTCTGATCGACAAAAGGTAAGGTGTTATTCACTGCTTTTGCATTATGTGTTTATGTTTGTCATATATTACCAATGTCTGTCTCATATTATGAATCTTTGCAGGGAGTAGTGCCAGCTGTGAGAGAGGTGGCATGGCAAACAGACCAGCGCTTTTGCATCCGACACCTGTATGCCAATTTTCAAAAACAATTTAAAGGCAGGTTGTTAAAAGATGCAATGTGGGCTGCATCAAGAGCCACAACAGTGAGGCAATTTGAGAAAGAGATGGCCAAGTTATGTGTCATTGACCCGACGACCTATGACTATTTATGTGGAATAGAGGCGACATGTTGGGCCAAACATGCCTTCTCTTCGATCCCAAAGTGCGACATAAGCCTCAACAACCTCAGCGAGTCCTTCAATGCTTGCATCCTACCCGCCCGGGACAAACCAATTCTAAGTATGTTCGAGATCATTCGAAAGGGCATCATGGGTAGGATCGTAAAAAAAATAAAAAGATGGCTCAGTCGACCGAATGGTTGTGTCTAATGATCAGCAACTGCCTCGCCAAAGTACAACATGCCAGTAGAAATTCGAGCCCCCAGTTTGCAGGAGCTGCCCAGTTTGAGGTCACCAACGGTACCGACATGTACTCTGTTGATTTGGAAAGGTGTACTTGTACATGTTACCGGTGGGAGTTGACCGGCATCCCGTGTGTGCATGCAATCCCGTGCATTCACTTCATGAGGAGATCTCCTGAGGATTTTGTGCATTGGTGCTATCACCGGGAAACATACATGGTGATGTACTCCCACTTTCTCCGCCCCCTTAATGGACCAATCGAGTGGCCTCTTGTGATGAATCTTGATCCAATTACCCCACCGCCTTTTAAAAGGCTTCTAGGAAGGTCGCGCGTCCGTAGAATACGGGATGTGGACGAGGCCCCCAGCTGGACAGTGCTAAGCAGAAGACATTTGAACGTCACTTGTGGGCGGTGTGGGAGTGTGGGGCACAATGCCCGCACGTGCGAAGGGGGAGGCCAGTCCAGTGCAGGGGCTGGCAGAGGCAACAGAGGGAGAGGTAGAGGCGGCAGAGGAAGGTCGGAGGACACCTTTATGGGGTTCAGAGTCCCCGAGACAGCTCCCGAGACAATTGCTTCCCTAGTCCCTGAGACAATTCCTTCTCGAGTGTTTGAGACAGTTCCTGATAGAGTTCATGAGACGCAGGTCCGTGCATTATCACGTTATGCTTTCAATTGTTATTTGAAATATGCTCATTTCATTTTCAATGTGATCTGCAGGAGTCTGATGCGGAAGGTCCTCCGACACAAACGTACACAAATGTGAACCTTAACCTGCCGTGATACAATTGTTTTTTCTTTCGACAAATGTAGATGACAGTGAAATGCCACTGATGTAAAGTTGTGTTTTTCTGATATAAAAAGAAGTTTTGCAAATTAAAAGCTTTATGTTAGTAAGTTAATGTATTTTTTTCAATTCCAGGGGCGTTACAACTAATCAATTGACCTGGCTTGATAATTTTTAAAAAATTTTGACATAACATGCCTTGTTTCTTTACTCCCCCAAAGCTACTCTCGTACATCCTGCACAAAAAAAATCCCAAACAGTTCCAGTATCATCCAAATCATCCGCTAAATGTAAACTATACATAACATCCAAACAACATATCATTGAACTAAACTACGCCTTCTTCTTCCTGGTCGGTTTCGGGCGCAAATCCGTGATCAGAAACGATAAGTGCGGGTCAAGAAATACTCTATCTGCTCGGGTGAACAACGGACCCTCATACTGAAAGGTTGGAGGTTCGTGCAGGTGGAATTGTTCCTTAATATTGCACTGTCCTATCACCTCCATCCCCGCAGGGGTACACCGGAAGACGCCGAATGACTTGTAATGCAAAGGGAACAATTGGTGGTCAATTACGTGGAAAGCAATATTAAGAATGTACACAAGGGAAACTTCTTACCGCTGTTTGTCGGTGGGAGCTACGATAATGGAGATTGATTTCGGCTGTAATTTCTGGTAAGCGAATTGCTGGTGCAGGTCAACGGACGACATAAAACATTCATGTCTCGGGTGTGTCTGCAATGTAAACAACGCATTATATGATCTCAATAAACATTAACAACAACTTGGAGACGCGAGATGAATACTTACGTGAATCCATCCTACGGTGAGTAGATCGTGTTCATGTTGATATCTGAAAACATGTTCGTCTGCGCCGTCCGCCGCATAGCACTGCACATAAGTTTGGATGAGTACTCAGATAAAAGCTTATAAACTAACACACAACGAAGGCCTCTCACAGTATCTGCCGTGCCGTTCTGATCCGGGAAGATGATATCGCTGACGACGTACTCATTGTTGGTCAGCTTTCCCCCAAGAACTGCGCATGTCTCTATGTTCCTTCGAAGATTCCCGAGGCAATAATCCTTGAACTTACTCATCAAATCATGCGCCTGCAACCAAAATGTCAAAAAGGGTGAGCGTAAACATTAATGAACACACATATATACCGAAATGAAAGACATACCACGCGCACAGTTTTAAGGGGCGGCGGCCCGAGAAGCACGGCTGGAGGAATACGTTGGCTGCTTCCAACAAGGTTTCTGCCAATTAAAAACATGTCATTACATGAAACAAAATAAAGTAAAAAAGTGGAATTTGCGTTCAACGGAATGAACTTACAATCGGAATGTCGTATCTGGTGCGTCAGAGGAGGATGACGCGGATGCTAAATGGGTTGATCGCCTCTCACCTGGGTTAAGGGCTGCCACCATCTCACGATGCCACTCGGCAGATTGCATATGCCATTGTTGTGCTATGGCCCACCTATCTTCTGCGAGCTTGGCCGCTTCTTGTATTTGGACTTGTTGCATTTGCAGCTGCTCCTGCATTTTGTGCATTTGGGTCATGGACATATGATGGAGCTCCTCCATCCTGCTCATCCAAGCGAACGTCTCATCAGGCATCTAACTAAAGTGAGATGACTGAGGAGGAGGAGGTTGTTCATGCAACGGGACTGAATGCCTAGGCTCTGACAGGGGTGGATGTGTTGCTTCCTTCTTGGACTTGCGCATCCATTCCCCTCCAGTTTGGGTGATACCCATTCGGTCCAATAATGAATTGTTGTAAATGTCATTGACCGACTCTTCAATTCTAGGTTCCGTCTGCGGGATGGGGACCCCAAACTGCTCAACGATACTCTGGATGAGCCAGTTGTACGGCAGTGACTTCGCCGAGTTGTTGAGCACCTCTTGCATGTGGCTCACGATGATATATCCGATGTCCACCTTTTGTCCCTTGAACACCTTCTCTAGCATATAGAGATCCATGCTGGTAACAAGATCTCGATGCTCATTCCGAGGCAAAATTGTGTACGTCATTATCAGGTGGATCAATCGGGCTAAGGCATTCAACTCCTTGCCCTTTGGCTTGCTGTACTCGGCAACCTCGAGATCCTTATGCAACAATCTAATCACCGCTAACCCACGTCCTTGTTTGACGAATGGTGGCTCCCGAGCCATATGATAATATTCATCGCTTGGCTCCTCCAGTACACATCCAAGCATAATGTTGACATCATTGGAAGTGAACCTAACCTCCTTTCCAAAAATATATGTATGCACCTCTAATGGTTGGGTGGAAATTCTCAAATTTGCATAAAACAATCGTATAACTCTCTCGCAATAACTACCCCTCATCCGGAACAACCCGGCTAACCCAGCAGCCTCAGGCATACGATCAATTCTCATCCCTGCGAATGAGTCCAAATCTACTATCTTTGACACAATAATTCTACGGTGTTGTATATCTTCTACGTACCGTGCTTTGCAATTCGGGTTCCAATATAGTTTGGACCTTGAACCCACTTGAACGGGTTGGAATGGGACCAAGGAGCATACGGCTTCTCCTTCTTCAAGCTCAGCGGTTTCTTCCACCGCCGCCACTGCATCGGCTTCGAACGACGCAGTTTGAACGGGTTCAACTGCCTCCATCGTTGCCTTCCCACGCTTCGAGGTCAATTTCTTAGTCCGGGATTGCATTCTGATAGTTGAGAGTAATTCACCAACCTGCAATATAATAACCCACACAACATGTCTAAGTTAGCATAACAGTATTTCCTCATAGCGTCGCTTGGATAATAAAAAATGTAATGAAACAAAAACAAAATTCCAAATTCATTTCCGATAACAGATTATTACCCCAATACTTATCTCCAAAATAATTTCAAGCTATAACTATCGATTTACAAATTTAAACAAAAGTTTAACTTGAATATTTCTTGCATGGTATAAGTCCTTAAAACCTTCACCAATACAACAATCTCAATGTACACTATGGTTTCACCTTTAAACAAGACCAACATCTAAATTCCTAGTTTTCACCTATAGTCTGAGAGCAAAATAATAACAGCTAGGTGTGAACCAAACTCAACAATAGTTCAGGAGCATTAACCAACACATTCAATAAATCCATAATTTTCTTTCTCCCCTACTATTCAATAACCGAAAAGCAAGACAATAACATCTAAAAGTTTATCGCGCAATCAAAACCAATTTTTCCAGCCAAAACAATTGAACCAAATCGCAACATTATCAATGCCAGCGCAAAATGACAGAACACGTAAATGCTGTAGATCAGAACCCAAAAATCAAAACACGATCGGCTATTTTCTCTTCAACCAAAAACTAAGAATTGACATTTATACCTCAATCAAAAAAATGGAGAGCGGCAAATCGTCGGCACTGTCCTAATCACCAGGGGGTTCGACACCCCTTCGTCGTTCGGGCGCTGCTCGCCTTTCGGCCGGACGAAAGTCGGTCGTCGTCGGCTGGTTCGCTCGTCGCGGTTCCGTCGGCTGGTTCAGTCGGCTGACTCGTCGGGTCGCTGCTCGTAGCTCGTAGCTCGTCGCGCTCGCCGCTCGTAGCTCTCTGCCGATAGGGTGAAGGCGAAAGCAAATCGGGTGAAATTGAAATTGGGTGAAATTTATGTATATATTTTCTTTTTTTTTTAATTCAAAATCATTTTGGCCTGGACGGCGCGGCGTCCAGGCATACATTGTGGGGCCATCAGCTTTTTTTAACGGACAGTGATGGTGCATTTGTCATTTTCACATACGTTGGTGGTTAACTTGTTAGAAAACATACCACAGTGGTTGACTTGTCATTGACCGCAAACCACGATGGTTGATTTGTCATTTTCCCTATTTTAATTGAAGAAGGAAGTTTGAGAAGAGAAGAGGGAGAGAGAGCCTGAAACAGGGAGGAGGAGCCCGAGAGAGAAACGGTGAGAGAGCGATCGGGAAAGGGCGACGACGTGCGACGGGCGACGGTGATGGCTCGTGCTGGTTCGGCTGCCGAACTTCTGGCGTGTGCGGGCTGCAGCTGACAACGCGGGGATGACGAATCATGGGAAGGCTAGGGCACGAATTGGAGCGTGCTTCCGCGGGCTGTGGATTCTGGCATCGGGAACAGGTATGTCGGACGATTTCCTCCTCTCTTTGGCGTTTTGTTGCTCTGCATTTTTGGTTGGTAGGGACGAATCGGCAGTGAGGGCTGTGTGTGATCGGTGAAGGCTTGGCAGGGCATCGGTCCGGGTCTGTGATTTTCACATTGGACCGGCTTTTCCTCCTCCCGAAATGATTACAGCTTTCCACGTGGTGATGAAGCATTGGACCTTCTCCATTAAAATGTGTGATTGTTCATCCGTTTTCTACTTCCCGTAAGCTTTTCTTCAGCTATAAGACAGTGGGAGTTACTGGGGTTGTGGACACTCTGTATCTCAGGTCTCCATTTTCTGTGGGCTACTGGGAGTGCTCTGGATAATTGAAAATGTGCAGGGTGATGTTCTGGAGTTGAGTGACAGTAAGTGGCCGAGTCTGGGAGGAAGAAAAGGAGAAAAAGAGGAAGGGTAATTGGATAGTGATGAATGCAGAAGGATGATGATGGCTGAGTGTTCTTTGGTGAATTGTGAAGCTGTGAAGAGTTGTGTATTATCTGCAGGTAAGGGACTTCTTCATTCTTTAATTTTGTCTCTGTTGAAAGAATCTGCCCTGTTGTCGGGATCCGATTGTGAGGTGTTGTTGACTGCTAGCTTTGTGGTTTGGTTAATACACATTCTGTTTCTTGGTTGGTGTCGGTTAGGAGATGGGTTAAGTTTTATGTAAGGAGATTGCTCGATTGTGAACTGTTGGATTTGTCTTGCTGCAGAGTCGTGGTTGTTGAATATATGTTGGATTTATCAGATTAGTGTATGTTGTTATTTTGGATGTTGTTTCGAACGATTTATCTACTGGCTTAAATTGATTCATATGCTCTGCTTATCATTGTTTGGGCGGCTGTCATTGCCTAGATTTCATTCTATAATTCCGATAAGTGATCTAAATGATATTTGGACTGTAAATTCTGCTAAGTAGATGAATGAAGATAAGATCTATGCTTTTAGTAATGGGAATGTACATTGTGGTCAGTTTAGATTCAGATTATTCATTAGAAAAGAATACATTATGTAATTTGGATTAAGCCGTCGCACGTTTGGTTTGGTTGATAGATGTTGGGGTTTCATGCCTTGTTGGGATATTAATATTGGATGTGATTTTGAGTAATAAAGCTAAAGAAATGTTTTGTTAGTTTTAATGGATTTTCATTCAAAGTTAATGAATTTGTATTGTGAAATAAATTCTTTTTATCATTAGGTCACATTGATGGAATGAGCAAATATGGTTGAATAATGGGAATTATTAAGTGTTAAGGTTTATGAAAATTTGGTGATCAATAATTATTAGTTAATTAGTCGATGAAAATAATTGGATGGAAAATGTGAAATGAACTAGCAGAATAATGATATAAAAGTTAAGGTTTAATGGGTAAATATATTAATAAATAAATATTAATTATTTTGAAGGTATTAACGGGAAAAGAATAGAGTGTCAAACGCTCCACGGATTGCAGATACGCATGTGTTTTGGTCCTTAGGGCCCTACATCGCAAGGAATAGGAGATGCATGTTTCGTTGTTTACAATATTTAATAGCACGTTTCCATGTTTATAGTATTTAATAACATGTTTTAGTATTTACAGTTTTAAATAGCATGTTTCTGTGTTTACAGTTTTAAATAGCATGTTTCATTGTTTACAGTTTTTATAAGCATGTTTGATAAATTATATGTTGGTTGCGCTATTAAATTCCTCTAGTAGATAATGTATGCATTCATGAGCATCATACATCATAGTTTTCAAAAGATACAAAAATGGTTTCTATGCATACTTTTGAAAAGGAAACAAAGAAGAAACAAAATGATTACAAAATGACAAGAAGAAAACAAGAAGGAACAAACAATTACAAAATGACAAGAAGGAAACAAAGAAGAAACAAAATGATTACAAAATGACAAGAAGGAAACAAAGAAGAAACGAGACGGTTGTGAAACTTAAAGAAATAAACGTAAATGGGTGTGATGAGATGTGAGATTGGGTTAGCAGCCCCTCCTCGTCAAGTTTAGACATCTCTAACACTTTCAAGATAAACATAAACATAAATGGGGTCGTCTGGGGATGTGAGGTTGAGTTAGTCGCTCCTCCTCGTCAAGTTTAGACATCTCCAACGCCTTTCAAGATTAAGACACACAACAAACATAAACGTGGTCGTCTGGAAATTGGAGGTTGAGTTGACTACTCCTCCTTGTCAAGTTTAGACATTTCCAACGCCTTTCAAGGTGAAGACAACCATAAATATACAACAGGGTCGTTTGGAAATGTGAGGTTGAGTTGGCTGCTCCTCCTCGTCAAGTTTAGACATTTTCAATGCCTTTCAAGATAAAGTAACGATAAAGATAAAGATAAACGAGGTCGTCTGGGGATGTGAGGTTCGCCTCGTCAAGTTTAGACATCTCCAATGTCTTTTAAGATAAAGTACAGTAACAATGAAGTAAAGAAAGAAATAGTAAAGTAAGGTCAAGATAAAGCAAAGTTAAGATCAAGAAAATGGTAAAAGAAAATAAAAGAAAGAAAGAAGAGAAACAGAAACAGAAAATGAAAAGAAATTAAAAAGTTGCAAGACATGTGCATCATATCTTTTATTTTATATTATTTATTGACCATTAGGCTCATTAGTTAAGTTTTGAGATGTAGGTATACGCATAGGTGAACAAACTAAGAGGTAGTCCATGAAGGATTTGCACTAGTGGATCTTATGGCTGGCTGGGCTAAAAAATTAAATGAAATTTATTTGTAAAAGGGTTTCTAAATTATTCAGTATTCTTTAATGTTTGTTTTAATTCCGCTGCGTTTTCAGAAAATGATTTTATTATTTTCGTTGCAATTGATAAATATTTTAAGTAAATGGTTTTAATGACCAGGTTTTATAAAAGATAAATACTCTGATGTTTTAATAAGAAAAAAAGTTTTAAATTTACATGATTTTTAAAGGAAATAAAAACTGGGTCGTTACAGTTTTTTCAATATACGTAATGTAATCAATCGTTGGGATAATTAGTATATTACATTGCATATCGATACATGTTAAATGGTGAAGTGTATTTATGGGGAAAATAATATGGGATGAAAATTAAGTAGGAAAATGTGAAGGAAAAATTGTCCTAGACGAATTCGGATGCATGCGGATGACTCGAGGATGAAAAATGTCGTCTGCAAATGCATGGAACGTCGCCTCTGAGTCTTGGGATGACTCAAGACGCGATTTCGCATCCTAACTTCGCCTATGTCATGATGTTTCGGATGCGTGCAGATTTGGGCGGACGCGGACAGATGATGAAGATTTGAATTTGTCCAATTTCTGGACAGTTTCAGACGATTGTGGACGGTTGAATGTGGAAGCCTTTCGTGGTCCAAATGGTAGATTCGAACGGGTGCGGATGAAGGTGAGGACGCCATCCTTCGTCCGAATGTGCAAATCTACCTGGGGAATAGTGATTTTGGGATGCATGCGGATGAGGCCAGGACGACGTCTCGAGTCTGAAACATCCAAGACCTGCGAGAAATTAGGGATTTAAATATTAGGGCTTCTGTTGTTTATCCATTTAAAACGCACTGAGGGAGACACGGAGAGACGAAGCCCACACCTTCCCTCACGTCGACAATGCCTCCCCTCTCCGTTTCAAAGTACGTTAGTCTTCCTCCAAGTAAAGCTTTTGATTTTAAGCCATTCCTCTCCTCTGCATTTCATTCCAGCTTTTTTTCCCCTATGAGCCATCTTCTTTTCCTACGTGAGAGAGAGTTCCTGCGAGAGAAAAATTATGAGTGTCCGTGATTAGTGTGATTTTCTTCAGTATATTCGTGGGTGTAGCAAGGCTTTGCAAGCTATGGAAGTTGTGGAGTTATTGTCTGTGATTGAGTTTGTTAACTAGGGAAGGATTGGGTAGAGTCGTGGCCATTTGGAGGCCCTACCCACAAGTAGAGTCTCTCTACTTTTGTTTGCTTCTATGTTAGTGTGCTGTAATTTCCCTTATCGTGAATGTATGTGTAGAATTTGTTGGTAAATATTCCCTACTAGAATAATGATCTCTGATGTCAAGTTGATAATGAGGAATGATGAACTAAGACTAATGATAGTGAAAAATGATGAATGATAGTGAAGAATGATGAACTAAGACCACACTACGTTATGTTAATGCAATGTATTGTCTACTTGCTGTAGCTATAGTTCCATAGTGTTATATGTTAGTGTTATTCTGATAATTCTGTGATAATTAGAAGTAGTTATTGCCCTTAATCCAAACATGTTTAAGTAACTAGATTATTAATTGCAATTACTCCTTTAAGCAATATGAGCATGTTTAACTAATTAACGATAACTAATTTGAGTATGATTAATTAATAACTAGAGTAATAAAGGTAACAATTGTAATTACTCCCTAAGCATGTTTAACTAACTCAATTCGAGCATGTAAGTTGACTAGTATAATAATTGTAATCTGAGCATGTTTAACTAACCTGAGTACGTTTAATTAAATAGGATTCTCAGCATGTTAATTAACTAGCATGTTTAATCAACTAAACTAAATCGTAGTTTCTTCCTTGAGCATGTGTAATTAACTAGAATATTAATTTGAACTAAGTTTTTAACTCTAATGTTTTACCTTCATATACATGTTACCTTTAGTTCTAAGTTCTACTTATATTCGATTCATGTTGCCCATGTCTAGTTAATGCCGTCATACTCTTGAAAAGCATGCTTTAGTTGTTTGAATAGTTATTTGACTTATGATCTCAGTTTAATAGCATGTTCCCATAGTTGTTTCGTTTACTGTGGTGCGTTGTAAATTCAAGCATGTTGTTCACTATTTTAGTTCGCTGCTATGATTGTTCTCTTTAAGCGTTTGTAATTAATGTATTCACTTATATGCGTTGTTCATTATTGTTGCTTTCAATTATGCGCTTTCAATTTTTGCTATTCAATTATATGCGCTATTCAATTTTTGTTATTTACGTTCCTTATATGCGCTATTCAATTATGGTTATTGTTATATCATACATGCATTATGCTAATAGAAACAAATAGGGAGTTCCACCTTTGGGGTCGGTACTCATATGCATTGAGGGAAGAAAAAGAATCAAAGAAGAAGAATGGGGAGTTAGGGGATGGACGGGTAGTTCGGATCTAATCAGCTAGACTGGACTAAGCTCGCTCCCTCGTCAAGAGCAGGACCAGCTACCTTAGGTGGTTAGAAGCCAAGAACAGACTATCCTTCTGCCACAGATTCCTCCAATCTCCCACTCGATGTACGAGTTAAAGAAAGAACATAATGAAAAGATTGGTTTGGGGCGATACCCATTCTAGAAAGAACTAAAGAGAGGCATAAAGCATACTGCATAACCCCCTTTACTTACTGAGCCATTAGGCTCACGTAATACTTGTGGTGTAGGTACATGTACGAGAATACAAGAAAAATGATGAACAGATCAAGAAGTGAAGATGAATGATTTGCATGCACGGGACTTGAGGCTGGCCATGCTAAGGAAAACAAAAAGAGAAAAAGTAATTTGTAATTAATTTATAATTATTTGTGTAGTGTTCCTAAAGTAAATTCTTTATGCTTCTGCTACGTTTTGATAAAGGATGTTTTGCTTCCACTACGTTTTGCGAATGATTTCATAACTATGGTTTACTTCCGCTATGTTTTGAGAAAAGATTTTATAACTATGGTTTTCCACTGTTTAGAACGATTTTCATAACGAGTCTAAGGAAAAGGTTTTTAATGGTTCGGCTTTTTAGAAAAGAACTCTGATTTAATTAAGAAGGTTTTAATAAAGATTTTAGTTGTTTTATAAAAGTTTTAAATTTAACGTATTTTAAAAAGGTAAATAAAAACCGGGTCGTTACAGTTGTGATAAGGATTCTCTGCCCTGAGAATGAAACGTGTGCATAATTATTCGGATTGAAATATGATAATGTTTGATTACATGATCCGAATATTCTTACAAAGGATAATAATACAAGTAATCACAATGAAATTTGTCATATTTCAGTCTAAGTAAATTTTTTCTTTTTATTTAATATGTACACTAAATCAATCTATGTGGTTTTATTTAATAACAACCACATTTTTATTTCAACACAAATTAACATGGATTATTCAAATTCATACAATCTTTGTTTTATTACAATACTAATGTAATACCTCGGATTTTTGTAATGCTATGCATAAGACGTAAGTTATAATTACTGGATATAGTGAGTTATAATTCTGAGTTGTTTATATTATTGAGGATAATGAGGTTGTTGATGATTATGGAGTTGATAGGTTTAAAGGATATGTGGTGTTATGGTTTGTAGAAAAAAGATAGTAAATTAACAAGTTAAATGATGAATATTAAGAGATATAATAGAGTAGTGGTTTATGTTTTATTAAAGGATATTTATATATATAGAATTGAAAAAGAAATGGCAATGCAGTTGATTGTTTGAATGAGGGGGCGGTCGATCACTAACAAGCAAAATATTAGGGGTCTGGCATAGTTAGAATCGGTCGACCAGGGGTCAACCACGAAAAAGATAGCGGTGAACAAATGTTGAAGTGGTTGATCATCAATGAGATGATGATCGATCGATGTTCACAAATTTTACACAAAAACACTTTCTGGACTTTTGGCTATCGACCACCTAATTGACCGGTACTCGAGAAAATTCTACTCTAATGGTTTTGTAGTTGATCACCCGAAGGGTTTGATCGACTGAAAAATAGAAAAGTCACTGAAAAATTGTTAACCAACATCTAAAAATGTGAGGGGATGTCTAGAAACTCATTGTTCGCACCTCCTCGGTGTCCTCTGAGGGTTATGGAGTATATAGGAGAGAGTTTGGATGGAAATTGGAGAAAGGAAGAGTTGTTTGTTTTTCTAGAAAACTCTCTTGATTTTCTCTCTGGAAACTGTCTGTGTTTTTGGAGTTTTTGTATTCTCTGAAGAGGAAGTTGTAGTTGTGCAGTGAGCGTGAGGAGCTTAGGAAAGGAAGGAGAGAAATCGGTCGATTCTGCGTTTTGGTTTTTCTGGAGATTGGCAGGAGTCTGTGGGAGACTTTCAAAGGAAGGATTTTTAAGAAGAAAGGAATGAGCCGTGAAGGGGGAAAGGCCATGAAGAACTCTGATGTTAGGTTTTGTGTCCTTGAATTTTAGAGATAATACCATGATGATGCTGAAGATAATAATGAGAAGAAGAGGGAGGAAGAAGAATTCACAGTGAAGGAATTTTACAAAGGAATAAGGTAAGAATTTTTGTATGTGTTTTGTCTGAAAGAACCTACATCACAAGAATTAGGTGCTTGTTTGGATTGAATATTGGTTTTATAGATTCTATTGATAAATGAACTCTCTATTGTGCTCTGTTAGTTTTACGATGCTATCTGTTATTGCTTTGCTATGTGTTTTAAGTTCTGGACGTAATATTCGGTGGGTGTTAGTGATGGTTGTTGTTCATGACTATTACTTAAGAAAAGGATTAAATTATATATGCATTGTCCCTTGTTATGAATCGATGGCAGGTACCTATTGTTATATTGTTCAAAAAATGCTCTTTGGTAATGTAGGAATATTATGACTCCCTGTATAGCAAACAAGAAACAATGTGTTGCTGGTTATTAATAGGTTAAACTATAGATGCTATATTATACTACTAGGACGTGAGGATGAGTTACTGTTTGGAGGAAATACCAAATTGGAAAGGTTTTTGATATCTGTTAAAGTATGGGTTACTTGTCAAGAGTTGAACTCTAGAGATGTTTGTTAGCACGTTGGGAATGTTCATGTGTATGAGTTCTCTGCTAGGTGATCGTTATTAATAGAAGATAAGTGGTTATTAATAGAAGATTAATATTGTTATATTGCTAGGAGGTGCTGAGAGATGGGGTGGTTATGGTTCTATTCACTAAATGGCTAATATTTTTATAAGAGTTGACCATTGACCTATTACTTGGTGATGGTGGTTGTTTGGTTATTGAAATACTGAATATATTAATTCTCCGTTAGAAGAGTAGTAATGTTAGAAGTGAAATTCATTATGGCTATTAAGTGGTAGTGAAGTTCTGTAAATAAAATGGAAGGTTGCTGTTTGTTAGATTGTTACGGGATATTTAAGAACTTGTTAAATAGGTTGGTTATTAGATGTTAAATTAACGATGGTAATCATGTAAATGGTTGAAGATAAATTATTGTTGATAGAGACTACGTGTTAGAAAGTATGGCTAGGATGCTAGATAAGGTCACTGTAAGTCTTACTTAAGATGGTCTTTGTTAGCATAGATATTGTTCATTGTTTTGGGTTATGGCCTGGAGATGTATAACTTGTTGCTTTGTTTTAATGCTTTGGTAACATGCTAGAGTATGATATGCTGTGATCATGCTAGAATTTGGAGATGTATGTTGTTTGCTATTACTTGATGCGACTTGTTTGATGATTGATTTGTTAGATTTAAGTGGTGATTCTGTTGTTAATCGAGGATGTAGTGCTTGTATGCATTCATGCATCATTGTTTTAAAAAATGTAAAATGGATTGCTCATGCATAAGTGTTTTTATAACTTCAAAGTTGCATGTTAGAGAATATAGAAAGAATAGCTTGAGTTTATTAGTTTGTTCTCAATTGATGTCGAGACAGACCGGCTAACAGTTAGTGAGGCTATTAACATTGATGCGCATGGCTACTAGTGCGTTCTTGATTGATGTCAGAACCGATTGTTATGCATTGATGTGTACAACTGCTAGCAAAACTTTTGGTCAATGCCAGAGCTGCTTACCAGAGGATGGGTTGTTATGCATTAATGTGTACAACAGCTAACAAATGGTTTGATTGATGTCAAGCCTTTATCAAGAGACATTATGCATTAATGTGCGTAGCGGTTGTGAGTCTTCAATTGATGTTAGGACGAGCGCATTGATGTGCATGGCGATTATGTGTCTTCAATTGATGTCAGGACGAGAGCATTGATGTGTGTGGCGATTATTGTGTCTTCAAATGAGAAAAGGCTTTTTATGAAAAGGTTTTAATAAAATCTATTGCATGTTTACTATTCCATTTTACTTCTTACTAAGCGTTAGACTCATAGTTTAAGTCTTGTGATGTAGTTATGCATGAAAACGAGGAAAGGAGCAATGGATGGAGGATTTGCGCACTATAGACTTGGTGACTAGCTAGGCTAAAGGTTTAGAAAGAAAATGTAACAGTTTTGTAAATTTTTTAAGTTGGAAAAATGTTTACGATATGATTTTAAGTTGAAAATAGTTTAGCGATATGTAAAGTCTTCTGTTATGTTTTATAAAGAAAAAATGTCTTTCAAAATATAAGTTTTAAATTGTATGAAAAACCGGGATGTTACACTGGGGCCACTATATGTAACTCTCACATTAAACTATACACAGTGGAAACTAAAACTCATATACATAGAATCTAAAAGTTAGAGTTCTACTCCTACCCTGAGTGTCTATCCTCTAATCTTTGATCTTTCTTGGCCTTGTCTTTTTTATTATTATTTGAATCTGAAAAGAAGAAACCACAATATAATGAACTTTAAAACTTAGCAAGTAAATTTAATACTCAATAATTACAATCCTAAGCAATTCATAAGTATAGGATCAACACCCTCCTAGGTCTATATCAAGACCATTTTATAAACGAAAATGATATGCAGTATGAATACCACATCATTCCTATTCTACTCTCCATAATGTAATGATAGTGTAAGCTAATGCAATGTCCATTTAATTTATACAATGAAGTTGTTTAACAAGTCCCGTTTTAGCATATTCCTGAATGTCAACATGTAGATCATATACCATCGTATGTAAAGTTGCACACAACCATGAAACTCCACCGTACTAGCCACTGTGTCCAATAGGCATGTCCATGAACAAATAAACATTTGGAGGGTTAGGGACTCTGAACCCAAGGCGGACTCTAAGTCACCCCCCCCCCCCCCCCCCTTCTATTTTTCCATTTTACATACGTCACACAATACATACCCTAGAGTAGCATATTGGGTTCCTCTATAACCAATATTACTACCCAGATAATATTTTTGTACATATAAATATGTTCATGATGCATGATTTGACTTCCTCTCACTACATATATATTGAATGCATATCGTGCATACTAATAATGCATGTGATATGAACCATGCAAATCTTGTTATTAAACATACACAAATGATGCAAGATTTAGTGTCACACATCTATCTAGACATGTTCTATCTATATCTCTATAATCACCCAAAAACATTTAGAAATTGTTTAAACAATTGGTTAAAACCTAAGAAAATATTTTCAAATTTTAGGTGTTTGATCGACACACCCTCAGCTGTGGTCGACTACTGCATTGCAATTTTAAGACAAAACAAGGCGAAATGCTGTGGTCTGATGAGATTGCTAATGAAAGCCTAAATATATGAAAATTATGAGATGACTAATGAAAGTCTGAACGAATGAAAATTTGAGATGACTAATAAAAGCTTGAATGCATAATAAGGTTGAGAAATGAGTTCCAACCAATATGTAATTTTAAGCATGAAAATCTGGTAATGCATGGAATTGATTCATATATGCATATATTTTTACTTACTAAGTTTATTTCATATTTAATTTTGTGATGTAGGTGAATTTTTAACTAAGGAAGAATTGAGGTTGATCGAGAATATTCTAGAGGCCGACGAACATATAGAGGAAGAGGTGTTGTTAGATTAGAAGAATACTGTTTACTTTCCATATTGTTTTTTATAAATAAATTTTGATGTAATTTTTCAGAATATTACGTGGATGAAATTTTATAAACTTAATTTAATATTCATAAATTTTTTGCTGGTTATTTCGTATTTAATTTCGTTAGTAAATGAAATTTTAATCCAGTTTAGTATTTTTTATGTAAATGCTTAATAAAAGTATTTTTATCAAACAAAGTTTATTTAAAATTTTAAATAACAATGAATTAAATAAACACTCTTAATAGTTAATGTTTAATTTTTCTGCTTAATTAATGATTTCAACAATTTCAAGAATTTACAAATGTTAGTTAGGATTTTAGAATGACGTAATTAAACATAATTTTTTAATCAATTTTGGAAAAATTTTAGTGTTTTGAAATTTTAGAGAAAATGAATTTTGGGTAATTACAATATATAAGTCAAACTGTGTTTCGACTTTAGAAAGGAGTTCATGAGTAATTCATAAAACTGTATATAAGTTATATAAATAAACTGCGTAGTCCATGTGTAGGTTCTATTTTTAAAAGCATATGAAATTTTGTTCACAGATTTTCAAAGTGATATCTTGGTGCGAAATCTGTTTTTTTGGTAGTTCAAAGCATATGCAATATTTTGTTTATGTGAAATTTGTTTTTTAATGATATTTTCAATAGGTTTATGATGTTTTGCAAGATTGTAGCAGGCAAGAAGTAAAAAAATATGAGCCAAACTAGTTAAAATTGAGCTAAACCGGTTGAAAACCAAAACAAACCGATTAAAAACAAAGCCCAAATTGAAATGTAAACCAAAATCGAACCTAGAAAAACCAAAAAACAAGGTTCGGTTTTGAATTTGTTTATTGGTGGATTTTGTTCAACTATGGTTTTTCATTTCCAAAACCGAATCAACTAGGTTTGGTTACAATTCGGTCTAAATCGAACCGATTATACCCTTATCATTAGGGTTGACAATTGTGAAAAAGAAATAAGTTGTGAAACTCAATTTAGGAGACGATTTTGGCATTGATGTTGACCTCTATGAGTCAATTTTTTTTATGGAAATCACCTAGCAGAGAAGATCACGTGGCAAAAAATATTATTATTTGATGATAACCATAACAATGAGGACCTATTTGCTAACACCCCGAAGTCCAAACACATTATTTGCCAAAGAATGTACAATACCCTACTCTCTTCAATCCTAATTTTAACTGTTAATATTGTAATATTCTGAATTTTCGTTGAGCTAAGCACAAGGCTTATGTGAAGATTTTTGGTTGTTGGGAGCTGAGTTGGACAATTTGAAGATATTGGTCAAGAGAAAGACATTTGGAATAAGTTAATTATGATACCTCGTTATATTCATAATTAGTTTAAGGAAAGGATTAGAGTTATTAGAGAATGGATGATGATACTTGGATTTAGAAAAGATGATATCAGGACTGAGTTAGTGATTGGTAGTCAGTGGATTGGTAAGAGAAAATGCACTTACATATAATAAGATTGAAGTTATAAGGTTTATAATATTTGAAGTATATTGGATTTATAAAAGAATAAGGTGAAAGAGAAATTATGGAATATATACTTTAAGTATTAAGGGATAAAATTATGGATAGTTGGACAATTCAAGTGTTGGACTAAGAGAAAACATATTTGAATGTAATTGGACGTATTTGGATATTGTAAGGATACTGTAAGGAATGAAAGTTTTAATATAATTGGGTATGGAAACATGGAGGTAGATGATGTAAATGTTTATATATATATGGTTTTGGTGCATAAGAATTTGGAGAAGACGAAGTGGTATTGAAGATATTTCAATTACATGTAAGACATTAGGTTAGGGTTACATATATATATAAGGTATATGCATGCGTATGGATTTCACGTTAGTATATATAGATATGTATAGTCTTGAGAATTTAAGCGAAAAGGAGTAAGAAATTGCGGCCGATCGGGGCGGTCGATCGACGAGGTGTCCATCGACCTCCGTTAATCGATCGGCAAGAAAACTGAAAGTTTTCTAAAGGAACTGGCGGTCGCTTGGCAGATGTGTTGTCGATCGCCTGTCATTAAAATCGATAAATCGCCAATTAATATTAGTCATCTAGAAGGTTTAATAAACATTTGGAGGCGAAGCGATACATTTTCTAAAGTTTGATGAATAAATGAGGGTCCGTGGCCTTCCATCTTTAAGGGGATGATGAAGAGTTGATGAATATTGCCTATAAATTGAGCTGTTGGCAGCAATGTTTGAGGAGAAGAAAATATGTGGGGTTGTTCTACAAAATTTTAGAGAGAAAGCAGGCGTATGGTTCTATGCCTATGAAGGAAAAAGGTTGAGGGTTGATATTCTGGAGATTTAGAAGAGAAGAGTTTGAGAGTGAAATGTTGTGTTTTGTGAAGGACGTTATGGAAATCTCTAGAGTTATGAAACCGTGAAGTGAAACCATGGAGGATAGGAACTGTGATAGACTTTGGGATGAAGTCAATGATTAACCGTGGCTATGATCCTTGAGGAAAGAGTTCTTTTTGGCTTATTTATTCTTGGGTACTTGAGGTAACCGAATTCTTCTATTGTTTTTGAATGACTGATTATAGTTATAATCTAGTGATGGCATGTTATATGTTTCTATTGGTTGGTGTGTGATCTGTTGTGAAGATCTTCACTGTGATTATTGTTGTTGGATTATTGTTGACGTTATATGAATGGCTGAAGATATAATATCAATGATATTAGTCAAATTGTATTCTTGTGTTCTGTGGCAGTTTAGTAAACTCATTTGCAAGTCAATATGAGGATAATGTATATTAGTCTTTAAGGGAAGGAATTTGTTATGCTACGAGCTTATTAGTTATGATTAATATTCTAGGTGAGTCACATTGTTAAGTTAGATGGTTGTTCAATAGATGATAAGTTTAGTAAATAGTTTAAGGCATATAGTCCTATACATATTAGTTGTAGAATGGTTATTAATTTAATATGTTAATTATGAATAGGTTTTGTGAAAGATAATTTAAGTGATAATATCCCTTTAAAGCTAAGGACTCCAAGTATGTAGTACTGCATGTGTTTTGTTCGAAAGGGCCTACATCACGGGAATTAGGGGGTGTTTGTTTGATATTTATTTATTTAATGCATAGCTTATGTTATATTGAAAACGTACCGTTGAATGATTGCTTGTATGTTTATTAGATTTAAGTTCGATTCTTTAACTAGGATATGGTGCACATTATGAGGTTACGATAATAGACACGATAGATAGAATTGTATGCTTGCATCATTGTTTCTAATGCACATGAAAGTACAAACGTAAATGAATTGTAAATAAATGTAAACGTAAAGGGATAGTTTCTACGTGAGTTCGAAGACTTGAGAGGTCGCTCTCACGTGGGAACAAGTTACAGAATAAATAACAGTAAAAGACAATTAAGTAAAAGAATACGAAGAGTTTGTTCTCGATTGATGTCGAAACAGACCAGCTAATGGTAAGTGAGACCATTAGCGTTGATGCGCATCGCTGCTAGTGCATTCTCGATTGATATCGGAACCAATTGTTGTACATTGATGTGTACAACCGCTTGTATAGTTTTTGGTTGATGTCATAGCTGCTTACTAGAGGTGAACTTGTTTGTGTAGTTCAGAGACAGAAGAGATTGCTCTCATCCAACGGGTGAGTGAGTTAGAAAACTGAAGAGGCTGCTCTCACTCAAAGAGATGTTTAAAGGAAAAACAGATAAAGGAAAACTCAACAGTGAACAGAAAATGCAACGGTAAAAGACGGATAAACAAAATAGAAAACTTTGTGTTTGAATAGTATTGTATGAACACGTTTCCTTTTATACTACGTACTGAGCGTTAGGCTCATAGTTAGGTTCTGTGATGTATGTATGTAAATGATCAAAGATGGTAGCAGTTGATGAGGCATTTGTGCGTTGCGGGTTTGGCGGCCAGTTAGGCATTTTTTAAAGGTGAACTTTTGTTATGGTATTTCGTTACATAAAGGAGATTTTCAAATGATGTTTAATTCTATAAGTGTTAGAAATACAAGTCTTTCGCTATTGCAATATTATAAAGTTTTACAGTATGATATGTTTTTTTAAGTAACAAATAGTTGAACGAAAGAGAGTTTATTTATACATTTCTTATTTAAATTAGTTTTCAAATGAAAAGTCTTCCGCTATGATTTTAAAAAGAAAAAGTTTTCAAAAATCATGAGTTTTAAAATGAAAGAATAATCGGGATGTTACAAATGGTATCAGAGCCTAGTGTTTTAAAATCGGTTCTGTAAACTGCCTACCAGCACAAGTCACAATGTGGAAATACTTCATTGACTGTAAGTATATTACTTGACCTTTACCTTATAAGCTGACAGACTTTGTTATTTGTGTTAAACATAGATTAGAAGTTGTGTGTTTTGCATAGTTTATAGGTTGTCTTGACTATAGGCTAGTAGAAAGAATGTAATAAGTCAAAGTGTTTGTTGATATAATTCTCGTAGGACAAGTAATATTATGCTATTAAAGAACTAGAACAACCCTATTAGAAGAAAAATAGAATGATAAAGGGAAAAAGGGAAGAACGATAAATAAAATTTTAAAATCTTATGAATAGGATAGATCGATAAGTATATCGTGCTAAAAATAATTATTACCATTTTATAAAGTAATCACAAAATTAATTAGGAAATAATTAAATTATTGGGTTAAATGATAGAAACAACATGGAGAGGGAAGCAAGTTAGAATGGTAATCCAAGAGACGCAATGATTGGTAGATTGACAGAAGTGTTGGAGCACCATATTCAGTTCATGGAACAGAGTAGGGAATTGGAAGAACAGAGAAACCAACAACTGATGGCTCCTAGAGAATTAGGATGTGAGAGGTTTCGAAGGCTGAAGTATCCATACTTTGAAGGCAATATCTCTGATCTAGCAGGTGCAGAGGAATGGATTCGAATGGGGTATGCCAAGATTGAAGAACAAGAGAAAGTTAGTTGTGTTGTGTTCATGCTGACGAAGGATGCTCCATTTTGGTGGGATTCCATGAAGGCAGTGCATAGTGTGGAGAATATGGAGTAGGAAAAATTTAAAGAAATATTCTATGAGAAGTACTTTAACTGCACTACAAGGATGAGTAAGTTGATAGAGTTTACTACGCTTCGTCAGGAAGGAACAGTTTCAGAGTATGTACCCAAGTTTAAAGTATTGTCGCGGTTTGCATCGCATTTAGTAAGCGATAATGAACACAAGGTTCACCAATTTGTTCAAGGACTCAAGTTGAAAATTTATCGTGGCGTGAAGATTTCGGGTACTCAAGGGATACCTTATACGGACATTGTAGCAAAAGCCCTCGAAGTTAAAGATGTAGAGTTTCAAGTTGTGGGAATTAATGAGCATAGTAGAAATGTGGGGATGGAAATGCAATCTCAACAACTGATGGGAGAAGAGCCGGAGATAAGAGGATCAAAGAGAACCCTTATTGGAAGTGAATTACAAGGAAATGAGAAGCGTATTCAAGGAAATTCTGAGGATTTACGCGTCAATCAATGCCCGAAGTGTAAGAAAAGTCATAAGGGGGAGTGCATGGCTAGTTCTCGTCAATGTTTTAGGTGTGACGAAGTTGGTCATTTTGCTAGAAAATGTCCAATGGTGTAGAATAAGTGAAAAGCAAGGACTAAACTATATAAGTGTAAATCTTTGTCTATGCGTAAAGGCATTGTTTGTGTAATTGCTACATCATGAATAATAATTATTATGTGATTTTCTTATCGGTTGGTAATTGAGCAATCTACAGGGAAGCAATCTTTTGCAATGTTAGTAAAGAATAGAACTACTATTGAGATAAAGAGTACTTGAAGACTATAGACTAAGACAAATTTTGCAGACAAAATTTATATATGGGGGGAGGGATGTAATATCCCAAATTTTCGTTGAGCTAAACATAAGGCTTATGTGATGATTTTGGGTTGTTAGGAGTTAAGTTAGACAATTTGAAGATGTTGGTCAAGAGAAAGGCATTTGAAATAAGTGAATTATGATACCTCCTTATGTTCATAATTACATTAAGGAAAGGATTAAGGTTATTAAAAAATGGATGATGATACTTGGATTTAGAAAAGATGATATCAGGACTGAGTTAGTGATTGGTAGTCAGTGGATTGGTAAGAGAAAATGCACTTGTATATAATAAGATTGAAGTTATAAGGTTTATAATATTTAGAGTATATTGGATTTTATAAAAGAATAAGGTGAAAGAGGAATTATGGAATATATACTTTAAGTATTAAGGGATAAAATTATGGATAGTTGGACAATCCAAGAGTTGGACTAAGAGAAAATATATTTGAACATAATTGGACGTATTTGGATATTATAAGGATACTGTAAGGAATGGAAGTTTGGATATAATTGGGTATTGAAATGTGGAGGTAGATGATGTAAATGTTTATATATATATATATATATATATATATATATATATATATATATATATATNNNNTATATATATATATATATATATATATATATATATATATATATATATATATATGGTTTTGGTGCATAAGGATTTGGAGAAGACGAAGTGGTATGGAAGATATTTCAATTACATGTAAGACATTAGGTTAGGGTTAGATATATATATTGATATATATATATATATATATATATATATAAGGTATATGCATGCATATGGATGTCACGTTAATATATATATAGATATGAATAGTCTGGAGAATTTAAGCAAAAAGGAGTAAGAAACTGCGGTTGATCGGGGCGGTTGATGGACGAGGTGTTGATCGACCGACGTTAATCGATCAGTAGGAAAACTGAAAGTTTTCTAAAGGAACTGGCAGTCGATTGGCAGATGTGTGGTCAATTGCCCTTTATTAAAATCGATCGACTGCCAATTAATGTTAGTCATGTGGAAGGTTTAATCAATGTTTGGAGGCAAAGCGATACATTTTCTGAATGTTTGATGAATAAATGAGCATCCAGTAGCCTTCCATCTTCAAGGGGATGATAAAGAGTCGATGAATATTGCCTATAAATGGAGCTGTTGGCAGTAAGGATTGAGGAGAAGAAAATATGTGGGGTTGTTCTACCAAATTTTAGAGAGAAAGCAGGCATATAGTTATGTGCCTATGAAGGAAGAAGGTTGAGGGTTGATATTCTAGAGATTTAGAAGAGAAGAGTTTGAGAGTGCAATGTTGTGCTTTGTGAAGGACATTATGGAAATCTCTAGAGTTATGAAACCGTGAAGTGAAAGCATGGAGGATAGGAAATGTGGTAGACTTTGGGATGAAGTCAGTGATAAACCGTGGTTGTGATCCTTGAGGAGAGAGTTCTTTTTGGTTTATTTATTCTTGGGTACTTGAGGTAGCCAAATTCTTATGTTGTTTCAAAATGACTTATTATAGTTATAATCTGGTGATGGCATGTTATACGTCTCTATTGGTTGGTGTGTGATCTGTGGTGAAGATCTTCACTGTGATTATTGTTGTTGGATTATTGTTGATGTTATAGTCTGTGAATGGCTGAAGATATAGTATCAGTGACATTAGTCATATTGTATTGTTATGTTTTGTGGCTATTTAGTAAACCCATTTGCAAGTCAATATGAGGATAATGTATATTAGGCTTTAAGGAAAGGAATCTGTTATGCTACGAGCTTATTAGTTATGATTAATATTCTAGGTGTGTCAGATTGTTAAATTAGATGGTTGTTGAATAGATTATAAGTTTAGGAAATAGTTTAAGGAATATAGTCCTGTGCATATTAGTTGTAGAATGGTTATTAATTTAATATGTTAATTATGAATAGGTTTCATGAAGGATAATTTAAGTGATAATAGCCCTTTAAAGCTAAGGACTGCAAGTACGTAGTACTAAATATGTTTTGTCCGAAAGGGCCTACATCACGGGAATTAGGGGGTGTTTGTTTGATGTTTGTTTATTTAATGCATAGCTTATGTTATTTTGGAAACGTACCATTGAATGATTGCTTGTATGTTTATTAGATTTAAGTTCGGTTATTTAATTAGGATATAGTGCACATTATGAGGTTATAATAATAGACACGATAAATAGAATTATATGTTTGCATCATTGTTCCTATTGCACACGAAAGTACAAACGTAAATGAATTACAAATAAACATAAAATAAAGGGATAGTTTTTACATGAGTTCAGAGACTTGAGAGGTTGCTCTCATGTGGGAACAAGTCATAGAATAAATAACAGTAAAAGACAATTAAGTAAAAGAATACGAAGAGTTTGTTCTTGATTGATGTCGAAACAGACCATCTAAAGGTAAGTGAGACCATTATCATTGATGCCCATGACTGCTAATGCATTCTCGATTGATGTCAGATCCGATTGTTGTATATTGATGTGTCCTACCGCTAGCATAGCTTTTTGTTGATGTCATAGCTGCTTATCGGAGGTGAACTCGTTTGGGTGAGTTTGGAGACTGAAGAGGTTGCTCTCATCCAACGGGTGAGTGAGTTCGAAAACTGAAGAGGTTGCTCTCACTCAAAGAGATGTTTAAAGGAAAATAGATAAAGGAAAACTCAATAGTGAAAGAAAAATGCAACGGTAAAAGACAAATAAACAAAATAGAAAACTATATGTGTTTGAATAGTATTGTATGAGCACGTTTTACTTGTATACTACGTACTGAGCGTTAGGCTCATAGTTAGGTCCTGTGATGTAGGTATGTAAAGGATCAAAGATGGTAGCAGTTGATGACGCATTTGTGCGTTGCGGGCTTGGCAGCTGGTTAGGCTAAAAGATTTAAAGAAGAAATGTAATGTTTGGCAATAAGTTTTTGAAAAGTGAACTTTTGTTATGGTATTTCGTTACATAAAGGAGGTTTTCAAATGATGTTTTATTCTTGAAGTATTAGAAATACAAGTCTTCCACTGTTGCAATGTTTTAAAGTCTTACAGCATGATATGTTTTTTTTAAGTAACAAATAGTTTAACGAAAAAGAGTTTATCTATGCACTTCTTATTTAAATTAGTTTTCAAACGAAAAGTCTTCCACTGTGATATTAAAAAGAAAAAGTTTTCAAAAATCATGAATTTTAAATTTAAAAAATAATCTGTATGTTACAAATATTGTTAAAAATATTAACTTAATTTTATTAATCTTCACTAGGTTAATGTGTCTTTAAATAAAGTGTCTTTGTTAATGTATGTTTTTAATATGGTTTTGGTAAAAGTCTATTTATATGTGAAGAGTCACCTAGGGAGTTTAGATTCATGTATGTGTTGGTACATTGATACATATAAGTTGGTGATTCACTATGTAATAGTACATGTATTAGCTTAAATAGGTAGTTTATGTATTGTTTTATACATGTATCCAATAATTCTTTAAATAGGATGTGAGTTTAGATATTTTGGATTAAGCAAATAGTCAAAGCAATTGGAAGAAAAAGTTTATCTAGTTTTCTCCTCTCTCTTATTTTTCTTTCTCCAAAATCTCTCTTCCTTCTTCCAACAAATTGGTATTAGAGCTTAGTTTTCGTTCTTGTAGAAATGTCGAATTCTACATTTCCATTCTAATTCCCTCAATTTACCAAAGACAATTACAAGAATTTGTGCATTTGTATAAAAGCTTTGCTCAGCTCATAAGATGTATGAGAGATTGTCAATAAAGGCTACGACGAGCCTCATGATGATTCCACTTTGACTCATAACCAGAGGGAGACTCTCCAAAGAACACTTAACAGATATCAACAATCTCTTACCCTTATTAATCAATGTTCGGATGAAGCCATGTTTGAGAGAGTATCAAATGTGACCATTGCCAAGCAAACATGAGAGATTCTACAAAATTCTTATCAAGAAGTTGGAATGATTGACTGTTTTAGTTGGATTTCTTGCCGCCATTTGGGACTGAGTCCGATTTTGGTAGGTTTAGGTTAAATGATAAAATTCTGAGAAGTATTTGTTCTTCACAGTTTGTCTATTGTTAAGTTTAAATTGCATAACAGTGGGAGAGGGATGATCAGACCCTTGTTTAAGGGTTGCTATTCTGTTTTGTTTAGAAAAAAAAGATTAAGGATGAATAATTATTGGGTCTTTAATCTGGGAGATGATTTGTTGAGTAATTATGGTTTGAATATAGGGATGTATTCATGAAGTGTGAAATTTGGACAATGTGAATATAATTATCAATGTTTTTTTTGCCATGGATAGAATTAGAAAGACTTTTTGAATTTTCATAGACTCAAATGTTGAGGAGATGCATGTGGCTTTCGGATTTTTGATTATGTAATAGTGATAAACTATTTCCATTATAATGTTAGATTAAATCGATCACTCCTAGTAATTGTGACTTTGGGAATAAATGGACACAAACATTAAATGATCATTGTCTTTTGGATTGAATTTGGAATATGTGTTTGGAGAATTAGTTGTGGATTAGTATCTCTATCATTTATTTTATTGTATTGGGACTCTGTAATTAGAGAATTGGATGTTTATCAAGTGATAAAGTCTAAGGATGTTTTTGCTGTGCAACAATGGATTAGGTTGAGGTTTTGTTATAGTTATTTGTGTGACATAGCTGATCTCGTCTAAGTTTGAGAGACATTTTGTCACATTGTTAACTGATTAAATATTGCACAATATGTTGAGGAATAAGTGTTGTTTGGATGATGATCTATTTATTTACCAAAGGGTAAAGTTGGGAATTTTGTTGGAATTATTGGATGAGTCATTTACTGGTAGAGGGACCTCTGTTTATATTCTTGGAATTATTTTATAAATTCCCACATTATATCTTTGTCAGGCTTAGACTATTTTGGCAAGTGATACAATTCTCGATGAGACAGTTGCTCCGTTCAATAGGAAAGAACGCCGAAAAGGTAGGGATTTCTTACCTCTTGCGTTATATTGCATCGTATCCCGTTTTCAAAATAATTATTTTGTGGAATACCACAATTGAAAAATGACGGGGACTGTTCGACAGCACGTCAGTTTTTATTAGTAGTATGTTTTCTCGCGTTTAATTTCGTACATGGTTTGAAATTTATTGTGTATATGTTGAGGGATGGATTCGCTATCCCCTTTGAGACCTTCTACTGCATGAAGGTTGATTGTTTGATGTGCGACAACAGATCGGGGCATTGGTGATGTGTCCTCAGGTCAAAAGCCCTGAAAGTCGTAAACAGTATGGGAGGGTGATGACGCCTCCTAAGGTCGAAAACCCCTAAACCTGGCCACGGTTTTGTCCCACGGATCAGACGGTTGTCAATTGCTAAGACTTAGTTAAACTAAGTACCAATTCCATTTGATGGGTGGACGGCCGAGTTTACTCATCAGCAACCTTCGTTCCTTTGGAGCCTCTAGGTATCTTAGCTGTTAAATAAGTCCACATATAGCGAGCAACTGTATCCATTATATTTGATCGTATGACACGTTGGATCTACGGACCACCGTCATTTATACTTCCTCCTGCCTCATAAGGTGTTGTCGCCGACAGGTGACCACCTTTTCTCTGTTGAGTGGCGGGTGAGTCCTTGAGTGACCACCCCTTTTCACTGATGACATTTTCAGATTGGAACACGATGATGGCCTATTTTACGAGGTATAGCTGTCTATGTATATAGCAAGTTTTTTTTTTTATAAAAGCCACATTGATGGCCTTGGGCCAGATTTATAATATGATAAGAGATTTCAAATTAAAATCCATGTACAGTAAAATGAGAAACACAACCCTGATTTTGAAAATATAGAAAAACCAATTTTGCATGAGGTGCACCTAGTATAGCTATACTTTACTGAGTTAGTCACTCATCCCAAACGACCCCTCCCCCAAAACTTTAGGTAAAGGCAAGAGCAGCTGAGAATTCAGAAGCTGAAGCGTTCTAATTATTTCTACTTGAGTGATTCATCGTTATTTGGTGAGGACATTATGTTTCTATCTGGGTTGTAAACCTTAAACACAGTTGGTTTTGGATTTGTTGCACAGTACTTGGATTTCATTTTATATTTATGCACCGTTATTTTCTAGTGATCCCTACTCGGACCTAGGCCCATATCATCTTGGGCTGAATTAAATATTTATAAGTCTTCCGCTAAAACACACGCTTTGGGCTGGGTGATCAGGTTCTCTACGAGGATCGGGTCGCCTGACCCGATGGTTCTGTTAGGCCCGTCTTCGGGTCGTGACAAGGCTTGTGTGAATGACACTTCATAGCTTTGACACATGGGATTTGACCATCTAAATTTTGGTGGCTTGAAGTTTTTGGGTTAAAAAAGAATGTTTAAGGGCTTGCAGTCCTTAGACTAACCAAACCAATTATGCGAAGGGTAATCTGATGGACTACAGGTCCATTCTATCATTAATCAAACTTTCAACATTATCATGAGATATTCAAGGTCAAGCACAAGTGGAAGTTCAAGTTCAAACATAAGATATTTGGTAGACTTTCCAAAATTGTCTACTTTCTAAACTTTAGCAAGTGTTTGATGATTTAGGCATTTGAAATGAAGTCATATCAAAAGGAGTACTTCATAAAGATTGTAGCTGACTTCCTAATATTTCTAGAATGGGCTAGATCGTTAAAATTAGAGTTTGTTTCCTATGTCAAAAGCCCATGGAACAGAGATTAAATATTATGGAAATTCCAATTGTCCAAGCTTGGCGACCAATGAAGTCTATACATGAAAAGTAACTCAACAAGGGCCCAAATAGAAGAGATATCAACCCATAAAGATCAAAGAGGGCCCATGCCTTTAATGCTATGGAAAGAAGCCCAAGAAAACAAGCTTGAAGGGCAAGAAAGACGAAGGGAAATAGAGTTAAGGAAAATTTCCTTAATCGGCAAAAAGCAAGTGGACAAATGAGGGCCAATTGTGCTTGGTTATGACAACATCCAAGTAAAAATTCTTGAAGGAAAATAGCTGCCAAAAGTCATCAATTTTGTGGAGCCAAAGCTAGCAAAGATTAATAAAATAATAGCTTTAGAAAGTTACTAAATTCATAGTATAGTAATCACCCACATGGGACTGAATACCTAGTGTGTTTCCTATTATGTTGTTTCCTATTCTATGCTTTGTAATTAGCTATATAAAACCCTGTAGTGCTTGTGTTTTAGATATTGATGTTTGATTAATAATAGCTCTTACTTTATTTTGAAATTGGAGTAATTCCTTTTTCAACACTTTGGTGAGTTGCATCCAAAGTCATCTTTATGTGAGTACCATCATAAGATTGGGCTTACTTGGAGTTGAGTAAGTTCTCTTATTGGCATCCGCATTCTTACTCTTTGGTGGAAGAGTGTATGAAGAGGTGTCCAACAATCAAGAAAGTTTTCATTCACAAAGTCATTCATACGGGAGTGTCAAGCTACACTACTTACTATTTTCGGCGACTTAAGTTCTCTCAAGCATATTTCCTAATCTGTGGTAGATATTTCCATATTTCTTCAAGTATTTACAAGTTATTTCCTTACTCTTTCCGTTGGTGCATCATTTGGTATCAAAGCTAAAATTCCTACTAATTTATGATTTTTTTTTTCAACATCATGGCAAGGAGTTGTGATTACATTACGTGGCGAGGAGTTGTGATTACATTACGAGCAAGAAAAAGTTTGAAGCATCTATCTCTACTTTTGGCGGTTTGGATTTTTCCGAAGATTACTTGGATTGGCAAGATGAGGTCAAAAATATTATTCAAAGAGCTAATTTTCCGAAGAAGACCTTGGTACAAATTATTTCTGCAAAGCTTAGAGGTAGAGCTTCCAGATGGTGGGACAAACTAATCACCAACCGAAGAGAAGACAGAAGAGAAGACATCAAAACGTGGAGTGCAATGAAGAAATTTTTTAAACGAAAGTATGCTCCAACGTTTACCAAAACCATCCCACCACCTATCACAAGGTATGAAAGATCTTCCAACACTCAACAAGCTCTACGTGATACATTTAATATCTGGCTTAAAGGAGCATTACGACAACCTGAAGCAAGTATATCAAACACTCCGACCCTACAAGCACATGACCATAATGAGATATTAGAAGGTACTCTTGAGCAAATTGAAGAAGAAGTTATTTACGCCAAAGAAGGGTCATTACTATCTTTGGAGTCTCAAATAGAAGAGGAAGAATGTCAAGAAGGGCAAGTGCCCGAAGCCGAGCATCTAGAAGACAAAGTTGACTCCTTGACAACAACAATACAAGAGGAACAAACTTTTCCTATCCATTGTTCCAACGAGGACAAGGTTTCTTTATTTGTTTATGAGAGAATTTGGGCTAACATGATTTCTATGATTTTGGTTAAAGGAAGTAGCTTGGAATTATTGATACATGGCATCACTTACAAACTTTGGTGGCACATTGACAATGACCAAAATGTTCATGGCCAATGTTTAAATAAGAAAAAGGTTTTTTCTTTAATTGATGATGAAAGAGCTTGCACCATTATGCCTTCCATGGATTTTAAGGAAAGTTTGAGTTGGTTGAATGGCAAAAGGGACATCATGGTAGATCAAACTTGGACTAATTTTTCTTATGGGAGTTTTACAAATATAATGTTTTGTGGTTTGTTGCTAGTAAGTAAAAACCGTTTTCTTTGGGAATTATAGTGGCATGCATATGATGAATATCCTAATTGCCTTCCTAATTATTATGATGGAAGGATGGACAAGCTAGTTCCACCTCAACCAAAGCAAGCTACAAAGGGTTATGATGCATTAAAGAAAAATTGGTTGAAAATTCCTATGCTCATGACAAAGAGGTATGCATTATTGGATAAATTGATTACTTAAATTTTTAGAGTTGGATGGATCAAAATTCTTATATTATTGGCATGATATTTGCTTATGGTAATCATGATGGTAAAGTTGATCTCTTTAATTTTGGTGAAAGTTCATTTATAGTAATACATAGTGGAATGGCCTTAGTCTTAATAAATCTTGGTGATGACTGTGATTACTATTTTGGTATTATGGGAACATATTGCACTTGTGGACAACTTTACTATTGCATGAAGATATTAAATTGATTCTATGGCAAGACACTTATGGCAATGAGGTTGATGATGGTTCTACTACTTGTTTGTCTCATGGTTTCCAATACTACTTACCTAATTATGTATCGTTGTCCAAGAATAAATTGTTAGAATATTTTCCATATATGATCAAGCGCAAAAAATGAAAGATGAAACTAGTGACCAATACTTCAATTCAAATATTATGTTTTCAAAAATGGCAAGCTTTGTGTATCACTTCATGGAGTTTGAACATCACTCATAAGAAAGTATTTGTTGGGGGTCCTAGTAAGCCATGTGAAGAAAAGGCAACACAAGATTCTATGAGAGCATTGTTCTTTGGCCACATATACTCAAAGGTATTTTCAAAACTATATTTATGAAGATTACTAAATTGCAAAGGGGTATCTACAACACTTCTAAGCTATTGTTCAGATATGGGAGATGGTTTGTGAATATCTTACTATTATTGGCCTACCACATCATACAAGAATTGTTTCCTTATTTCATTCATGGAGATTTTAAATCTGATGCAAATCTCAAAGCCCATGGCACATCTCCTTATCTTGTGGAAGAGGATGATGAAGGAATTACTCTATGGCCACATATACTTAAAAGTGTTCTCAAGTTTTTATTTATGGTGATTATTATTGTGGTCTAAATTATTTCCAACTTGAAGACGAAGAATGAAAATCTAGCATCTGAGTTATTGTTCAAGCATGGGAAGAGGCTTATGGAAATCTTAATATCATCAGCCTACCATATCAAACAAGTTTCGTTTCCTTATGAAGATATTGAAGATATTACAATTTTGATGATCCATGATGAATCTCCATGTGTTTATGAAGACTATGGAAGGAAATGATATGATTCAATCCTTTTAAACCCTGAGAGGATGATGGACTACACGTCCATTCTATCATTAATCAAACTTCCAACATTATCATGGACATATTCAAGGTCAAGCACAAGTGGTAGTTCAAGTTCAACCATAGGATATTTGGTGGACTTTCCAAAACTATCTACTTTCTAACCTTTAGCAAGTGTTTGATGATTTTAGCATCCAAAATGATGTCATATAAAAAAGACTGCTTCATAAAGATTGTATTTGACTTCCTAATCTTTCTAGAATGGGCTGAATCGTTAAAATTGGAGTTCATTTCCTATGTCAAAAGCCCATGGAACAGAGAGAAAATATTATGAAAAGTCCAACTGTCCAAGCTTGGAGACCAATGAAGTCTTTACATGGAAGGTAACTCAATAAGGGTCCAAATAGAGGAACTATCAACCCATGAAGATAAAAGAGGGCCCATTCCCTTAATGCTATGGAAAGAAGCCCAAGAAGACAAGCTTGAAAAGCAAGAAAGACCAAAGGAAATAAAGTTAAGGAAACTTTCCTTAATTAGCCAAAAGCAAGTGGACAAAGGAGGAAAACTTGTGCTTGGTTATGGCAACCATCCAAGTGGAAATTCTTGTAGGAAAATAGCTGCCAAAAGTCATCAATTTTGTGGAGCCAAAGCTAGCAAAGATTAATAAAATAATAGCTTTATAAAGTTAGTAAATTCATAGTATAGTAATCGGCCATACGGGACCAAATACCTGGTGTGTTTCCTATTATGTTGTTTCCTATCTATGCTTCATAATTGGCTATACAAAGCCTCCTAGTGCTTGTATTTTAGACATTGAAGTTTGATAAATAAAATCTCTTGCTTTATTTCAAAATTTGAGTGATTCATTTTTCAACACTTTGGTGAGTTGCATCCAAAGTCATCCTTGTGTGAATAACATCACAAGATTGAGCTTACTTGGAGTTGCGTAAGTTTTCTTATTGGCATCCGTGTTCTTACTCTTTGGAGAAAGAGTGTGTGAAGAGGTGTTCAACCATCAAGAAAGTTTTCATTCACAAAGTCATCCATACGGGAGTGACATGCTACACTACTTACTATTTCTAACGATATACGTTCTCTCAAGCATATTTTCTAATCCGTGGTGGATATTTTCATATTTCTTCAAGTGTTTACATGTTATTTCTTTACCCCTTCTGCTGGTGCATCAGTGTCATGTTGGCAAACGTATTTGAAAATTTTTTCTAGAGGAGACGACATCAAGAGCAAGTAAACTGCTTCAACTTGTTCGCACTGATGTATATAGACCAATTAATTCTCTCTTGTTTAGTAAAAATTGATATTTTCTCCTCTTCATTGATGACTTTAGCAGAAAAAATTAGGTTTAATGTTTTAAGGAGAAATCACAAGTTTTTTACGCCTTTAGAAAATTTAAAGCATATATAAAAAGGCAAAGAGGGTATTCCATTAAAGCTTTGAGATTAGACAAAGGTAGTTTAATGAGGTTTATGAAGCAAACGACATCCGACGATTCCTAACCGTTCCAAGATCTGCTTAACAAAATGGCATAGTTGAAAAGAAGAATCGAAGCATTCTTAATATAGTAAGAAGTATCTTGAAAACAAATAAGATGCCAAAAGAGTTCTAGGCAGAAGCAATTGATTGTGCGGTTTACCTATTAAATAGGTTATTAACGAGAAGCTTGTAGGACAAAACACTTCAAGAAGCATGGAGTGGAAGAAAACCAAATACTTACCATTTAATAGTTTTTGGAAGCATCGGTTATGTGCATGTCTCCAATTAAGAGAGATCAAAGATTGATGATAAAAACAAGAAGTACATCTTCATCAGTTATGATTAACACTCCAAAGGCTACAAACTCTACTATCCAAATATTGGGAAGAGAATTATTAGTAGAGATGTTGAGTTTGATGAAGAAGATTCCTTATTTGTTTGCTAAAATGTTGATGATTTGATTTTTATGAGAAATAATCCAAGTATGTACGAAGAATTCAAGTAAGCAATAATCAAAGAGTTTGAGATGATGAATATTGGTTTAATGTTGTACTATCTTGGCATGGAGATTGATCAAAGAGATGATAGTATTTTCTTATGTCAAAAAGGTTTCATTAAAGAGATTCTAAAAAACGTTTAAGATGGAGAATTGTAATCCATTGAATACTCTCTTGGCATGTGGAGTGAAATTATAAAAGAATGAGGAAGAACTGAAAGTTGATTCTACAACTTTCAAGAGTCTTGTTGGAAGTTTAAGGTATTTAACTTGCACAAGACCAGATATTTTATTTGTAGTTGGATTGGTTAGTCGGTTCATAGAAACACCTACCATGACTCATTTGAAGACAATAAATCAAATTCTTCGATATATAAAAGGTACAATTTCATTTTGGTTTGTTTTATTAATTTTCTGAGGAATTTAAGCTTGTTGGATATAGCCATAGCGATTGGGACGAAGATATGGATGACTAAAAGAGCGAAACATGTTTTGTTTTCTACATGGGTAATATAGATTTTACATAGAGTTCAAAGAAACAACATATTATGACACTATCTAGTTGTGAAACTGAGTGTGTTGTTGTTACATCTTGTGTATGTCAGTCTATATAGTTGAGAAGACTATTAAAAGAAAAGCAAATGCCACAAGAGAAAGTTACGAAAAATATTGTTGATAATAAATCTGCTATTGCATTGGCAAAAAATCTCGTGTTTCATGATAAAAGCAAACATATAGATACAAAGTATCATTTTCTTCGTGATTGCGTTGCGATTAGAGAAGTGCAAGTCAAATATGTAAAGACCGATGATCAAGTTGTTGACATTTTTACGAAGCCTCTCAAATATGACGCATTTAGCGAGTTAAGGGTAATGCTTGGAGTTACAAAGAATTAAGTTTAAAAGGGGATATTAAAATATTAACTTAATTCTATTAATTTTTATTGGGTTAGTGTATCTTTAAATAAAGTATCTTTGTTAATGTATGTTTTTAATATAATTTTGGTAAAAGTTCATGTATTTGTAAAGAGATACTAGGGAGTTGAGATTCATGTATGTGTTGGTACATTGATACATGTAATTAGGTGATTCATTATGTAATAGTACATGTATTAGATTAAATATATAATTTACGTATTATTTTATACATGTACCAAATAAGACTTTAGGCATTTTGAATGAAAGAAATTGGCATAACAATTAGAAAAAAAAATAAAAAATTTGTTTTCTCCTCTCCTTATTTTTTCTTCTCCAAAATCCTTGTCTCGTTCCAAATATACCTTAGCCAAAATCAAATCAACACAAACTCTTAATAGTATTGGCCACCATTTGAATCATGTTATTGCAAAAGAGGAAGATGTTATATACAAAAACATCACACAGAATAAAAAAGGTAAATAGAAAAAAGAAGAATCCCTTAAGCATAGGGAAGAAATCACAATTTCTCAAGAGATCGAATGCCGCCTATCTTTGGCGGGTTGGGTCCGAGCTTTGGCGTCGGCAGGAGCAACTCCATCAGCTCGTATGAATGGATAGAGCTTTCCGAGTCTTTTCGATACCGAATTTATGAATGATTTTCTGGGGACAGGAGGTTTACCAATAGGCTGCAGAGAGCCCCCTTGTGGGCTACTAACGGCTGATTTGTCAACATCTTTCATTTTCATCTTCATTTTCACCAACTCCACTTTGAGATCTTCATTCTCCCTCTTCAAAACCGAAAGCTGATCGGAAACTGGATGGATATCGGTGGAGTAGACATTCACTCTTGCCGACATGGATGGGGATTCGGCCCCTGTTAGACCTTCATTCATGACATCTCGAAGGCGTTGTTGTTCGTAGTAAAGCACTTGAACCACGGTCTGAATAGGAAGGCGATCATTCTGAGCAGCATGAGCGCAAGCTTCCCTTGATAGCTTCTGACAATCCATTAAACTGCACACTTTCTTCCTTTCCATGTCACTTAGAGAGGGATGAGCCTAAGTAAATGAAGATCAGAAAATAACAGTCCAAAATAAAAAAGAAAAACCAAACATCTCATTGAAATATGTCACACCTTTAAGTAGATGTCAATGGTTCGATACATCCCATCTTCGGTGACCCTCGATTGTTCGGGAATTAATTCGGCAATATTGATGAATCTGGTCACAGATAAGTTACGATCGGAGGCGATTTCTGCGAGATAATTCTCCATTAGTTTTACCACTCTTTCCATGTCATTTGGTGGAGAAGAAACATATTCATCATCTCCGTTCCCACAAGAACGACTCCCATCGATTTTGTTTTCGAGATAATTAATCATAATCCGTTGAACAGTATCGACATCGAACAATGTGTCGCCGGTGAAGAAATACGAAGGAATCAAAAGATCGTCAAGCACAGCATGACCTAATTGCATTCCCATTCGCTTCTCCAAATCTAGACGACAAGCCACTGTCGTCTCGAGATACATCGCAGCCCGAAGCAACATAGAAAGAAAGCTAACTGACATAGCATTTTTCTCCCGCGGGAGAAGACTCACCACAGTTTCTAAAATGACCCTCTTTTCGTGCTCTTGTTGCGGCTCGATTTTCTTCCTCGCTTTGCCAAATGATTCCTGCATTGTTAAAAAAATTTAGTTTCGATCCAAATGAGAGAATCGATAATTCAAAGATTGGTTCTTTGTTTCAGGACGAGATCTCACCAAACCTCGAAGAGATTTCTGGGCGTAGAGCATGAGGACAGGGCCGAGAGCAAATTGTTTGAACCCTCTGGCCATCATAGCTATAAGAACTCGTTGAAAGATATCGATTCTAAGAATGGTTAAATCCTCAGCCCACCAATCTACCATTGACTTCTGTTGATTCGACATTGGAGAAATCAGCCCTCCCGAGCTTGACATACAAAGTTGGCTATCTCTGCAGGCGCTGAAAGCGATTGAATCTATACATCTGCTCACTAATTTCACCTTCTCTGCTATTGGAAGCAGATTCTGAGACAAACTTAGGACAGTGACAGCCCCTGTAAGACTTTGAAGTGCAACTTCATTTAAGTAAGCTTCAGTTCTTCCCATTAGATTTCCGACTGCATAATCTTCGGTCATTTCAAGATATTCGGATATGCATCGAAGCATCGCAATGTTCTCTGTGCTGATTTCGAAGTTAATTCCGTAGCAAAATTTTGCTGCCAATTCAAAGGCTTCTGGCCCTCCAGGAATATCAGGCAACTCAATAGCAGCAAGATCAGCATCGCTAGATTCTGATACATATTTTCTTATGTGTCCACACTTTGAAACTAGTGGGAACTGCAAATTAATCAAAAATTTTGATTTTAAATTGATTTCGTGAATTTTTTTAAAACTAATCTAACAATCTCTCTAAATAGATAAACCTGAAAATTGATTTTATGAAATAAAAACGATCAATCTGGGGAAGCACTCTACCTTGTGTAGAGAAAAAGAGACTTCCCCGACATGAACTGTGACATCGCTGGGAATTTCCTGAGAAAAAATCCTGCGGAAATTCAAAAACCCATTTCATTAAAATCTACGAAAGAATTTGAGAAGGGCTTCTACTAAATTACCAATGAAAAAAAAAGATTGAACTTGTACCACTCGCTGGTTCTCTTCATTGCAGTAGAAAGAAGCTCTTTTTTGGAAGACATGTTAAGAGGAGAGGATAAAGCTGCCTCCTGATTAAGATCCACCATGACAGAAACTGAGAAATCTCATTCCTAATCATCTCAGAATCATAAAAACAGTAAACCAACACGAGAGAAATCCACCCTTTCTCTCATTTACATTTTTTTTCCCTTTCTTTTACTTCTTCAATTTCAAAATCAGGAGAGACGTTGAGAAACAGAAGCTCAGCCTGAAACCAAGCTGTATAATCACACCATCTTCACCCAAGAAGCCTCATCAAACAGTCATGACCCACTCCACGTGAAGTACCCATAATGGACACTTGCCTATGGCAACACAGATGGTCAAACTGGAGAAAGCAAGGACAATGAGGATGGCAGTTTTGGTATTATGAAAATGACTTAAGGGTAGCTTATTCAGTATGGATATGGAGCTTACAGCTTGTGGTCTGGGTTTAAACTTGTTCGTTTTAGAGGATGAGATAGTTGGATGTTTGGTGGCAGTAAACAAACAGCCTAAATTTCCACGTGGGAAGTCAAATAATTTCTATCCACAAAGATATCTTTCTCAATCTTTCCATGAAAATCTTCTTCTTATTGCCAAACCTAATGTGATTTCCGAGGTTAACAGCTGTTTTTACCAAGACAAAAAAAGAAGAAGAAGAGAAATTAGCTAACCAGCCTAAATAATCCTTCCTTTTGCTGTCTTATGCAGGCTTTTTGAGCTTCCTTCATTATTGACCCCTCTGTTGGCAAGAACATCAATTGTCAATAACAAGAAAAGCTTACTTTATCTGAAAATAAAAACTTTAAAAACTCCATTGTTTTCAAAGCAAAACACGTACCCAGAATATGGACAGATCTGAGTTCCAAAAAAAAAAACACTTGATTTATAAGAAAAAATTATAAAAAAGCTACCTTTTTCCATGAACTAATCAATGTACAAAAGTAAATAAACTACCCAGAATACACAAGATCAGAGAGAGTGCAAGGCTGTGAGATCATAGACCCTAAATGGGTAAGTTCTAAGAAGCGAGAAATTTCAGTAAAAGAAAGTGTAAGAGCCCCTAAATATAGTAGAGAATGGAAAGAAAGAAGGGAGAGAGTGCATTATATGTTCTTCCCTTCTCTCTCCTCTTTTCTGCAATAAATGAAGCAATTGCTTATATGTATATCAATGGCCCTCTCTCGGCTTTGTCCCTTCACATCATGCAATCGACCGATAGCTTTCTTCCAGTCCTGTTTTTCTTGACCTTTCTTCCACAAAAGTTTTTCAGTTTCTCCTCCATTTTCTTCTATAATTCTTTTTATACTGAGTTTTCCCATTCTCTGGCCTATTATTTATTTCTGTTTTTTGAAAATTTCTTTTTTTGTTTTCACTCTTTCTCAATTAAGATGTGTTACATTTGCCATTTTTCAGACTCCGTTGAAGTTGCTTCTAAAATAATTTCTTTTGAGAAAAAAAAAATACAATATAAAAAATATTTTTCTTTTTAATGGTTTAGCGATCTGAAAATTTGATTAGATCTTCATGACTTACAACTCGTACAGAAGCTGTCCGATGTCGTTCAGTCAAATCTCACACCAACCTTTCATCTTTTTCTTCACAAAATTACGAGCAATGATAACAAGATTCTGCAGTCTAGATTCATAAATTGAAGATGTGACTGCTCAACTAAAAGATATATGGTTGAATGTTGATTTTTGCAGTAGTAATTGGTAGGAAAATGACAAATTACCCAACTAGTCAATTTTTGTTAATAAATTAATTATTAAATTATGAAATTTTTTTATAAAAAATATTAGTCACGTTTGTGATTAAATATATTGATACGACAGATTGTCTACTATTCCATCACATATTGTTATTTTTAAAATTATTATTATTATATTAATTATTTGGATCAAGACACAATCTATAGTGGATCGACTCGTTCTGCGTCGTTCTGTGTTTCTGTGCCCTACTATATAAAACTCAACTATCTGCAATGGCGAGTTCACCACAAATAACAATATCCTTGGCAAACATTCATACTCTCAGATCTTCGTTCCACACTGTTTAACTGATATCAATTGATTCCTGTACAGCAAAGAAAATGTCACTTAAGCAAAATGGTGGTCCGTCTTAGGCTCAGCCGCAGCCATGGCCAAAAACAACAGACTCTGGCCGTGAACGAAGTCGAATTGCAACTGAGCTCGTTGGACAGTTACACGGCAATGTAAACGTCACGGTGCAAGGTGGCGCACCCACGGTTCAAGTTGGAGCAGCTGCGGTTGACGTTGGAGGAGGCGAGGTTGCCACTGTTACAGAAGCCGAGGTTGAAGCCCAACCTCAACCTTAACCTCAGCCTAAAAAACGACCGGCAACTAGTGCACTGGTCCATTTCGAACCCATTACAACAGGTTTTCACTCCCTACTCTTCAGGACAATCGATGGGAAGGAACGATATGAAGCTGATATTAAAAACCATTTAATTATTGTTTCTAGAAGAGTGGACTTTGAGTAATTAGTTGAGTTGGAAATTGAAGAATTGTTTGAAGGGGCTGGTTCAGCTGGTTTGTGTTGATTTGGTGGAAGTTACAGTGAGTAGTTGTCAAACTATTTTATGCAAATTTGAAACATTCCACCCAACCATTAGAGGTCCAAACTTACATGTTTGGACGGGAGTTGAGGCTGACTCCCAACGATCTTAATGTGCTACTTGGATGTTCGATAGAAGGACCAAGCAATCACTGTTACCACGTGTCTCAGGAGCCACCTTTCATCAAAAGAGGAGAAAGACTAGTAGTGCTTAGATTGTTGCACCGTGATCCCGAGATCGCAGCGTACAAGAAGTCAAAGTCCAATGACTTGAATGACATAGCCCGAGTGATCCACATCATCATGACACACACCATTTTGCCTTGGGATGGACATCGAGACCATGTTAGATGCGTGGATCTCTATCTACTAGAGAAGATGTTCAAGAGGAAAAAAATGGACATCAGTTTTGTCATTTTGAGTCACATGTATGAGGTGCTCAACAACTCGGCGAAGAGTCTACCTTTTAATTGGCTCATTCAGAGGATTGTTGAGCATTACGGAGTACCGATCTCAAAGGAGGAGCCCAGAACCAAAGTGAAGGCCACTGATGTTCACAACAAATTGAAAGTTGATTGAATGAGGCTCAACAAAGTTGAAGGGATATTGGTATGTAAGACTCCATCAAAACCTGCCCTCGAAGAAGCGATCTAGAGTATCCCAACTGCAAGCACCCCCCCTCCCCTTCAATTGTACGACCTCCACCCCCCTCAGTGGCTTAACCTCCAGCATCGCCTCTGCAACACATGCAGGAAGATGCACCCTAGCTGATGACTCTGCCCCTCCTTAAACATCTCATTTTACTTCGATGCTTGAGGAGATGTTCGGCTGGATGCACATGATGGAGGATTGACTTGTCCGGATAGAAGAGCTCCATCAAATGGGGCTGCTGCAAATGTAAAAAATGGAGGAACAAGCAGAGGAGTGTTGTAATAAACCCTTTTTTTTCTTACCTTATTAAAATGCGTGAAATTTAAAATTTTTCTTTTCTTTGTAAATAGCAAAAAACCTTTTTAAATTATAATTAGAGTTCTTTTCTAAAAAGCCGGACCATTAAAAATCTTTTCTTTAGACTTGTTATGAAATTGTTATAAATAGTGGAAAACTATAGTTATAAAATCTTTTCTCAAAATATATAGCGGAAGCATAACTAATTCAGTTAAAGAATACTAAGCAAAGTATTACGGGTTAGTTACAAAATACTTTTCTCATTTACTTTTTTTAGCCTAACCAGCCACAAGTCCCGCGCGTGCAAATCCATCATCAATTGCTTCTTCATTTGTTCTCTTGTACCTACAGCATTAGCAAACTTTGAGCCCAAGGCCCAGTAAGAAATGAAATATGCAATATGATGTATACCTCTAACTCATTATGTCGGAATGGGTCCGCCCCAACCGTTCTTTTCTTTACGTTTTTATATAACTCATACATCGAGAGGGAAATTTGGGGAACCCATAACAGAGAGGGAGTCTCTTCTCGACTTCTAACCACTTAGGGTAGACACTCTTGTAGTCCTGACGAGGGAAAGACATAGTTCTTTTCTTTTCGTAACCCAATGTGGAAAGGGCATAAATTTACTTGTCTATTTGGCTAGATCCGAACTACCCTTCTACCCCCAAACTCCCTATACATTTTCTTTAAACATTTTTCCTCACTCAATTGCATATGAGTATCACCCTAGAGGTGGCACTTCCTACTTGTTTCATTATCATGATGCATGTCAATGCAAATGTTAACATTACAACTATAAGTCATTCAATCCATTTATCAAGGAAATAATAACAAAATAGGAAACAATAACGATATAGACATGCTTAACAATTTATAGGAAATAATAAAATATAGGCATACTTGGTAATTAAAAGAAAGCAATAACAATACAGAAAATGCTTAGTAATTTAAAGAAAACAAATATAATAAAGGCATTCTTGGCAAGTTAAAGGAAATAATAACGGTAGACATGCTCGGTAGTTTAAAGGAAAGCAATAACAATATGAACATGCTTAGTAATTTAAAGGAAACTAAAGAAAACAAAACGATATACTAACATCCTAAACAAGCTTAGAGACTAGATTAATAACGTGTAAACAACATGGCATAATACGTAAGGTAGCATAGTAGAAACACAAACAAATAATTAAAGGAATGACACTGTTAATGGTGTAGGGCCTCCACTGGCCAACGACTCTACTCAATTTCTTACCTCGAAGCGTTAATGCGTATTAGCACTTAATCTTTATCCTTCTTCTTGTTTTCAATACCTTCATGATTCAAACATTTTCTCATTAATAACCATAACTTATCAATTTCATTCTTTTCCTATCCTTAATTACATAGCAATTCTAGGAACCCCTTTAACACTCAAACACAAAACATAACGCTTAACAATTCTAACATTCTCAACTTTTCATCATTATCTATACCCTTATTCCATGTTATCCAATAATAATCCGACAGCAGACAATCAACCCCTTTCAACATTTCCATTAGCTACATAGTTTATCAAATTAAATAGAGAATACTTTCATTCATCCTATACAGTCCAATTCCATTACTTAACAATGTCCACCAATCCGTAACTAAATGGAAAATCTTTAATGATGTCAACCAACCATAATATGCAAACATACCGAATCAATAATAAATAATGGTGCACTATATTTCTGATGCTCTGATCTCCTACTTATTATTCCATAAAACTAATAAGCGGTAAACACAACAAAGAACCAATTTCCAATAATAGAACACCACCCTTTTAATTTCATCCATAACATAGCATTCATGCAGTTAACAGAACCACGACTACTCAATCACCAAAGAGCATTTTAAAACCAACAAAAGGCATTAACTTATCAACCAGATAGCCAGACTAAATCCAACATTTCATGCTTTAGGAAATAACTAACCGATGGCATATGTTCACAGATCAAACCTTATAGAATATTAACCCAAATAACAGAGCACATATTTGAATTATTTTTTACAGAACCAATGACAGGTTAACAAATCCATTCGGAAATCCATAACAACTACCATCAGAACATACAGAGGAGCAACATCTCAAAATTAACCAAATTGATCCCAAAACAATACTCAATATTAATGTTGGACTTAACACCCAAGTAGAAACCAAATGACCAAAGCGACAGAGAAGAAACCTCACCAAACAGGGCATCTGAAAACAACAATGAAGCTTCATCCTCACGACCAGCATTTCATCTCCAACTCCAGAAAGCTTCACACTTTCCTTCTCTCGCTAGTTCTCAGCTTCTAAAGAGCATTTCACTCTTTGACCAGAGCCTCCTCCCACACCCTGTCTCCCTCGATCCTTCTTCTTCTTTTCTCCAGAACGCACACCATCCCCTACCATGGACACACACGCACATCCCAGGCCATTCCATGCCTTACCTCCATTCCTCTACGCACGTCCCCACTATTGATTTCTTCAGAGCAAAAACCACTCACAGATGGACCTGTTCAGATCGAACCACAATCTGTTCCAGCCATTCCTCGCGAACTGCCAACTCTAGACCATCGACCCAAGGCTAGAATTCGCTACCTCGCCGTTGTCATTTCATGGTCGCTGGCCACCAAAAATCGACAAAGTGTCGGGGCACACCTCAACCCAACTCCAATCCGTCCCGTGAACCCCGACGCTCGAGCTCGAGCCCGAGCCGTTACCCGCGATGCCATCAGTAACTCGCAATTCGATCGTCTGACCGTCGCAAAGGAGCAGCCCAAGCCGTGCCCAAGCTCGCCGTCAATCGAATGCTCTCCCTCACCCGATCTCCTTCTCCCTCTCATTCTCTCATCGCAAATTGGCCACCGGCCAAATGCCTAATTCCTTCTCCTTTTCTTTATTTCCAGAACCGCAAGCTAACATGAACCGATTCTCCTGCTGAACCAGTTCTTCTCCCCCCATCCATTATATTCCCTCCTTTCTATTTTATCCATTTTTAATTCTAATTTCATCTTAATTTAATCTTTCACTTTAATTATTCACTAAATTCTTAATTTCCATACAAATCCAATTAATTTCATTCCTTCTTCCTCTTTTAATTAAAAGAAAAACTGATCCACTTAATTTCTGGACTGAGCCAAACCAACCCTGTTCGATCCATTATTCTCCCTTTCAGCATTGCGTTTTTGGATAAGGGAAGGTGTTCGTGCCTCCCCCACATTCGTTCGAAAAGTTCAATAATTTGGACAGATTCAAACTCTCCCCATCTGCCATCGACCGCATTCGTTCGCATTCTGAAAACTCACATTACAGATGGAGGAACAATTCTGGACCCGAGGTAACATCCTCGCCTCATCCCAAAATGGAAGGATGACACAAAATGCATTTTCAAATGCAACCCCAAGTCCGCGTGTCGACCATATGCGTCCGAAAACTCCAAATACACATTTTTTTCCAACAAAACTTTACACTTTGATTACTCCATAATATTTCCCCATATTTATATGGCATTAATCCATGTGTATAGTCTCGCAACATAATATATTAATTATCCCAAAAATTGAAGTACGTCATATACACAGGAAAATATTATTGGGGTTTTACCAGCGTCATTATGAGATGTTGGCAGCATTGTAAAGAATGGGGCAGTGAGTAGCCCCTCCACCATCAACTCCAGTTGCCTCTCGAGCTGCCCCTCCAGCACCATCTCTAATGACCTCTCCATTTTCCTGTTCAGTAACGAAAGACACAGACGATTTGTAAGTTATTTACTTTTTACGCAAACTCTATTATTTACTTTATTTGTGTGTGATGTAATAACGTGGCTCAAATTTGTAGCACCATTGCCCTCAAAGGTGAACCTGCTCCTCTTGTGTTCGGTGGATCGCAACTTTCGCCACATAAAATTGTACTCGTGGTACATATTCAATTTGGTTATCTACGTCTATCTGTACTTATTCATGCCTTATTAGTCTGACAGTCTCTTGTCAATGTTTTTTTGTAGCCAGGTGATATGATGGATCTATTCAAAAAGCTTGTTGTTGGAAATACAAGGAAGAACCTGGAGATGTGCGAAATTCTTTCAAGAAAGTTGTTCCAAGATGAGTACCACATCATTGAGATCATCTTCTCTCAGCAAGATGGGATGACAAACATGATGGGAATTACGTTTTGTTACATAAGTAAGCCAAAAGATTTTTTCTTAGTACTTATCCTTGCGTTGCATTCTTTGTATGCAGTGTTATGCATTGAACAAAGAAGAATATTTCCAAGTTTAAGTGGAAAAATCGCTACTGACATTAGGGTGGATTTACGTAAATAAACATCTTGCTTTTTTGATTTGCCATTCATGTTTCAACAGTTATAATGCGTGCTTCCTTTGCATATCAATCCCACCTAAAGCAACCATATTTTATGTTTTCCGTTGACCTGCACACTCACTGCCCTCATTAGCTATTGCTGCTAAAAGCAATTTTGATCATCATAGCATCAACTGACAAAAAGTGATATATCTTTTCCCTTGTGTAGATTCATATTGGTTTCCACTTATGTGTTGATTTTTCTCTTTGCATTTCAGCCCGCACGGGATCTTTTGGTGTACTAGTGAGGGATTGGGGGTGATCTAAGCTTGCAAGAAGAAGGACGACTTCCACACCATCATGATGATGTACCCATGAAGGGTCCGTTGTTCGCCAAAGCATCTAACATATACAGGGATCCACATTTGTTATTTGCGATCACCGATTTACGAAGGAAATCTAGCAAGAAGATGGCGGCATAGATTAGTTGAGATGCGTAGGGATACTGAGATACTGAATTTGTTGCACATAATAAAAAATTTATTGTCTCTATATATGTTGATGTTATGTTTTCTTTTGTTTATTCAGATAATATCTGTTTGGAAAATATTGGTTTGGATAACATCTGGTTTTAATAATGTCATAGGGGGGATAGACAAAAAAACAAGGGAAACACTTACAAAATTTTTAATTTTTTGAAAGAGAAATTGACTCAAACCATTGCATTTATCATCAACAAACAATTAACATGTTCGTTGTAACAATTTAAGCAGCCTATGCATAACATCGAAATACAGTACACTTAAAATCTCATAAATCTCTAAGGTTCACTAATCGCTAACAAAATCTCTAAGAAAATCGCGATGACTGTAGTGTGAATTTATACAAGGCAGATGAGGCACGATTTTCTATGGCAGATCATAGGCAATCTGCAGCGGATCATAGTCAATCCGTGTTGGATCATAATCAATCTGCGGTAAATCATAGTCAATCCACCATAGATCATAATCAATACGTGGCGATACGTGTACTGTTCGGCCTCAGATTGTTATTTTAAAAAAATAATATTATAATATTGATAATCCACCATGGATCGTAATACGATCCACAGCGGATTGATAATGATTCACCGCAGATCATCGTGCTAGTCTGCCTTGTATAAATTCATATTACACTCCTCGCGATTTTCTCAGAGATGTTGTCAGCGATTAGTGAACCCTAGAGATTTCTTAGAGCTGAATTGTACTAAATTTTGGCAAAGTTGAAGCATTTGTTGAACACCAAATGGCATCTTGGAGTGTCGAGGAATCTGTTATTAACGGCCAAGTTGATGTGGGCCCCACATCGACCACGTACCAAATGAGGTACGTGCAATTGAAGACGAAGCTGCTATAATGGTGCATTCTGTCTCGGCAACTCTAGACGAGGAGGATAAGGAGGAGCTCTGTTCATTATGCAAATATAGTAGTGAGGAAGACATGAACATAGCAGAGAGTAGGCCTAGACACCCACCACAAGCAATATGCATGTTCTCTGGTATGAGTCTTGGAAAGAAGTATAGTTCACTGAATAAAATTAGAGAAGAAATTGTCTATCATGCGTTGAAGAATGAGTACAGGATAAAATTCATCCACAGTGACGCTCATTAGTTGAAGGCAGCTTGCTAGGAAGGATGCACATGGCGGATATATTCCTAAAAAATGCAAGGTCAAATGACATTTCAAATAAAATGCTATAATGATGTTCACACTTGTTTGAGAAAGATGGAAATTCGTCATGCCTCTGCCAAATGAGTGGCAACACATTAATTGGACAAATTTAAAAGTCAGGCTGACTGAGACCTTTCTTCTATCATTGAGATAGTCAAGAAGGACTTTAATGTCAACATCACACCCAGCCTTGCTAGAAGAGCAAGAAATGAAGCCAAAAAAATTAATAAAGGGGATGACAATGAGCAATACAAGCTCATATTGTCCTATGCCGAGGATATTCAAAGGTCTAAACTTGGAAGCTCGCTGCGTGTTCACAAAGAGATGAGTGCATTTTAAAGGATGTACATGTGTTTGGTTGCATGTAAGATGCGCTTGTTGAACTGTGGTAGAATGGTTATTTGTTTGGATGGTTGCCACTTGAAGGGAGTGATTCTGGTCTAGCTGCTCACTACTGTCAACGTCGATGGGAGTGATGGAATGTATCTGATTGTTATAGTAGTGGTTGAAAGAGAAAATAGGATTCTTGGAGCTAGTTTTTGGAATTATTGCTCCACGATCTAAACACCCCATCCAACAATGGGTGCACAATCATAATGTTATTTTTTGTAGGGACTGGTGCCAGCTGTTAGAGAGATCGTTGGGAAAACGAATAATCTTTTTAGCATCTAACACCCATATGCAAATTTTCAAAAATAATTTAAAGGGAGGTTGTTCAAGGATGCAATGTGGGCTGCTTCTAGAGGCACAACAGAGAGACACTTTGAGAGAGAGATGGCGAAGCTATTTTTGCTTGACTCGGTAACCCACAACTATCTATGAGGAATAGATGTGAGATGTTTGGCCAAACATGCCTTTTACTCCATCCCAAAGTGTGACATAAGCATCAACAATCTGAGCTTGTCCTTCAACGACTGGATCCTACCAGCCCGGGACAAAGCAATTCCCAGTATGTTCGAGATTATATGAAAGGGCATCATGGGAAGGATCGTTAAAAAAATAAAAAGATGGCGCGGTCGACGGACATTTTGTGCCCGTAGGTCAAAAGTTGACTTTCCAAACTAAAACTTGCAGGTCATAATTGTAGTCCCCAGTTATCATGCACTGCCCAATTTGAGGCCAGGAATGGTAACGAATAGTACCATGTCGATTTAGACAGGCGTACTTGTAACTGTTACCGGTGGGAGTTGACTGGCTTCTCATGTGTCCATGCAGTCTCGTGTATGCAATTATGAGGAGATCTCCCGAGAACTTTGTTCATGAGTGCTACCACCGGGAAACATATATCGCGATGTACTCCCACTTTGTCCACCCCATTAGCAGACAAATAATGTGGCCTCCAGTGATGTATCTTGATCCAATTACGCCACCCCCATTTAAGAGGCCTCTTAGAAGGCCACAAAAATGAAGAATACTGGATATGGACAAAACCCCAAGTTGGACAGTGCTGCCCAGAAGACATCTGAACATGACGTGTGGTTGGTGTATGGGTGTGGGGCATAATTCATACATGTATGAAGGCCCAGAGTCCAGTGCATGCGGCGGCCACAGTCTAGTGGCAGAGTGTAATACCCCGATTTCCATTACAAAATTAAGTAAGGATAATCAAAAAAATTAATTGAGTGTAATTGGATTATATGGGTAATTATTGAAGATTTATTTGATAGAAATTATTAGAATTTTTTAAGCGGGAATTTTGGTTAAAGATAAAAACAATAGTGATATTTGGAGATTTTGGAATGATGTTATATTGGAAAATTAATTTAGGAAATGAAATTGGAGAATTTAAGTTGGACCCGTAAGCATCATCAATTGATATTTGGAATTAATTAAGAATTTGGAATGTGGGTCGATTAATATATGATATGTATATTTAACAAACACACACACACACACACACACACACACACACACACATATATATATATATATATATGTTTATATGTTAATGAAATAAATGGGGAGTTAATTAAGTAAAGGAGAAATGATGAATTTTAAAATAAAATGTGAAGGAAGAGATTGAACTGATTTTGTGAACCATCGCTAGTTCGGTCAAGTTTTGTAAAGAAAAGTGGCAGGTGCAGAGGAGAATGGCCAACGACCATTTTAGAATAGAGAGAGGGATATCGATTGGGGAGAGAGAGCTCAGACGACAGGGGAGACAATTGCAGGAGAGAAGGGGACTCGTGCTCGAACAGAACTTGGCGACGAGCGAGGCGTTGTCTGGCAAGCAGAGGGTGACGATGTAAGGAGTGGGAGCGACAGGTCGCATGGTCTAGGGCTTGGAGTAGCTTAGCTCACGAGGACAAACGAAGCACGTGCCACGAGTTGTGATGTTCACAACGCCAAGCCGAGATAAGTATTGGCAAAGCTGGGGATGGCAAAAAGGACGTCTAATGGCAGCGTCTTCTCCAATTTAGGTAAGTTCCCCTACATTTGGTTCTCAGCCTCCAATGTCAAGCACTGTGCTTTTTCCTTGTTTTGTTCTTTTCTATTGATGGGTATTGCAGTGGAATTGGTGATCTAGTGGCGTGAGGGAAAACAGACAGGAAGAAAGAGTGAGAAGCATAAAGAATTGGCAGAGAAGTGAAAGAATAAGGTGAAGGAAAAGCAAGGTCTTCTTGGGTGAATCTTTGTCTTCAGGTAACGTCGTGGAAGAATTGTCTTCTGATTATGAATTTTGTGGGGATAGTGAGTAAAAGATAAAAGGATGGGGAAATGAATTAAGTGGTGGAATTATGGTTTGTCAAATGGATTATTAAGGTTGTTGTATTTAATATTGATTGGCGCATGCCAGATGAAGCAATGGGATTATTTTCTATTGGGTGAAATAAATATGTCCTGTTTTGGTGGGTTAAGAAATTATGGAGAGTATGAATATCAATAAGGATTAATAGTGTCTTTCTATGATTTATAATGATAAAGGTTATTTATTGATAGATATTGTGAAGGCTAAATCGAAGGTATGCGTGAATACTCAGAAAGCTATGGATTATAGTAATTGCATTGAAGACAGCGAGGTAAGTGATGCATGTGTTTTGGTCTTTAAGGCCCTAAATCACAAGAGTTAGGAATTGTATGCTGTCTGTTTACTGCTTTCGTTGAATATTAAGGTTGTTTACTACTTTATTAGAATCGCCAGATCTTGAGCATGTTTCGTGAATTGTATTGCTGTTTACTGGGTGTTTATAAGAATTTGGTTCTTTTAATGATATGTTTAATAGATGAGAATGCTTAGAGATTATAGTAATGATATGATAGACTGTATGCATTCACGAGCATCATGCATCATGGTTTTCAAAAGGTTACGAAAATGGTTTTCATACATGGTTTTAAAGAATGGTTTAATGGATGCTCACACATACTAAGTGTACGGTGTTCTCGAGGGTTGATCACCCGAAGCAAACTACCATCATTTGGGCTGTAGGAATATCTACTTTACCATTGAAAGTGAAATTGATGATAAACAAATGTTAAATGATAAAAAGTAAAGTAAGGTAAAGAAAAGAAAAGGCAATGGTATGATGTGGGGCCGTTTCAGTCATTGCTGGGCACGGTCTGTAGTGACTATTTATTTAAAACTATTTTTCTTTATTTTAAAATTTGGTACATAAAAATTTTGATAAATTCATTTAAAACGTGTAAATCAGAGTAAATATTGATTTGAAAATATATCAGAGTAAAATAAGTAGAAATATAAGTTAAACTTTCAGAATATTATTGAATTACTTCCGACAAAAGTTCATGATTACAAAACGTTTTACCATGTCAAAATAGGAAGTTAACTATGCAAATAACTAACACCATTTATGTGAGCCACAACAATTAGGTCGAACCCGTCTGATAACCCAAGGGATCGTCTTGCAATGCCTCCACCTCAGCTTGCACATCACAAGAATAATAAGGATCACCTACATCATGGGGAAAACAATGAACCTATTGCCCAACAAGAATTAGAATGGAATGCAATGCGGATGTTATGCATGATCATGCGATGCATTACAGAAAAGAATCTTATCTTTTCTGTTAAACAGAGAGTTGGGTACGTCTTATGGTCATGTAGCTTAATTGTACTCCGATGAGGAGATACACCATTAGGGGTGTCACCACATGCCGTCACCGTACTCTTTTGTTGAAGACAATGGAAATTTTCATACAAGAGAAGAGGATACATCCTATGATCCATATGGCTTAACTGTAACTCTGCTCCTTACATGGGAGGAGGTAACTTTATACGGGGTGTCACCATTGATGGACCGTCACCAATTCTCCTGAACCCTGACATGCCTATTTACATATATTAGGCATATCAAGCAATATGCTCACAATTTCATAAGTCCTAAGTATGATGCATGAATGTCATGTACAATTCACAAAATATATATAAAGCAGAAAGGCCACTTATCAATGAATCATGGAAAGCACTCAAAAGTTAAGAGAGACCAATATTATGACGACCCAATTTTTTGTAATCTTATAAAAATGCGAAAAATTTAAAACTTCCTTAAAACGACCAAAACCCTAATTTTCAAAACAAATCAGAGTGCGACGCTAAACTCGACCACTACCAACCCTTCGTTGAACTTGTTATGAAATTCCAATTAATAAAAATGTGGAAGTGTTATAAAATCATTTATTTAAAACATAACAGAAGCGATTATAAAAGTGTTTGTTGAAATACTAACAAATTAACACTACTCAATTGCAAACCATCTTTCCCTTTTATTTTTTTTTCAGTCTGGCCAGCCATGAGCCCCATGCGTGCAAATCCTTCATACCTGCTTTATTATCTGAATATCGTCTTTCACATTGATTCCTAATTTTGTGCATTGATTTCTCGTATAAGTACCTACACCTACACCACAAGTAACTGTAGGCCCAATGGCTTAGTAAGGAAAAGGGTTTAATGTAACATGATATGCCTCTCTTTAGTCCTTTTTGGAATGGGGGTCACCTAAACCAATCCTTTTATTAAGCCATTAGTTTGTTCATTACTTTACATTTGTTCATTCATTTATTACTCATACATCGAGCTAGAGATTGGAGGAATCCATGGCAGTAGGGTAGTCTGGGTCGGCTTCAACCACCTAGGGTAGACAGTCTCGCAGTCCCGACAAGGGAAATGTAATATACTTTTAAATCTTGTTACCTGGCTGATCCGTACTTACCCTACCATCCCCTAACTCCTTTTCTTTTTTTTTTTTTCTACATTTTTTTTTCTTTATCTTCTTCATTTTACCTCACATAATGCATGCGTGAGTACCACCCCAGCGGCACTCCCTATTGGTTTTTATTAATATGATGCATGACGCATTATAACGTACATTAACAGTAATTGAAATGCACATTGAAATAAAAGTGACTATAATTGAAATAACGCATAGAAATGTATAACAAAAATTGAAAGCGCACATTAGAGAGCAACTGAATATGGAATTGTAAATAACAAAGCACATAAGGAAACCAAACAATGAACAAACTCCATAAGAGAATACAGAAATTGAAACAATGAAAACATGCTCGAATTAATGGAACGCATTAATAATCGTAAAGGAAATCGAAACATACTATTAATTAAGATGCTAATTATCCTAGTTAATTTCTTAGTCATTTTACATGCTCCCTATATTTATTATTCTAGGTGATTATTCTAATTAGTCATCCTAGGTAGTTTACATGCTAAAGAAATATTTACATTTATTAGTCTAGTTAGGTATTCTACTTGAAGGTATTCAAATTGATTAACATACTTAGGTTTAGTTTATCAAGTTTGTTAGCTTAGTTAACTAATCATGCCACTAATTAATTTATCATGCTAAGTAAACACGCTAACAAGTTAAATACACTAATTATATGTTACGAATTATCATAGTTAACTACTTACTCAGATTACATGCTTCTATTATGTTATCACCAATTAGTTAATGTGTTTTATATATATATATATATATATATATATATATATATATATATATATATTAAACGTGCACAACAAATAAATTGATTGTTGTCCTAGTGGATTAGCATGCTCAATGAAGTGATTAACAAGGGTTAATTAAATAACTAGGTAATTAATTGAACTAGTTAAGTCTATTTACTTACTCTAATTGATTTCATGTTCAAGTCCAGTTAAGACTATAATTGTGAGTCTAATTAATTACTCGAGTTAATAAACATGTTCAACTCTAGTTCGTTACTCAAATGAACATGCTCGGATTAGTTATTTACGACTAGTTAATTAGTTAAACTAGTTAACATGCTTAAGTCTAATTAATTACTCTAGTTAAGTCAATTAACATGTTCAACAATAAATACAATTAGGATTCTTATTAAGTTAACGTGCTAGTCTCTAAATTATCAAACAATGGTAATAACAGAACAAATGATAGTGAAATAAAAATGAAGGAATAACAACTACACAGATATATCTAACTAAAAACAAGTAATTATGCAGCAAGAGATTATCATTTCACGCATTTGAACATCCGTCACCTTTAAGCACTAGCTTTTATCACTCTTTTATTAGCGTAAGACATTCGAAACAATGAAAACAGAGTAAATCACAAAAGAAAATATCACAGAGCTAATCAACAAAAGCAAAGCTATCAACAACGGGAGTATCAACCAGCAAAGAAATCTACGAACTACAGCAAAGGAAATAACAATAATTTACCCAAGGAAAATACTATAGAGCATCAATAATCTACCACTCACGCACACTACTTGTGCTGTAGGGCCTCCACTGGCCAAGACACCTCTATTTCCTTACCTAAATGATGAACCCACAACAGGGACAACACTCTAGCCGTCACGGTAGTTCCAACTCACCACCAAGCTCTCACTCACGTTTCCACTTAGCACACAATAGTTAACCCACAATTCCTCACACTCACCACACACTCATGCAGATTTCCCTCTTTGGAACTCTCTTCTCATGCAGAAGAAAACGTAACTCAAGAATGGGAAGAGAGAGGAGCTAAATCATACTTGGAGGTGGAGGGGACAAGAGTGTGGAAGTTGGCTCCTACGCTGGAGGGTGGGGGAGAGTCGATTCTTGTCTATAATTAATGGCTAAACGATAATTTTTCATCATTTTAATCCTAATTTATTCATAGGTCTGGGCTATTTTGGACGAGTACGGACGTGATGGTCATGTCTGCATTCATCCATAAGTGCAAAATCCTGAAGGCAGATTTGTGCCTTCGGACAAGAAATGGCGTCCCCGCCCATTCTGTACCGTCTAAAGGTGACATTCGGATGCAAAATGGCATCCGCATAAAGCGTTCGCGTGCATCCGAATGTGTCCAGAAATTGGATAGATTCAATGCAGACGCAATCTGCCATTGTTCGAGCCCGTTCGGAACTGTCCAGGATTTGGAAAGATTCAATACGGCCGCAGTTATCCGCGTTCACATTGTCTGAACATCGTCCGAAAGGTCGAGCTAGAGATAGGGGTGACTTGCGAACGAGGAATGCCGTCCACGGGTTGTCCCCAGGAGTTCAAAAATGCCCAGTCCAGCACTTTAACACATTTTTCTCTCTAAAACACATCCCATAACATCTCCCCCATAGATACACGTCACAATAACATATATAAAGAGGCAATGTAATATCCTACTTACCCTAACACTTGATTACATCATGTATACGGGAAAAACGTTATCGGGACTATCCCCATGACTTAACGATTTGACTACGTCCTTGGTAATACCTCGATGTAAAAAGTCGGGGTGTTACAAATATATATATGATTTATCCACTAATTATCAAGTAAATCATATGCTTCCTAACATGGTTTGGCTAGGCTTTATCCCACAATTCACAGATTCAAATCATGCTTACTCCAAGGACTTACAGGTTCATTTCATGCTTAAATATAAACATTCACAGGTTCATTTCGTAATACTCAAATGAAGCAATATTAGACATGAATCAGAGACAAAATCCATTCCAAAATCCGTTCAGTATTGACAGGGCAGTCCTTCACAAAATGGTCTCAACATTCTAGCTAACAACTCAATCTTTCATGCTTAAAGAATTCAACACTACCTCATTAGTTCACGACACAATAATGTTTCACAAGGAATGAACTAAATAAGTGTCCAATATCAACGGCAGACCAGCCTACAAATTACAATGACTATACCAAGACAGAACGGGCAAACAGATTTGTTTCTCTAAACTAAACAGAATAGCATTTCCTTCATCCAATCACAATTGACATCAAGGAAAAACATACAAATAAATCTACAGCAAGTAGTTGTCTTTCTTAACCAAAGCAGAATAGCATTTCACACCAAGTAATCTAATGAAATTATTCAGTAACAACCAAACAAACCCTACGATGTAGGGCCTCATCTGGCTAACTAAACTCCAATTCTTACCTCAGGATTTGCAGTAGCCAAGACTAAAAATTTCAACTGTCGATCACCCAACACTTCCTCTTGAAGATCCTTTTAGCAAAATTCCTAAGCTTTAGCAAATACAGAGCAACAGCCAGGGAACACCAAATGGAGGCTCACCTCCAATTGGCCTCAGCTCACAGAATGCATCACACGCACCATTCTCACCCTTTTCTTCACTCAGTTACAAGACACAGCAGGGTAGAAACACAACGTTGCTGACATAGGCATCCATCGACTTATAGATAGGAGAATACCCACGTGAATGCCACAGGATGATGGACAGTTCCCCATCTCAAGGAAAGAGGTCCAACAGGTAATGGCCATGTGGAAAGCTCCCAATCTTCTTGGGGGAAGGATCCACATCGGAAGAGAGAGAGAAAATCAAAGGAAAGAGAGGGAAATGACTGATAGAAAATGGGAATCTCACTTTAAAATGGTTTTTTGGTCGAGGAAGGTGTCTGAACCCCTTGACCGCATATCGATCAAAATGTCAAAAATACAAGCAGATTCAAATCCTCTATGTCCGCAACTCAACCACTAGTCGACCGTAATTCAACCAAAAAGATCAATAAATTCTACACATTCAAATCCTTCTCATTCGCACTCGAACGCCCATCAACGGCAGTGCTGAAAACTCCAAGTGTGATCTGGAATGCGTTTAGGTTGAGATACCTGACTTCAACCTCAACCCTAACTCGGCCAAAAACGCAGGGAGTAGCCCAAAATGGAATTTGGTCAAGACACATGTCCCAACTTTGATCGCGGGTCGATCAAAATCACAAAATGTAGTTTGAACCATAGTTTGGCCGAAATCTCCGACCAGAACCCCATCCGCGGTACAACCCAAAATGTAGAGAGTCACCAACTGTAACGATCCAGATTCTTACTTGTCTTAAAAATACGTTAAAATTTTAAACTTTTGGAAAAAAACAAAAAATGTTATGTAAAAATCCTTTCAAGCTTAAAAATCAGAGTGCCAAAATCCGATCGTAATGTGCCCCAAGGCCCGATCACTCGTGCACGAGCCAAGAAGCTTATTTCTTCCCTAACTCGTTCTTATTTTGTAGGCAATATCAAATTATGGGACTCTATAGAGGAAACAACTCACGAAGACAAAGGAGTGCCTTTCCACATGACCACATGGTTGCATGCACCACCGAATGGGTAGCACGATAATTTCCCACCTCGGAGACTCCATGAAGTGTGAAGATTCAAAGAGTAATATTGACTTACGAATGCTATTTTGTTGGTCTAGAAATAGAATTTCTCCTGGAATTTTTTTTTGGTTTCTTTAATATTGTTTTTTTTGTGAGTGTTTGAGAGGGCGCGGTTTGCATGCCAAAATTTTCACGTCAAGGGTAATTTGGTCTTTTGACAATTTTGTAAAACACTTGGGGTTTTTAGCCCCTCTTTTTGCATGAGAAGATCACTTTTTGATGAATCTAAAACCCTAGCTTTTTCTTTTGAGGAGAGAACCCGCGTCAACCCCCTTCCATCGCCGATTCAACCATAGCCCGAGCTTGGTCTTCTTGAAGCTTCTTGGCCGAGTTGGAAGAGTTACTATCTCCTCCAATACTTCCCCTTAGTGGTGATGATTGTGGTATGGAGGCAGACAAAGTTTTCAAGCCCTTGGAGAGTGCTTCCCTAATCGGTCAAGCCATTTGAAAGTCGCCCCTCTCACTTTTGGAGGCTCGCGGACTCCACGGTTTCTTCTTGCATTTTCTTGCAGCTTCGATCAAGAAGTTCTTGGTTTTTCTTGCTCTATTCTATTATTAACATATTACCTTAATCTTGGATGGTGATTATAGTTGAAGGTTTTATATGGAATATGTTTTTATGGTGGAATGCTTGCTAGCTGATATTCTGTCTTGGAATATTTCTACTGGATTCTTGTGATCTTGGCTGTATTTTGAAACCCTTGTGCATGCTCTATTGATCTCATTTTTGGCTGACTTATTCTACAATTTTTCAAGATCTTGCCCTCCAAAATTGGCGTTGATTGGGAGTATGCATATTGATTACTAGCTCTTTCTATTTTGGTCACCAAATCTGATATGTCCAAACCCTAAATTTGGACCCGACTTGTTTCTACTATATCTGGAGCTTCTTAAGAGCTTTCGAGCTGCATTTTTGATACGTTGAACTTGAGTATGTTAATATCTTTCCCTCCAAATTACATCCCTTGATCACTTGTGGTTGGAAAGATATATCTTATTGAAATAAGTTGGATAGATTTTCATTCCAGCTTAGCCGATTATTACTAGGTGCTCCTAGTGATATTTGGAACACATCAGATCGTTACCAACTTAGTAAAAATAGTTAATTAAATCGAGGAAAAACTATGATTAATAAATTTAGCGGAAGAGTAACTTAAAGCATCATTTAAAAAAATACTAACTCGAAATCCAAGGTTTGAGCTTTCAAAATGAAGTCTACATAATATCTCAAATAAATACTCGAATAAGGTTTAAGAAGGGTGATTCAACATTTTTAAAACAACTTGACATTAGCCCTGAAAAAATTACTCCTTCCTTTGTCACTTGATGCCGTACTACTACTCGGGTTGCGTCTCCTCCGGAAACGCCACACGCTCCACGGAAATGGCCTCCTCTGTTGCTCCTGGTACAACCATCTCATTACCTACACCACAAAGAAATGGATTAATACAATTATGCTTATGTATCTCTTTAGTTCTTTTGGAATGGGTAGCACCCAAACCAATCTTTTCTTACGTTCTTTCTTTCGTTCGTTCTTTACTCGAAGTACGAGTAAAGAACTAAAGAATCAATGAATATCATGAAAGAGTTGGTTTGGGTGACTCCCATTCCAAGAGGAATTAAAGAGAGACATGTATAATTGTTTTCCCTCATTTCCTTATTGGGCGTAAGCTCATGTCTTTACTTGTGGTGTAGGTAATGAGATGGTATTACTAAGAGCAGCGGAGAAGGCCATTCCCATGGATCCTACTGTGTATCCGGAGGGGACGCAAGCCGAGTAGTAATACAACATCAAGTGACGGAGTAAGAAGTGAAATTTTTGTAAGGGATAACGTCAGACTTGTTTTGTGAACGTTAATTACTTTTTTACCCTTGTTTGAGTACTTATTCAGAATATTATGTGGATTTCACTTTGAAAATTCAAAATTTGGATTTTGAGTTAGTATTTTTTTTAAATGATGCTTTAAGTTATGTTTCCGCTAAATTTATTAATCATAGTTTTTCCTCGATTTAATTAATTATTTTTACTAAGTTGGTAACGATCGGATTTTAGCACTCTGATTTTTAAGCTTGAAAGGATTTTTAAATAACGTTTTTTATTGTTTTGCAAAAGTTTAAAATTTTAATGTATTTTAAGACTAGTAAGAATCCGGGTCGTTACAATTGGTATCAGAGCAATACTACTACTTGTGCGTTGCGCTGCAGATAACCCAGACTCATCGGGTAATGCCCCTCTGACTGTAAGTTTTTCCTTATGATTATTGAGTTGCTCATTTAAATTAATTGCACCAAAGTATAGAATTGTATAAAAATGTATGGAACTATGATTAGGAAATATGCTTCCCTTAAGAATTTCCCTTGAACTTATTATAACGTGGACGCGTAGGGGATTAGAAATGGCTAGAAAAGGAAGAGGACGTATGCTTGGTGTAGGAGATGTACCCCGGGCACCCGATCAACATGAGGATCACGGTCGGGATGAGACTCTAAAGCGTTTGGCAACAATTATAGAGGAACAGTCGCATCAAATGGAGAGGCAGACCCAGTTTATGGAGCAACATTTCCTTTATATGGAGAGGTTCATGGGTCAAGACCACAGGAATGGTAATGAGAATCACCGAGATATGCAGTTACAACCGGTCCAGAGGGAGGTCGGGTGGGAGAGGTTCCAAAAGCTCAATCCGCCCTGTTTCAATGGCAACGTTTCTTACATTTTAGGAGCTGAGGAGTGGATATGCTCTATGGAGGATAAGTTTTCCTACGTAGAGATCAATGAGGCAGATAAAGTTAACTGTGCGGCAAACTACTTGAGTCACGGGGCCCGATTCTGGTGGGACACGGTCAAGGCCTCCCGGGATGTATCGGTTTTCACTTGGAATGATTTTAAAGAGCTGTTCAATGACAAATACTTCAACCACACCGTCCGTACCCAGAAGGAGATAGAGTTCATGCACATATGCCAGTTGGGAACTATGGTGGAGTATGCCCAACAGTTCGAGTCCCTATCTCATTACGCTCCACATTTAGTGGCAGCCGAGGAACGCGAGGTGCAGCACTTTGTACGGGGGTTGAAAATGGAGGTACAGGAAGGAGTTATCGGGGCTGGCACCGAGGGTGTCACCTATTTGTAGATGGTGTCTAGGGCTTTGGTAGTTGAGGGGGTAAAATTCGCGGCGGCCAGACAGAGAGAGGCTGGCCAGAGAGCATGGAGGGCTAGTTCCGCCCAACCTACATGAGTTGGCCCTACCACAACCTAGAGTGTGAAACGCCCAGCTTAAGCCGAGGCACAAAAGAGGCTGGATAAGAAGCCAATGACACAAGCTCCTCCACAAAATACCTGTCCCAAATGCTAGAAGGCACATCAGGGTGAATGTATAGCGGGTTCTGAGAAGTGTTTTTCCTGCTGGAAGCTAAGGCATAAGGTCAGACAGTGCCCGGCCCGACTCGTAGCCCCACGAGTTTTTGCCATGTACGGTATCGACCAGGATGATGACCAGCCAGCAGTGGCAGCAAGTACACTTCATTTAAGTAATAATTACATATACATACTTATAATGGTTTCTTTTGTAAGAAAAGTAGGAGATGTTACCTTAAGATAAACAACTTACCAACCCGACAGGGACAATCTACATAAATAAATGTGCGAGATACCTCTTATTTGACTCGGGTGCTACACACTCGTTCATCTCCACCAAGTTCTGCGAGCAGGCAAATTGCTTCTCCGACAGGACGAACTATACGCATCGGGTGATACTGCCTTCCGGTGACCGACTGATTACTAACGAAATCCTCAAAGACTATGCAGTGGGAATCAACGGTCATTTATTTCAGGCCGATTTAATTATCATGGAATTGAAAATTTACAATGTCATAATTGGGATAGATTGACTACCAGCACATCATGCAACCATTGATTGTAAAAAGAAGGAGACTTACTTTTATCCTCAGGGAGGGGAGCGACACACCTTCTGTGGGACTAAAGAGAAAGGAAAATTTGCTATCATCTCGGCACTCAAAGCAGACAAATTACTAAGGAATGGGTGCGATGGATTTCTGATCAATGTGATTGACACTACGGCAACCATTGAGGTCAAAATGGAGGATGTTATAGTGGTGCGTGATTTACCGAATGTCTTTCTCAACGATCTCTCAGTCTGCCCCCGGACCGCAAAATCAAATTCGAGATTAATTTGCAACCCAGTGCAGATCCTATCTCTAAGCACCCGTATAGTATGGCACTTGCTGAACTTCGAGAGTTAAAGGAACAACTGGAGGAACTGGTCGCCAAAGGGTTTATTCGACCCATTTTTGCTCCTTGGGGCACGCCAGTTTTGTTCGTTAAAAAGAAAGACAAGACCCTGAGAATGTGCATAGATTACAAGGAACTAAATAAAGAAACCATCAAGAATAAGTATCCGCTACCCAGGATTGATGATCTGTTTGACCAATTGAGTGGCGCCAGGTTATTCTCAAAAACTGATCTTCGGTCAGGATATTATCAGTTAAAGGTTAAGCCCGAGGATATACCGAAGACTGTGAGTTCTTGGTGATGTCTTTTGGTTTGACCAATGCCCCGACATGTTTTATGGACTTGATGAATCAAGTCTTCTGAGATTTTCCTAGATAAATTTATTATCGTCTCCATTGACGACATTTTGATCTATTCTCGATCGAAAGCGGAGCATTGCAAACACCTACAACTAGCCTTATCAGTCTTGAGCCAGCATCAGTTGTATGCGAAGTTTTCTAATTGTGAATTCTGGCTGAGCAGGGTTGGTTTTCTAGGCCACGTAATCTCCGAAGAAGGTATACCAGTAGACCTAGTAAAGATACAAGCAGTGGTGAATTGGGCACAGCCGAAAAATGTTAGGGAAGTGAGGAGTTTTCTAGGACTGGCTGGTTATCACAGTCATTTCATTGTTGGATTTTTGAAGATTTCTCTACCGCTCACTAGCTTGACTAAGAAGAATGCCCGGTTCTGGTGGTCTAGTGAGTGTGAGAACAGTTTTCAAGAACTGAAGAACAGACTGACCACTGTCCCAGTATTAACATTGCCCACGGAGGATGGTGATTATTGCATTTACTTTGATGCATCCAAGAGGGGACTCAGTGGAGTTTTTATGTAGCATGGGAGAGTTATCGCCTACGTATCTCGACAGCTCAAGATCTATGAGCAGAACTACCTCGCGAGGGTCCGATTTGGAGCTCGCGGCAGTTGTCTTTGCTCTCAAAGTATGGAGACACCACTTGTATGGACAACGCTGTAACATCACTTTTTTTTTCTTCTCAGAGTAACTTGCGTAGTTATTAATTAAAATAATTGTAGAAATACTCATTAGATAACATAATTTCAAAACATTCCTTTTTACATTTTTCAAAAGTTTCTAGTTACGTTGTAACTAGCAAAAGTCAACTTTAAGGACTGTTAGCAAAATACATCTTCTCCCTATTACTTAGTCATAAACATCTTATTCGTTCCATACCAAAACACTAAATTCTGTCTGTAAGAGTACCGCTATATCATATGTCAAAAAACCTACTTCCACAATCCATAAGTGATGTAGCACAACCACCAGATCAGAAGGGCTGATAATCCAAAACGTCGTCTGGGAGTACCTCCTCCACATAATGACTGTCATCCAATACATTACCTACATCACGGAGGAAAACAATGAGCCTAACGCTCAGTAAGAATTTAAATGTAATGTAGTGAATGCAATGCATGAGCATACAATGCAAATTAGTCTAGAGTACATACATGACAAACACCGTGGGACATGAGGAAGCTGTGGCCAAGTAAGTACATATACAATATCATGTGCTTCCTCATGCCGTATGTACTTTTTGTTCTGAGAACATTGGGGATTTCAGAACGGGAGACAATGAACACTCGACCCCATGTCTTTAATCTATTTTCTATCACATCATTTCATTTATATTTTCATTTTCATTTCATTGTAACTCATGGGGTGTCATTGTCATCGCGAACCCCCACACACCCTTTACATAAATTAAATATGTCATGCAAAATGAACAATTTCTTAAATCCTATACATGATGCATGTATGTCAAGAAAATAATTGAAACAGAAACTACTTAAGGCAAAACACAAGTATTATAAATAACAAATGAGAAAACTACAATACATGCCCATACACATCCTATTCTTTTTAAATCCTATGTAAAGCAATTTATAACCAACCATTTATTCTTCCATATAGAATTACCTTTTACATGGTTTTAGCTATCACAGTGAAAACAAAATCTCCCATCCATATCTTTGCACAGGAAACAGACTATAATACATTGTACAGAACGTGTAACCGGAGCACTCATATAAACAATTTCAAATATGTTAGCCTATATTCTTCTGTCCAGACAATCTCAAAGTATACTTCACAACTAAGAATTTATAATTCATGTAACAACAATAACAGCATGCTCTTCTGTCCAGACAATCACAAGGTATACTTCATAGCTAAGACCAACGTATCAATAATGACAACAATCAACACATAACCCTATGATGTAGGCCTCCTTTGGCCATACATCATTTAAATTCTTACCTCTCTCCAAATGGTAGCTAACGTTTAGAAATTTCCCAGCTGTTCACTGCACCCACATCCACAGAGTATTGAAGAAACGGAGACAAAAGAACAATGAATTTGAAGACAAAAGACAAGAGGACAACGAATGGTAGTGGAGGGAAAAACAAAAGCATCAACTTGCAACACTTACCTCAGTAAATTTTGTGGCCTAATACATGAACAATAACAACATTAACAATATATCACATTGTCAAAAGTTAACAACGTCGTAAACAGATTTTACACGGTATTTTAAAACTTTGGGACATTACAAGCGCTGTGAGATCTATTTTGATCATAAGAGTCTCAAGTACATCTTCACTCAGAAGGAGTTGAATATGCGACAACGGCAGTGGCTTGAATTCGTCAAGGACTACGACTAAGAGATTAAGTACCATCTGGGAAAGGCCAATGTCGTTGCAGATGCTCTCAGTCGGAAGGTGGCCGTGATGAGTCTGATATGTGAGGGAATGCCTTCAGGACTATAGAAAGACCTTCAAGAACTCGAGATGCAAATGGTCCCCGCACAATTGGATGTGATATTGGCGAAACTGACCTTGATGCCATCTATTATTGAGCAGATAAGGGAAGCTCAGTGAGGCGATGATACGTGTAAAGATTTCATATTAAATCCCACCTTGCCGAAGTATCAGGATTTCTCTATATCTGTAGATGACATCATCAAGTATAAAAACCGATGTTATGTGGCAAATGATGCGATTGTACGACAGAAGATCTTGTGAGAAGCTCACTCTTCTAGTTTCTCTTCACATCCTAGATGTAATAAGATGTACCGAGACCTGAAAACTCATTACTACTAGCCGAACATGAAGTATGAAATCATTGAATTTGTATCACAGTGCCATATATGCCAGCGTGTTAAGGCCGAGCATCAACGACCGGGTGGGGTGCTCCAACCATTGTCGATTCTTGAGTGGAAATGGGAGCACGTCACCATGGATTTTGTCACCTGCTTGCCCAAGACAACTAAAGGTCACGATGCCATCTGGGTAGTCGTGGATCAATTGTCTAAGGTGTCACACTTCCTGCCAGTAGCTATGACATATATGATGAATCAGTTTGCTGACTTGTATATCAAGGAAATCATCTGACTTCATGGTGTTTCAGTTTTCATTGTATTAGATCGGGACCCGAGCTTCACTTCAGTATTTTGGAAGAGTTTAAGCTAAGTTATGGGCACCAAATTGAAATTCAGCATAGCGTTCCATCCCAAGACCGACGGCCAAAGCGAAAGAACCATCCAAACGCTTGAGGATATGCTACGTGCCTGCGTTCTTGACTTCCAAGTTTGTTGGAGTAAAGTCCTACCATTGGTCGAGTTCGTATATAATAACAGTTTCCAGGCCACCATAGGTATGGCACCTTGCGAAGTTCTATATGGGAGGAAGTGCAGATCCCCCTTGTACTGGGACGAAGCTGGTAAAGCTACACTCTATGGCCCCGAGATAGTGCAAAAAATGGCTGAGTCAGCGGCTCTGATCAAGCAGAGGATGTTAGTAGCACAAAGTCGCCAAAAGAGTTATGCAGACAACCGACGACGGGCCCTGGAATTTGAAGAAGGGGATAGCGTGTTCTTGAAGGTATCTCCTTTCAAGGGCATTGTTTGGTTCGGTAAGAGGGGAAAGCTCAACCCCCGATATGTGGGACCTTATGTGATTACAAAGAGAGTAGGACTGGTTGCATACAAGGTACAGTTGCCATAATCCATGGCGGGTGTACACGACATCTTCCACGTATCTATGCTCAATAAGTGCCTTGGTGAGGCAGTCTTGTTAACTCCTTCCTATGATAATATCGTGCTTTAGCCCAATTTGAGTTACAATGAGAAGACTGTCCAAATCCTTGACTCGAGAGTGAAAGAACTGCAACGCAAACGAATTCTGCTAGTCAAGGTCTTATGGCAGAATCAAAGCCGCGAAGAGGCCACTTGGGAAAATGAAGATGACATGAGAGCTACGTACCCCGAGTTGTTTAAGTAGCTGAATTTTGGGGACCAAAATTTTTGTAAGGGGGTAGAATGTAACAACCCGATACTAAATTTTACCCGTTAAGCGATGTAATCAAACTTTGGAGATAAAATTTTATGATACAACTCGTCTCTAAATGTGTTAAGTGGTGGCTTGTAATTTCATGGGAATTAATTCGAATGAAAGTCTAGTTAAAAGTGTGAAGGAAACGAAATTTTGGTTTATTCGAACGCATACGGACGACCCTGCAAACGTGAAGTGTCGTCCACAAAACGAATAGAACAACCCCTGAGAATTCGGATGACTTAGGACGTGCATACCCATCCTAATTCCCTTGTGTCGAGGGATTTCAGACGATCTCAGATGTAGCGAATGTTGTAGAGTTTAATTTGTCCAATTTCTGGATGATTTCAGACGATCCCGAATGATGCGAATGCAGGCGGATGTCATGAGTTTGAATTTGACTGAACTCTGGATGAATTCGGACACACACAGACGATATCTTGGATGCCATTTTGCATCCAAATTCTAAATTCGGACGGTATGGGCAGAATTGGGACGCATCTTCCCATTTGAAACCTCGTTTTAGACTACGACATTTCAGTCTTGTGGACGATGTTGACGCGAAGACCTCATCTGCACTTGTCCGAATCCTCACAGATCAGTGACAGAACTAATTTAAAATCAGAAGAAAGTGACGCCCAACCCATAGTGATAGGCTCCAAGGATCGCTTAGCGCACAAGAGAGAAATCTATCACAAAGTTGTAAATAATCTAAACTAGCGATGCCAAAACTGAGTTATCTCCCAATCCAGACATGAACTTTGGCTCAATTTTGGAGATCCCAAAATAAGATAATCAGGCAAATCGTGTCAAACATCCAGTGAGAAAACCTTTCCGGATTTCAAGTTATGATCGAAACAAAATAATCCCAAATCTAGGGTTTCACCCGAACAGATTTGGCGACTAGAGTTCAAACAAGGATATCTCGCTCTATATAATTCCAATGAATACCAAATTTTGAAGGCAGCAGCTTAGCTCAATGTTGAACAAATCTCTAGAAGAAACGATTTCAAGATAACAAGCGTAAGGGTTTCAAAACAAACCCACAATCGAGTACATCTAGCAGCTCAAATAGAAACAGATTCTTGTGGCAAAATAAAATCCAACAAAAACTCAATCTCAACTTGAGATCCACGAACAAACTCTTCAATAGAATGAAGGCAATCAGTCAAGAGAATAATAGAACACAAAGAAAATCAGAAATAACCCAAAAACCTTTAAGGAACAAGAGAAAATCCAAGGAGTCTGCGGGCCTCCTAATGAGAGGGGCGACTAATGGCTTGCCGAGGAAACAAACACTCTCCAAGGGGTGGAGACCTTCTTCTATCCCCACTTCACAATCCACACCTTGAAGATGAGGTATTGGAGGAGATAGTATCCAAATTGCTAGGTCAAGAAGATTCAAGAATACCTAGCTTGGGTGGTGGAAGAGACGGCGGTGAGGGGGAGGGGACCGCGGGTTTCCTTCTTCAAAGAAGAACAAAATTTTCTATTTCATCAAAAAGTGCTTTCTCATTATCAAAGAAGGGTTTTAAAACCCTAAGTGTTTACAAAAGATGCCAAAAGACCAAAATGCCCTTAATGTAGAAATTTCAATATGAGGGCGTGGTTTTCATGCAAACCGCGCACCTCTCTAACACTTAACAAAGATAGAAAAAAAAGTTTATAAAAACCAATTAAAAGTTTTTCAGCACAAGTCTAATTCTAATTCGTCAACAAAATATCAAATGATAATAATGTGCTTTGAATCCTCACCCCTTCATAGAACCCCTTTTGGAGGCAGAATTGACGTGCTATTTGTTTGGTTGTGTATGCTCCCATGTAATAACGTGGAACGGAACTCCTTTATCTTCGTGAGATATTACCTTCAAAGAATCCCAAACTTTGATGTTTTCTGCAAAATAAAAATGCGTTAGAAAAGCTATGAGTTTCTTGACTCGGCTCCGAGCGATAGGACCCTAGGGCACATCATCCTCCCAGGGTGATTGAGGATTTGACCCCAAATCCATAGGGTGCTCCGAAGGATCCCCTATAGAAAGCTCGTCCTCGCCATGATATGGTGATAAATATTGAACATTGAAGGTAGTCGAGACACCGTAATCTTCAGGTAGCTCAATTCAGTATGCATTATTGTTGATACGTTATAATACTTTAAAAGGGCCATCAGCCCTTGGCATTAACTTGCACTTACGGTAATTTGGGAATCTGTCTTTACGTAAATGGAACCAAACAAGGTCGTCCACCTCAAATATGACTTCCTTCCGGCCCCTGTTGCCAAGTTTAGCAAATTCATAATTCTTTTTTTCGATGCTCTTTCGAACCTCCTCATGTAATGATTTAACACTTGCAGCTTTAACAACTCCGTCTTCGCTCACATATTCGGTTATCGGAAGTGGGAGAAGATCCATAGGTGTAAGAGGATTAAATCCATATACTATCTCGAAAGGGGTATGCTGAGTAATCCCATGCACACTTCGGTTCTACGCAAATTCCACATAAGGCAACTGTACATCCCAATCAGTTAATCGTTTACTGAGTACCGATCTGAGTAAAGCTCCCAAGGTCCTGTTTACCACCTCCGTTTGGCCATCTGTCTGAGGGTGGAAAGAAGTGCTGAAGAATAATTTAGTACCCAATTTTCGCCATAAAGTCTTCCAGAAAGAGCTTAAGAACTTCGTATCTTGATCCGACACAATGGAGCGTGGAACTCCATGCAAGCAAATAATCTCCTTAAAAAACAAGTCGCAATATGAGGGGCGTCAGCAGTCTTGTTACAAGCTATAAAGTGGGCCACCTTAGAAAAATGGTCCACTACGACCATGATAGAATCCTTGGCTCGAGGTGTGCGGGGAATGCCCAAAATGAAATCAACGCTGATTTCCACTCAAGGATGGGTGGCCACGGGTAATGGCATGTATAAGCCTTGCGGCAGAACTCAGCTCTTGGCTTTCTTACAAATGATACAACGATCCACTATCCTCTGTACATCCCGTCCCAAATGAGGCAAAAATGCTCTTGAATTGCCTCAATAGTTTTTTTATTGCCAAAATGACTTGCTAGTCCAGCACAATGAGCTTTTAGAATGATATCTTCCCGAACGCTACATATAGGAATGCACAACTTTCTATTCTTAAAAAGGAACCCACTCTCCAAAAAGTAAGGAAATTCTGGCCTTTACAGACAATTAGAGTAGATACTCCATAATCTTTATCCCCAGAATATAACTCTTTGATCCAGTTTAGACCAAAAAGTCTTGCATTAAGTTCCGTCAACAAAACAGAACACCTCGAGAGAGCATGTGCAACCTGATTAGTTTCCCCCTTTTTGTATTTAATAATATATGGATACCTCTCAAGAAATTCCACCCACTTACCATGATGTCTGTTAAGTTTTTCTTGGCTTTGTATATGCTTCAAGGCTTGATGATCTGAATGAATAATGAATTCCTTGGATAACAAATAGTGCTGCCATACTTCCAAGGCTCGTATTACTGCAAAGAACTCCTTATCATAAGTAGAATAATTTAGGGTAGCACCTTTCAGCTTCTCACTAAAATAAGCGATGGGTTTTCCTTCTTGAATAAACACGGCTCCGACTCCCAGTCCAGAAACGTCACATTCAATCTCGAAGACTTTAGCAAAATTAGGAAGCGACAATAGAGGGGCATTGCATAGTTTATCTTTGATGGAATCGAAACTGGTCTGGCCAGCTGAAGACCAATTGAACTCTCTTCGTTTCTTAGTACGATCCATAATAGGAGCCATAATAGAACTGAAATCTTCAATAAACCGACGGTAAAAGGAAGCCAAACCATGAAAACTACACACCTCGGAGACACTTTTTGGAATCGGCCAGCTTCGAATAGCTTCTATTTTACTTTCATCCACTTCCATACCATCCTTAGTAATAATGAATCCCAAGAAATAAACGCGATCTTGGGCAAATGAACACTTCTTGAGATTACCATACAGTTGAGACTTGCGTAGAACTTCAAATAATAATCGAAGGTGCATGAGATGAGCTGACATATCTGAGCTATAAATAACTATATTTTTGAAATAAACGACAATAAACTTTCCCAAGAAATCCCAAAAGAGATGGTGCATCACTCGCATGAATGTGCTTGGAGCATTGGATAATCCAAATGGCATAACAAGCCATTCATAAAGATCGTACTTAGTCTTGAAGGCAGTCTTCCACTCATCGCCTTTGCGCATTCAAATTTGATGATAACCACTTTTTAGATAAACCTTAGAGAAAATAGCAGCTCTACTAAGTTCATCCAGTAAGTCCTCCAATCTGGGAATGAGAAATTGATACTTAATAGTAATTTGGTTGATGGCCCAACTATCTACACACATACGCATTGTACCATCCTTCTTTGGTACTAATAATGTGGGAACTGCACAAGGGCTAAGTGATTCTCTGATGTAGCCCCTATCAAGTAATTCGGTCACCTGCTTATGCAACTCTTTAGACTCCTCTGGACTAAGTCGGTATAAAGGCCGATTAGGCAAAGAAACTCCTGGCATAAGATCTATCTGATGTTCGATTCCCCTTAAAGGTGGAAGTCCCTGAGGTAGCTCTTTTGGAAACATGTCTTCATACTCGATAAGCAGCTTTCAAATAGAGTTGGGAATAGTTCCCAGCTCTTCCAATCTTTCTCAAAAAATCATAAGAATAATCGGCCCCCCTTGCAGTAAAGACCGTTTGAGTTTCCCTTTTGTGATCATAAGAGAAGCTTCGGTGCAATTCTTGTTCATGCTTTCATAGTCTTTAACAATCTGATCTGGAGTGAGGGGCGCTAAGTTAACTGTCTTCCCTTTAAATTTGAAAGAATAAAAGTTCGTATACCCATCATGCTTGGTTCTCTTATCGAATTGCCAAGGCCTACCAAGTAAAAGGTGGCTAGCCATCATCGGTACAACATCAAATAAGGCTTCATCCTCATAACCTCCAATGGAAAAAGCTACCTTGGCTTGCTTAGTAACTTTGATCGGATCCTTATCATTCAACCAATTGAGCTTGTAAGGGGTGGGGTGGGCCATAGTCTCAAGACCTAATTTTTCAATAACATCCGAAGAGATAACATTGGTACAACTGACCCCATCGATAATCATAGAACAAATCTTTTCTTTAATCATGCAACGGGTGTGAAAAATGGTTTCTCGTTGAAGCTCATCAACATGATTCTGGATAGCCATAGAACGTTTCAAAACCACAAGTAAAGGCCCTTCCGGAGCATAAAAAGTTTCTTCTTCATCTTCCCCTTTGATAACAACCGATTCCTCACCTTCATCATCACTAATTATTTCATTGGTTTCGACCTTTAAGATCATCACTTTTGCATTCGGGCATTGAGAAGCTATGTGGGCGAACCCTAAAGACTTGAAGCACTTGAAGAATCTAGATCTTGGCTTGCTTGCATCTCCAAAATTTTTCTTTTCTTCACTCGGCTTCACGGTATTAAATTTTCCATCCCACTTTGGAGTCGCTTTTGGATTGTTGTTGCCCTTTTGGAAAGGACGAGTCACATTTTCTTTTACTCTCCTCTTTCTTTGTCTCTCTACTCTTAAAGCCAATTGAACAACTTCGTCAAGAGTATTATAAGATTGTAACTCCACCACATCACTAATCTCCTTTTGCAATCCTCTAATAAATCGAGCTACGATTTGTTCCATAGGTTCTTCTACGTTGCAACGTATCCTCAAAATTTCAAATTTGGTCAAATAATCATCGATGATAATGAACCTTGTTTAAGGTTTTGTTGTTGGAGGAATAATTCTTGCTTGTAGTGTAGAGGGACAAATCACATCCTCATGAGTTCCTTCAAGGCTTCCCAACTTTGGATTTCAACTTCCCCCATTTTTCTTCTTTGTGATTTTAGATTTTCCCACCATATACTTGCATATCCGGAGAACTCTAGTGTCACTATTTGTAACTTCGTCTTTTCGAAATAGTCATAACAATAAAAAAATCTGGTCCACGTTTTCAACCCATTCCAGAAAACCACTACCATTACTGGAGCCCTTGAACTGAGGAATAGAGACCTTAACATGTCTCATATCATGTTTCCTGTTCGATTTTCTCCTCGGGTTAGATGAGTCACTATCATCGGCTTCCTCCCACTCTTCACCAAAATCACTAACACCATGACCTCATGAATCAAGTGAAGTGCTAAGCCTTCTTCTAGGTTTCGGAGTTCTAGGACCATGTACATGATCATTATCAGAAGCTTCCATCCTTTGCTGAAGTTTAAGGATCATTTCAAACATCTCTCTAATACTAGGCTCGGTTTGTTCTTGAGCCTCCTCGGGTGGTGCATTCTAATTATTTCTCATCTCTCTAGGGTTGTGATAATGAGCCCCGCTTCGAGTACTCATAATAAACCACTATAAATCACAATAATACAGCAAGAGCGTAACATGGCTCTGATACCAAATGATAGGCTCCAAGGATTGCTTAGAGCACAAGAGAGAAATCTATCACAAAGCTGTAAATAATCTCAACTAGGGACGTCAAAACTGAGTTATCTCCCAATCCATGCGTGAACTTTGGCTTAATTTTGGAGATCACAAAAATAAGATAATCAGACAAATCTTGTAAAAAATCCAGTGAGAAAACCATTCCAGATTTCAAGTTATGATTGAAACAAAATAATCCCAAATCTAGGGTTTCACCCAAACAGATTTGGCGACCAGAATTCAAACGGGGAGATCTCGCTCTATATACTTCCAATGAATACCAAAATTTGAAGGCAGTAGCTTAGCTCAATATAGAACAAATCTCCAGAAGAAACAATTTCAAGATAACAAGCGTAAGGGTTTCAAAACAAACCCACAATCGAGTACATCCAGCAGCTCAAACATAAACAGATTCTTGCGGCAAAATAAAATCCAACAAAAACTCAATCTCAACTTGAGATCCACGAACAAAATCTTCAATAGAATGAAGGCAATCAGTCAAGAGAATAATAGAACACAAAGAAGATCAGAAATAACGCAAAAACCTTTAAGGAACAAGAGAAAATTCGAGGAGTCTGCGAGCCTCCTAATGAGAGGGGCGATAATGGCTTGCCGAGGAAACAAACACTCTCCAAGGGGTGGAGACCTTCTTCTATCCCCACTCCACAATCCACACCTTGAAGATGAGGTATTGGAGGAGATAGTATCCCAAATTGCTAGGTCAAGAAGATTCATGAATACCTAGCTTGGGTGGTGGAAGAGACAGCGGTGAGGGGGAGGGGGCCACGCGTTTCCTTCTTCAAAGAAGAATAAAATTTTCTATTTCATCAAAAAGTGCTTTCTCATTCTCAAAGAGGGGTTTTAAAACTCTAAGTGTTTACAAAAGACGCTAAAAGACCAAAATGCCCTTAATGTAGAAATTTCGGTATGAGGGCGTGGTTTGCATGCAAACTGCGCACCTCTCTAACACTTAACAAAGATAAACAAAAAGTTTATAAAAACCAATTAAAAGTTTTTCAGAACAAGTCTAATTCTAATTCGTCAGAAAAACATCAAATGATAATAATGCGCTTTGAATCCTCACCCCTTCATAGAACCCCTTTTGGAGGCAGAATTGACGTGCTATTTGTTTGGTTGTGTATGCTCCCATGTAATAACGTGGAACGGAACTCTTTTATCTTCGTGAGATATTACCTTCAAAGAATCCCAAACTTTGATGTTTTCTGCAAAATAAAAACGCGTTAGAAAAGCTATGAGTTCCTTGGCTCGGCTCCGAGTGATAGGACCCTGGGTTACATCACATAGGAACGTACACTGACTGGATCTCACTCCCACAATCCCGACTAGCAGAAGATGTCTCCTGCACCTACCCTGCCACACGTAAGATTTATCCCAGGTGAGCCTATTAATCTTCAGCTTCTCCATCTCCTTCTTCATTTTGGTAATCGGTGTTTTTCCTAGGTGGTTCCTGCGTGGAGTGTGGTCAAGGGGAGCTGTTGTTCGTGTGTTGAGTCATCAACAAAGGTAAGGAATGGGTTGTCTTGGCCAGGTGGAGGCCCTACACCCAAGTAAATGTGTGTGTGTGTGTGTGTGTGACGTTTTTCTTTGTAGTCCTTGTAGTTGCTTGGGTTTTTACTGTGAAAGGGTTTGCTGTAACTGTTAGTTGCCTTAACTCCTATGTGTAGTTGTTCCCTGCTATTGTTCCTTGTTAGTGGGCCTTGGATGTTCTTTCATTTGCTTTCACTAGAATGTCCCTAGAAAAGTAATGATAGTGCTAAGTTAAGCTTGAATGAAACACAAGAAGATGTTTAATGAATGAGAAATATGATTGAATGATAAATGGATTTCTGTTGTTGATACTAATGGTGATTTCGTTTATGAGTAGCCTTCCATTTAGCATCTCATGTGTACAGATTATTCGTTATATGTTCACCATTTTCGTTTAACGTATTATTCGTCGACGTAGTAGACATCCGAAAAGCACAACTATAGCTGTTTTGTTTTCGCCATTCTTGCTGTTATTCTTTTGGAAGCATGTTTTAGCTATTCAATAATTATTGCTATAGATTTTAGTAGTTTGAAAAGCATGCCCTTCGTTGTTTCATTCGTTATTACTTACTGCTTTCACTTTAATCGAATAAGAAGCATGCCCTTATGTTCTGTTTTGATATTTCTCTGTTGACTCTTTCGATACTTTGCTGCTGTACATCATAGGCTGAGATGCATGTTTCTCAGTTTGTTTCGTCGTTACTCATTGCTGTCATATGAGTTGAATAAGAAGCATGTTCTGTTGTCATTCATTATTGTTCACTGCTTCATAATTGTTGAGATATATGTTTTCACTGTCCCATTCGATATTATTAATGCCGTTGATAGTTCATAGCGTGAATCATATGTTTTCGTTGCTATTTTTGCTATTGCTTACCGCTTTTCTATCGTTCAGTTTAGTGGATATTAACAACTTGATTTACTGTTATTTTGCTGCTACATGCTGCTGTAAATTCCTTAGTATAAAATCTATCCTGCTGTTCGTTCGTTGGATGTTAGAAGCATCCGTTGCCATTAGTTCGCTACTATATGTTGACTGTTAATTTCCTGGAATAAAAGCATGTTCTATCATTCCTTAATTGGGTATTAATAGCATGTTTTCTGCCATTTTGTTTGTCATTAATTACTGATTAGAAGCTGTATTCGTTGCTCTATTACTATGTCGTTCACTGCTATTTAAAGTCGTTTGAAAGGCATATTAGTGTTAAAATTCTGTTGTGATAGTCGATTAAATCCATGCTTAGATGTTCATAATCTCTGTTGTTTCGTTTTAGTCGTTAAAAAGCATATTTTCGCTGTTTCATTTTGATATTTCTTGCTGCCGTTAGTACTAATTAAAAGCATGTTTAAATGTTGTAAACTATTGTTCTATATAGTCGTTAAAATTGTACGTTTCACTATTCTTCCTTGAGATTTTACTGTTGTTTATTTCCTCTTTAAGAAGCATGTTTTGTTACTTAATTTCGTTATTATTTCAATGATCATATGCTGCTCTATTTTCCATGTATGCATTATGTAACTTGAAAGTGTTATGCTGCATTCACGTTAATAGAAACCCAGTAGGGGGTCCCACCTTGGTAGGGGTACCCGTACATGTATGAGTGAGGAAAAACACTAAGAAAAGGAATGTTCTGGATTGGCAGGATACGCCTATCACGGAAGAAACCCTGAAGGCGGGATACGCCGGAAGGGAAGAAACCTTGAAGGTAGGATACGCTGAAAGGAAAAAGAAAAAGGAGTTGGGGTAGATAGGTAGTTCGGATCTAGCCTGACAGCTAGGATACACCCTGACCTAGTCGAGAAAGGGGCTAGTATGCACATAGGAGGTTAGAAGCCGATCAAACTAGGTCATCTCAAAGGACAACCTCTAGTCTCCAGCTCGACGTATGAGTAAAGAACTAAAGAGTCAATGAATATAATGAAAGAGTTGGTTTGGGTGGCCCCCATTCGAAGAGGAATTAAAGAGGGACATGTATAATTGTTTTCCTTTATTTTCTTATTGGGCGTAAGCTCATATCCTTACTTGTGGTGTAGGTAATAAGATGGTGTTACCAGGAGCAGCGGAGGAAGCCATTCCCATGGAGCCTGTGGTGTATCCAGAGGGGACGCAAGCCGAGTAGTAGTACCTTGTTTTGTGAAAGGAGGAAGAAGTGAAATTTTTGTAAGGGATAACGTCAGACTTGTTTTGTGAACGTTAATTACCTTTTTACCCTTATTTGAGTACTTATTCAGATTATTATGTGGATTTCACTTTGAAAACTCAAACCTTGGATTTCGAGTTAGTATTTTTTTTTAAATGATGCTTTAAGTTACGCTTTCGCTAAATTTATTAATCATAGTTTTTCCTCGATTTAATTAACTGTTTTTAGTAAGTTGGTAAGGATCGGATCTTGGCACTCTGATTTTTAAGCTTGAAAGGATTTTTAAATAATGTTTTTCGTTATTTTCCAAAAGTTTTAAATTTTAACGTATTTTTAAGACAGGTAAGAATCTGGGTCGTTACAACGACCGATAGTCAACCAAAAACTTAGAAATGCATAATCCGTGACAATTTTCCACTTAAAATTTCTCAAAATATTACTTCCATCAATTACACCACACCAAGTCCCAAATTAACGATTACAGAATATATCTTCATTTATAAAATATTCATTTATTAAAAGAAATCTTTTACATATTATATGGAGGATTATCCGGGTATTACACGATTGCTAGTTGGGGCTTTCAGATTATGTCATTACCGTTAGCTGAACTTTCAAATTATGCCATTGCTGCTCATATCGGTTGCGGGGTTACTGGATTATGTTGGGACAGACCGGCCAATGGTTAGTAAGGTCGTTTAAGCCCTTTGTGGGCATGACCACTAGCTTTCAAATTATGCCATTACTAGCAAGCTTTCGGAGTATGTCTTTGCTGCTATACCAGAGATGTCGAGTTAGAAAACGATAACAGAAATGGAAAATGAGAAAAAGATTAAAACGTAAAAGATAAAGGAGAATGAAAACAGAAACAGAAAAAAGAAAGAGGATTTTAAAAGAGCATAGCATGTGCATTGTAGATTTAACTTTATATCACTTACTGAGCGTTAGTGTAACGCACCACTTTATTCAAAGCCATTTTTTGATATTTTAAAATTTGTGGTATAAAATTTTTTGCTTAATTCATTTAAAATGCATGAATCAAAGTAAGTGATTTTAGTTGAAAACACATCAGAGTTATTCGAGCAGAATTGAAAATGAGATTTGAAAACATAGTTTAGGTTTTTCAAAAAGAAAAGAGTCCACAATTAGAATTCACTTACTAAATTCAAAATATGGTGATAACTATCCAAAATACCCCACATCCTGTGGCCACAACCAATAGGTCAATTCGATTGATAACTCAAAGGACCATCCTCAAATACCTCCTCCTCGGCTGGTACATCACAAACATCATAAATGTCACCTACATCACTGGAAAAAACAATGAGCCTAAAGCAAATTCAAAACATGGTAATAACTATCCAAAATACCCCACATCCTGTGAGCCACAACCAACCGGTCAATTCGGCTGATAATCCAAAGGACATCCTGAAATACCTCCTCCTCGGCTGGTACCTCACAAACATCATAAATGTCACCTACATCACGGGGAAAAACAATGAGCCAAAAGCCTAGCAAGAATCAGAATCAGAATGCAATGCAATGCAAATACGTCCTGAAATACGTCATACGGTCATGCAGCTATCCGTAACTTCGATTAAGAGATACATCCTATGGCTTCACCATCATAACCGTCATTGCACTCTTTTGTGGAAGACAATGGGCATTTTTGTACAAGAGAAGGATGAACCGTACCTCCGCTCCCTACATGGGTGTAGGTACCCCATCAGGGATGTCACCACCGATGGACAGTCACCAATTATCCTGAACCCCCACATGCCTATTTACATATATTAGGCATGTCATGCAATATGTAAGCAATTTCATAAGCCCTAGGTATGAAAAGGGAAAATAGCAATTTACTATGCATGAGTGTCACGTTCAATTCACAACATATATATATATATGAAAAGGGAAAATAGCACTTATTAGGGTCTCATGAAAGCAATATACAATCCAGGGAGTATGTCCAGCATACTCAGCAGAGCACAAAAGCAAGTATTCAACCATGTCTTTAAAATTATTAATAGGAAATTCACCTGTTAACTATTCACACTCTATATATATTGGTTAACAATGAGGATTCATTAAGTCAGGGAAAATCAGAGAGTGCTCCAGCTCGAAATGGAAATCCAGAAACAACTAATCAATAACACCCCCGCCCCCTTTTTGTTCGATCCTAGTAAATCAACACTTTAATAACTGAATCCTAACCAAATTTAATTCTTTCATCCAATATATTTGATCATAACTAAGGATCATTAATAGTAGAAGGGAAATTTCTCACAGCGAATAGACCAACATATTCATGATTCAACAAATAAATCTTAATAAATAGCAGTCACAAGAACACCCACTCATCAGTGAAATGATTTCCATGTAGCACTAACAGTAACAATCTCAAACAGTTGTGAAACCTGAGAACAATTACAATATAATTCTCAAACTAATCAAAGAACCGTTGTGAGTTGTTAACAAATGAACATATTCAACCAGAAAGCATGACCATCTCCTTTCATTTATCTCACGATTCATAGTACAGTAATTCCATAATCATGTTCAACAATTCATATGATCACACAACAAGGTAACCAACCATGACAGAATTCAAACAAGAAAAACAGTCCCGCGATGTAGGGCCTCCTCTGGCCAACATATATTCCAATTCTCGCCTTAGATGAATGACACTCATCAGCAATTCGACCACAGCAGAAATTTCAGAGCAGCAACTCCCAAAACGCCAAATGGAACTCACTTCACTTTCCACTCAATTTATAAAAGGTTTACCACTCACAAGGCAAAATGAAGCACTCACCTATACTTCAGTCATAGCTCGCAGGGTAGAAATCTAGACACAACCTCACACCCATGTCTTATAGGCCGAAGAACAAGGGATAGAATCATGTAGGAGGAAGTGACGATCACCCAAACCAATAGTGGGAGGTCCATTGCAAGAAAGCCACGTGGAAAGCTTCCTAGTCTTCACAGGGAGGGGAGGTTTGTCGCAGGGGAGGGAGAAACCTAAAAGAGAGAGAGAATTCATCTAAAGGAAAATGGGTCTCCCACTTTAAAACGGTTTTTCGGTCAAGGAAGGCATTCGCCCATCGACTGAATGCCCAAAATCTTCTTCAAAACTATGTTTTCAGTCGAGAAAAGGCATTCGAGCCTCAACTGTGTATCGACCGAAATGTCACAAAATTATTACATATTCAAAAAAATTTTGACCGCACTCAACCACATATTGTCCAAAAACGTCCAAAATGTAAACAAATTCAAAAGTTTGTCGACCGCACTCGACCGGATATCGTCCAAAAATGTCCAAAATATAAACTGATTCAAAAGTTTGTCGATCGCATTTGACCGCATATCGGTAGCATGTCGACCGAAAACTCTAGTGACCTAGAACACATTTTAGGTCAAGCTACCCACTTGGAGTCTCATCCCCGCCTCATCCGAAAATGTAGGAAGTCGTCAGAATGCATTTTTGGATGAGACACTTCGACCCAGCATCGTCCGCTAGTCGACCGAAAATATAGAAATGCCAAATCCTTGACAATTTTCCATTTAAATTTTTCTAAAAATATTTCTTCCATCATTTACACCACACCAAGTCCCAATTTACTAATCATGAAAAATTCTTCATTTACAAAATATTCATACATTAATAGAAACCTTTACATAATACAGGGAAAATTTATCTGGGCATTACATCACCCCTCCTTAACAAAAATTTGTCCCCAAAATTTGGCTAAATAAATACTTCTGGGTACTTTGCTTCCATGTCATCCCTTCTTCCCCATGTGGCTTCTTCTTCATCGATCTAGTTTTGCCACAACACTTTGACGAGTGGAATTTCCTTATTCTGCAGTTTCTTTATTCTAGAGTCCAAAATTTTTACCAGTTTCTCCTCATAGCTCATGTTGGTGTGGACTTTGATATGCTCCTGAGGCTTCATCTGGATAGTCTCACCGATCACACGTTCACAAGATAAGAAGCTCATTTCTTCTGTAACTCGTTATTATTTTGTAGGTCATAATAAATTATGGGACTTTATGGAGGAGATATCGCATGAAGACAAGGGAGCTCCAAGTCACGTCCTCATGTGGAGCCATGTAGAGTCAATTGGCTAACTCCTTCGCTAACCGGCTTGAAGGAGCTACATTGGATTGAAGATTTTGAGGTCATTTGAGAATTTGCTACGTTACACTTTTATGTTTTAATATTGGTTGTTGTTTGGGATTGCATTTTGGGATTTATAAATTGTTTCTTTAGTTTACATTTTTGGGAGGTACTCGGTTTGCATGCAAACCGAGCCCTCATGCCCTATTTTTGTATTTTTAATGGTATTTTGGTCTTTTTCTTTTGTGAGGTCATTAGAGGGCATTTAGTCCCCTCTAATAGATTTTGGAAAGGAATTTTCGAAAACTCTAAAGAAGATTGCTCTTACCATTTGCATGAAGACCCACAGAGAACCCTCTCGGCCACCTTTAATCTATCAATCGGTTTTTTTGTTCTTGCTAGATCTTGGACAAACCGATTCTTGCTGCCTCTTCTAACTCCTCTTCCTTGTGTGGTGGTGCTTGTGGCGTGGAGGTAGAAGAACTAATAACCCCGGTGGAGAGAGCCATTCATCCATCTATCTTTTGAGAAGGAATTATATTTTCTTGAAGCTCTTGGTTGTATCTTTGTTGGTCTGGATGTTGGTGGAGTTTGTGTTGAGATTTGGAATCGATAATCATTATTTTTAAAAGGAAAGAATCCATTTAGAGAATTTGTTTTTGCGTTTTATAGATTTGTTTCGTGTTTTGTGATTCCTTTTTGCCCTTTGAATACTTGTTATTTGAAGCTTATATTTGGTAGAGTTATTGTTGGGGTTGTTATGTATTGTTCCTCCAAATTTGGGATTGAATAAGTGTATGCAAATAATGAATTCGTTTAAGCATTCTTGAGCGCCAAAATCTGTCTCATAAAACCCTAATCCAAGGGTAAATTTGGTAATAGCATATCTCGAAGTTTAAAGCGAGTTTGAAGCTGGAATATTCATTTAATCTCCTAGAAATTTCAGCCTTTAACTCTGTATGCTTCTAAAGATATACTTATTTGAAATTTGAAGACTGGATTGAACATTTGGTCTTAGCCGATTGTGCGTGTTGCCTTCCATAGAGTCGTGGACTCTATCACTTTGTTTAAGCTCTTCAAAAATATTGATGTGAATCTCGGATCCCGATCAAATACAATGGACATGAGAACCCCATGTAGTCGCACAATTTCTTTAACATATAATTCTACAAACTGATTCATCTTGTAGGTCATTTGTATCGGTAAGAAGTGGTCAACCATCGTTAGCCTGGCAATAATCACCAATATCGCTTCATGTCCCTTCGCAATCTTTGGCAATCTAGTAACAAAATCCATAGAGATGTGCTCCCATTACCATTCGGGTATAGGCCTTGGTTAGAGCACTCCACCTGGTCGTTGATATTCAGCCTTCACTTGTTGACATACTTGGCAATGAGTAACGTAGTAGGCAATGTTGAACTTTATCCTCGGCCAATAGTAATGCATCTTCAGATCTTTATACATCTTATTACACTCAGGGTGGATGGAAAAACTGGAAGAATGAGCTTCTTTCATTATCGCTATTTGCAAAAGTGAGTCGGGTATGTACCACCTATTCCTATATTTCACAATCCCATCTGCGGATAAAGAATAGTCTCGAAACTTAGGTAGAGTCGGATTTAATTTGAAATCTTCACACCGAGCGTCTTCCCATGGAGCTTTCTTAATTCTTTCAAGTATAGAAGGCTTTAGCGTCAGGGTCGATAAAACATCTGCTAACTGCTCAAGAACTAACTGTACATCTAATTCTCGTATATCCTTCTGCAATCTCACAGGCATCTCCCTGTATGTTATGCTCATCAAAGCAAACTTCCAGCTTAGAGCGCCTGCCATAACATTTACCTTCCCATGATGGTATTTAATTTCTCAATCATAGTCTTTCACAAATTTAAGTCAGCGATGCTGCCGCATATGTAAAGATATATTTCAAGCTTTTATGGTCTGTAAAGATCTCATATCGTTGCCTGTAAAGATAATGTCTCCAGATTTTCAGTGTAAAGACCATGACAGCGAGCTCAAGATCATGAGTAGGGTAATTAGTCTCATGTGGTTTAAGTTGTCTCGAGGCATAGACAATCACCTTTCCATTTTGCATTAGAACACCACCGAGTCCACATTTAGATGCATCACAGTATATACAAAAACTACCCTCTTCCAGTGGTAGGGTCAACATAGGTGTAGATGTCAACCGACATTTCAATTCCTAAAAACTCTCTTCACATTCATCGGACCACTAGAATCTCGTTTTTTTTGTCAAACCAGTGAGAGGCATAGCAATTTTTGAAAATCCACTGATAAATCGTCTATAATAACTAGCCAATCCAAGGAAACTCTAGACATCGCTCACGCTTTTGGGCTATACCCATTCAACAATTGCTTGAATCTTCGCTGGGTCTACAGCAATACTGTCCTTAGAGATAATGTGGCCAAGGAAACTGACTTCCTTTGACTAGACTTCGCACTTAGAAAACTTTGCATAGAGTTGGTGCTGCTTCAGAATAGATAGGGGGATTCTTAAATGTTTAGTGTGTTCTTCTTCTAATAGGGAATATACAAGAATATTGTCAATAAAGACAATAATGAATTTGTTCAGATAGTCCTTGAATATCCGATTCATTAAGTCCATGAAAGCTGCAAGGGCTTTGGTCAGCCTGAAAGACATTACAAGAAATTCATAGTGCCCATATCTAGTTCAGAATGTCGTCTTGGGTATATCCTCCTATTTAACCATCAACTAAAAATATCCTGAGCAGAGATCAATTTTTGAAAATATACAAGCACCATGCAGTTGATCGAACAAATCGTCGATTCGAGGCAAAGGGTATCTGTTTTTAATAGTCACTTTATTTAGCTCACGATAGTCCACGCACATCTATAACGATCCATCTTTCTTTTTCACGAATAAGATCAAAGCTCCCCAGGGCGAGAAACTCGGACGAATGAACCCTTTATTGATCAATTCCTTGAGCTGAGTTTTTAATTCACGTAATTCAGCAGGCGTCATCCGGTACAGATTCTTCGCAATTGGTTCTATGCCAGGATGTAGATCTATAACATTCAATCTCCCTAATAGGTGGCAGTCTAGGAAGATCATCCAAGAAAACCCCTGGAAAGTCACAAACCACCGTTACATCTTCAACCTTTGTCTCTGAATTGACCATGGTGGTCATAATGTTCACAAGGAATCTTTCACATTCGTGTCTCATTAGTTGATCTGCTTTACGTGTAGAAATAACCGCCAATTTGCCATTCTCCTTGATTTCTCAAAAGACGTGTTGTTCGCCACCGAGAGGATGGAAACAGATCTCTCGTCTTGCTCAATTAATGATTGCTTGGTTCAGGGTCAACCAATCCATGCCAAGAATGATATCAAATCCCTTTATGTTTATAACAATTAGATTATCATGGAATTCCTGGCTGTTTATCTGAATTGCATAATCTTCCAGAATACCGCCAGCAACCAAATATTCACCAGAAGGTATGAGTACTCTATACCCATTCTTTGGAATACCAGGGGAAAATTTGCCTTTGTTCTAAATTTGGTCGAGATAAAAGAGTGAGTAGCCCCAGTATCAAATAAAGTATAAGCGGCCATGTTATTAATATATGTTGTACCTAGCGTGATCATAAAAGTTATTTATTTAAGCATGAAAATTTATATGGTTACGGGGAAAAATTCTAATATCATATGAGGCAATGTGAATAATGACTTTATAACAATTGTGTACCTGATATAACTGCTGGTAGTTCTTCCTCCTAATCATTCCAGTATAATGACGGGCAACCCCACCAGATCCTCCTGCTGAGGATGGACAATGTCGAACCACATGTCTGGACTTTCTGCATTTAAAACATCCATTAGTACCTACTCTGCATAATCCACGGTGACTTTTCTGGCATATAGGGCATAGGTTGGGTGCATCGGCATTTGCTTCGATTACAAGGCGCCTGTCACACCCTTGCTGCATGTCATTTTCGGGTGGCCTTCTCACACCACAATTAGTTGGTGGAGCCCCACGCTGCTGAAGTGATAGAGTCCAAGACTCTTTAGTGGTCAACAACTCCAATTGGCCAAACTTAAGAAGGTCAACCTGGTCTTCAGATTTCAAATAATTGCATCTCCAGAAATATGAGGAATTAAACGCTGAAATTTACAGAGAATTACACCAACAATCCAGAGAGAAACATATCAAAAATTCAGCTTTAAACTCGTTCTAAACACGGAGTTATGCTTTGACAGAATTCACCCTCGAATTAGGGTTTTATAGGCAGATTCTGGCGACTAAAATTATCACAGTGATATCTCCACTTGTATACACTAAATCAGCCCCAAATTTGGAGGATTAACACTTTACAATCCCAAAATTATCTCTGCCAAATGAGTTTCATCCAATAAGTATAAACAGGGCAAAACATAATCACAACACAAGCAGAATCTGTCCATCGCAAAACAGATTCTCGATTGTTTAAAACTTTCCTTTCAAAACTATAATTTCGATTTCCAAACTCCACAAAACTCCACCAATATTCAGCACATCCACAATACAATTCAGAACAGCAAGAAAATGGAACCTTAGTTCAAAGATGGATGAAGGAAAAAGTGACAAGAACCAGTGAAGTCCGCTAACCTCCAAAACCGAGGGGCGACTGGTTCTGCCAATACAAGGATTGACTCTCTTCATTGGGGGTTGCTAGGTCTTCTACCTCCATGCCACAAGCACCACCACACACGGAGGAGGAGTTGGAAGAGGCAGCAAAGATCGACTCACTTGAGATCTAGCAAGAACAAGTGAGTCTACTTGAAGAAAGGAGAAGGTCGAGTAGGATCTTCGCGGGTCTTCACGCAAAGCCAAGAACAAGCTCTCTCTTTGATTTTTCCAAATTCCATTTTTCCTTCCATTAGGAGGGACTAAGTAACCCTAATGACCTTACAAAAGAAAAAGGACAATAATGCCCATGGAAATATAAAAATGGACATGAGGGCTCGGTTTACATGCAAACCGAGCACCTCCAAAAATGAAAACTAAAGAACAATCTAAAAATCAAAAAATTGAAATCCCAAACAACATCCAGTATTAGAACATAAAATGTAACGTAATAAATTCTCAAATAATCTCCAAAATCTTCAATCTAATGTAGCTCCTTCAAGCTGGGAATTAAACAAGCGAGTCGATTGAGTCTGCATGGCTCCACGTGGGGACGTGGCACAGAGCCCCTTTATCTTCATACGTTATCTCCTCCGTAAATTCCAATAAATCATTGTTCCGTGCAAAATAAGAGCGTATTAGAAAAGAAGCGACACTCTTGGCTCGCGAGCTGGTGATTGGTCCTCGGGGCACATCATGAAGGCATTGGTTGTTTCACCAAACCTGTTGGCTAAATCCTCATTGTCAAGTAGCAATTTCTTCAACGTCTTTGACATCAAGTGCCCTAGCCAGGATTTGTGCATAAGGAACACCTCTTATACCAGCCAGCCTGACTCCTCTCAAATTCTCCACCTTTACTCCTTGCACGAAATGTTGGACCTTGTGTCCATTTTCATTCACTAAGTGTAGATCAAACCTCGATAGTGCCTCAAATCTCCGAATGTACTCAAATACAGTCCCTGTCTGGCATATCCTCATAAACTCCATCAACTTCTGATTCTGAACTGTAAAGTTGAAATATTTTTCTCATTAAATAATTCCTTGAAATCCTCCCATGTGAGAGTCCAGATGTCCAATGTTGTTTTCACAGAATCCCACCAGAATTGTGCATCGTGGGTCAGAAGATAAGTGGCACACTTCACCTTTTTAGTTTCTTGTATCTCAGCATATTCAAACAACTTCTCAAGAGAGCGTATCCATTCCTCCACCCTCGTGATATCCAAAATGTTGCCTTCAAAGTCATAGGGTTTAAGTCGTAGGAACCTCTCCCAGCTAGCCTTCATAGGCACCACAACAGCATGGTGGTTTCCATTTCCGTTGCCATTTCCGCGTTCCATGAATCTTTCCATAAACTTGGCTTGTTGCTCCATAAATTGGGATTGCCGTTCAACTACATTAGTGACATGGATAAGGGCTTCATCTCTTTCATTAGCAACTGGTATAATATTTCTTGCTCTTCGTGTCATTTTACTATTCTATCTGCATTTTAAATCAGTGAGTAATAAGCTTAATGAACAAAATTAATCTTTGAAGGTAAAATTAAACTTACAGTAAGAGGAGTATTCCACGATGAGCCTTGTGTTATCAACAGTCTACAGAACTGAGTTTGACCTAGTTGTGCTCTGATACCAACTTTAACGCCCCACTTTATTCAAAGCCATTTTTTGATATTTTAAAATTCGTGGTATAAAATTTTTTGCTTCATTCATTTAAAATGCGTGAATTAGAGTAAATGATTTTAGTTGAAAACACATCAGAGTTATTCATGCGGAATTGAAAATGAGATTTCAAAACATAGTTTAAGTTTTCCAAAACGAAAAGAGTCCACAATTACAATTCACTTACTAAATTCAAAATATGGTGATAACTATCCAAAATACCCCACATCTTGTGAGCCACAACCAACAGGTCAATTCGGCTGATAACCCAAGGAATCATCTTATAATTCCTCTTCCTCGGTTGGTACATCACAAACATCATAAATGTCACCTACATCACGGGAAAAAATAATGAGCCTAAACTCCAACAAGAATCAAAATAGAATGCAATGGAAATGCTATGCATGATTATACAATGTATTACAGAAGAGAACCGTATCTCTTTTGTTAAACAGAGAGTTGGTTACATCCTATAGTCATGCAGCTATCTGTCACTCTGACGAGGAGATACATCCTATGTCATCACCATTATGATCGTCACCTCACTCTTTTGTTGAAGACATTGGGGATTTCAGTACAAGAGAAGGATGAACCCTAGAGTCCATGTGGCTAAATCGTACCTCCGCTCCCTACGTGGGAGTAGGTACCCCATCAAGGGTGTCACCACCGATAGACAGTCACCAATTCTCTCGAATCCCCACATGCCTATTTACATATATTAGGCATGTCATGCAATATGGAAGAAATTTTATAAGCCCTAGGTATGATGCATGAGTGTCACGTACAAGTCACAACATATATATATACATGAAAAAGGAAAGTAGCACTTATCAAGGTCTCATGAAAGCAATATACAATCCAGGGAGTAAGTCTAGCATACTTAGCAAAGCATAGCAAGTCTTCAACCATGTCTTAAAAATTATTAACAGGGAATTCACATGTTAACTATTCACAATATATATATCGGTTAACAAGGAGGATTCCTTAAGTCAGGGAAAATCAGAGAGTGCTCCAGCCTGAAATGGAAATCCAGTAACAACTAATCGATAACACCCCCCCCCCCCCCCCTCTTTTCTGGTGCGGGTGAATCAACACTTCAATAACTGAATCCTAACCAAATTAAATTCTTTCATCGAATATAATTGATCATAACTAAGGATCATTAATAGTGGGAGGGAAATTTCTCACAGCGAATAGACCAACATATTCATGATTCAACAGATAAATCTTAAAAAATATCAGTCACAAGAACACCCACTCATCAGTTGAATGATTTCCACGTAGCACTAATAGTAATGATCTTAAACAGTTGTGAAACCTGGGAACAATTACAATATAATTCTCAAACTAATCAAAGAATTGTTGTGAGCTGTTAACAAATGAACATAATCAACCAAAAAGCAGGACCATCTCCTGTCATTTATCTCATGATTCATAATACGGTAGTTCCACAATCATGTTCAACAATTCATATGATCACATAACAAGGTGACCAAACATGATAGAATTCAAACAAGCAAAAGAGTCCCGCAATGTTGGGCCTCCTCTGGCCAACATATATCCTTATTCTTACCTTAGCAGAATGACACTCCTTAGCAATTTGACCACAGCAGAAATTTCAGAGCAATAAATCCCAAGACGCCAAACGAAACTCACTTCACTTTCCACTCAATTTACAAAAGGTCTCCCACTCACAAGGCAAAATGCAGAACTCACCTATACTTCAGTCACAGCTTGCAGGGTAGAAATCCAAACACAACCTCACACCCATGTCTTATAGGCGAAAGGAGAGAGAATAAGGGATAGACTTCTGCAGGAGGAAGTGACAATCACTCAAACCAATGGAGGGAGGTCCATTGCGAGGAAGCCATGTGGAAAGCTTCCCAGTCTGGGAGGTGTGTCGCAGGGGAGATAGAAACCTAAAACAAAGAGAGAATTCCTCTGAAGGAAAAAGGGTCTCTCACTTTAAAAAAGTTTTTCGGTCGAGGAATGCCCAAAATCTTCTTCAAAACTACTTTTTTTGTCAGGGAAAGGCGTCCGAGCCTCAACCGAATGTCGATCGAAATGTCGCAGAATTATTACAGATTCAAAAGTTTGTAAACCGCACTGGACCGCATATTGTCCAAAAATGTCCAAAATGTAAACAGATTCAAAAGTTTGTCGACCGCACTTGTCCGTATATCGTCAAAAAACGTCCAAAATGTAAACTGATTCAAAAGTTTGTTGACTGCACTCGACCACATATCGACTGAAAACCACTAGTGACCTGGAACACGTTTTAGGTTGAGCTACCCACTTGGAGTCTCGTCCCTGTCTCGTCCCAAAATGCAGGAAGTCGTCATAATGCATTTTCAGATGAGACACTTCGACCCAGCATCATCCGCTAGTCAACTGAAAACATAGAAATGCCAAATCCGTGACAATTTTCAACTTAAATTTTCCTAAAAATATTTCATCCATCATTTACACCACACCAAGTAACAATTTACTAATCACGAAAAATTCTTTATTTACAAAATATTCATACATTAATAGAAATCTTTACATAATACCGGGGAATTTTATCCAGGCATTATAGTTAGGCTCATTAATTTATGTCTTGCGATGTAGGTACACCCACGAGAACAAAAGAACAGATTAAGGAACAATTAATAAAGGATTTGCACGCACGAATCTTGTGGTTGGCTAGGCTAAAGAATTTAAAAGAGAAAAGAGTTTGGTAAATATAAAGTAAAAAGTTTATTTATTGTATTCTAAATGATTTGTTTTATGCTTCCACTACATTTTTTTCAAAAAGGTTTTAAGGAAAATGATTTTATAAAGAAAATGTCTTCCACTGTTTTTATAAAAGAAATATGTTAAGAAAAGTTTTAAATTTTTACATGTTTTCAAAGGAGAGAAGTTACAAGTCGTTACAGTTGGTATTAGAGCACCCGAGTTTTAATACTGATTCTGTAGACTGCCTACCAACATAAGATTTGATGTGAAAATACTCCGTCAATTGTAAGTATGTTAATAGGTTTATTTTATTTTATTTATTTATTAAAGTGTTTACTTTATGTTGAAAGGATATTATGGCTAGAGGATGAGGAAGAGTTGAACAAGGAAGAGTGGTGAATAGTATAGAGGAGACCATCAAATAAGTAAGAGTTGTGAATAATGCAAAAGAGACTTTCAATCGGTTGAATGAGTTGGTGGGACGACAATCTCATCACTTGTAGAGGCTTATGAAAAATGTTATGTAAATTAAATAGTACTGTGTTTGGATGTAGATACTTGTTTCTTTGGATTAAGTTGAGTTAGATGATAGATAATATTGGAACTGCTTGGGATTTTGTGCAGGATTTATGGAATTAGCTTTGGGGGAGTAAAGAAATAGCAAAAACTCTGCCCAAATGTTTTATAAATTGTATAAGGAAAATGGTTTAAAGCAATTCTGGTATAGACTAAATCAAGTAGGTAGTTAAGCGAGGTTGTCCAAGTTGCAAGAAGTTAGATAAAGGACGAGGAATTTAAGGTGAATGAAGAGAATTGTTTGAGCTTAGAAAGTGAAATTGCATGTTGTATACATGAACGTTGTTAAGGATTTAGCTCCGATGTTGCCAGAATGAAATTTAATGAACTATGTTCGTTGAATGGGAATAGAATGATAAGGAAAGAAGACAGAACGGGGATCCAAAAGGTGAAATGGTCAGTAGACTAATGGGAGTGTGGAATCGTCAGACTTAAATTATGGAACGGAGTAGGGAATTACATGAACATAGAAACCAGCGGCTGACGGTTCCCAAAGATTTGGAGTGCTAAAGGTTTCAACTACTAAAGCCGCCATAGTTTGAAGGAGATATTTTTGATCCAACAAGCTCGGAAGGATAGAATCGAGTGGTAGACAGTATTTTTGATCACGCTAAGGTTGAAGAGCAAGAAAAAGTTATAAGAAAGTTACGCTTGTCCAGTTTCAAGTCATGAAGTTCAAGGAGGGTAATTGGAAAATAATAAAGGAAATACAATCTTAACGACTGATGGAATGCCAACTAGAGATAAAAAGATCAAAGAGACCTCTCAGTGTGGGTATCATAGGGAAATGAGAAGCGTATACAAGAAGACACAACGTGTTGAAGAGAAAATGTTGGATCTTCAAGAGTTCAGCAGTGTTAAAGGCGTAAGAGAAATCGTTTCAAAAGATGTTTTGCTTATTTGAAATGATGTTTTGAAGGTTATGAGAGTGGCCATTCCATGAAAGATTGTCCAACTTTGGCTTATGGAATAGAAAGTAGTTGCATCAAGGGTAACTTTATAGTGGAGATTGCAATATGTAGTGTACGTACCTTTGGGTAGCGTATTCGGAATCAAAATCTTGGTGTATTAGGGCATTAAGAGTCTAGTATCAATGTTTTTTATGTGATGTTTCTCCTTAGAGATAATGGAATATCGATAAGGAAGATGTATGATTGGATTTGAGAAATATTTTGAATGCAATAAGTTAGTCAGGTTGCGAAGATCTACTACACCTTATTTGATAAGAGGAAGAAATTTGGATGAAGACTCTTCTCTTGTAGAAAATGTAGATGGCAATAAAATGACCTGGACGTGAGTTGGTGATTTGCTAACTCGTTGTATTTTGTAGTAAGGGAAGTAAAGTGGCCCTTTGGAAATTTGGTGAAGAAGAGTGATACAAACAATTGTTTGCATGCTTCTATGCGATGAACGCTAACAGTTATTTGGTTGTTAGAGAGAAAATGGTTATGTTAAGCTAATTTCGAGGACGAAACTTATATGAGGGAGGAATGTAATACCCAGATTTTCCATAGCAGGATTAAGTAAGGATAATAAAAAAATTAATTGGGTGTAATTGGATTATTTAGATAATTATTGAAGATTTATTTGATACAAATTATTAGAATTTGTTAAGCAAGAATCTTGGTTAAGGATAATAATGATTGTGACTTTTGGAAAGATGTTATATTGGAAAATTAATTTAGGAAACGGAATTAAAGAATTTAAGTTGGACTTGTAAGCATCGTCAATTGATATTTGGAATTCGTTGGGCATTTGAAATATGGGTTGATTAATATACGATACATATATTTCACACACACACACACACACACACACACATATGTTGGGCATTTGAAATATGGGTTGATTAATATACGATACGTATATTTGATACACACACACACACACACACAGACACACACACACATATATATATATATATGTTAATGAAATAAATGGGGAGTTAACACACACACACACACATACACACACACACACACACACACACACACACACACACACACACACATATATATATATTAATGAAATAAATGGGTAGTTAATTAAGTAAAGGAGAAATGATGAATTTTAAAATAAAATGTGAAGAAAGAGATTGAACCGTTTCTGTGAACCATCGCCAATTCGGTCTAGTTTTGGAAAGAAAAGTGGTGGGCAAAGAGGAGAATAGCCCATGGTCATTTTAGAAAAGAGAGAGGGAGAGCGATTGGGGAGAGAGAGCTCAGGTGACAGGGAAGAAAATCGTGGGAGAGAAGGGGACGCGTGCTCGAATGGAACTCGGTGATGAGGAGGCATTGTCTAGCGAGCAGAGGTTGATGACGCGAGGAGTGGGAGTGACGGGTCGTGAGGGCTAGGGCTCGGAGTACCTAAGCCCACGGGGATGAACGAACAGCTTGCCATAAGCTGTGATGTTTGCAGCGCCAACCGAGATTAGTATTGACGAAGCTGGGAATTACAAAGTGGACAATGAGTGGTAGTGTCTTCTCTGATTGAGGTAAGTTTCCCTGCGTTTGGCTCTCGACCTCCAATGTCGAGCACTTTGCTTCTTCCTTCTTCTGTTCTTTTCTATTGATGGGTATTGCCATGGAATTGGTGCTCCAGTAGCGTGAGGGAAACAAACAAGAATAAAGAGTGATAAGCCGAAATAATAGGCAGAGAAGAGGAAAGAGAAGGTGAAGGAGAAATAGAGTCTTCTCGGGTGAACCTCTGTCTTCAGGCAACACCCTGCTCCCTTTACGGTTTTATGGATTTATGATTAGGGTTAAGAGTAGATGATAGAGGCATATGGATATTGTTGAAGAATTGTGTTTTGATTAATAACTTTATGGGGATAGTAAGTAAAAGATAAAAGGATGAGAGAATGAATTAAATGGTGGAATTATGCTTTGTCAAATGGATTATTGAGGTTGTTGTATTTAATATTGCTTGGCGAATGTGGGATAATGTAATAAGCAATGGGATTATTCTCTATTAGGTGAAATAAATATAGGTCGTTTTAGGGGGTTAAGAAATTATGGAGAGTATGAGTATCAATAAGGATTAATAGTGTCTTTCTATGATTTATAATGATAAAGGTTATTTATTGATAGGTATTGTGAAGGATAAATTGAAGGTACGAGGGAATACTGAGAAAGATAAGGATTATAGTAATTGCATTGAAAACAGCGAGGTAAGTGATACGCATGTGTTTTGGTCTTTGGGGCCCTACATCACAAGAGTTAAGAATTGTATGCTGACTATTTACTACTTTCATAGAATATTAAGATTGTTTACTACTTTATTAGAATAGCCAGATATTGAGCACATTTCGTGAATTATACTGCTGCTTGTTGGGTGTTTATTAGAATTAGGTTCTTTTAATGATATGTTCTTTTAATTAGGTTCTTTTTTAGATGAGCATGCTTAGAGATTATAGTAATTATATGATAGACTGTATGCATTCACGAGCATCATACATCATGGTTTTCAAAAGGTTACGAAAATGGTTTTCATACATGGTTTTAAGAATGGTTTAATGGATGCTCACATATACTAAGTGTACAGTGTTCTCGAGGGTTGATCACCCAAAGCAAACTACCATCATTTGGGCTGTAGGAATATCTATTTTACCATCGAAAGTGAAACTGATGATAAACAAATGTTAAATGATAAAAAGTAAAGTAAAGAAAAGGCATTTGTATGATGTGAGGTTGTTCAGTCCTTGGTGGGCACAGTCGGGCTTTCAGATTATATCATTGCTGCTACTTGAGCTTTTAAATTATGTCATTGTTGCTTGTATCGGTTGCGGGGTCCTGGGATTATGTCGAGATAGACCGACCAATGGTTAGTGAGGTCATTTAAGCCGTTGGTGGGCACGACCACTACCTTTTGGATTATGTCATTGCTAACAAGTTTTGGAGTATGTCATTGTTGCTATACGAGAGGTGTCGGGTCAGAAAATGATAATAGAAATGGAAAATGAGAAAAATACTAAAACGTAAAAGATAAAGGAAAATAAAAACAAAAACAAAAAAATAGAAAACACATTTTAAAAGAGTATAGCATGTACATTGTAGATTTTACTTTATATCACTTACTGAGTGTTACACTCATTAGTTTATGTCTTGCGATGTAGGTACACACACGAGAACAAAAGAACAGATTAAGGAGCAGTTGATGAAGGATTTGCACTCGCAGATTTAAAAGACAAAAGAGTTTTGTAAAGATGAAGTAAAATGTTTATTTATTGTATTTTAAATGATTTGATTTGCTTCCGCTACGTTTTTCCAAAAAGGTTTTAAGGAAAATGATTTTATAACAACAAAGTCTTCCGCTGTTTTAATAAAAGAAATATGTTAAGAAAGATTTAAATTTTTACGCGTTTTCAAAGGAAAGAAGTTACAGGTCGTTACATATAGGTGGTAGAGGAAGGTCAAAGAGCACATTTATGGGTTTTAGAGTCTCCGAGACAGCCCCCGACACAGTTCCCGACATAGTCCCCGAGAAAGTCCCTCGAGACTGTTCCAAACATAGTTCTCGAGATACAGGTGAGCACATAGTTGCGTTTAAGTTTTCATGTGTTACATTTTAAACTGTATTAATTTTATTTGCAATGTGTTATGCACAAGTATAATGTGCAAGGTCCACAAATAGAAACAAACATGAATGTGGACCTTAACCTTCCTTGATTAGAGAAGACAATGCACAGTCAAAGTGACAATTAACTATGCATCGAAACCAGATATCCATCATTTACAATAGGCTGCCTAATGATGGATATCTGGTTTCGACGTATAGTTAATTGTCACTTTGATTGTGCGTTGCCTTCGTTGATCAAGGAAGATTAAGGTCCACATTCATGTTTGTTTCTGTTTGTTGCCTTCAACAACAAATGTAATGTAGAGGCATCCTAGAAGACTAGGAAAAAGAAGAATACAAGGTGGATATTTTGGTTTGCGTCTGTAATGCACATATGCACGATATGGTTGTAATTGAAGATGAAATTTTGAATTTGTATTTCATTTTGAATCTGTAAAAAAAAATTTTGAATCTACACTTCATTTTGAATATGTGAACAAAATTTTGAATCTGTACTTTTTGATCGACAACACTGACATTCCGCCGTGGAATCTTGTCATTTTACCGCAGAATGTCATACATTCCACAGCGGACCGACGTGTTTCTATGGAAGAATATCAACTTTTTGTGGCGGACAAACATAATTGCCCTGCCTTGTAAATTTCAGTATTATGAACAGGTTGCTTAAAGTGTTGCAATGAACATGTTAGTTGTTTGTTGATGATATATGAAATGGTTTGAGTTAATTTCTTTTTCAAAAATTGAAAATTTTGCAAGAATTTCCCTTGTTTTTAATCTATCCCCCCTATGACATTATCAAAAACCATATATTATACAAGTCAGATATTTTTCAAATAGATATTATCCAAGTAAACATAGCAAAACATAAACATCAACATAATGTTTTACAACCATATCGTGCATATATGCATTGCAGACGCAATTTGTCAATTCAATTACAACCATATCGTGAATATGTGCATTATAGATGCAAACTAAATTATCAATTTCATTACAAGCATATAATGTACATGTGCTCTAAGAATCGGTGTGATCTACCCAATCAAACATTTATATGTTATTCTGAGGATCATCCAACTGTCTGCCTCAAATAAACTGCTGTGGATGATGATGTATATTTGGTTTTGAAGCACAGTTCATCTATTGATCCTTGCACTTTTGCTCACTCAATCTCATTATCTGATATTCCTTGCATATAGGTATTGGATGCAAAACCGATGCTCCGCTTGCCACCCATTTTGCAGAGGCATGACGGTTTTCCATCTTTCTTGAGCAAGTGAGAATGTTGTTATAGGAACTTTTTTGAAATGTCATTTCACCTTTCATTTTCGAGGCGTGCATCCTTCCTAGCAAGTAGCCTTCAACCAATGTATGCGAGCATTTTCCTGTGCCTGTGCCTTAGTATATAAGACTCGACAGTGTGGTCCAGCAAGTTGACAGCGAACCACGATATCCCCAGCAAGGCTTGGTGCAATGTTAGAGTATAGCTTAACGGCGATGTTATGAGAGTTAAGTAATACGGTTTTCCTGCCGAGCAAGTCAAATTTTCGATGGTAGTAAATTTGAGAGCTGTAAAGAGGTGAAAGAGTTAGAGGCTAGGTTTTGGCCATTGTCGGTACAGTTATAGGACTTCGAGTGCTCTGAGGTGCTTCATTGTATGCGACTACCTTAGAGCACTCGGAGTCTTGTAACTGTACCGACAACGGGCGAAACATAGCCTCCAACTCTTTCATCTCTTTCTTGCTCCCAAATTTACGAACATAGATAACTTCGTCTTGCTCGACAAAAAAACTGTATGACTTAACCCTCACAAAATCATTGTTGAGCTCTACTCCAACATTGCACAAAATGTAGCCAAGTATTTCGTGGTTTGCGGTGAACTCGTCGAAGTGCACATTTGAGTCTTATATACTAAGGCTGAGGAATGCAGAACGATGCATGACGATTCGCGGTGGATCGACTAGTCAATCTGCCATGGATTGTCAATATAATAACGTTATTTTCAAAAATAACGATCTGTCATGGATCGAAGTCAATATGTTTAATGGCAAACGTGACAGCGATGTTTGCAGTGACCTTTTTTCATAGTTCAGTGGTTAATTTGTTAGCTAAAATAGTTTAATGATTGACTTGTCATTGATCACAAAGCATGATGGTTGATTTTTCATTTTCCCTAATTGCTTTATTTCATAGTCGTGAAAATAAAAAATAATTAAATAATTAAAGAAAATCAATTAAATAGATAAATAATATCAATTTTATGACCGTCACCCTTGGAGTTATAATGATATTTATATATCGATTATTAGTTTTAAAAAAAAAGGCTCTGGAATGGGTTGCATTTAACAAATTTGTAAGAAAAGATTTAAATATTCAAATATAAATTTACTGTCAACCTCTAATAAAATTAGGTAAAACTAGATCCAACAATTTTCATATGATAAATTAATAGTAATTGTCTAAAATATAATTATTATAAAATTATATAATAATATGAAATATTATCTTCAAATAAGAAATGAAATGAAATAAAGTAATAATAAGTCTCACTAAAAAGGACATACGCCATTAAATGAAAGTAAAACTAATATATACATAAAATTTAGCTCGGCGTCAAATATTCGAAACCTTCCTAATGTAGTATATAAACGTTGGTGAAAAATGACTCACTCATAGATGTCGAGCACACTATGCCATAAAATATTTAGGGAAAAACGATACTTTGGGATCACAAATGAAACAAAACTATAATTAGGTTTAGGCATTCACAATCATAGATATGACACAATAAGCTATCCCATTATGTTATTTATGAACAAACAAACACCTTATCTACTATAGAAGGTGAGAAACAAACAATCATCTTCATTTAGGTCTATCAAACCTAGTACACGCAATTGGTACGATCATCATCATGAAAATAAGGATATATGCTCAAGGTAAACATGATTGTGAAAAATATATATAAGTATACTAAAAACTAATGTCTTAAATGATGAACATGTCATAAATGAGTATGAGATATGTTTGAAAATAGTTTTATAAAACAATAATATGCATATTGAAACTTATAAGCAATCCTCCACCTTGATTTAGTCTGGCTCAGTTTGGTTCAGATCGATCTAGTCTTGTTCGGGTCAGTTTAGTCTGGGTCGAGTCTGACTAATCCGATTCGGCTTGGTCCTTACTTTGTTTAGTTGAGCTTGATTTGCTTGGTTTGATCCATTTGGTCTGATCTGGTCTGACTCATCTCAGTCTAGTCTTGTTAAATCTAGTTTAGGTTGGGTTTGTCCGATCTAAGTCTGGTCAGTTCATCTTGGTTTAGTTAGGTAGATTGATTTCGACGACCCAACTATGTTATGATGAAATTATGAAATTGAAAGAAAATTAAAAAGGTAAGAGTTTGAATTTCAACATAAACCAAACGAAATCTGTATAAAAATCTGACTCACTGTCAAAACCCATGATTCCCCTAATTTCCCTTACGATTATAGGTTCCAAAAATTTGGTTTTAATGACAATCTGTGAAGTCTTGAATCTAACCCAAAATTTATGTTAAAAATTTGAAATTTTAGAAAGAAAATGATATGAAAGAAGAGAATTGACTTACCTATTTAATTCCACAATATTATGGCTATGAGATACGAAATTCTCAGCCAACAATCGATCTTCTATTTTTCGTCCTTAGTTGGTAGCCTTCTCTCCTTCTAAACATCAGAAAAATAGGTTTAAGGGTGAAAAATAATTTTATATAACCCCTCCGTTCAATGTCAAGGAAACCTATTAGCTGTAATAGGCTATTATGACTTACTGAATAAATATGGTAACTGCCAAATGAAAATTTGAAGGAAGAAATCAAGTTACCATATATGGAAATTTTTAAAAATTTCGGTTAGGAAATTTCTTCCTTAAAATATAGAACAACCTTGAGAAAGTGGAGATAGTTAGCATATATTTTTGATTCAATCACCCAAGTCTGTTACGACCCAGAAGTGGGCCTAACAAAAATTTTGAGTCGAACATCTGATCCTCATAGAGGACTCAATCGCTAAGCCCAAAACCTGGTTGACAGCGTATGACATTATGAACATACCCGAGCTAGATAGGTAGATCAAGTCTATAAGTTACGTTGTCAACTCTTTCAACAATCTGAAACAAATCAATATAACTCGGGGCTAATTTTCCTATGCTCACCCCAAGATCTCAAATACACCAAGATATCATCATCGTAAATTTATCTCATTGCAACTCTAGAATAAGCAAAGGTTGCAACATTAGACAAGCCTCTTTTCGTTCACTATGATTCTTCTACTCAACTGCAATCAAAAAATCTTGTGGTGTCTAAAAACTAGCATCTCATGCCCCAACATACAACATAGATGGTTTCACCATCTGAGGACTCCCTCGCCTTTGTCTTTCCTTTTGGCAGATAAGAAGACCCTGAAGATAACATGCAACGTATCAAGAGAATACTTTCTCACCATAGAAAAATAAAAAATATCATACACATTTTAACTGCATAGGCAATTCCAATCTATAAGCCATAAAACAAACACGCTCAGTTAATGAAAATGATATGATATATCTCGAGATCAGCTTTCCTTTCACACCAAAACAACTAACTCCACGTCTCAGTTGGACTTTTAGTAAAAAAGAAATCCTTAGCATCAAATTCAACCTCTTACCATTGGAGGTCTTCATAACTCTTTTACTAACGCTAAAGTGCCTTGATTTCAACTTTAATAACTTGAACCTTCTCAATTATCTCCTTAATCAATTCTAGTATAAGTCTCACTCTTTCTTCAATTTCAGCGCAACGCAAAAGCAATCTACATGAACTCCCATATCTCCCATATCGGGCCTAGAAAGATGAAAAGCTGCTACCAGTCTCGTAAATATTATTTTAATGAATCAAACTATGTAAATGATTAACCAAACTATTCCAAAGGTCTAGAATACAAGATCTCAATATGTTCTCAAGAATCCGGATCGTCCTCTTAGACTATACATTCATCTAAGAATGATATGTCGTACTCAAGTTTAGCTTAGTTCTTATAGCTTTCTATAGGTCTTTCAAAAACTTTGAAGTAAACCTTGAGACTCTATCAAGTATAACATTGGACGGAACACGTAAAATGAATGATGTTCTCCATGTGAGGCCAACTCAAAATAGAATAATCCATCCATATTGAAATAGAAATGTGGTGAATTAGTCAATTGATCGACGACAACACAACAACATTATATCTCTACATAGTCATGTCAATTTGGTCACAAAATCTATGCTAAACATATTTTATTTTGACTCTAGAGTACATGAGACTGTAATAATTTAGTAGGTTTATGATGCTTAACCTTAATTTGCAGACAAGCAAAAAATCTAGCCACAGGTAAAAAATATTGCACTTTATGGCAGTCCATCAACACCATTGTTTTAAATCTTAGTACATCTTGGTAGTATTGGGATGAATAGCAAATCTTAACTTATAACTTTCACCTAAGACTCCGTATCTCAACCTTGGATTATCTGATAGCACAATTGATGAGAGAACCACAAATATATCAAATATGAGTCTCTTAAAACAATGCAGAAATGAGAATTAGGATGACCCTTGAAACAAGTATAGGAGCTTGACTAATTATCTATAAAGAGATAAGAACCAAAGCTATCAAATTGAGGATCTTGACCCTAACCAAACTAGTTGATTAGAACAAAATTTATCAAGTTGAGAAACTTAACCCTAACCAAACTTATTGATTAGAACCAAAGTTATCAAGCTCATCTTCCAAGTTTAAGCTTGAAGAAGATTTAGTTCTTCACAAAGAACCAAATAGAAAATTCTCACATGAACCCTGAAAATTCATGTATATTCATCCTCCCAAAAAAAATACAAGCTTGTGCTTAAATAGGCTACAAACATACCTAAATAAATTAGAAAATATCCCTAAAAATAATAGCAAATAATCCTAAAAATATGTTATTTTGAATCCTAGTGATTTGGAAGCTTAAAAGTTAACAAAACAACTTTGGAAACTTAATAAATAAAATTAGAAAAAATAGGAAACTTGGAAGTGGTATGTTGGCAGCATAAATATCAATTGAATCTTGGTAGAATTTGGGATACTGTTTGAATAACCAAATCTCCTTTGAATCTTGTGATCTTTGTTCTATGGAAAGCTTAAGATGTCTACTTTAATATGTATGAAGATCACACATCCATTTGAAATTTTCATCTAGCCCATACCTTCATATCAATTTTAGTGCATAGAAAACTCAGGCTCAACCTCAACCATTTAGTGATTACTTAAATTTTATAGTTTTTGTCCTTCTAGATTGCCCATTTAGAATAATGAATCTCTTAATTTTTGTTGTCAATTTCATGTTCTTCCACCATTGCTTCTTCATCAACACTTAGCATATTTATTGGTTTTAATATGTGTTGAGTTGATTCTATCTCTTGGATCTCCACAATGAAGTCATGCAATACTTTGGACATTTTCTTGGTTCTTGATCTTATCATTGGATCTCCTATGCCTTGCAATGGATCATTGCCTTTGGGCTTGAGCTTGGTTGCACTTTGATCCTCATCATTCCCTTCCTCCTTCAAAAGATTTGTCCTCGAATCTCTTTCATCATATAAAGATAAGTCACTAACATTAAAAGTGGCACTTACATTACCATATTCACTAGGTATGTTAATTTTATAAACATTGTCATTGATGTGCTCTAAGATTTGGAAGGGACCGTCTCTTCGAGGTTGCAACTTGTTCTTTTGTTGATTGGAAAATCTTTCTTTCCTTAAGTGAATCCACACCCAATCCCTAGGTTCGAAGATAACTCTCACTCGACTTTTGTTCGCTTGCCTTGCGTAGTGTTCATTCTTTTTCTCAACGTTCTCCCTTACCTTTGCATGTAAGTTCTTAACAAATTTGTCTTTTTTCTTTCCATCAAGATTAGCAAACTCATTAGTAGGTAAACGTAAAATGTCTAATGGAGTAAAAGGATTAAAGTCATAAACAATTTCAAATTGTGAGTAAGATGTAGTAGAATGAATAACCTTAGTATATGCAAACTCAACATGTGGTAAACACTTCTCCCACTATATTAAGTTCTAAGAACTAATAGCTCGTAACAAGGTAGAAAGTGTCCTATTAACTACCTCGGTTTGTCCATCCGTTTGAGGGTGAGCTACGGAGGAGAATAAAAGTTTTGTACCTATTTTAGTCCATAAAGACCTCCAAAAGTTACTAAATATTTAACATCTCTATCACTCACAATAGTTCTAAGTAATCCATGTAACCGCGCAATTTCTCTAAAAATTAAATCCGTAATGTGTAGCATCATTAGTTTTTGAACATGCAATAAAGTGTGCCATTTTGCTAAACCTATCCACAACAAAAAACTTCCCAATAAAAGATCTAAGCACATGATTCATTAACTTCATAAAAGTACTAGGCGCATTAGATAAACCAAATGGCATTACTAACCACTCAAAAAGACCATTCTTAGTTTTAAAAGTGATTTTCCACTCATCACCTTCTTTCATGCGAATTTGGCAATATCCATTCTTTAAATCAATTTTTGAAAATAAACATGCACCATATAATTCATCAAGCATATCATCCAATCTAGGAATAGGGTGTCAATACTTTACCGTAATTTTGTTGCTAGCTCGACAATCCATACACATTTTCCATGTACCATCCTTCTTTGGAACCAAGATTATGGGAACCAAACATGGACTAAGGCTCTCCCTCACGAATCCCTTATCCACTAGTTCATCTACTTGCTTTTAAATCTTCTTAGTTTCTTTGGGATTAGCACAATATGCTAGTAGATAAGGAATTGAAGCTCCTGGTATGAAATCAATTTGATGTTCAATCCCCCTTAGAAGAGATAATTCATTCGACAACTCTTTAAGAAATACATCTTCAAATTCTTGCAAAAGAGAAGAAACAACACTTGAAAAAGATTCGGTCAAATCGTTAGTTGCAAGATAAACATCCTTGTACAAAAGTACAAGTACTTGTTGCCTTGCCAATATCACACTTTTCACCTCACTTTTCCTTGCTATTCCACTCTCCACTCTTTTTCTCTCACTCTCATATTCCTTTTTATTCCACTCACTGTCGATTTTTCTCTCTTTTTCCTCTCTATCTTTTTCACTTACTCCTTTTTTTTTCTTTTTCACTCATTGGCTTTTCTCTCTTTTTTGAATTCTTTTGTTATTCTTTATTGGTTCTCACCACCCTCCCATGGTCTAAGTGGTGTTAGGATTACTATCCTTCCATCTTGAATAAAGGAGTACTCATTTTTAACTTCATTGTTCTTGACTTTTCAATCTAATGGCCAAGGTCTTCCCAAAAGAATGTGTTGCTTGCATAGGTACCACATCACAAAGAACTTCATCTTTGTACTTACCAATTGAGAGTGTAACCTTAACTTGTTTAGTCACTTTCACTTCTCCACAATCACTTAACCATTGTAGTTTGTACGGCCTTGAATGCTTCTCGATTTCTAAGCCCAACTTTCCTACCAACAAAGTGTTGGGAGTAATATGCCTAACAAACAAATGTAATAGAACAATTTTACAATATATGAATAAATTTATATTGATTAATATTATGTTAACATTTTAGATTATATTTTATAAAATTCATAGAAAATTCCTTGGTTATTTATGCTAACTTTATATTGACATATATATTGTATATATGTGGGATAAAATATAAAGAGTAATAACCAGAATATGTCCATGACTTATATTTGAAGTATGGAATCTTCAAATAGTTCATAGTCATAAACATAGTTTATCTCATTAAGAATGTATAGTCAAATCCCGACTAAATATGTAGTGACATAAGATAAAGATGTTTTATATAATATAATTATATAGGACTGGACCAGATATAATTATATTGTAATGATAGTTTTCGTTAAAATAGAACAATTAATTTTATCATAATGATGGTCATATATGTATGACCTTAATTCGTTGTATTTAATAAACTCTTATTTTATTTTAATTTATTCTTTGATTTACTCAGTAAAGTTTTGTACAAGTTACGATTCATAAACCTTATATATTGAGAGTAAATTAAAATGAATAGCTGGAAATATAAATATCGATACAACGAAATCCATTTCTATAGATTCCCTTATTTGTTAGTTCAAGGATAGAGTAATTACCGCGCAATTCATAATCGTTATGAATTAATTATTCAATCAAAAACTAATGGTAGTCAAGGATAAAGACGTAATATGAGAGGTTAACAGATTATAAACCTAGCTCTATTGCGAATCTAATTGGAGGGTTAATACACATGTAATGACTATATCAATGGACATTACTTTAAGTAAATATACTCTATAGTTTTGAGAGTGCAACTCTAAGTATTTAGTGAAATTACTTTAGAGTTAATAATTATGTTAATTAATATAAAGAGTTTATATTAATTAACGAAATATTATTGGAGCTTAAAACTATAGGTCCATCAGTCCCTTTGTCACCTTCTATCATGATTCGAATAATTGAAAAATGAACAAAGAAAATTAAATAATTAATTATGAATTAATTATTTAATACACTCAATAACAAGTTTATTATTATTTTCTCATTAGATGAAATAATTGAATTATTAATTATTCAATTAATTAAGACAAAATGACAAAAGTTGTCAAAGTTAATATATTTGTTATATTTCATTAAATGAAATAATTGAATTATTCATTATTCAATTAATTAACAAATATAAAGTAACTTTTAAAAATAGTTTTTAAAATGGATTTTGTCAAATTTGGTTTAATGTCATGACCTTTTTGTTTTCCATAACATTTTTGTTATAAATGTGTTATAACTTAAATGTGCCAAGTGTTGAAATATGGTGACAAGACTTTTGATTTCCATAACATTTTTATAAATGTAATGAGGAATTTGTAGTGTTTTTCTCTAAATGCCATAATGGCCATTATGGAGCAAAACCAATATAAATAGATGTCTAATCTCATTAGATGAGGGTTGGTGAAAAAGTTGTAGTTGAGGTTGAAATATTTGAGATTAAGGAATCTATTTTGGGAGCAAAATTTGTGTCTTCCTTGATGGCTTTAGATAAGTGTTTTCTAAATCAAAAAAGATCGTCTCATGTGTTGAGAATACGATCTATCATAAATTGAGTGTGATCTTGTTTCGTTCATCATTCCCACACATGCTTATTCGAGGTGAAGAGAATTGGAGGAGAAGATCGAAGGTTGATTTTGTACCCGTGTGAAGTAAGCTACAATGGTAACATTCTTTATCTTTTAGATTAGATCTAAATAGAGATTTTTTATACATATTATTATTAATATATTATAACAACGATCCATTTTATGTTCATGTTGAAATTGTTTTTCATGATACATAGGTTACGCACATTACTGTTGTTATGAACATCGGTAATTCTGTCGTGCGAGGGAACCTAAAAACCAACAATTGGTATCAGAGCTTCATTGTAGTTATGATATATTTAATAATGTGATTTTATGAAAATCATGATATGTGATGATAAGTAGGCTTATGCATTTTTTTTAATTTATATATATTTTGGAATGTTGAATGTATGGATATATGCATGATTGAAATAATGATCGTAATTTCATGTGGCCGATTTGGGTTAGGAATTTTTTTTTAATTTCTTATTTTTAATTTTGATGTAAACTCATTTGTCTTGGGTAAATACTCTTTATATAATATTGATGGAGATCAAAGAAAGGAGGACAAGACAAATTTTGGAGCGGGACTATGGTGTGCAATTGTTGTCACCGCGACGTATGACGCAAAAGAACATGAATATGATTCTTGTGCATGACAACTTGAAGTTTATCCTGATTGAGGAATGTCCTCCGATCCCTGCTGAAAATGCAACAAAAGAAAAGAGAAACTGTAAAAAGTATCTCGAGGAACTAAAACAAAAGAAGACAAGTAAATCTGATTTACTTGTTATTGAATCTTGTTTAGTTGAGAATGATTTATCACCCTAGATAGTTGATTCAGGTGCGACTAATCATGTTTGTTGTTCTTTACAGATGCTTAGTTTCTATTGGAATTTAGCAGATGGGGAGTTCACTATGAGAGTGGGCAATGGAGCATTAGTTTTAGCTTCAGCAGTAGGAGAAACAAAATTATATTTTCAAAATAAATTTTTATTATTGAATAATGTTTATTTTGTACCGGGGTTTACTAGAAATCTTATTTCTGTTTCTCACTTATTTAAACAATGTTATTCAATTTCTTTTAATAATAATATTGTTATTATTTCTAGAAATGGATTAGATATTTGTTCTGGTCTTATGGAAAGTAGACTTTATATGATAAGGCCCACCAATAAATTACTTTTGAATACTAAACTTTTTAAAGTAGAATTGCCTAAGTCCAAGAAACTTAAAATTTCTCATGATGATAACACATATCTTTGACACCTTCGTCTAGGTCATATTAATCTAGATAGAATCTATAGACTTGTGAAGGATGGTCCTTTAAAAGATTTAAAAGTTGGATCTTTACCAGTCTGTGAACTTGTCTAGAGGGAAAAATGACCAAGAGACATTTTTCTGCAAAGGGTCGAAGGGATCAAGAGCCACTTGAACTTATACATTCAGATGTATGTGGCCTTATGACTACTCGGGCTAGAGGTGGTTATGAGTTCTTCATCACTTTTGTTGATGATTACTCAAGATATGGTTATACTTATCTAATTCAATGTAAATCAGAAACTTTTAGAAATTTCAAGAGTTTAAAGCTGAAGCTGAAAAACAATTAGACAAGTCAATCAAGTGCCTTCGATCAGATCGAGGAGGTGAATACCTTGATAATGAATTCAAGGATTACTTGTTAGAACATGGAATTATATCTCAAATAACAACACCTGGCACTCCTCAACAAAATGGTGTTGCTGAGAGGAAAAATAGGACTACTTAACATGGTTCGATCCATGATGAGCTACTCTACACTTCCAAAATCTTTTTGGCGATACGCCATATAGACAGCGACTTACATTTTGAATATGGTCCCATCTAAGTCTATTCCTAAGACACCTTTAGAGTTGTGGAGTGGTCACAAGCCTAGTTTGAGATACTTTCGCATATGGGGGTGTCCTGCACATTGCTAGTACGAAAGAATGGAAAATTAGAACCTCGATCTGAAGTTTGCATGTTTGTTGGTTATGCAAAAGGCACAAGAGGAGGTTTGTTCTATAGTCCTCAAGATAATAAGGTATTTGTATCGACAAATGCCACATTTCTTGAACATGACTATATGGCAAACTTCAAACCTCAAAGCAAGATTGTCTTAGAGGAAATTCATGCTGATGAGATCAGATCGAAAACAACAAAAGTTGTTGTTCCACATGGTACTCAGAAGACGACTACTTCTAGTCAGACCATCACTCCACCTAGACGTAGCGAGAGGGTAGTACGACCACCAGCTCTATACGGACAGGTAGGTGAAGCACCAGTTGCTGTCACTGATGATGGAAAAGATGATCCATTGTCATTTAGATGTGCAATGGAAGATGCTGACAAAGAAGCATGGCTTGAAGCTATGAAACTTGAGATGGAATCAATGTATTCCAACTCTGTCTGGGATCTTGTAGATCTACCTGAAGGGGTGAAACCTATAGGGTGTAAATGGATCTATAAGAGAAAAAGAGGAGTGGACGGGAATGTAGAGACATTCAAAGCTAGACTTGTAGCTAAGGGTTATACCCAAAGGGAAGGAGTTGATTATGAAGAGACTTTCTCTCTTGTAGTTATGCTTAAGTCTATTCATATATTATTCTCTATTGTCGCTCATTATGATTGTGAGATTTGGTAGATGGATGTGAAGACGGCTTTTCCAAATGGTCATCTTGAAGAAACCATTTATATGGAGCAACTAGAGGGTTTCATAGATAAAGATGCAAAACAAAAAGTTTGTAAGTTAAATAGGTCTATTATGGACTTAAGCAAGCATCTAGGTCATGGTATATGAGATTTGATGAAGCAATCAAATCTTATGGGTTCACACAATGCCTTGATGAGTCTTGTGTATACAATCTCATCAATGACATGCATGTGGTCTTCTTAGTTCTGTATGTTGATGATATTCTACTTATTGGCAATAATGTAGAATTATTATCATATATAAAAGCATGACTAGCTAAGCAATTCCAAATGAAAGATTTAGGAAATGCAAGCTATATTCTTGGGATTTGTCTAATAAGAGATCATAAAAATAGAATGTTAGCTTTGTCTCAAGCATTGTATATTGACAAGATGGTTGTCAAATATTCGATGCAAAACTCCAAGAAAGGTTATTTACCTTTTCGACATGGAGTTATTCTTTCTAAAAGGAAGAAGATATGAGACGTTACCCCTATGCATTAGCTGTTGGGAGCTTGATGTATGCTATGTTGTGAATGAGGCCCAACCTATGTTATGTAGTAGGAATAGTTAAACGGTTCCAGTCAAATCCAGTATTAGATCATTAGATAGCAGTCAAACATATTCTCAAGTATCTAAGGAGAATGAGAAACTATATGCTAGTATATTCTGGTAGGGATTTGATTCCAACTGGATACACAGATTTTGATTTTCAAACTGATACAGATGATCGAAAGTCGATATCTAGATCAGTTTTCACCCTTGGAGGTGGAGCCATAGTTTGGAGAAGTGTGAAACAAGGTGGTGTTTCAGACTCTACTGTGGAAGCAGAATACATTGCTGCTTTTGAAGCAGCAAAAGAAGCTGTGTGGCTTAGAAAATTCTTTAGTGATTTGGAAGTAGTTCCAAATATGGATAAGGCATTGTCTTTGTATTGTGACAATAGTGCTGCAGTGGCGAATGCTAAAGAACCTAGAAGTCACAAACAAACAAAGCATATAGAGAGAAAATATCATGTGATATGAGATATAGTGCAACGTGGAGACGTGATTGTTCTGAAGATGCCATCAGTTGAGAATCTTGCTGATCCATTCACCAAGACGTTATCTGCAAAATGTTTTGAGAAACATCTATAGGGCTTAGGGATTAGAGACATGTCTCATTTGCTTTAGGGCAAGTGGGAGATTGTTGGGAGTAATATGTCCAACAAGCAAATGTAATAGAACAATTTTATAATATATGAATAAATTTATATCGATTAATACTATGTTATCATTTTAGATTACGTTTTATAAAATTCATAGAAAATTCCTTGGTTATTTATGCTAACTTTATATTGACATATATATTGTATATATGTGGGATAAAATATAAAGAGTAATAACCAGAATATGTCCATGACTTATATTTGAAGTATAGAATCTTTAAATAGTTCATAGTCATAAACATAGTTTATCTCATTAAAAATGTATAATCATATCCCAACTAAATATGTAGTGACATAAGATAAAGATGTTTTATATAATATGATTATATAGAACTGGACCAGATATAATTATATTGTTCTGATAATTTTTGTTAAATATAGAAGAATTAATTTTATCATAATGATGGTCATATATGTATGATCTTAATTTGTTGTATTTAATAAACTCTTATTTTATTTTACTTTATTCTTTGATTTACTCGGTAAATTTTTGTATAAGTTACAGTTCAATAAACCTTGTATATTGGGAGTAAATTAAAATGAATAGCTGAGAATGTTAATATCGATACAACGAAATCCATTTCTATAGATTCCATTGTTTGTTAGTTCAAGGATAGAGTAATTAGCGCAAAATTCATAATCGTTATGAATGAATTATTCAATCAAGAACTAATTGTAGTCAAGGATAAAGACGCAATATGAGAGGTTAATGGATTATAAACCTATCTCTATCGCGAATCTAATTGGAGGGTTAATACATATGTAATGACTATATCAATGTACATTACTTTAAGTAAATATACTCTGTAGTTTTGATAGTGTAACTCTAAGTATTTAGTGGAATTACTTTAGAGTTAATAATTATGTTAATTAATATAAAGAGTTTATATTAATTAACGAAATATTATTGGAGCTTAAAACTATAGGTCCATCGGTCCCTTTGTCACCTTCTATCATTATTAGAATAATAGAAAAATGAACAAAGAAGATTAAATAATTAATTATGAATTAATTATTTAATACACTCAATAACAAGTTTATTATTAATTTTTCATTAGATGAAATAATTGAATTATTGATTATTCAATTAATTAAGACAAAATGACCAAAGTTGTCAAAGTTAATAGATTTGTTATCATTAAATGAAATAATTGAATTATTGATTATTCAATTAATTAACAAATATAAAGTAACTTTTAAAAATAGTTTTTAAATGGATTTTGTCAAATTTGATTTAATGTCAAATTTGATTTAATGTCATGACCTTTTGTTTTCCATAACATTTTTATTATAAATGTGTTATAACTTAAATGTGCCAAGTGTTGAAATATGGTGACAAGACTTTTGATTTCCATAACATTTTTATAAATGTAATGAGAAATTTGTAGTATTTTTCTATAAATGTCATAATGGCCATTATGGAGCAATACCATTATAAATAGAGGTCTAATCTCATTAGATGAGGGTTGGTGAAAACGTTGTAGTTGAGGTTGAAATCTTTGAGATTAAGGAATCTATTTTGAGAGCAAAATTTTTGTCTTCCGTGTTGGCTTTAAAGAAGTGTTTTCTAAATCAAAATAGATTGTCTCATGTGTTAAGAATACGATCTATCATAAATTGAGTGTGATCTTGTTTCGTTCATCACACCCACACGTGCTTATTCAAGGTGAGGAGGATTGGCAGAGAAGATTGAAAGTTGATTTTGTACCCGTGTGAAGTAAGCTACAATGGTAACATTCTTTATCTTTTAGATTAGATCTAAATAGAGATTTTTTAAATACATATTATTATTAATATATTATAACAACGATCCATTTTATGTTCATGTTGAAATTGTTTTTCATGATACATAGGTTATGCACGTTACCGTTGTTATGAACATCGGTAATTCTTCCGTGCGAGGGAACCTAAAAACCAACACAAGGTACTAGCAACATTAGTGAAACTTCCACTATCAATAATCAAAGTACATACCTTATTTTTCACATGGCATCTAGTATGAAAAATCTGCTTTCTTTGCACCTCATCACCATTTTCTTTAGAGTGAATATTAAGTGCTCTTCTAGTAGCCAATAGTTCAGCCCTCACAGGTTCTTCAACATTTACATCGCTATTATCTTTTAAAGGCGACATTTCATTATCGCTTGAACTAACACTTTCTATATCACCATTTTCTAAAACAATCAGAGCTATTTTATTCAGACAATTAGAAGCAATATGACGAAAACCTTGACATCTAAAGCGCTTAAACTCTTGAGACTGAATAGGTGTAGAAGTTTCGGTCTTACCTTTAATAGGGTTAGAGTTTGAAGTTGTGGTCTCCTCCATTGGTTTTGGAGTTTTTTTATCATTCTTCCAATTAGACTTCCATGATGAGCTAGAGATTGATCCAAAATTTGAATTCCCCTTTGACTTCAATTGTCTCTCGATCTTTATGGCCTTGTGCAACAACTCCTCTAGATGCACATAGTGTTGTAAATCCTCAATGTTCAAGATCTCTCTATTTAGCCCACCAATAAACCGTGTCATTGTACCCTCAATGTCTTCCTTCATGTTAGCCCTAATCATGGCCACTTCCATTTATTTGTAGTATTCCTCCACACTCTTAGAGCCTTGAGTCAAACATGGGTATTTCCACACAAGTCTCTCTAATAATGGTTTGGAATAATTTTTTTACAAATAATTACCTTTATGTCTTCCCATGTGAGTATAGGTCTTTCACCATACCTCTTTCAGTTTCTTACCAATTGTGACCACCAAATACTTGTATAATCCATTAATTCCATTAAGGCTAATTTAACCTTTTTCTCCTCAGTGTAATTATGGCAATGAAAAACTTGCTCAATTTTTCTTTCCCATTCCAAATATAATTCAAGATCATTTTTACCTTGGAAAGGAGGAATCATCATCTTGATGTTGTTGAGATTTCCATCTTCATGGTTTGCTTTAGCACCTCTTTCTCTTTTGAAACTTCCATCTCCATATTCGAACTCCTCATACTCATCTTGCATGTATGTATTCTACTCCTTCGTGCATTACTTTTAGAAGGAGACTCCATGTTATTCAATCTTATGTTCAAGACCTTTATTTGATCTTGGATGCCTTCATGTAGAACTTCGGATTGAAGTTACAAGGTTCACCTTCACTACTCATGGTTTTATTTTGTTGCTACAAAATAAGAATAAAATTAGTAAAAGAATGGACCTCACACACTCCCTCACGTGTTTACAATCAAATCAATATCTCTCCACTTGTGTTTCACTCAAAATCTTGGCTTTTTCTATAATAATTTCACCCTTTGGCCTTTTACCACTAAATTTTCTCTTTTAGCTCTTTATTTAGAACATTGATCAATGAAAAATTCAACAAGTAAAGACAAGTAAGATCAAACATTTCAAACTAAGGATTTCAATCTCTAAGAAAAGTAGAATCAATGACTTTTTTTAAAAGAAAATTTGATAGATATTCAAAAGGTTCTCAACAATTTAGGAAGGTTAATGATTAAGGAAATACACAATTTTATGAAAGAAACAACTAAGGAAAGAAACAAATTAGGAAAGATGACAAGTATGGAAAGAAATAATTTAGGAAAGAAAGCAACTAAGAAAAGAAAACAAATTAGGAAAGATAACAATTATGGAAAGAAACAATTTAAGAAAGAAAACAACTAAGGAAAGAAAACAAATTAGGAAAGGTAACCATTATGGAAAGAAAGAATTTAGGCAAAGAAACAACTAAGAAAAGAAAACAAATCAAGAAAGAACTAATTTAGGAAAGTTAACGATTATGGAAAGGTAAGACTTCGGATAGAAGACTATTAAGGAAAGATATCAATTTAGGAAATAATATGCATCAATCAAAGATGAATAAATCATGAAATTACAAAGAACAATATAGGATTGATGCACAAAAATAATCAAAGATTCAATGATCAATGTAACACCCCAAATTTTTATATCGGGGTATTACCAAGGGCATTTTGGAGCGTTAAGTTTAGGGGTATGCTCGTTACATTTTTTCCCGTATGCGCGATGTGATTAAAGGATGAGGTAATTGGGACATTACATTGCATATTTATACGTGTCATGTTATGACGTGTATTTATGGAGAAAGTGTTATGAGATAGGAGTTAAGTGGAAAAAATGTGAGAAAAGTTGTCCAAGGCGTTTTCAGACGCCTGCAGACGACACTACGGACAATTTGAGTAGCATCCCGTATTTTTAAAATACGTAAAATTCAAAACTTTTCTTTATATAAAAACATCAGAGTCTTTTTCCTTCATAAAACTCGATCGCTAACACTTGATCGCTAAAACCTGATCGCTTTACTTTGATCGCTAACGCCCGATCGCAAAAACCCAATCGCTTTACTTTCTCTTTTCTCAGTTTTCTTTCACCTTTATCAATTTACGTTAAAAAACCATAACATTCTTTGAATAAAATGTAGCGGAATGAAAACAACATTAATAAGTTACAAAACTCTTTTTCAAATACTTTTCCTTTCACTTTCTAGCCCAGCCAGCCACAAAATCCACCCGTGCAAATCCTTCATCAACTGTCTTTAACCTGCGCATTTGTTGCTTGTTTGTACCTACATCACAAGACATAAACTAATGAGCCTAACGCTCAGTAAGCGATAAAGTGAAGTGCAGATGATATGCATGATCATACAATGCAATTTAAGTCAAGAGTGTATACATGACAAAAACCGTGGGACCATGAGTAACCCGGTCAATCCACAAAGGAGCATTATATATATATCAATCGGTTACCCAGGCCGTATACACTCCTTTGTTATGAGAACATTGGGGATTTCAGAACAGGAAGCAATGAACCCTGGTATCCCATGTCGCTAACCTATTTTCTTTCTAATTTGTCCAACATAGATCTATATGACAATGGGATGTCATTAACTTCCCGAACCCCCACACGCCTATTTATATAGATTATTATGTCATACAATATGTACATGAATTCATACAATCCTATATGCAATAAATGTCTAATAAAAACATTATTAAAAGAACCTAAATCTAGTAAACACACATCACACAATCCTAATTCTTGCGATGTAGGGTCCGAAGACCAAAACACAGTAAGTATCAACTTACCTGGCGTCCATAACGCCTTTTTGTTTCTTTTCTCTTCTTCGTACCTTCAAAACCATAACAACTATGCATTAATAATAATTTCCTAAACCTTAACAATTATAACGGAATATCAATAACCCACAATTTTACTCATTCCATCAATGTGACTTTACTTTACAAAACTGAACATGAAACCATACTTTCCATAGCAGAGTAGAGAACCATTTAATGCATAACATAAAAATTATTGAGTGAATACAAGTCTCCTTCATATTTCCTTAATCATTCGTTCAAGCCTCATACCAAGAAACCAATGTCAAACTATTACTTCACAATAACAATCTCAATAAAAGCCAATGTTTCTTGATAAGCTGTACGTAAATTAATCAATCAACAAGTCATTCTTATCAATAAGCCATACAGAAGACAACTTCCCAAACAAGTATGTGTTCTGCCACATCAATCAAAGAAATAGAGCATTTATGCACTTTCCACCAAGCATTAGACTTTCTAAATTATCACTCAACAATACTTACCCAATATTTACAACACTCCACTGTAATAAGACTAGATAGTGACCAAATAGAATAATAATACCTACACCATATAACAATAATTTCTCAAAGTATATCACTTGGCAGAAACCAAGAACCAACCGAACACAACCAAGGTCATCATTAAATTGAGAATCAGATTTTCCATTAACAAAGCACAACAACTCGCCACTATAGATTATAATCCAAGGAACAGAGAACTCAAATCATTCCACAATTTCAAGGAGAGAACTTTGCATTACCTGAGAAGACCCGAGGAAAGCTCTCCTTCACTGTTCACTCCTGTTTCTTCTTCTTCTACTTGAAACCCAACAGCTCACCCTCAGTCTCGGCCCTTTGGCAGAGAGTACACCCGAGAAGAGCAGAATACCCATAATAAAATACGCTTCTGCCACTGCTGCACTTCTTTATAATTAGGAAAAAACGTACACCGCTGGAGAAGACTTGCACCGTTTACAGAAGAGCTGTCGCATGGAAGACTCCTGCTAGCTGAAGAAATTGAAAGCAAAATGGATTACGAAAGAGGGAAGCATCAGATTTAAATGGGGCTTTCGGCCAATTTTGCCCTTCCGGATGTGGTGTGTCGTCCGCATCGTCCGAAACTAGTTTTCAGACGAGAAAATGAGTCCTCAATCCTTCGTCTGTACCATCTGAAATGCATATTTGGACGCCATTTAGCATCTGCATGAGTCATCCGCAGTTGTCTGAATGTGTCCAGACTTAGGATAGATTCATTCGGACGTCATTTTGTCTCGTCCGCATACATCCACTACCATCCGAATGTGTCCAGTTTAAGCACAGATTCATTTGGATGCCATTTTTCTCTCATCCGCTTCGTTCACTACCGTCCGAATGTGTCTAGCTTAAGGACAGATTCATTCGGACGCCATTTTTCTCTCGTCCACTTCATCTGCTACCATCCAAATGTGTCCAATTTTTGTATAGATTCAAAGCAGACAGTTCTGCTGTCATCCGCGGCATCCGTACTGTGACCTTTAGAGTTGAGGATGCCAATTACCGTCAAAATTGGCATCCTCAGAAGTCTGAAACTCACTATACACATTTTTCCTACATTTTTCACACTTTGATTATTTTTTCAACTATTCCCCAAATCCATTTTCCTCAATTAAACATTATAAAATATTGATTACATCATTAGTAATATCCTGATAATTTATTCGACTAATTCGAATATCTCCAATTATTTTCCAATTATCAATTTTAAATTCTGATATAAAAATTTGGGATATTACAAGTTGTGTAGTCCACAAATGCGTTACGCACAAAGAATGGGTAGGGATGACTCAAGACGTGATTCTGCGTCCTGACTGAACTGTGTCTCAGACTTTCAGATGAGTGTGGACGTGGATAGGCGCACCCGATTTGAATCTATCCAAATCCTAAACAGTTTTGGACGAGTACGGATGACTGCGGACGTGGGGGGACCTCGTTTGATTTGACTTTGGTCGATTTATGGACACTTTTGGATGCGTACAAATGCTACGTGCGGATGCCATATTGCATCCGAACATCACTTGTGGATGGTACAGACCAGGACGAGGACGTCATTCCTCGCCCGAGATCGCCAGTTTTCCTATGAGATTTTACCCTTGTGGACGAATACGGACGAGACCAGTGTGTCCGTACTCATTCGAATTAGCCCAGAACTGCAAAAAATTAGGGATTTAAAATGATGAAATCTGTTGTGTATTCCATAAATGCTCGACAAAGGGACGACGAAGTCGCCTCCTCCCCATGCATGGATGCCATGCTTCTCTCATCTCCAGCCATCCCCACTCTTATGACTACGTTGTCCCCTCCATCCAGGTAAAGCCATTACTCTCTCCCTCCCTTAAAATTTTTGGTTCAGTCTTCATTTACTGCGTGAACTCTCTCTCCCCTAGGTGAGTTCTCTCCTTCCTGCGAGTGAGAGTTTCTAGTGTGAGCTTCCTCCATGAATGAGAGTTCCAGTGAGTGAGAGAGCTGTAGTGGGTTAAGTGTGTGGAGTAAGTGAACGTAGGAGCTGCTGGAGCAGATGCTATGTGCTGGGGTTGCCATCCGTGAGCTAGGAGAGTTGTCCCTGTTAGTGTGTTATTCACTTTAGGTAAGGAACTAGGGGTGTCTTGGCTAGTGGAGGCCCTACACCGCAAGTTGTGTGTCTGAGTGTGTTCCATGATGTTAATAGTATGGATATGTTAGTATGTTGTAGATTATTGATAGTTCTATGATATTTCCTTGATGAGTTCTGTGTCTAAATGCGTTCCTTTGCTTGATAATCTGTAGATAATCCTTTGTTGACTATTAGTTGTTCTCTTTACTGGTGTTGATTCCCTTTGTTGTATTTTCTTTACTGCTAGTTTACTTTCCTTGCTACAAATGTTTTACCTTAATTGTTGTGATGGATTGTTGTGATGAATGATCAATGGTTGAATGTGATAAGTTCAAATGATGAAAGAGCTAAAGCTAAGAGTTTCCTTGATAAATATTATGTCCATTTCTTTACTGTTTTCCTTAGTGCTATACGTATAATGTTCTGTATAAGTGTCTTTCCTTTAGAATAATAATGACCCTTAACCAAGCACATTTAGTTAACACAACTTTTAATTAGAAGCTGAGCATGTTAATTAATCTAATTAATAAATTAGTAGTTTAACAACTAATCCGAGCATGCTTAACCAGTGACTTAATTAATAAATGCTAATCACTTCCCTAAGCATTTTAACCAACTAGGATAATAATATATTAACTAGTTGAGCATGTAATTGATTAGCATAATATAAGCATGTTAATAATAATTCTAACTAGACTTAAGTATGTCTTAACTAACTAGAATGATATTAACATGTTAATTAATTAGGCATGTTAATTATAAGCATGATAATTAAGTAACTAATCAACGATAACTAAAATATTCTAAGTAACCAATTTTGGATAACTAACTTGAATAATAACCGTAGCATGTAATTAGCACCTTTAACTATAGCATGTTTGTTAATTACCTAGGTTATGCCATGTAATTGTAATTAGCATGTAATTAGTATGTTTAATTAATTAGTAGCATGTTTAATTATTAATCAATTAGAATCTCAATTGTAATTATCACTTGAGCATGTTAGTTATTTAGGATATCTAACTAGCATGATAAATGTAGTTATTTCCTTAGTATGTTTAGTTTATTGTTCTTTTGCTATTTAAATTCGATATCATACTTGTTTTCTGTTTTGCGCTTTTAATTATAATTGTTCTTTGTTGTGTGCTTTCAATTAACATTATTCATTATATGCACACTTCCATTATTGTTAATGTTATGCTATAATGCATCATACATCATGTTAGGTTGAGATTGTATGGTCATGCATCATGTTAATAGAAACTAATATGGAGTGTCACCTTGGTGGTGGTATTCGCACATGCATAATTAAGGTAAAATGTTAAGAAAAATGAAGGAAATTGGGAGTTGAAGGGCAGTACATGGGTAGGGGGTCTAGTTTGCGCTAGACCAAGCCCCCCAACTTCGACGGAAAAGGGGATCTAGTGCAAGTAAAAGGTTAGATCCGACCAACTATCCTTTTCAAAGGAAAATCCTCCAATCTTCCCCTCGATGTACGAGTAATCAATGAATGAATTAACGTAAAGTAATGAACGAATGAATGACGTAATGAAAGGATTGGTTTGGGTGGCCCCCATCCAAAAAGGACTAAAGAGAGGCATTTCATGAATGCATTAAACTCTTTTCCTTACTAAGCCCTCGGGCTTACAATTATTTGTGGTGTAGGTGTAGGTACTTGTATGCGAAAACAATGAACAGATAAAGAACCGACAAAATAATTGAGCAAGGATGAAGGATTTGCACGCGCTAGACTTGTGGATAGATAGGCTAAAGCGAGAAGAGAAAATGGTTGTAATAAATTGTATTTAATTGTTTGATTCTTTCATTAGGTTTCAATTGTTAAATCAGTTATGCTTCCACCATGTTTTAAATAAATGATTTTATAACGCTTCCACAATTCATTATTTTGATTTTCATAACGAGTTTAATGAACGGTTAGTAGCGGTCCGGTTTAGTGTCGCACTCTGATATTTCTTTTAAAAGAGAAAAGATTTCAAATGGTCTTAGCAAAATTTCAAATTTTCACGCATTTTTAAAGATTTACAAAAAACCGGGTCGTTACAATCAAAGGCTAACAACAATGAAGCACAAAATTTTTTGGATAAATTTCTTTCATTTTGAATTTTGCAAGAAGAACAAACTGGAAACTTTGCTAAAAAATGAATGACTTTTGCAAGAAAGATTTTTTTTGAACTTTTCTTTTGACTTTCTTTTGGAAGAAATTTGAAACTTTCTTTCTTTTTTGCCTTTTGCTGAAAAGTACAAATCTTTCTAACTTCTTTTTTTTGTATTGCAAGAACAAGAACTAGAAGAAGAATAATAAATCAAGAAACAACAAAAAAGGAACAAGAATAACAAGAAAAACAAGAAGGAAACCAAAGAACAAAGATATAATCTTGAATCTCGGATCATTTGCTCTGATACCAAATGATGAGAGAACCACGAATATATCAAATCCAAGTCCCTTTAAACAATGCAAAAATGAAAATTAGGATTGCTCTTGAAACAAGTATAGGTGATTAACTAGTTATCTATAAAAAGATAAGAACCAAAGCTATCACATTGAGGAACTTGACCCTAACCAAACATGTTGATTAGAACCAAATTTATCAAGTTAAGGAACTTGACCTAACCAAACTTGTTGATTAGAACCAAAGTTTTCAAGTTGATCTTCCAAGTTTAAGCTTCAAGAAGGTCTAGTTCATCACAAAGAATGAAAGAGAAAATTCTCAAAAGAACCCTCAAAATTCGTGTATATTCATCCTCCCAAAAAAGGTACAAGTTTATGTTTAAATAGACTACAAACATACCTAAATAAATTAGAAAATATCCCTAAAAATAATAGCAAATAATCCTAAAAATATATTATTCTAAATCCAAGTGATTTGGAAACTTAAAAATTAACAAAAGAACTTTGGAAACTTAATAAATAAAATTAGGTAAAATAGGAAACTTGGAAGTGGTATGTTGGCTGCCTAAATAAGAGTTGAATCTTAGTAGAATTCAAGATACTATTTGAATAACCAAATCTCCTTCTAATCTTGTGATCTTTGTGTTTATGGAAAGCTTAAGATGTATACTTTAATTTGTATGAAGATCACACCTCCATTTGAAATCTTGAACTAGCCCAAATCTTCATATCAATTTTGGTGCATTGAAAACTCAAGCCAAATCCCAACCATTTAGTGATTAAACTTTATAGCTTTTGTCTTTCTAGCTGACCCATTTAGAATAGTGAATCCCTTCATTTTTATTGTCCTTTTCGTATTCTTCCACCATTGCTTCTTCACCAACACTTAGCATGTTTATTGGTTTTAATATGTATTGAGTTGATTCTTTCTCTTGGATCTTCACAATTAAGACATGCAATACTTTGTGCATTTTCTTGGTTCTTGATCTTGTCATTAGACCTCCTATGTCTTGCAATGGATCATTGTCTTTGATATTGAGCTTGGTTGCACTTTGATCCGCATCAACAACTATGCTTTTGAAAAACAAAAATCCATCCACATTGACATCCCTAGCGTCATGCCCATATCCATTTCTCTATTGATCAAATTTCTCTTTAAAGTCATCATCAAGTTTTTGCATTTTCTTAAGACATTGCAAAAGAGTAGGAGTTGTCATTAAATTACATACACAAATAATATGAGTATTTTCATGATATTGCATATCATAGTCATTAATAGCCAAAGATATTATCAAATGTTTTAACACTAGACAAAGAAATAATGCATCGAGGATGGTTCCCAAAGTAAAAGTCATAATTCTCAATATAATCTATCATCTCTTGTGTTTGATATTTATAACTTGTAATGAAAATAATATTTTAAACCTTAATGTTATGAGAAAACCTCAAATTTTGCGCATTACATATGACATTGTCAAAACCTTAGTGCAAAAATGATCATTACCAACTCCAAATCATAAGTGAGATAATTTCTATCATGAGAGTTCAAATTTTTAAATGCATATGCAGTAACTCCATTCTATTGCATAAAAAAAACATTCCAAGCTAACACCTAATGCATTTATACAAACAACATTCACTAAATCAGCAACAAACATTGTCAAAATTAACATTGTGGTCAATGTGTTTAGCTAATAAAAAATGAGTAAAACTTTTCATTCCAAACAAACTTAATATTCTTTCTTGTTAATTGCATCAATAGTAGAACAATAGAAAAAAACTCACCATGAAACGATGGTAAAATAATCCTTAGAAACTTTGAACTTTGACGACATTTCTTGGTGACTTTCGATTTAATAGAGATATCATCTTGAGCATTAACGCGTCCATGAAAATTCACTTTTGTCATCTATAAGCTAAATTTCATTCTCCTAACATATAGCTGATGACCTATCAAAGTCTCAAACAAAATCCTAAGATGTTCTATATTCCTAACATGAGTTTCCGAACAAATTATTATGTCATCAATAAAGACCACAATGAACTAATCTAATTAAGGTTAGAAAACTTGACTTATGAAATCCATAAAAATAGCTGGGACATTGTCAATTCAAATAGGAGAACCACAAAATCAAAATGCTCATAACTTTTCCACAAATTTATCTTTGGAATATCCTTGCTACATATGTAGCCAAACCTCAAATCAATGATCAAAAATATCTTCATCCACCAAATTGATCGAACAACTTATCAATCCTATACAACAAATACTTATTATTGACTATCACTTGATCTAACTTCTGCTAATAAATACACAATAGAAACGAACCATCATGCTTCATAAAAAAAAACATTGTTACTCCCCAAGTTAAATATTATTACTAGTAACCCCACTATAAAGTAAATCAAGCAATTGTGTCCTCAGCTCTCTCAACTTAGCTTAAACTAACATGAACAAAGTGATACAAATTGGAACAATGTAGGGAAGCTCATAAAGTAATATTAATAGCAATCATTTTTAAATCACTGTTGTACCCAACAACTCACCCTCTTACTAATTGAAGATTCATATTCTTCGCATAACTATCAATTCATGCTCTATGCTCACTCAGTTAGTCCATTTCTAAGATCACATCAAATTAATCCATTAGCAAAACAATCAAATCTACTAGCATCTTGTGATCATCTATTATCACACATGCATATGACAAACAAAGAGCATTTCACTATCAATATTCAATTGCGTCTTAAACACAGAGGGAGATTGAAGTTTTTCTACCACTAACTTCTAAAGAAATGCAAACAGTTAAGATCAAAGATGTCTTCTCTCAATTATCCAACAACACATGTCCAATATAATGAAAAGGATAGACATACTCCCAACAATGTTTTATTCAGTTCAGTGATAGGCTTTAAGACATCCAATTACATGAGCTTGCCTAAAGACCCTCTTCTTTGGTTTCTCCTATCCATTTCCCCCAAACTATTTACTATTTGTCAATTCTTCCCTTATATTCCTCAAAGCACATGTCAAAATTGTAAGATCCGAGATTTTACATGATTTCAATATGCCATGTGTAAATTTTTTGTGCTAATTTTGGTCAAATGTGAAAGAGTTGACGGGTTATCGTGTAGTTGCGACGTATGCATTTTTCTGTAAAACGATTAAATTGGGTTTTTCTAAGCTAGAACTTATTTTCATAAATGTTTTTGAAAAATTATTTTGAATAAGAAATTATTTTCGGTTGGCATTTTAAACGAATCGGATGTTCATTTGGATAAATAATATATAAATTAGATTTTATATATTATAAAATTTTTATTAAATAAATAAAAAAATTTAAATCAAAGAAGAAGAAGAAGACAAAATGTTTTCTTCATTCTTCTTCTTCTTCTGTAGACCGTGGGCGAGGGAGAGAGAGACCGAGGGAGGAGAATCCAAAGTCAGAGCTCCTATGACTTTCCAACGATGATTTTGTGTTTTCGTCATCCGCGCGAGTAATATTTGTGAAAGTCTTTCATGAATTGGTAAGTTTTCTCATCCATTTTTGAGTTCAAAGATTAGGGTTTTGATTGGCTTTGGATTTAGAGTTAAAAACTCAAATCTGAAGGAAATTTCTGGGTTGATGTTGGACGATTTAGAGTTTATCCAAGGTTATTGGTCGTAAGGAGTCGAAAATTGGGCCAAAACGAGAAGAAATCATGGTTTTTTTACTGTTCCTGAATGATCAGCGGTTGATTGTGAGGAGTTTTGGTCGATCATCGATAGACCAGGAGTAGGGACTCTTGTCGATCGCCAATCGACCAGAAGAGCTCTTGGACAATCGTCGATCGACTAGTGAGCCACTCTCGTTTTGTCACAGAAAGGCCATTCTTGCATCGGTTGGGTTCCTAAACTTGACATAGGACACTTCCACCTATATTCGTGACTTGTGGTTGGAAATTCTTGTCCATTGACAAAGTTTTTGTCTCCATTTGAGTTGTGGTCTTTGAGTTTGCTTTTCCACAAAAGTCAACATCAATTGACTTTATATTAGTCTTTGCGACTATTGAGCTTTAAATGGTTGTGAGCATGTCATTTCGACCGTCATAAAGTCTTGTTGACCATCGCCGTGTCCCATAAACACTTGATGGTCCCGATTGACTATTGTTGAGTCTATTCAAGGCTACGAGGTTTTGGTTGGCCTTTGCTTTACCTCAATGACTATTGAGTGGTCTTAGTTTAACACTATGAAGCCTTGGCAACCATAGTTGGGTCCAAACGGCTTCAGTTATGTCTCCTTGACGGTTGATTCTTGGAAGGTTACGAGCATGTCTTATCGACCGCTATGAGGTTTTGGTTGACCGTAGACGTGTCTCGTCAAAACTAAATGGTCCCAGTTGACTATTGTTGAGTCTGGTCAAGGCAGGGAGGTCCTGGTTGACCCTTGCCTTGCCTCGACGACTGTTGAGTAGTCTCGATTGACCACTGTGATACCTCGTCGACTATGGTTTAGTTCTATTGGCTTCAGTTATGCTTTCTCGACAACCGAGCAGATTGGGTGAAGTGTGTTGTGATCTGTCTTTCGTTACCATGTCTTGTCGAATGGTTGGATTTGCAAGTGGTCTGTTGGGGGTGCCGAGTCGACCATAGTTGTGTTTGCTCAATGGCACTGTTTGTTTTCTCGAATTTGGGTTTAGCGAACTCTATTCGGCTATGTCAGGCATATCCCGTTAAATTGTTTACATTTTTGGCTTGAGGTGTAGGGGACCCGTTGTTCCTCATTTGAGTGGGGAAGTCTTGTGTTGATCCTTCTTGTTTGGTTCCAGTTTAGGATCTTTGTGGTACGGATCCTTGTCGTATTCCTAAATTTTGGTTTCTGGTTTGGAACTCGTGGTGGTCCCTAAAAACGATTTTGGATTCTGATCTTGTTTAAGGAATATCTATTATGCCTTGTATGTTTGTTTGGATGTTGACATCGGCCTTCTTATAGGTTCTGGAGATATCTGTGGTACGACTTTCGCTTATGACAACACATGGAGCTGGTTTGTCGGTAAGCATGACATTGTTGTTATCGAGGTAGGGATCTTTATATATTATGCACTGCATTGCATCTTGTTTTCGAAACTGACATTTTTTGGGGAACCACACTAAAAAAACCTGATAGGGACTGTTTCGACAACAAGTCTGTTTTTATGTATATGTATGTTTTCTCACGTTTACTTTATCGTACATGGTATATTGTTGATATTTCTATGCACATTGATGTGATATCTATGCATATATTTTGGGAGGATGAATCCTCTTAATTCTTTATGCACTATAGCGCTAAAGCATCACGAGACTATCTCATGAAACCTTCTACTGCGTGAAGGTTGATTGTTTGTACGTGCGAAAAGGGGGACGGGGCATTGGTGACATATCCTTGGGTTTCGAGCCCCAAAAGCTAGAAATGGATATGGAAAGGTGATGATGTTTTCTTGGGTTTTTAGCCCCAGAACCTAGCCTAAGTTTTAGTCACATGGATTGAAGGTTGTCAGTTGCTAAGTTTCACCTATTCTAGTACCGTTCCATTTGACCGTTGGTGTGATGGCTTGTAATTCCGCTCGTCAGCAACCCTCGTCAATTTGAAACCTATAGGTATTTTAGTTGAGAAGCAATTCTATCACAAGCACCTTATCCATTCTATATTGATCGTATAGGTGTGTCGACTCGTAGCTTTGCTTGTCGACAACCCGGGTGACACGCTGGATCGCCATCATTTGTATTTCCTCTATCTCATGAGGTGCTGCTCTTGATAGATAGCCACCTTTCTATGATGGCTGACAGATGGGTCTTTGTGTGACCATCATCTTTCACTAATGATGTTTTCATACGAAAAACGATGTTGGCATATTTTGCGGTATAGTTGTCTATGTATACAACGAGTTTTTGACAAAGCCACATCGAGGGCCATGGGCCAGATTTATAAAACGATAAAGAGGTTTTAATGATTTAAATCTATGTTTGGTAAATAAGAAGCATGAAATGGTTTTTAAAAGATGAAGAAATCAGTTTTTGACATACATTGCATTTAGTATCAACTTACCTACTGTGTTTGTCACTCACACCTTAGATTATATATTTTTCTCAGGTTAAGGTATAGGCTCGAAGCATAGGAGCTTGCTAATGGCACCATGGGCGTTGTTGATACCCTCTGGTATGTGTATCGATCTTCTCGTGGATGGGTGGATGTTCGTCGATTCAATCCCTTCGTATCGGGTACATTTGGGGTTTGTAGTTTTGTGTTGCGTGATATAATTCTTGCACAATACATTTCTTTATTTATTCTACCATGCCTCTAGTTGATCACTCTATGGACCATAACTCATGTGATTTGGGTTGGGCTTGATATTTTCCTGTTAAGTCTTCCGTTTCTTTACACCTTGGGTTGGGTAATTGGGTTCTCTCCTAGAATCAGGTCGCCTGACTGAATGATTTTGTTAAGCCCGCCACTGGGTCATGACAAAATTTTATAGTATCAAATCATAGTTCTGCTCTTCCTGGGAGTGATCACTTGAGGAATTGATAGTGTGATGTGTCAGTCATGTGTCTACTATGCATGAAATTGTCCAACACCTGGTTAAGTTTCAAGATGCTACTAGGAAGGCATCTTGGGATCGTTTGTTTGATGATGATCTTGTCGTTTCCATTCCACGTGAGTGTAGGGTATGCTTCGTGGATCATTAAGGGGGATTCATTTGGATTACGATTTCTGAACTCGCCTAGGTTCTTTCTCATGTGTGGACCTGTGTGATTCGAATTTCGAATCAAAAGTCTGAGTTCTCGATCCTTTTGGCTTGTCTCTTGTGTGGGCCTTTGTGGGTTTAAGTTTATATCCTTTTCCTAAGAAATATTATTTGCGTCTCGGTTCCTCATGGGTTTTCGAGCTCATCTTGGTTGTTTGGAACTCGTTAGTCCGGGTTAGGACTTTGGCTCGTATTCTCAGAATCAATTACATGTGGCATCCGTTCTCGTTGTCCACAGAATGTTGGTTGAAGTCTTTAGGTGGGCCTTATTCGCTTGTGTTTCTGCGTCAATGTAGACCTTAACATAGGTTGTTATAAATACTTGGTCTCGGAACTGTAGTCATTCGATGGATTTTCTGAAGACTACAGTGGAGGCTTTCTTGACTAAGGCTTGGTTACTTTCACTTAGAAATGAGTCATATCGTCGTGATGGTCACATTTTTGCTATCTATGATCGTCACATCCGTTCTATAAGATGGAGTCTGACTGATAGGACTGCTATGCTTCTAGTTTGTTTGAATCCAAGTGTATGCTTTGGAAATCATTTCCCTGGTTTTCATTTTGCCTTAAAGTTCACACACCTTGGATATATCGAGGATCTTAGTGTATCAATCCTTGTGTCAATCGTTCTGTTGGAAGACCATTCGATTTTGATAATCGCCTCCTATCGTTTCCATTGTTTTTGTTTCTAGTGTCGATTGTATATATGGGTTGTGAGAACCCCGTGGATACTCAATGTTGTCACTTCCCGTGTAAAGAGCTTTCCAATGCAGTAAGTTTTGACTTCTTTCAGTCCATGTCGGTTTTTTGTATTTTGAACTGTTCCTCTACTAGGACGGTGTTTTTAAAATCCCCTTTTGCATAGGCAGTGGAGTCGCATGGGTCACGCGCTCGTCCCTTGTGAGCGTCGTGTTTGTCTTGTTTGAGAAGTCTGATAGGTGGGACGGTGATGTTCTTGGTCAAACATATTCTAAATAGCTAGTCTTGAAGCTATTTTCCTTTACTCCCTTGTTGTATCTTAGATTTTCTAGGCTTTGGTAATGTTAGGGGTCATAGTGGTCCAATCCTGCTCGTTGTTGATCTGTTTGGTAAATTATTCGAGTTGGTTAGACCGCATCCTTCATCTCCATTGTTCTTTCCTTGTGTTGAGTGCATCAATGGGATGTGGGAAGTCATCGATACTCGATACTGTTGTTTCTATATTGAGATCCTTTTGGCATTTGTGGGTCTCAATTCATTTTAGTCGATGTTAGTTCCTTGTCTTCTAGGTCATTCCTTCGGTAGGACGGTGTGTTTTGAATCCTTCTAAGATCTCTCGTGGGGCCACCACTACGTAGGCTCTCATACTTTTGTGGATGATTTAACATCATTTTCTTTCCTCTGGATTCCACGTTGTGTCAGTTGCTCCTTCTAGGGGAAGTGGTGTAGGTGGTTGTTGGAGTTGAAGCCAGATGGCTATTTCTACTGGTCGGTTGTGGTGTTTTCACTACGCTAGATTCCATGTTGTCTGTTGACTGGGTACATGGGTTGCACTTCCCAATGGACTAGCCGCGTGTCCTTCAACTAGGGAATCTGGTTCTCTGTGGCTTACTTTCGACCTCTACTTTGACCTGACCTGTGTTGTTTGAGAGGTTTGTGTCAGATTTGAGAAATCTGCGATCCCAGTTGTTGGAGTTGTTTCTTTACAAGGGTGGTTCGCGTGTTGGAGACCTTGTGGTTGGAGCTTTATTTTGCTCGTTTCGTTAACCCTCCTGTGTGGTGATAGGAGTTGGTGTCTCTTTAGTCTCTGCCTTGTTGTTTGTCAGAGCTTGTCTCTTCTTGGTGAGGATCGAGTGTGCTTTCCTTGGAGAAGTGGTTTCTTAGGTTGTTTGTGTGTCGGCAACCTGGTGTTTCGCTCTTTGTTTCGTTCGTTCCCATCTAAAACCATAGTGTTGTGACAAGTGGTGTTTTTTTCCCAGACTAAGTTTGTTTCATGTCAGAGCATGTCACTTTTCTGTGTTGGCACGAGTGTGTTTCCCTTGGAGGAGTGGTTTCCCAATTGTTCGGTTGGCCTTGTCATTGTCCTTGTGGTTTTTGATAGTTGTTCTAATGCTATCAGCTGTTGTTTTGCTTGAGCATTTCTTGTTGTCAGCTTCACATTCTTGTTCTAGAATTGGGCACCTAGTATTTTTGGTCTTACTCTTCGGTTTGACCAATGCCCAATTGCTTTCGTGGTTTGTGTTGTTGTCCTAAAGCCATTGTTCTTTGATTCATCAGCGTTCTGGTGTGATTTCCTATTCGGGAGTTGGTCATCTCTCATTTTGGTCTTACCTTTTGGGTTTGACCAAGGTTCATGTGTTTTCATGGATACCATGTAACACCTCGACTTTTTATATCGAGGTATTACAGAGGATGTGTTCTGAGCGTTAAGTCTAGGGGTATTTCTAGCAACGTTTTTCCTATACATGTGATGTAATTAAAGGGTAGGGTAGCTAGAATATTACATTCTGCATGGTTACATGTTATTTTATGACATGTAATTAGGGCAAAGTGTTACGGGATTAGAAGTTAAGTAGGAAAACGTGAGGAAAGTGCTGACTGTGCACTTGCGGACGACTACGGACAACTCCACAGATGTTGTTCCTCATCCGCAAATGCATAGAATGTTGTCTCAGCACTTTGGGACGACTCAGGGAGGATGTCTTTGTATCCTAAAGTCGCCCCTACCTCTATTCGTCATTTGGACTAGATTGCGGACGTTGCCCAGTGCATGCGGACGCTAATGGTAACGTCCAAATTGAATCTGTCCAGACCTGGACACTTTCAGACGTTCGCGAACGAGTGCGGATGAGGTCTCGACTCGTCCAATTTGAATCTGTCCATTTTATGGACATATTTGGACGCATGCAGACGCGTCTTGCAAACTCTAAAACGCTTCCGAATGTAGTCTGCGGACGGTACGGACAGGATGGGGACGTCGTTCCTCGTCTGAAGCCATGAGTCTGCCTTAGGAGTTTTGTTCTTACGGACGAATGTGGACGAGAGCAATGCATCTGCACTTGTTCGAAAGTCACCAATTCTGCGTAATTTTAGGGATTTAATATCCATTCTCTTGTCGTATAGTCCATTACTCCACAGGATTTCTCAACAAGAAATCCTCCCTAGCCTAAGCGAAGACTTCTCCTCTGCCATAGCCGCCTCCCCCATGCCAGCCATCTCCCTCTCTACCCCATTAGGCATTCATGGTGTCTCCTCTTCCAGGTAATAGCCTTCCTCTCCCCTCCTCTTCGTTTCATTTCTTCTTCTTACGTGAGTGGAGTCCAGAGAGTGAGAGAGGGAGCTGCGAGTGTTGAGTGAGAAAGAGAGTGACCGTGAGAGTGAGGGTCCGAGAGAGAGAGCTTCTAAGTGAGTGAGGAGTGTGTTGAAGTTGGAAGCTTGAATTTGGAGTTGCACCCTGTCCGTGACCTGGAGCTGGAGCAAGAGTTGTTGTCCGCTGGACGAGCTGCCATCCGTGAGCTGGAGCTGGAGAGCTATCCCTGTTGGTGTGTCTTCGTCAATGGTAAGACTTGGGTATGTCTTGGCCATGTGGAGGCCCTACACTACAAGTGTGTGCGTTAGTTTAGTCATGGCTTGATGATTTCTGTCGTTAGTTTCACTATATTGGTTGGTGATTTCTCTGCTGGATGAATTGTGCGTTAGTTCTCTAGATTGTTATTGATAGTTGATCAGTATGTTTTCTATGGTTGAATACTATGTGTTTTAGTTTTCTGTAATATTCCTATGCATGTGTTTATCTTCCTATGATTACGTACTCTGTTGATATGGTTGCCTTGTTCTTGGGATTCTATTAGGTCTGTTGTGAACCAATCCATTGAGCATCATAATTAATCAATGTAAATATAACTAGTGTAAATGATTAGCCTTTCGAGCATGATTATCAAACTGTTAATCTGATTAGTATATCATTCTTTAAATTAAACCTCTCAACCATGCTATCGGTTCCTAACATATTGTTTTGCTTAATCTATTGTATGGTTTTGATTAGTTCCTTGTATGTACGTTTAGGGAGTCTTATGACGATAGAAACAAGTAGGAACACCACCATAGGGTGGCCACATACCTTGAGTGAGGAAATGAACTAATCTTTCCCTTATCGGAATCACAAGACCATTAACGTAATTAATTAAAAACCGATAGGCTAAGCCCTCAATCCCACGCACTATGTATGAGCACGTGCGGAGTCCTCGAGCAAGTGGAGAAACAGTTGATGAGAGATTTGCATGAGTGAGCTTGTGGTTGGCCAAGCTATGAGAAGTGAGAGATAATTAAGATGTAATTAAATTAAGTTTCCTATTCTTAAATTGTAATTAAATGTTTAGTTTATTTCCTTTAAAATATTTACACTTCTACAACGTTTTACTTTCAAAAATGTTTTCAGGTGTTTCTAACGGTCCGGCTTGCACTTTAATATTCTTAAAAAGGGGTTTTTTAACAAAAGCTTTAAATTTCTCGCGTTTTCAAGAAATTACGAAAATCTGGGTCTTTATAATTGGTATCAAAGCAATGGTTTTAAAAACGATTTTTGTAAACTGCTTTGATAATAGTTTTTAAAAACTAAGTCTATCATTTATTCTAAAACGATTTTTGTAAAATTCAAACTGATACTATAGCTCGTCTGCCAACACGAGCCTCGATGTGGAAAATTGTTCATCAACTATAAGTATTCCAATTAAATTGTTTGTACTTTAATTTGATCGCTGTAATTTCTTTCTTTAGTTAAGATTATTTTGTAGCGAGAATGAGTTTATAGTAGAGAATGAGTCGTAGATAGATGAACAGTATGTAATAGAGGGTAGAGGATACTGGAACTGTTTGGGGTTTTATGCAGGATGTTTTGCTTTGGGGAGTCTAAAAACAAGGGCAACTCGACCCAAATTTTTGGAAATAGGAACGGGGTAATAAGTGGAAGAGATGTAGGGTTAAACGAAGTTAGATACTTAAACGGAGTCACATAGTTAAACGAGTGCCCTTAGGTTGGCACAAATTACGAACGAATCACGAGCAACAAGAGTGAAGACAACGAATTAATAAATGATAAAAAGCGAACTAAAGAAGTAAAAAAAAATTGAATTAAGAAAAAGGCAACGATATGATGCAAGATCTTTTACGCCTTTGTAGCTAAGCCTTTGTTGCACGATCACTAGCGAGCTTTCGGACTATGCCATCGTCGCTAGCAAGCTTTCGGACTATGCCATTGCTGCTTATATCGATTGCAAGGTCACTGGATTATGCCGAGACAGTCCCTGGACTATACCAGGACAGAACGTCCAATGATTAGCAATCTTTCAGACTATGCCATTGCTGCTATATCGGAAGCAAATAGTGAAAAGAACGGGCAATGATTAGCAGACTTTCGGACTATGCCATTGCTAGAGGCTAACGATGAAAAGAATGGCCAATGGTTAACAGGCTTTTGGACTATGTCATTGCTGCTACAATGGAGGTAACGAATGGAAAAAGCGAAATATACCGACAAATTAACGCGTAAAAGATAAAAAGTATAAGAAAAGGCGAGAGTAAAATTATGATATAACGGGTAGATGAAGGGTAGACGTGATAGTAAGGGTTGGGATTAAGTGTTGTAGACTAGGGAATCAGTCAAACTTTTCAACAAACGAGCACATAAACTGAATTGAAAACGGGAGCAGAAACAAAACCTCGGAAAATAGAAATAGATAAGAAAATGGTACGAGCACATAAATTGAAACAGGTACAGGAACAGAAAAGGAAACAGAAACAAAGTTTCCAAAAATGGAAACGGAAACGGAAACGAATACGAAAACAGAAACAAAAACAGAAACGAAAACGGAAACAGATACGGATACGGAAACGCGTACGATCACAAATACCAAAACGGATATCGAGGCAGAAATAGAAATAGAAACATAACCTAAAACGAAAACGAGAACGGAGATAGAAAAAGAAACGAAGTTTCCAGAAATAAACTTCTGGAAATAGATACAAAAATGGGAATGGAAACTGGTACACACACAAACTGGGAAGCACAAACGGGTTAGAAACCTAAGGGTATAAATGGTTAATAGGTATTATCGGAGTAGCGCAGCGGAAGTGTGGAAGACTGAGTTTGGTAGTTGGATCGACTTTGGTGCAAAGAGATGCGTTTGGACGTTGTCAGGCCGATTCATTAATTATATCTAGTTAACCGTCAGTACGAGAGTCGACTAGGATACCAAACTGGGTAGCTAACGAAGGGTTTGGATGCGTAGTTAGCGGTTGCTAAAGGGAAAAATTTCAGGATGAAATTTTTATAAGGAGGGGAGTATGTAACACCCCGACTTTTTTATATCGGGGTATTACAGAAGACGTGTTCTGAGCGTTAAGTCTAGGGGTATTTTTGATAACATTTTTCTCGTACATGTGATGTAATTAAAGGGTAGGGTAGCTAGAATATTACATTCTGCATGGTTACATGTTATTTTATGACATGTAATTAAGGGAAAGTGTTACTGGATTAGAAGTTAAGTAGGAAAATGTGAGGAAAGTGCTGACTGTACACTTGCGGACGACTGCAGACGACTCTGTGGACGCTGTTCCTCGTCCGCAAATGCGTAGAATGGTGTCCCAGCACTTTGGCATAACTCAGGGACGATGTCTTTGCGTCCTAAAGTCGCCCCTCCCTCTATTTGTGTAAAACACTTATGCGAGGAATCTTTTCTCCTTGCTAAACAATCTCAACTGTCCTTAAGCCTCATCTGATGGCTCCTATTGCATCTAATCTTCCTACCCTTAGTTTCCAGAATATTAATTAATCCAACACTTCAATTTTCTTCTCTAAACGTTTTTACATATTATTTCTTTAATAATTCTAGTACATTTAATTTTCCTAATTCCTTAATAATTACTTACTTAATCTTCTCTAATTCTTTAAAATTTTCTATTTTATTTTATTTCCTATAAAATAAAATTTCTTCTTTAAATCTTTCATAATTTCCAATATTTATTTAGTTATTCTATTATTTTATAGTATTCATTAAAATTCTCTAACTATCAATAATTAACCTATTTAATCCAAAATTGTCGTATGGAAAATTCGACTATTACACCAATGCTCTTTGGAGGGCTCTCTAAAACTTGAAGTAAACCTCATATCCTTGTCGAACACAATACTCGAAGGAACACCATGAAAACGAACGATGTTTTCAATATACAATTTGCACAACTTTGTCAAAGAGAAATTCATTCTGTTTAAAATAAAATGCGCAGATTTCATAAATTGATCAACAATTACCCATATTGCGTCTAAACTTTATGCATTCCTAGGCAAGATGGTCACAAAATCCATAATAATCCTATCTTATTTTCATTCAGGGATAGGTAAAGGTTGCAACAATCTAGCTGGTCTCTAATGTTCAGCCTTACTTTCTAAAAAGTCAAACACTTAGACACATAATCAGCTACATCCCGCTTCATTCCGACCCACTAGAATTGACACTTCAAATCATGATACATTTTGGTACTACAGGGATGAATAAAAAATGTGGACTTATGGCTCTCAGCTAAAACTGTCTGCCTCAAATGTGAATCACTAGGCACCACAACACGGTCCTTGAAAAATTAAAAGCCATCAAGACTGACCTTCCAACCTTCAAACTGTTCACCAGCTTGAATCTGATTAAATTTCTCTTTTACTTTATCATCGAACATCTGTATATTCTTTACACATTGTAGAAATGAAGGAGTCGCTGCTAAATTAAACATTCAAACTAACTGACCATCTTTCTTATACTGTAGCTCAAAATCGTTAATAACTAGACATTTCTTCCAATCATCCAACACTAAACATGAAAGGGAACCTTGAAGATGACGACTAAAGGCATCAACTACAACATTGATCTTTCTGAGATTATACTCCAAAGAGAAGCCATAATCTTCCATATATTCTATCTATTGACGCTATCTGAGGTTCAAATCACACTGTGTAAATAAATACTTCAGACTCTTATGGTTAGAAAATATGCTAAATTATGCACCATATAAATAACTATGTCATATCTTCAAGGCAAAGATAATGGCTACCAACTTCAAATCATAAGTAAGATAATTACGTTCATGTGTCTTTAACTGCCTAGAAACATAGACTATCACCTTATCATGTTGTATTAGAACACAACCTAGACCAACACCTGTAGCGCCTCATAACATAAATTCTTTTTCTTGCCATTTTTTAAAAACTATTTAAATCAGGCCTTTAAAACAATACAGCAGCAATCTTAAAATAAATCTTCTTTAAAATTCAAACATAGTAAAATTTCACATAAATATTCGTGAAATATTTTAACTTAAAGCCAAACATTTAAAAGCGCAGTTAAAAATAAAATGTCCTTCTTTTTCAATATGTTTTTTTTTTCAAATCTTCACCCATGGGTCAATTTCGCTCCAACAATACCTTAGCTTCATCCATGAGAATTCTCTATCAACTGCAGCCATCATTCATTCACATCCTTAAGTTCCTCAATAAATTCATCCTCACCTATATCACAAAGTTCACTTATGAGTCTAACACTCAATAAGAGATACATAATTTGACATGACTATGATATGCAGTGTTTCAGTGATCGTTCTTTTTTTTCAGTTAACAGTCCAATCGTTGTGGGTAATTCGGTGTAGAGGAGAGATCAACACCATTAGATCCACCTCATGTGGGACAACCAACTCCAACCTCATCCACAATGATTATTTACGTTTATTCAGTCTGCCTTATTGTCATTTAGTCTTTCTTAATGAAAATGTTTTGCATGATGCATGAAAATGCACGTGATCTTACATGCAAAACATAATAATAATAAGCATATCCTCTAACAATGTCTCGACATAAATAATAGCAGCAACATTAATAAACGTATTTTCTATCAATATCTCAAATGTAAACAATAAGCAACCAACAGAAAACATATCCTCTATCAATATGTGATGCACCAACGGAAGAGGTAAAGAAATAACTTGTAAAATATGTTGTTGAAATGTTTTTACAAGTGTTGAAGAAGGAAGCATGTTGAAGAAACAAGGTGGGCAGCTCCTAGAGGAAACAGTAGACCGGGCGGTCAACCTCAAAAAGGTCAAAGACGAAAACAAGTTGCCCGAATTGAATTTTCCTTGTTGGCGGTCCATCGGAAGGTCTACCTAACCCTCTTTCCTTAAATTTCTGCAACTTCAATTATGGAAACTCCAACTTTGGAAGATTGTAACTCCTTCGTTTTAGAAGCTTTTGAGCTAAAATTTTGACCACTCTTTTTTGAATGAATAAGGAAAAGAACCCTTCAAGAACTTTGAAAATATTCCTCAAGAATTAAGAAAAAATATTGAAACAATCTAGGAGGTTGGATTGAACAAATACAAAAACTTGTAACCTCTGAAAGGATGTCTTGCTGATGATGACACCGCTTGATGGTTGGACACCACTTCTCACATCCTTTCCTCAATGAGTAGGACTGCGGTTGCCAATAAGAGAACTCACTCAACTCCAAGTGAGCTCAATCTTGTGATATTACTCACACAAGAATACTTTGGATGTAACTCACCAAAGTGTTTGAAAAAAAAAATCTCTCCAATTTCAAAATAAGCAAAAGCTTTTTGTATTCAAACTCAATTGTCTAAAACATAAGCATTACATGGCTTTATATAGCCAATTACAAAGTATAAAATAGGAAACAACAAAATAGGAAACACACTAAATATTCGATCCTAATTGGCCGATTAGTAAACAATAGTTTTAGTAACTTTCTAAAGCTATTATTTTGGCAACACCTTTCTAGCTTAAAGGCCACAAAATGGTGATTAGGATGATAGCTACTTTCCTTCAAAATTCACCACTTGGATGCTTGCCAAATTTGTTGAATTTTGTCCACTTGCACGGTTGATTAAGGGAGGTTTCCATAACTTCTTTGCCATTTGTCTTTCTTTCCCTTTAAGTGAGTCTTCTTGGGCCTCTTTCCATGGATTTAGGGGCATGGGCCCTCCTTGACTTTCTTAAGTCAATTGCTCCTTTATTTGAGCATTTGATAAGTCATCTTTCAAATGGATAGAAAGACATGAGTTGATAAGGCCTTGGTCCTTTGTCTTTGTCAATGGACCTAGTGGTCCATCAATATGTCAAATATAAACAGTAAGCAACAATCAAAAAACATATCCTTTATCAATATCCCAATTGTAAACAGTAAGCAACAAGTATAAAATATATCATCTACAACAACCCTAGGCATCATGGCAGAACAACATCATAATAATACCTTACCCTAGTATTTTTTGATGTACGCTGAAGGCCAAACACATGCAAACATCAGTTACTTGGAGTTCTTAGTCGAGTCTGTAATATCTAACTTTTGTTCCAACCGTTTACTTGCCTTGAGATTAAAAAAAAAAGAACAGAGTTAATAGTAAAAGATGGAACTTTATCAACTACACTATATTTCAAAGACTCAAAACAGCTGCATGATTTCGTCATTTATTACCATCATCTATAAAATTTTACTAAATCCTAATTGTAGAAAACATACCTTCAAAGAACTAATCATCATGACTTCACGGCTCAAGGGTGATTAAGGTTTTGGCCCAATCCTTAGTATTTATAAGTCAACAATCTATAAATCTCATCGAAGAAAATCCCACAGATAACTCATCCAAGTGTTATTATTTCCTTATTTGCAATCCTAGAATAAAATTGTAGCTTGAAAAATCTATGAACAACGCATTTTGAATCTATCTATATAGTTGCAGTGGATGCACGGGCATCCACTACGAACGTCCACTTGCCTTTCTCCTCTAATAAAAATCTACCACATTCACATTTTACTCTTACTTTTGCGGTCACCAACGCTTCCACAGATGCCAATGTTTCCATGGACACCTTGTCCTATGGATCCCTCCTAAATTATTTGTTAATCGCTATTCACCATGTATGTTTATTCTTTCGTGGATATCTCTCTTGCGGACACCAACGCTTCCACAAATATCAACATTTCCGCAAACATCTTATTCTATTGATTCTTCTTAAACTGTCTGTCAATCACTATTTGCCACGTGCACATCCTTTCGCAGGTACCTCTCTTCCGCAAACACGAACACTTCTGCGGACATCAATGTTTTCGTAGACACCTCATCTCACGGATATATCCTTACCTTGTCTACGAATCACTGTCTGCCACATATATATTTCCTTCACAGACATCTCACTCCTGCATACACTAATGCTTCCTTGGATACAAACTTTTCTGCATTATCGCCAATAGCTGTCTACCACGTATTCATTTTTTGGGAATATCTCACTTCCACAGACCCTAACGCTTTCGCAAACCATAACGCTTCTATGGATACCATATCTTCTTCATTTTCCACGTATCTCTATCTGTCACGTGTACATTTCCTTCATGGACACCTTACATCCATGGACACGGATGCTTCCGAAGACTCTTTCCAATTTATGGGCACTCTTTCGCCGACACTTACACATTATTTTTTCCAAATTCTTTCCACACCCACCATAACTTACTTAATAAATATAATATCTTCAATAAAATATAATCCTTCACTCCACAATATATAAATTTTCAATTGTGATACTAATTATTCCATTAAAATTCCAAAATGTCACATTACATAAAAAAATTATGCATACAAATTTTTTCAGGTGTTACATTCCTCCCTATTAATTAAATTTTGTCCCCAAAATTTATGTCATGAAATAGTTCTAGGTATCTCTCTTCCATATCTTGTTGCCTTTCTTATGTTGCCTCTTTCAACGTGTGATTTTGTCTTAACACTTTTACCAACATGATTTACTTATGTTGAAGTTCCTTGATCTTAAAATCCAAAATATGAATTGGTTTTTTCTCATAACTCAATGTTGGTTGCACTTCAATATTCTCTTGCATCACCACTTGAGAGGGGTCATGAATGCATTTCCTTAGCACCATTAAGCGGAAGACATTGTTAATTCCTTCCATTGAAGGTGATAACTTCAGCTTCTAGGTCGTCTTTCCTATTTTCTCCACAATAGTAAAAGGTCTGACGTACATTGGGCTAAACTTTCTCTTTTTACCAAATCTCATGATTCCCTTAAAAGGTGAAATTTTTAACAATACTATATCATTTGTCTCGAATCTAACTCTCTTTGTGTACAATCTGCATAACTCTTCTGACAGCTTTGTGTAGTTAGCGTTCTTTTTTTAATAAGAGCTATTGTATCTATAGTCTACAATATAATTTAGGGGCCAATTAGTTTAGCTCCACCTGCCTTGTCACAATAAAGTGGAGATCTGTACTTCCTTCCATATAATGCCTTGTATGGTGTCATACCAATTGTGGCTTGATAGCTACTATTGTAGGTGAAATCCACCAATGGTAGCATTTCATTCCAACTAGCCTAAAATTTAAGTACGCAAGCTCGAAGCATGTCCTCCAATAGTTGAATCGTCCTCTCTGATTTGCCATCATTTTGAGGAAGAAACGTTGTACTTAATTTCAATTATGTATCCATAGTCTTGTGTAAGCTCTTCCAAAAGGCTGAGGTAAACCTCATATCATGATTTGACACAAAAGAAACTAGTACCCCATGTGGTCGTACAATCTTCTAGATATACAATTCTTCATACTAATTCATCGAATAAGTCATCTTGACTGGCAAAAAGTAGGCAGACTTTAATAATCTATCCATGATTACCCATATCACATCATGACCCTTCACGTCCCCTGGTAAACTAACAACAAAATCCATTACGGTTTGCTCTCATTTTCATTTGGGTATTGGCAAGAATTGTAATGTTCCTGCCGACCTTTGATGTTGTAACCCTTCATAGCGTTAAAACTTTTCTTTTAAACTATGCGTTTGTAGAAAACTAGGTCATGCAAAAAAATTGTGCTTTTAAAACTATACACAACTGAAGTCTTTAAGATAAATCTCTTTTGAAATCTAAGCTTGCTAAAACTCAACATAAATTAAATATCCTTTCGTACCTTTATGAAATTATGTAGCGGAAGTCTCAACAAAACTCATTTAAAGTTAAACATAGTAAAACCACTATTTAAATAAACAAAAGCATTTATAAAGATGTTTTTACTTAAATCAATAATAAATATAACTTTTAGTAAAAGGGTTCATGACATGTTAAAATCCATTTTTTCTTTAGTTCTCACACACGGGTGAACTTTGCTTCAACAATGCTTTAACTTTGTCCATGTGAATTCCTCGTCAACTGCATTTTCAATTGTTCCTATTATCATGTTCTTTAGTAAATTTTTCATTACCTACATCACAAAGTTCAAACCATGAGCTTAACGCTCAGTAAGAGATGTATAAAATGACATGAACATGAAATGCAACTTCTAATAAAAAAACATGAGTTTTCATTTTCAGTTAGAGTTCTTTTCTTTTCTTCCACTTAACAGTTCAGTCGTTGTGAGTAATTCAATCTAGGGGAGAAAGTGACATCATTTGATCTATCTCATGTGGGACAGCCAACTTGAACCCGACCCTCAATGATTATTTAAGTTTATTTTGTCAGTCTTACAATCTAGGAGAGAGAGTGATACCATTAGGTCCACTTCATGTGGGACAACCAACTTAACCCTCTCATGTTTCCTTTACGTATCTTTCGTTTAAGTTTTTCTTTTGTAAAAACATATGCATATAAATCATTTTTGTTACTTTCTTGAAAACATGATGCATGAGACATTGACATGAGTATATCTACAAGTCATAACATACAATCAATGTTTAATCTACCATGCATGACAATCAATAGTATATCTCCCAAATCATTACTTTTTAACTAATATCACATGTTTCTAAGGAAAATCAAAATAATTGTAAGCATATCCTCGATCAATGTCTCACGTATATGCAATAAACAAACAACAATCCACATATCCTCAAAGTAAATCTAATAAGGCAACACATTCTCAAATAACAACCAACAATACACATATCCTCTATCAACATTTCAAGTACAAACAATAAACAATCAGCAATACACATATCCTCAAAGTAAACCTAACAAGGGTGGCACATCCTCGAATTAATGAAATATAACATATCATCCAACCATATCATCAACCATACATGAAAATCATCAAAATATCTCCAAAGTCATCACCTTTCTATCCTAATGTTACATGTTTTTAAGAGAACTAACAGTAAAGAATCCTCAATTTACTTCTCATCATAATTGAAACCAACAAGAATAAACATATCTTCCATCAATGGTTTAACATTTTAAACATAAATAACTAATCATCATCACATAGCATATCCTCTATCACAACCCATAGGCAACATAGAAAGAACAATTATTATAACCTAAATACCTCAGCGTCTTTGTGATGTAGGTCAAAGGCCAAACACATCAACATCACTTACCTAGAATTCTCTAATAGAAGTCTAGCTATTCCTCATTACTCTTATACGTTGACTTTTCCTTTAAATTAACAAAGAGTTAGATAATAGAGATAACCCTAAACACTACTCACTGACAAATGTAACTTCTAGAAACTAAATGGTGGAGAACCTACCTTGAGAAACTTGGAGCAAGGTCTACCCAAGAGCTTGAGAGAAAGATCTCTCGTCCCAGCGGCTTCTAGGGTAAATAAGGTTTTGACCCAACATTTCCTATTTAAAGATTCATAAACAAAGAACCTTGCAAGAGTAAATTCTATGAGAATCGTGTCTAAATTCGATCTTTTCCTACACAATCTAAGGATCAATCTGTAGTTCGCACGTAATCTTCAAAACTGTGACGCCCTGCGACAATTTCTTTAACTTTTTCCTTTTTATTTATTGTGTAAAATTTTTCTTTTTATTTATTTACAACAAGCAAGAGTAAATATTTAAGGCGAGCGAGAAAATATGAAAGGCATAATTAAATTAGAGTTAAAAGCAGAACATAATTAAATTCAAAATATGATTTGAAAGTTAAAAACGTGAGTTATAGTTTTACAAAACATCATCCATCTTTAAACCATTCCAAAATAGCATTTCTTTTACTTCATGCGAGCAATAACCCTCCTCAAATTGATTCAGCTGGGTAACCCACAGGCTCAATGGGAAACGCCTCCTCCTACACTCCTGGAACCAATATATCTTTACAATCACCTACACCACAAGCAAATTGTGAGCATAAGGCCTAGCAAGAAATGAGATATGCAATATGATGTATGCCTTTAACTCATTATACCAAAATGGGTCCCACCCAAACTGCTCTTTTCTTAACTTTACATACATTACTTGTAAATCAAGCTGGGATATTGGAGGAATCCATGGTGGAGAGAGGAGTCTCTTGTTGGCTTCTAACCACCTAGGGTAGACAGGCTCTCACGACCCGACGAGGGAAGGACATAATTCTTTGAGTCTACTTGGTTAGATCCAAACTACCTCTCCATCCCAACTCCCCTTACATTCACTTTCTTTATCCATTTTCCTCACGTAAATATATATGCGTACCAACCCAAAAGTGGCATCCCTACTTGTTTCTATTACCAAGATGCATGTCAATGCTTATATGATGTTAACGAAAATAACAATATAATCCAAACATCGCATTCAATTTGACAAGAAATAAGTAGTATGATACATGCAATGTTACAAGGAAAAACGATTATAGAAAATAATATCTGTAATTAATCCAAGGAGCATGGTATATCCTATGACGTATTATACATGCTTGGCAATTAAAGTGAATGATAATCATATCTAACACCCTAGACAAGATAGCAACTAAAGGAAAAACAAAAACTATATTTATTGTCCCAAATGCCCAACGAATACAAGAAGGACAATAGTAACATCATGCTCGGAATTGGACAAAAAACAGCAGCGAAATCATGAAGAATATGTAGTTATACTCAACGTACAATCATGCTTAAAGTGAAATAGAAAGACGGCAGCGAAATGGAATAAAACTCACCTAATATAACCAAATGAATAACAGAGAATTAAATTTGGTAATAAATGGCAGAGATTCAGCAAATCAGTGAATAATCAAGGTTCCTAGCATTATTAATTACTATGCAAAATTAAGTCTTTTTAAACCTGTAACATAATATTTTCTTTTATAATTTAGGTCCCCTAAACTCATCGACTAATCAAGCAAACAATAGTAGGAGAACATAGTATAGTCATCCCTCCTATAGTATGAATTTTAAACTAATAGAAATGTGCCCCAAGACATCCTAAAGTATCCACATTAGTTTAGTTCCAAGCAATAGAGTAATTAATTTATAAACAGTAAAGGAACTTCCATCAAAGAGCAGAACCATTAACTTTATAGTAGAGCATTTATCCACTAAACGCGAGTTTACCAAACATAGAAAATTAATCTAACATCCTATATCCAGAAGATACCACTAAAGAATCAACAGGGAAATCCAACATTCAACAGGGTCTAAATTTAGAGAATAACTAACCAAAAGCCTAATTCTACATCAATAAGGTTATCTCATTCCAAGCAACAGAGTAGTCAACAACGAGCATGGAGTTTAAATCCAACAACAATATTCTCAGAAGCAGTTCAAAAAAAACAGATTCTTGTGGTGTAGGCCTCCTCAAGCAAAAACTTACTCATTTCTTACCTCTCAACCATTGAAGACTCACAATGCCAGAAACAGGGCAGTAGCAGGAGCGTTAGCAGCAACACTCAGAAGATTTCCAAACTGAAGTTCACCCTTTTACACTCAACTCATGGGACACCCCTCAAAAGAAAAGGTGGTCCTCACCTTCACTTCACTCAGACGTAGCACATAGAGCAGACAGTGGAGAGTGTGAATTCCCCTCCCCACACTAGCAACTTATGGACGAAGAGGGAGAGAGAAAGAAGTAGACTACACAAAAGCCTGGGTTTGAGGTGTCGATCACCCCAAACAAGGGAGGGTGGTCCAATGGACAACACCACATGGACGATTTGATTGTGCAGGGATAGGCGAGTCAATCTCCTCGGGTGAGGACAAGAAAATCGTAGGGAGGAAAATGAGAAGAGAGAGAGAGAGAGAGAATAAGTGTCCGCCATAAATGGGTTTCACGCTAAAAATTGGTTTTTCGGTCGAGGGAAGGCATACAAGCCTCAACCGAATATTGATCGAAATGTCCAAAAACTTGACAGATTCAAATCTTCCTAGACCGTACCTCGATCGTACACGTCTGCAATTCGAGCGAAAACCCATAATGCATGCAGAGCTGCTTTTTTGGATGCAAAGCGTCGACCCAGCCTCGACCCAAAACGCAAGGAGTCACCCGAAATGAAATTCAGTTGAGACACTCATCCAAACCTCGACTGCGGGTCGACCGAAAACCCGAATTGTAAAATTTCAATTAAAATTATACCTTAATCACTCCACAATATTTTTCCCATATTTATACGGCATTAGTCAATCAAAGCACTGCCCCGCAATATAATACATTAAATTTTTCCAAAGATTCATTATATTATAAAAACGAGAAAAATATTATCGGAGTATTACAAAATCTAACTTAAATAAAACATGCCCAAGCTACATCGGATGCGTGAACAGCCACAACAAATGTCCGCAATAACCCGCTCGACCAATGGCCAACACCCACGTTAGCCTTAAAACTCTCATTCAGGAATGCCAAAAATACCATGGACATGAACACTTTCGTGGAAGCCAACCCTCTCATAGAAACTCTAATCTGCAAGCTCGTCCATCACTCATCGACTGCCACATATACTAATTTATTGCAAAAAACCCATCATGGACGCTAATGCTCCCACTAAGAACAAATTTATTAAATCTAACGATCACGTTTCACTTCGTCCAAAGCCCGTCGTGGACACCTACCTAGCAACGAAACTGAACGCTTCCGCTCTAACGTTGCTAACCGAGGCTTAATAATCCAAACGACGACATTCAAATCACTTAAAACACTACCATAGGCACTGAATGCAGCCTTGGAAAAAAGCTATAAGCTAAAATGATGACATTCCTAACTTACTTAACACTTTCGAATGACATCTTTCCCTTCCGTGAAATCTTTTCCTAATCAAGTTGCTCACACTTTTTCCGCTAAACTAAATCCAATGACTCAACATTCTTTCGCACCCAAGTGGTATCAAACACTCGTGGAAGAATCTTTTCTAAATCTAATGGTCTCCTTTCCTTTTGCTAATCTAATCCTACGGTCTAACACTCTTTTGCACCTAAATGGCCTCATACACTCCCACATAAGCATCTTTCTTAAGTCTAACGATCGATGTTTCTTCCGCCAAACCGATCCAATGGTACAACATCCTCTCGCATCAAACACTCATGTAGAGCATCTTTCCTTCAATCTTGATTGATCTCAACCATTCCTAATCCTCATCCAATGGCTCCTAATGCGTCTGATCCTTCCTACACATATTTTCTTAATTCTATAACATAAAATATTAAACTAATTGATTTAAACTTACCTTAACTGTAGACTATTACACAATATTTCTTTATTGATTCTAATATACTTTGGTTTTCTAATTCGTTAATAATTTATATTTTATTTTATTATTTATAAATAAAATCTTTTATTTTAACTTTCTTAACTCCCATAATTATTTAATAATTTCACTATTTTAAATCATTTCTTAAAATTCTATAATTGATAATAATTAATCTATTAAATTCTAAGTTGTCTTATTTACCTAATTAAAACTATTCATGAAAATTCCTCGTACTACAAATGTTCTGCATTTACTGATTGACAAACTAAACATAACTCCATGTGCTTTGCGACATCTTCCTTAAGATTACGCCACCAATAATGTTGTTTAAGGTCTCGGTACATTTTGGTGTTGCCCGAGTGAACCGAAAAATTAGAGGACTGAGCCTCTGCTAGAATTTCTCATCTTAATTTCTTATCTTTTGAGATGTACCATTTGCCGTTTAAATTTATTATCCCCTCATTAGAGATAGAATAATTTGTTTGGTCCATCAGAATTTGATTTGATTTAAAACATACACATTTGGAGTCATCTACTTGTGCCTCTTTGATCCTTTCCAATAACATAGGTGTTAAAGTCATAGCCAAAAGTGTAAAAGCCAAATATAACTGCTTCCAAGCCAAACTTCTAAATTTTAGATCGAAGAGTCAGGGGCAATTTTGGCTATAAAGAGTATATTGTTGCCATTTTTATGTTTAACGCATCTGGCACTACATTTGCTTTTTTTGAATGGTATTTAATCTCGCAATCATAAACTTTTACAAATTTCAACTACCTGTCGCATTTTTGATTCCTTCTGACTTAAGATATACTTTAAGCTTTTGTGGTTTGTAAAAACTTCACACCGCAGTCCATATATATAGTGACTTCATATCTTGAGTGCAAAGTCGACTGCGACAAGTTTGAGGTCATGAGTTGGGTAGTTGCATTCATACTCCTTTAATTACCTAGAAACATAGGCTATTACCTTACCTTCGTTCATATGCACATAGCTCAATCCATTCTTTGAGGTATCACAATAAATGCTATATTTGTAACGACCCGATTTTTCGTAAATCCCTTAAAACACAAGAAATTTAAAGCTTTTGTTTAGAAACCCTTTTTAAGAATATCAAAGTGCACGTCGGGCTGTTAGGAACACCCTAAAACATTTCGGAAGTAAAACGTTGCGGAAGCTTAAATATTTTAAAGAAATAAACTAACCATTTAATTACAAATCAATTGTCTCTCACTTTTCATAGCCTGGCCAACCACAAGCTCACTCGTACAAATCCCTCACCAACTGCTTCTTCATTAGCTCGTGGACTTTGCGCGTACATGTACCTACACCACAAGTAAGACGTGAGCCTAAAGGCCCAGTAAGAAAATGAGTTTATGCGAAATGATATGCCTCTCTTTAATTCTTTGAAATGGGTCTGCCCCAAGCCAATCTTTTAATTACGTATTTCAGGTATAGCTCTTACATATAGCGTGGAGTTTGGGGAATACTATGGTTTCTAATTAATTATGTTAAAGAGTCTTGTAATCTCGACAAGGGAAAGATTAGTTCCTTTCCTCACTCAAGGCATATGGCCACCCCATGGTGGTGTTCCTAATTGTTTCTCTCGTTATTATGCATAAGACTATCCTAAAAGCACACACAGCATACAAAAGAGTTCATATAACAACCATAACAGACAATAATATGCACAACGATAAGGTTATGACATACAATTCGAGCAATAAATTAATCAAACAATACATTCAAGAACCATAACATGCTTAAGAAGTTTATAACCTAATTTATTAACATGCTTATATTTATTATCTTGTTTAGGTTAACTAAATCGATTAGTTTAACTAAATTGATTAGGTTAACATGCTTGACAATTAACAATTGGGTTAATATGCTCAATATACTAATTAATTATATTAGTTAGGGTAAATGACAAATTAACCATCGTGGTTTGAGGTCAATGACAAGTCAACCACTATTGTATTTTTTTTAACAAGTTTACCATTACAGTATGCGAAAATAACAAATCCCACATCGCGGTAACTTTCTCCGTTACTAAGTTGACGGCAGACACGTGTCTCACACTAAAACTACACACTAAAACTACGAAAAAACAGACACTGACCGCATAAAACGCGGTCTCTCGCGTTAGGAGAGGCCGCGTTTTATGCCATCTCTGGGCAAGAGGAGAGACCGCGCAAAAATGCGGTCTCTCGAGTCAGGAGAGACCGCATTTTTACGTGGTCTCTCATCATGGCCAGAGACTGCGTAAAAATGCGGTCTCTCTTAACTCGAGTGACCGCATTTTTGCGCCGTCTCTGGGCATGATGAGAGACTGCGTAAAAATGCGGTCTCTCCTCAGCGTAAAAAAGTGAGGGTGAGCCCCTATTTTTTAGGGTTCTCTCCCCAATTTCCCAAATTACTCTCCAACCCAAATTTCTGCCCAACCCAAAATTCTCCCCAATTGACCAGGGAGGCGAGCGTGGAGAGGACCAGCGAGGCGAGCGTGGAGAGGACTGGTGAGGCGAGCGTGGAGAGGACCAGCGAGGCGTGGAGAGGACGGTGAGGCGAGGTGAGGAGACGCGAGGAGAGGAACGGCGAGGCGAGGCGACGCGAGACCGTCGAAGAGGACCGGCTGAGGCGACACGAGAACGACGGAGATTTACGAAGAAACACCACACCGCTGAGTCTTCCGACTCCGGTGAGTACAGCAGAACACCGATTCTGTTACCCCATTGGTGAGAGATTTCTGTCTTGGTTCTGAAATTTTCTGTGATGCATATTTTGATTCATAGTTTTGTTCTGGATAGAATGATTTATCTGTTGGTTGAGTTGTTTGTTTCAATTCGGTTCACTGCTCCTGACAATAGGTTCTGAATATTACTGTGATTTTGATTTGGACTCATGAATGGTTGTTATTAGATATGTGTCTGGAGCTCGGCTTTGAATGATGATGTGTCTGATTTAAAATTATGGAATTATGAAGAAAAATGAAATTTGTAGCGAGAAGTATAAGTTGTTCACTGTTGGTTTGTGCAGTGATGTCCATTGATCACAAAAATGTCTTGATGCATTGGTTTGTTGTGCATTGTTTTGGATGTTGGTTCCTGATTTGGGGTTTGGATAGAAAAGCTATTAATGCATTGGGAATTGACTGATTTGTTAATTTGAGTTTGGTGGTTTGTTGTGCATGGTTTTTTTAGTATTGTTTATGACTTAGTTTATAATAAATTGTCCTTAGCATATTATGTTCTATTAATTCTAACCATGATTAGTAAGTTATGATAAAAGAAAGTAGTTTATTTTTTAGCATGTTAATCGATTAGCTATAAGTTGTTGGACATTGTTCATATACTTGATTTCTAAATTGTTTGCACGATTTCATCTTATTTTTGAAAATTTCCCAATGTTAGTGGTTGTTTTACTGATTGGTTCTAAATTACTCAAGGGCAGAATGTATTACCGAGCTAAAAGATTGAAGCAGAACCGTGGGAAGCCAAGGGGGGAGGGTAGTGAAAGACAAGCATCGGAGGTGGTGGAAGCCGTGGGCCGAGAAGATGTTCAACCCGAGGCTGTCGAAGAAGTTGAATGAGCGACGGCGGTGGAAGACGAAGACACTGCTAAGCCTGAACAAGGAGAAACAGTGGCGTTATTTAACACTGACGATGCCAAAAGACGGTATGAAGAAGATGTTGAACATCAGGCATCATTGTTTCAAAAATAGTCGAATTTGATTCTTTCACAGAAATGAGAATTGAACATATGCTGGAAGCGGCTGGATTACTCGGGTTGTGCCGGATGGGGGGCACTTATTGCGAGAGAGTTATCAAAATGTTTTAGGCAAATTTCCAACTATCCGAGGAGCCAGTAGAGGTGGCAAGCTATATTTTTGGACGGGAGTTGAGATTCACTCCCAACGATATCAATAGAATGGTCGAATGTGTGATAGACGAGGAATGTGAAGAATATTATCACATATCTCGGGTGCCACCATTTGTGAAGAGCGGAGAAGGGATAGCGGTGCTTAAATTGTTGCACCGAGATCCACAGATTGCCCATTAGAAGAAGCCAAAGGCTAATGAGTTGAATGGAATAGCCCGAGTGATCCACTTGATATTGACGTACACAGTTTTGCCTAGGATTGGGCATCGAGACCATGTGACCAGCATTGATCTTTATCTTTTGGAGAAGGTGTTCAGGGGGAAAAAAGTGAACATTGGTTATATCATTGCGAAACACATGCAAGAGGTCGTGAAGTACCCAACAATGAGCCTGCCGTACAACTGGTTGATCCAGAGTATAGTTGAGCAGTTTGGGGTACCTATCTCAGCAAGTGAGCCGAGAATTGAAGGGACGGCCAATGACACTTACAACAACAACAACTTGGAACGATTGGGTATCACTCATGTTGGAGGCGAATGGGTTCGCAAGTTAAAAAGTAAGGCAGCACCTCCACCCTTCCCAAAGTCACCCTTCCCAGAGCCTCAGTATGCAGGCACATCACATCAAATGCCTCCTCCCTACTCAGAGACTCAGTATGCAGCCCCCTCAGATGAAATGCCGCCGCTTCCACAATCATCACACTTTACTGCTATGCCTGAGGAGTTGTCTGCTTGGACGAGCAGAATGGAAGAGCTCCATCATGCGTCGCTGACCAAAACGCAAATGATGGAGGAGCACATACAAATGCAACAAATCCAGTTGCACAGAGCGAAGGAGGTGGGAGACGAGAGGTGGGCCATTGCACAACAATGGTAGGTGCAGGCAGCAGAGAGGTGGGACATTGCACAACAGTGGCAGGTGCAGGCGTCGGAGAGGCATAACGCTGTAGAGCAGTGTCGTCTGCAAGATGTGGAGCTCGCTGCAGTGAGGCATAGCGCTGCAGAACAATGGCAGACTCAAGAATCGGATCACACAACAGAGAGGCATCACCAAGCAGAACAGTGGCATATTCAAGAAGAGGAGAGGCATCATGAGATGTTGACCGCACTCGAGAGACGTGGGAGGCAAGTAGGCCGTTCACCATCCTCGTCGTCCGACGGACATGATACCACATTTCGCTTGTAGGTCATTTATGTTGTACCAAAAGTCCGGTCTTTATTTTATTGTTTATTTCACATGATGATTTGTTGTTGATATGCAGGGCCCCTGTGGGAAGACGACCGGTCCCACCTCCCCACATTAGAACTGTGCGCATGGCATGTCTTGTATTTCATTTTCAATCATGTTCATCTATTGTTAGTATGTTGGGGTTTTCACATTTTTTGTTGCAGCCTATGGACCTCATGTCGAATTTCAAAGACTTTGTGTTGGGGAATACACGGGGAACAAAGAGACGATGGCAATGCTTGGGGGAAAGCTGATCGAAGATGTCTATGTCGTCACTGAGTTCATCTTTCCAGTGCAAGTCGAGACAGAAGATATGGTATGAACCATTCTTTGGATGTTAGTGTGTAAGCTTTTATGTTAGTACTCATCCCAATTTGACTGTAGTGCCTTGTGGTCGATCAGACAGTCGTATTTGCGTATCTCAAGGAGAAACGTCTATTTTCATTGGGGTGGATTCACGTAAGTCACCATCTCGCTTCTCCTTGTTATCGTTCAATCATGTTCCTGAAGATAATGTCATGACTTGTTTACATTGCAGACACACCCAAGGCACCCGTTGATTATGTTGTCCGTTGAGCTGCACGCTCAATATGCGTATCAGCGCTTGTTGGCTGAGGCAATCTGTATCATCGTAACTCCATCAAACAAAAAGAAGTATTTACTTTCACTTGTGTACATTTTTATATTGTTTTTCGCTTCACTGATAGACAATTGTTCCCTTTGCATTGCAGGCCATATGGCATCTTCCGGTGTATGTTTGAGGGGATGAGGGTGCTGTCAAAATGCAATAATGAAGAGCAATTCCACAACCACGACCCTGCAATCTTCCATTATGAGGGTGAGATGTACGGTGAAGCAAAGAGCGTTGTCTTCAAGCAAAACGGCGCTTTTGAGATAAAGGATTTTCGCGAGCCACCAAATCCACCAAAGCCACGGTCTAAGAAGACTTCACCGTGATTTAGTTTAAATATTTCTATTGTAATGTTTTTTAGTTTTGTACACATTTGCATTCTAATGTTTTTTATCGCAAGACTGCAATGTTGTAATGTTTTTTAGTTTTGTACACATTTGCATTCTAATTGATCTGTACTAGAATGATTCAGAAGATACTGGACTGTTGTGGGGTTTTTTGTGCAGGGTGTATGAGAAATGCTTTGGGGGAGCAAAAAAACAGGGTAGGTTATGCCCAAAATTTTGAAAAATTTCTTGATCACCTTAAACTGAACATAACTGCATTAGTATTTCTCCTAATATAATTTACAATTACAAAACTATTTGATCACATGGAACAATCCATCAACGTAATTTGTAAAACAATTGTGTTTGATCTATGTGATGGAAGATTGATGTCCACGTTTGTGTAAGATTGTGTGTGTGGATCTTGAGCATCAAAGTCCTGCACAACACATCACAAATGAAATTAGCATGTTACAAAAATCAATTGATAATGACAATGTGATAATGGCATCACCTGCGTTTCAGGAACTCTATATGGAATTGTCTAAGGGGCTGTTTCAAGAACTCTAAACCCCATAAATGTTTCCACCGACCTGCCTCTGCCACCCTCCCTACCTCTGCCGCCCCCCTGCCTCTGCTGCGCCCTCTGCAAGCCCCGGCACTTGACTCACCTCCATTATTGCATGTGCGAGAATTGTGCCCAACCTGCCCACACTAACCACAAGTTACGGGCAAATTTCTTCTGTTCAACACTGTTCGGCTTGGAGCCTCATCCACATCCCGTATTCTATGTTTACGAGGCCTGCCTGGAAGTCTTTTAAATGGCGGTGGGGTAATAGGATCAAGATTGGACACCGAAAGCCACTTGATCGGTCCATTGACGGGCCAGAGAAAGTGGGAGTACATCACCATGTATGTTTCCCGATGATAGCATGAATGCACAAATTCCTCAGGGGATCTCCTCAGGAACTGAATGCAGGGGACTGCATTGACACATGGGATGCCCATCAACACCCACCGGTAACATGAACAAGTATTTCTGTCCAAATCAACAGAGTACCATTCGTCACCATTGCTAACCTCAAACTCGGACAATCCCGAAAACTGGGGGCTCCAATTTCGGCCGGCAAGTTGTATTTTGGCGAGCCTAGCACTGATCTTTGGACACAACAGGTCCGTCGAACGATCCATCTTTTCTTTTTTTTTTTCACAATCCTACCCATGATGCCCTTCCTGATGATCTCAAACATACTTAGAATCGGTTTGTCCCGAGCTGGTAGGATGCAGGCGTTGAATGACTCACTCAGATTGTTAAGGTTTATGTCGCACTTTGGGTGGGAGTAGAAGGCATGTTTTGCCTAAGATGTCACAACTATTCCACGTAAGTAGTCGTGGGCCGCCCGGTCAATCATAAATAACTTACCCATCTCTCTCTCAAATTGTCTCACAGTAGTGGCTCTAGATGCGGCCCACATTGCATCCTTTAACAACCTGCCTTTAAATTGTTTTTGGAAATTGGCATACAGGTGTCGGATGCAAAATCGATGGTCCACTTGCCCTTCCACCGCGCTCACAGCTGGCACTAGACCCTACAAACATTCATAATATTAGTCAGATTCCTACAAATTGCATAACCTATACACATAAGGCAAAAGCAATCAACCACACCTTTTGACGGTCAGAAATGATTGTCCATCCATTTCCAGATGGACTGTTTAGATCATCGAGCAACAATTCTAGAAACCAGGTCCATGAATTCCTATTTTCTGCTTCTACCACTGCTATAGCAATCGGATACATGCCATCGTTCCCGTCGATGGTCACAGCAGTGAGCAGTTGACCTGAAGTGGCTCCCTTCAAATGGCAACCGTCCAAACAAATAAGTCGTCTACCACATCTTAGCACAATCGTCTTGCATGCAGCCAAACACATGTACATTCTTTTAAATGTACTCATGTCGAGGTCCACGCGCACAGAGCTTCCCGGATTAGACCTCCGAATCTCCTCGGCATACGACCATATGACTTTATATTGCTCATTTCCATCACCTTCGTTAATTTTCTTTGTTGCATTTCTTCCCCTTCTGGCAAAACTAGGTGTGATGTTGACATTAAAGTCCTTCCTCACTGTCTCAACTATGGAAGCGAGTTCCCAATCTGCCTGACTTTTAAATCTTTCTAAGTAATGCATTGCAACCCATTTGGCAGTAGCAAGATGACTTTCCATCATTCTGGAGCATGTGTGAATATCATTGTAAAATTTTATTTGAAATGTTAATTCATCTTTCATTTGTGAGGCGTGCAACCGCCACGGGCAGCCTTCTTGGCAAGCAGCCCTCAATCGCTTCCCGTCACTATGGGTGAATTTTATCCCGTATCTGTTCTTCAACTCATGATCAACAATTTCTTCTCTAATCTTGTTCAAAGAACTGTACTTTTTACCAAGCCCCATTCCAGGGAAGCTGCCTTCTAATACTTGTGTTGGATGTCTAGGCCTACTCTCAGCCATATCTTCATCACTAGTTGATTGACATAACGATCGGAGGTCCTCGTTGTCCTCCTCCTGTAGAGTCAGTGATACAGAATGCAAAACAATGGCTTCTTCATTTCCAATTCCACGTACCTCATTTTCACTAACCACACAATTGGTTCTGGGTCCCACTTCATGTTGACAATTAAGCATAAATGATTCGTCACTGGCCATTTGCTTTTCAACTAATTGATCACCTTCACTAATCGCTTTGATCACCTTCGCTAATCGCTCTGTTCAGCTCTCCACCTTTTCTAGGGTTAGCGGGTGGATTACAAAATGCTAACCACACTGCATCAGCACAATTTATGTGGTGTAGTGGTGCTAGAGACCGCGGTTTACATAAGTAGAGAACGCGTTTTACGCGGTCTCTGAGCAAGAGGAGAGACCGCGCAAAAACGCAATCTCTCGAGTCAGGAGAGACCGCGTTTTTACGCGGTCTCTCATCATGCCCAGAGACCGTGCAAAAATGCGGTCTCTCGAGTCAGGAGAGACCGCGTTTTTACGCGGTCTCTGGGCATGATGAGAGACCGTGTAAAAACGCGGTCTCTCCTGACTCGAGAGAGAGCGTTTTTGCGCGGTCTCTCCTCTTGCCCAGAGACCGCGTAAAACGCCGTCTCTCCTAACGCGAGAGACCGCATTTTATGCGGTCAGTGCCTATTTTTTCATAGTTTTAGTGTGTAGTTTTAGTGTGAGACACGTGTCTGCCGTCAACTTAGTAACGGAGAAAGTTACCGCGATGTGGGATTTGTTATTTTCGCATACTACAATTGTAAACTTTTAAAAAAAAAATACCATAGTGGTTGACTTATCATTGACCTCAAACCACGATGGTTGATTTGTCATTTACCCTATTAGTTATAATCACTCAATTTAGATAACATGCTTAAGGGATTTATTTACAGCAGAATCCAAGGAACTATCAACAGAGGAATTATACAAGCCAAAAAATCACAGTACAGCAACATAACATAAGAATATCACAGAGAATTGAAGCACAGAGCATCCAAAACGTACAGCAAACAAGCATAGAAAACATACAGTCATGACAATGAAGGAATATTCAAACATAGAAACATATAGACTCTACCACTCACGCACACACTTGTGGTGTAGGGCCTCCACATGGCCAAGACACACCCAAGTCTTACCATCACTGAAGACACAAGGCAGGGACAGTAGGCTCCCGCTCCAAGCAAAGACAGCAGCTCTAGCTTCACCACAGCTTCATCACACACATACTCCACTCCATAGCTCACACACCACACTCAGAAGGTCTCTCTCTCTCGTAGGTTTCTCTCTCACTGGAAGGAAGGAGAAGAAGTTTGAAATGAAGGGAAGCTAGGGAAAGAAATGGCTATACCCGGGAGAGGGAGGAGACAACGTACACATAGGGAGGAGTAGAGATGAATGATGACCAGTGTAGGGAGGCGGCCATGGCAAAGGAGAAGTCTTCGCCTAGGCTGGGGAGGATTTCTTGTCGAGAAATTGCGGGACGTAAATGACTAAATGACAAGAACATAGATATTAAATCCCAAAAATTACGCTACACTAGGGACTTTCGGATCAATGCAGATGCATTGGTCTCGTCCGCATTCGTCCGCAAGTGTAAAACTCCTAAGGCTAAATCGTGGCTTCGGACGAGGGACGACGTCCCCATCCTATCTGTACCGTCCACAGACGACATTCGAACGCCAGATCGTGTCCGCACGTAGCATTTGCATGTCGTTTGAAAGTGTCCTAAAATTGGACAGAGGCAAATCGGACGATGTGAGACCTCGTTTGGACTCGTCCGCTAACGTTCGAAAGTGTCCAGGTCTAGACAGATTCAAATCGGACTCGACCTTTGTTGTCCGCATGAACTTCATGCATCCACAATCTCGTCTGCCACGGTTCTAGAGGCAGGGGCGACCTTGGGACGTCAAATAGGGTTCATGAGAGTCGTCCCAAAGAGCTTGGGCAACATTCTATACATTTGTTGACGAGGAACAACATTCACGGAGTCATCTGCAGTCGTCTGCAGTGCACAGTCAGCACTTGCTCACATTTTCCCACTTAACTTCTATTCCATAACGCTTTCCCCCTAATTACATGTCATAAAATAACACGTAACCATGCGAAAGATAATATCCTAGTTACCCTATCTTTTAATTACATCGCATGTACATAGAAAAACGTTAACGAAAATATTCCTAGATTTAACACTCCGAGTACGTCATCGGCAATACCTCGATAATTATCCAACTTAAAATATCGGGGTATTACAATATTTTCCACCTTCTAACAGAACTACAAAAATCGGGACTATAGTTAGTTTTTACTTCAAGTCTTGGAAACTTTCCTAACATTCTTTAGACCACCAAAATCTGACATTCTTCCTCATGAGGCTGGTCAATGGTAAAGCAATCTTTGAGAAACCTTCAATAAATCTTTTGTACTATCCTACCAAGCAAAGAAAACAACGTACTTTATCAATATTCTTCAGTTGCGGCCAATCCAAGACTACTTAAATTTTAGTTGGGCTTACCGCAACATCGTCCTTAGGAATGACATGACTCCAAAAAGTTGACTCTATCTAGCCAAAATTCACATTTAAAGAATTTTGTGTATAATTGTTGCGCCTTTAAAATTGAAAACGCAATCTCCAAATGTTCCATGTGTTCCTCCTTTGAATGAAAATAGATCAATATGTTGTCAATGAAAGATACGGTTCATCAAATCAATAAATGTTGCAAGTTCATTAGTTAAACTAAAAGACATTATCATAAACTCATAGTGTTTGTATTTGGTACAAATCATAGTTTTCAAAATATCATCAGTCCCAATCTTTAATTGATAGTATCTGAATCGTAAATCAATATTTCATAATACATATGCACCTTCAAGTTGATCATATAGATCGTCAATTCTCAGCAAATGGTACTATTCTTCATGGTCACCTTGTTTAAATCTCAGCCGTCTATACACATCTCCATCAAGCCATCTTTCTTCTTAAAAAACAAAATAGGGGCACCCCATGGGAATATGTTGGGGCATATAAAGCCCTTGTCTAATAATGCCTCAAGCTAAGTTTTCAATTCAGTGGGTGCCATCCTTTACGTATTCTTTGATATAGGCTTAGTGTCAGGATATACATAGATTACAAAATCAATTTCCTTGTCCAGCAGCAATTCCACTAAGTTGTCTAGGAAAACCTCAAGAAAACATCAAACAATAGGGATATCTTCAAGCCTTACATCCCGTATTACACTTGTATTAACTATAGTAGCCAAGAAACCCATATATCCATCCTTCAGTAGTAGTTTTGCTTTAATAACAAAAATAACTAGTGGTTTTCTTTTGTCCTGAGTGCCATAAAAAACATATTCATCATCGAGTGGAAGTTGGAAATAAACTACTCTTCTTCTACAGTTTATGGTTGGAAAGTGTTGAAATAACCAATTTATGCAAAGAATGGCATTACATCCCTTCATATACATCACAATAATGTTCGCTTGTAGAAGTTGATCGTTCATACTAATGACACACTTCTTCAAGACACCTATTGCGTCTAAATATTCTCCCGACAGTAACATTACTTTATAAGCATAATTGATTAGCCCATATAAATATTTAAGCTTAGAATAAAATGTAGATGCCACAAATGAGTGCGTAGCTATAGAATCAAACAAAGTATAAGCAGCTATATCATTAATAAATGTAATACCAGACATAATAGTAAGCTACTCATCGCCATCATCTTTCATAAGAGATAAAACTCTTGAAACTACCTTTTTCTGCTCCCCTGTAAGAGTTGGGCATTCTTTGGTTATGTGTCCCACCTTTCAACACTTGAAGCATTGACCAATGTTAGCTCTACATTCTTCAGAATAGTTCTTCTTCCACTTAGGGTATTGCCTTGTAACACCTTAAATTTTATTGTATTAATTGTAAAGTTCTGCTATGATAATGTTGAATGATTGTGTGTCAATATGGTTGAGTTGTAGTTGTGGAAGTTGTTTATTAATATAGAGTAATTGATGTTAAAGGAAGGATGGAGGTTAAATGTACAAGGATTTAGTTAATTTACTCTCTAATGAATTTGCGATCGATCAGGGTATGAGTTACCGGTCAACCAGTCCAAGGTAACTATGAGTATACACAAAAATGTTGGGAGAAGCAGAAATGTTGGGATTCGTAGAACAGCGAAAGAGTACAGGCATCCAAAATGCCCGTCCAAAACTTGGACTTGCTCTTGGATCATATTGCAGTCGACTAGCGTTGAGTGTACGGATGACTTATTTAAAGATAAAGTAAAAATGTATCAGCCTGGATAGTTTTGTGGTCGATCAGACATTAAGTTAGCAGTCACCCGCAACTGATGTGTTGACCACTTTCTGTAACAGATATGTAGCATCCTCAGATGGATTGGCATCCATGGCAGATATTGGATATTGGATTGAAAAGTTATGGTGCGCTTGGTCAAGAAGTAAGTAGCGGTCGATCGGTACAAGGCAAAAATTGAAAATGTAGTAGCTTCGGGTTATCGCATGGTCGACCAAAGAACAAGTGGTGATCGACTAGAAGTCGAAGAGTCACCTATAAATAAGATTAAATGCTACATTTTGAGTGGGGAAAAACATGCTGACTAAGCATGGATGTTGCTGATCATCATGATACCTCAACACCAAGAGAAGACACCTCATCCTTATGGTTTGATATGTCAAATAAGAGTTATCTTTTATGTCCAGAAACTTCAACCGTGAGAAATTCACTAAAGATCAAGACACTCTCAAGCAAAACTACTCTCTCTCTCTCTCTCACCCTCGACTCTTTGAAGGTAAGATGATTGTTTTTAAGGTCTAAAGAAATTTCAAGAGTTTGGTTAGATTTATGAGAAAAAAATAGTGAATGACATGAAATTGATAAAACTGTACAATTTTGGTATTTAGAAGCCAATGGTCATGTTTATGAATTTCAAATCCAAAACCATTTTAATATGTTATACTACGCATATCAAGGAAAGTATAGGTTTGAGAATTGATGAAATTGGTTAAGTATATTGCAAGTTATGAATATTTGAAGTTGAATGAAAATAGTGAAGATAAAACTAGAAACTAGTGCATATTGGATCGAGTTTTGATGTGTTTTATCTTAAGCATGCATAAGAATTTATTCAAGCTTAATTTTTTGGTTAATATACACTAAGTTGGACAAATTTAGGTTTTGAAATTAAGGGATTTGGTTGTGTATATTAAGGTTATGCACATTTTAAGTTTCAAGTATTTAAATGGATGATAATGTGAACTTTAACATGTTTTAGGTGTTTCAATTCAAGGACATACTTGATTAAGATCTGCTATAATAGTGTTAAAGCTATAAGGTAAGAGATATTTGTGTGTTTTTGCCTCTTTGGCCTACATCATAAGATGCTAGGGTAGGATTATGATATTGTTTGTTATGTTGTTTTATATTAGCATAATATTATGATTGAGGAACAAAATGTTGGTTGTTTAATGTTTGATATGCTATGATAAATAAAGAAATGTTGTTTGTTATCATGATATAGGATCTTTAGAGAATGATCTACATTATCCTATTCATATGCACCATTTATGCATTAGGAAAATGTTTTCTAAGAAATGGCAAAAAAAAATTTATTGCATATATTTTTTACTAATAAATTGAAAATGGGCGGAATAAAAGTAAGTAGATGTTGTGGAGGTAGGGCTTGAGTTGGCTGTCCACATGAGGTGGAACAAATGGTGTCACTTTTCCCTAGACTCTATTATCCCTAAAAGCTAGAGTATAAAGTGAAAGAAAAGAAAAATTGAAGACAGAAAAATGCATAATTTATGAAATTGAATAACATAAGTATAGAATTATTATATCTCTTATTGAGCATAGTTTCATAGATAAACTTTGTGATGTAGATGAAGATCTTGACTTAGATGAGGGAGTTATGGATTGATGATAGAGAGCATACAGTTGATGGAGCATAGTTAAGTTAAGCGTTTGCGTTGTTCGGCAATTTGACCGGTGGGTTATGACTCAAGATAGTATGCTTTTTTATGATATGTTTTGAAACAAGTTATTTAATATTTATTACTGTTTTAAAGATAACATTTTGTAAGACATGTTTGATGTGCCCCGCGGGCCGATCACATGTTCACGAGCTAAGAAGCTTATTTCTTCTCTAACACATTATTATTTTGTAGGTCATAATAAATTATGAAACTTTACGGAGGAGATATCGCATGAAGACAAGGGGGTTCCATTTCATGTCCTCATGTGGAGCCATGAAGACTCAATCGGCTAGCTCCTTGTTTTCCCAACTTGAAGGAGCTACATTAGATTGAAGATTCTGAAGGTCATTTGAGAATTTGTTACGTCATACTTTTATGTTTTTAATACTGGATGTTGTTTGGGATTTTATTTTGCAATTTCTAGAATGTTGTTAGTTTGCATTTCGGAAGGTGCTTGGTTTGCATGCAAACCAAGCCCTTATGCCCATTTTGTATTTCCAATGGTATTTTTCTCTTTTTCTTTTGTAAGGTCATTAGAGGGTATTTAGTCCCCTCTAATGCATTTTGGAAAGCTAATTGGAAAACCCTAAAGAAAGCATTTTGCTCTTGTTTCTTGGAGACCCACGGAGTTCATCCTCTTGGCCACCTTCACTCTATCAAAATCGGTTTGTTTGTTCTCGCTAGATCTCAAGCCAACTGATTCTTGCTGCCTCTTCTAGGTCCTCTTCCTTGTGTGGTGGTGCTTGTGGCGTAGAGGTAGAAGAACTAGCAACCCCCGGTGGAGAGAGCCATTCATTGTATTGGCCGAACTAGTCTCCCCTCGGTTTTGGAGGATTTGCGGACTTCATCGGTTTGTCACTTTGTTTTGTCCATCTTATTTTTTCTTGTAGTTCTTGACTAGTTCTTTATTGGTGTCGATTTGGTGGGGGTTTTGTCTTGATTTGGATTTGGAAATCGTGATTTAGAAAGAAAAGAATCTGTTTCCAGATTCTGTTTTGTAATCTTCAGATTTTGACCTCCGATTTGAATCACGCCTAGCCCTATGTATGCGTGATCTTTAGGGTTGATATTTGATAGAGGTATTGTTGGGATTGTTGAGCATTAACCCTCCAAAATTGGGATTGATTAAGTGTATGCAAGTGGTGATTTGGTTGTGATATTCTTGAGCGCCAAAATTTGTCCCATAAAACCCTAATCCGAGGGTGATTTTTGCAATAACGTAACTCCGAGTTTAAAGTGAGTTTGAAGCTAGATTTTTGATATGATTCTCTTTGGATTATTGAGTTAAGCTCCTGTAAATTTTAGCCTTTAACTCTGCATGCTTCTGAAGAAATACCTGTTTAAAGTTGGAAGGCCAGATTGTCCATTTGGTCTTAGCTGATTGTGCTTGTTTCCTTATTTAGAGTCTTGGACTCTAGCATCTGGTATCACAGCCAAGTTCGTGCCTTTGCTGCTATTATTGTGTCATATTGAGTGCCCTTCATGAGTACAAGAAGTGGAGTGAACTACCAAAGAGGCAGGAGAGCTGAACCAAATGATTCACCACCACCGGAGAGGGAGGCTACACAAACCGAAAAACATTTACAAGCTCAACTTGATGAGGTGAAAGAAGCCCTTCAAAGAATACAATATGATCATTATGGAACCTATTATGACCATGTGAGAGAGCCGAGGACACTTGGTCCTAGAAGAAGATTGAGCACTTCAAGGGAATCAAGGGGCCGAATGGATAGTTTTGATGAGGAGGAAAATTTTGCAACTGAAGCGGATTACTCTTTTAGCCCAAGGAGGAGATTTTCCAATCGTAATGAGATGAGACACGTGAAGGTGACTATTCCTCCATTTACAGGCTCTAATAATGGTAGTGACTACCTAGAATGAGTGGAAAAGGTGGATAGAATTTTTGATTGTCAACTTTTCCGAAAAGGCGAAGCTTCAAATGGTCACTTTAGAATTGTCCAATTATGCAATTCTTTGGTGGGAAGATACTAAGGCTCAAAGAAGGAGTGATGGATATGATGATATTAGAAGATGGTTAGCTATGAAAGAATTGATGCAAAAATGGTTTGTGCCACCTCACTATAAACAATAACTCTTTCTACAACTACAAAATTTGAGGCAAGGGACATCCACAGTTGAGGAATATTTGACCGAGTTTGATAGCCTTAAAATCCGTTGCTCCAATGATGAACCAAAAGAGCAAAGCATTGCTAGATTTATTAAAGGCCTACAACGGGATATTGAGGATCTAGTGGAACTACAACCTTTTAACTCCATGGATGATGTTGTGCAACTTGCATTGAAAATAGAAAGACAAAAGAAGACGATGATGAAGGAAACCACAAATCGGCCATTCCAAAAGACCAATACCCCACAAAAACCGATTCCTAAAAGTGATGAAAAGGTAAATCCTGTAAAGACTAATGATGAAAAGAAGTTGTTCAATGATCCATCAAAGCCAAGATCAAGAGATGTGAAATGCTTCAAGTGTCTTGGGTTCGGTCATATTGCTTCCCAATGTCCGAACAAACGAGTGATGTTTTTAAGAGGAGAATCTAATGAAGTTGTGAGTGAATATGAAGAAGAAGAAATTTCTAGTCCTATTGAAGAATCCGTGGAAGAAACTTTTTATGCTCAAGGGGGACCCTTACTTGTGGTATTGAAAAGATCTATTGACTGTCATGTGATTCAGCTTCTGATAATCAATACATAAACGTAACGAACTGTCTTGCTTCTTTGCAAATAGAATCAATGCACCCCATGGGGATGTGCTATTTTGAATGAACCCTTTTTTGCAACAACTCATTTAATTGAGTCCTTAACTCATTTAATCTAGCAGAAGCTATGCGATATGGAGCTCTCAAAATCGAAGTTGTGTCAAGCACTTACAAAACTCAATCTCGTTAGTCGACTGCAACCTAGACAGATCTTCAGGAAAAATATTCAAAAAATCAAAGACTATCAATGAGTTTGGATCATGCCTGACAGAAACGTAGTCAGCGCTAACAGCAAAAACACTTTCATAAACTGCAATTTCTTCTGACAGCCAAAACAAATTCGTAAAATAAAGTCTATAGGGAACATGTGAACATTACATTTATACATCAAATTTTGCCCATCTTCTAACATGAGGGTTATATTTCTCCGATGATAGTCAATTTTAGCCTTATACTATCTTAATCAATCCATGCCTAAGATCTTATCGTACTGATCCATATGTAGTACTATTAGATCAATTGATAGCTCAAGCTCTCTAATGATGAGAACAGTAGATCGGATAATAAGAGACATCTAATATTGCTTATTCATAAGGATACTCAACACAAAGGGATTATCCAAGCTCTCTATAACCACATCCAATAAACGAACTAGAGATGTAAAAATAAAACTATGTGTTGAACCTATATCAAATAACAAACTAGCAATAGTAGAAAGATAGAAATTGTACCATCAATAATTCCTTAGCCAGTCTGATCAAAAACTTCAAATCTAGAAATTACACACGCCTAACCAGTAACTTTTTCTTTTCCTTTCCTTCCACCGCCATGACCACTCCTGGATGAATTGAGGGTCAACCCAACCATATGACTAGCATATCTAGAAGGAGTGGGGCTAGATGAAAAACTCTAGTGGTACTCAGTAAACTTCTAAAATTCGGTACCAGTTGGATGATATTGATGCTGATAAAGGGCCTATATCCAGCTGGCTGTGAAGAAATAAAAGTCTATGCTCTTGAATGACCATGTTGACTCTATAAAAAAAAACCCTCCACCGGCTCTAAACTTAGGTCTAGAAGAAACTATCTGTGTAGGTGCTAAATTTACGTATCGGTTAGATGATACTGGTGCTGATAAAGGGGCCTATATCCAGCAACCTGTGGAGAAATAAAAGTATGCGGTCCTAAATGACCATGTTGACTCTATAAAAAAAAAATTCTCTACCAGCTCTAAACTCAAGTCTAGAAGAAACTATCTGTGTAGGTGATGAATTTGCCTAAGAATGCCATTGATTTGTAGGGCAGTTCCTCTTAAGATGCCCAGGTTGACCATAGGTATGACAAACATATGGACTTGAATGTCCACCAGCATAAGCTGTACCACTGGACTATCCACCACTTTATGTATGACCACCTTTGTTCTAACTTTTCTTTTGATCCTTCTGGGTCATCTTGCCACTCATTGGTTGCTCCTTCTTTCATTTTTCTTTGTATCCACCAAATTTTTATCAAGGTCAGCCTCAACTTGCTAGGTAGTAGCAACCACCTCAGAAATAGAGCTAAACTCTATACCCGACAACTAAAGATGAATCTTTAGCCTCAAATTTTTCTTTAACTTTACCATCTTATCAACAAAGTCGATGTCTCTAATATATCGTTACATCTCCATAAATTTGGCATAATACTTTAATATAGTAAGATTTTCTTACTCTAGATCATGGTAGACATTGATTATATTCTGAAGATGACCAACGTTATAGTAAATATCTCTGAAAATGGTCTTGAACAGGCACTAGGTCATCAAATCCAATGGGTTCCGCTAGACCTCAACCATCTTATCAAAACAAAAGGTTGCAAACTCAACCCAATATTCAGTCGGAAAACCAATTGCAGTCAAACTCTTTTGCATCACTATCAACCAATTCTCAACACCTTGAGGGTTAACTCCACCAACAAACACCAGCGGGTTCATACGTTCAAACTGCATAAAGAAGTTCATACGATGATTCTCTAGATCTTAACTGCCGCTATCTCTAGACAGGTTCTGCAGCACATCTCTGAAAGCAACAATAGGATCAGCACACTGTGACTTAACAGTCTATACAGTAGATGTAATAGGTGCACGATTTCTGGGAGCTCTTCTCATAAGTGTTTTCTGAATCTGAAAAATTTATGATTGGATTATAACAAGTTGTAAGGCATAATAATAGAAACTCACTTGTACACTACTATACTAAAATTTTTGGCACGATTTAAAGAAGACCCAAGATAGAATGGGGAACCACTTAATTTGATAAACTAGCTAAATCGTTTGACTCTTTTACTTATTTATTTAACATACAATGTAAGATTTAAATAAGAAAATAAAGCTAGAGCCCAAAATAAAATAAGCTAAAACCATGGTCCAATAGTAACATCAAAGATACTGCAGAAACATAAGTTCATATAATAATGTTTCGATTAGTATAGAGAAAATTAAAAATCTAATTTAAAGTAATATCATCTGACTAAATTTAACCTCACTAAAAGACTCTAAAAAATAAAGTAAAGGTAACGAATATTGCTAGCCACACTAAATCCTAAAAAGAGGGGGAGTTGTATGTAGTGAGTCAACGAACTCAGTAGGAATGAACTATATTCAACAATATAATAAAGAGAATATGTAAGCACACTAAATTAAAACAAGTTATACAGTATCAAATAAAACACAGTAGGATAAGTTTTTGAAACCACACACTATAGTGTGGTACATAATATAAAATAATCCACTACTGTAAATTTCAAAGAAAATAGAGTCACTCACGGACTTCAAGCATACTATGCCATCAGGAGTAACAATAATGGTGATACTCAGTGATTGTAATAGCCATGAACGACCGTGATCAAGTTTAAGATTTTGTGTGTAGAGACACAACACATACAACTGTCACATTACTCTAATTAACAATAACAAACAAACACATCCTCCAACAATCGAATGTGCATAAGGGAAAACATGACTTCCATGGTTGATCAAACTTGATTCGCACTATCAAGCTGATCAATGAAATTAAGTATGCATGCTCAATTAAAATGTGTCTAGTGAAAATATAAGTAGATAATATGAAAAACCAATAATCCATCAAAATTGTCACATCACTTTTATATGTGACTACGTTTCAAAATAAGTTTTTAAAAAATAGTACAATGTTAGACATAAAATAGATTTCTACCTCAAACTGACCTACTAATAACCAAATCAAAGCCCAAGAAAATGAGAATCACACCGGTTCAAGTTTCTCACTAAATCTGTTGGACCTATCAAAGTATACATATTCAAATAAATCATTTTTCTAAACTTTTAAAGGTTTGTTGGAACCCATAACTGTCACGACCCGGAGGCGGGCCTAACAGAACTGACGGATCAGGCAACCCGATCCTCGTAGAGGACCCGATTACCTAGCCCAAGGCGTAAAAGAAGCAAAAATCTTAACGGGAAATTAAAGCCAAACCCAAATCACATGGGTTGGGATCCATAGAGTGATCAACTAGAGACATGATAATATAAATAAATAAACGCATTGTGCATGAATTAAATCAAACAACACCAAACCTACAAACCCTAAATGTACCCGATATGAAGGGATTGAATCGACGAATATGTAATGACCTAACTTTTCTTTACCTTTTTACAATGCGTTAAAATTTAAAACTTTTCTTTTCTTTTGTAAATAGTGGAAAATCCTTTTTAAATGTATCAGAGTTCTTTCAAAAAGTCAAACCGTCAAAACCCTTTCGTTATACTCGTTTAGAAAACTATGGTTATAAAATCATTTCTTAAAACACAGCGGGAGTAAACCATAATTATGAAATCATTAGCAAAACATAGCAGAAGCAAACCATAGTTATAAAATATCAATTATCAAAACGTAGCAGAAGCAAACATCATTTATCAAAACGTTGCGAAAGCGTTAAGACTTTACTTTAGGAATACTACACAATTAATTAGGTATTAATTACAAATTACTTTTTCTCTTTTATTTTCCTTAGCCTGGCCAGCCTCAAGTCCCGCGCATGCAAATCCTTTATCCTTACTTCTTGATCTGTTCATCATTTTCTCGTACATGTACCTACATCACAAGTAATACGTGTGCCTAAAGGCCCAGTAAGGAAAGGGGGTTATGCAGTATGTTATGCCTCTCTTTAGTTCTTTTGAATGGGTACCGCCCCAAACCAATCTTTTCATTACATTTGTTCGTTCGTTCATTACTCGTACATTGAGCGCGAGATTAGAGGAACCCATATGTGATAGTATAGTTTGATTGGCTTCTAACCTCCTGTGTGCAGCTAGTCCCATTCTTGACAATGTAGGAGTGTAACCTAGCTGCCAGACTAGATCCGGACTACCCATCCACCCTCCAACTCCCCATCATTTATTCTTTCATTCATTCTTTTCTTTATCATTTTTCCTCACATAATGCATATGAGTACCACCCAAGAGGTGGCACTCCCTATTTGTTTCTATTAGCATGATGCATGTTGATACAGTATAACATAACAATAACAATAATTGAATAGCACATAGAAATGAAAGTAAGGATAATTGAAATGGCGCATATAAATGAATGTAACAATAATGAACAAATAAGTAAATACAATAATTAAAACGCATAAAAGAGAACAATCATAGCAGTGAACTAGAACAGCGACTGCCATGTTTGACAAAATACAACAATAAAAGAAACAATGATCGGAACATGCTATTAAACTGAGACATTAAGTCAAATAACTATTCAAACAAATAAAGCATGCTTCTCAAGAGTATGACGGCATTAAATAGACATAAACAATATGAATCGAGTATAAAAAATTAGAACTAAAGGCAACGTGCATCTGAAAGTAAAGCATTAGAGTTAACAACTTAGTTCCAATCGTTTAAACATGCTCAAGTGGGTAATTATAATTGATAGTCTAGTTAATTAAACATGCTAAAAATTCTAGTTCATTAAGCATACTTAGATTTCTAATTAATTAAACATACTCGGATTTGTTAAACATGCATCATTGTTACAGTTATTATTATAGCTAATTTTGTTAATTAAACATGCTCATACAATTGTTATCCTAGTTAACTGCACATGCTCAATAGATTGATGGAGTATTAACCTAGTTATCTATGCTCGAATTAAAGGAGTTATGACTTCTAAGTCACAACTTAGTTCATTGTTACAAAGTATTAACCCAATTAATTAGATCTAGTTAATCGAACGTGCTCAGATTAGGGGTCATTGTTACAATTGTTATTCTAGTTAATTAAACATGCTTAGATTGAGAGTGTAAGCATTTCTAGTTATCACAGATACTTTAACACAATAATGGAAGGACAAAATAACATTTATATCAATAAATTCATTCACAAAACAGCTTCATCGATTCTCATGTCATTCTCATGTGTTCTTCAATTCATCATTCTATTCTACAAGCTTAACGTCATAGATTATCATTCAGCAATAAGCATTCATTTCTATCAAAGTAAAACATTGATCTCTATCAAAGTAAAGCATTTGTAGTAAAGGAATTAGAGTATAGGGAGTTGCAAGGAATTAACTGCAGTATATCAACAAAGAGAATAACACAACTCACGCACACTACTTGTGGGTAGAGCCTCCAAATGGCCAAGACTTTACCCAAATCCTTACCCTCGTTGAAGAACTCAATCACGGACAACAACTCTCAGCTAACGGAGCTCCAACTTCACTCACGTATCATCCCTTCCTCAGCTCACGATCCACGTTGAAGAAACGCACACAAGCTCACAGGGGACACTCATTCACACTGGGCGATTTTTCTCTCTCGCAGGAACTCACTCTCGTAGGGGAAGAAAACTGGAACGAAAGGCAGAGAGGAGTGGCTTAAATCAGAAACCATACCAGGAGGGAGATATTCATACACTAAACGGAGAGGGGTGGCAATGCTTCGACGTGGTCCAGGCATGGGAGGGAGTCTCCATTGTCTGCTTAGTGGGATTTTGATTGCAAAACGAAAAACGTTTCTATTTTTAAACCCTAATTTATTCGCGGGTCTAGGACATTTTAGACGTGAGACGTCGTCATGGCCTTGTCCGCTTACATCCAAAAAATACCATTCTTCAAGCAGAAATGCACTGTTGGACGAAGGATGGCATCCTTGCCTTCGTCCGAATCCGTCATTCGGACAAAGGAAGTCATCTGCATTCCGCGTCCGCAATCGTCCAAAACTATCTAGAAATTGGACAGATTCAAAATGACCAGGTCCGCATGCATCCACCTTTGTCCACCATTGTCTGAAACTACCCAGTTAGAGACAAGGGACGAATTAGGACACGACGCTTCATCCTGCATCATACCAAAACACAGGGAAGACGTTCCATGCGTTTTCGAACCACATGCCTTGTACCCATGTCATTTGCATGCGTCCAAATCTCCATTTTACAGTTTTTCTTCACATTTTCCTACTTAATTTTCATCCCATAATATTTTTTCCATCAATACACGTCATAATTTAACATGTATCGATACGCAATGTAATATATTAATGATCCCGACGATCAATTACATCACGTATACGGAAAAAAATGATATGGGGTAATACAGAATATCCACCCATCCTTGGGAAGATCGATACGCCCACTGAAGGGATACCGATTACGCCACACGATAACACATGCAAATCCCATGCAATGAGCCAACACGCTAACCTGAGAAAAATATAGTCTAAGGGTGAGTGACAAACTCAGTAGGGAAGTCGATACTAAATGCAATACATGTTAAAAACTATTTTTCTCATTTTTGAAAACAATGTTATGTTTCTCTCTTACCGTACATGGATTTTAACCGAAAACCCTTTATCATTTTACAAAATTTGGCCCAAGGCCATTGATGAGGCTTGTATTAAAACCTATTATATACATATACAACTATATCTCGAAAATAGGCCATCACTATTTTCCCATCCAAAAATGTTATCAATGAAAATAGGTGGTCGCTCAAGGGCCCACCCGACACTCATCAAAGAACAGGTGGTCACCGGTCGGTGACAACATCTCATGAGGCAAAGAAAGTACAAATGATAGTGATCCGGAGATCCAACGGCTCACCCCAGTTGCCGCTGAGCTAGACTCCGCGACGACACAACTCGTACGATCATACAAATGGATAAGGTTTCCGGCTATGGATTGTTTCTCAACTAAAATACCTATGGATCCCAAATTGACAAGGGTTGTCGGCGAGCAAAGCTACAAGCCGCTATGCCACCTGTTAAATGGAATGGTACTAGCATAGGCAAAACTCAGTGACCAACAACCTTCCAATCTGTGTTACTAAAACCCTGGCTAGGTTCTGGCGCTCGAAACCCAAGAAAGCGACATCACCATTCCATCTTCATTTCTGAATTTGAAGGCTTGAAACCCGAGGACATGTCACCAATGCCCCATCCCCATTTTGTACGTACAAACATTCAATCTTCTTTTAGCAAAAGATTGCACGAGATAGCCTCGTGATGTTTTAGCACTAAAGTGTCAAAGCATCAAGATGATTCATCCTCCCAATATATATGCATAGATATCACATCATCAATGTGTGTAGAATATCAACAATATACCATGTACGATTAAGTAAACATGAGAAAACATACATATACAAAAAAACAGACATGTTGTCAAAACAGTCTCAATCGGGTTTTCTAGGTATGGTATCCCACAAAATATTAGTTTTGAAAACATGTTGCAATGCAGTGCAGAAAGTATAAAGATCCCTTCCTCGATGACGACCACGACATGCTTATCAACAAGCCAGCTCCACGCACTATCGTAAGCGAAGGTCGCACCGCTGACATCTCCAGAACCTATAACACGACAGATGTCAACATCCCATCAATCACACAAGGGATAATTGATAAGTCTTAAACAAGACTAGAATCCAAGATGGTTTCTAGGGACAACCACTAGACCCAATCTGGAAACCAAATCTAGGAATAGTAGAGCAGTTGACCAAAACACCACCATGGTCAACCTGGCACTCAACAAACACCAAGAAGTCCCACCCGTCGACAAAACACTGTGATGAGAGACAGAATACAACACACTCGACCTGATCCACTCCGGAGTTGAGAAGACATAACCGAAGCCATTAGAACCACCCATGGTTGACAAGGCATCACAGTGGTCAACCGAGACCACTCAATAGTCATCGAGGCAAGGCAAGGATCAACCAGTACCTTGCAACCTTAATCAGACTTAAAAACAGTCAACCAAAACCATTTGGTGTCGACGAGGCATGTCGACAGTCAATCGAGACTTCATGGCAATCAATAAGACACGCTTGCAACCAACCAAGACTCAAAAGTTGAGGGGACTCATATAAAGTCAATCAAGTATGACTTTAGTGGAAAAGCTGGCTTGAAGACTATAACCCAAACCGAGTCAAAAACCTTGTCAACAAACAAGAGTTTTCAAAAATGAGTCACGAATATTGGTGGAAAGGTCCTATGCCAAGTTTAAGAACCCAACCGACACAAGAACGGATAAAAAACACGCATTTCGAAACAGCGGGAGCGACCCGAAACAGATTGCGGGGTAATCTGTCCATTGTTGGGCAGGGGTGGTCAATCAAGGAATTTCTAGTCGATCAACCACTACTTGGTCGATTGATCGCAAATCCTTGGTTGACAATTTGTGGTCGATTGAGGAATTTTCGGTCGATCAACCATTGCTTGGTCAATCGACTGCAAACCCTTGGTCGAAAAATTTAGATCGACCATTGCTTGGTCGATAGACCACAAATCCTTGGTCGATCAACTACCAGCCCTTGGTTGATCAGTCGATCGACCAAGCTTGTCTCTGGTACGATTTCTATGCTGAAGACGCACCGTTCTCCCCCGTTTTACCTTCAAACGGACAATAAACCTTCCTAGACTTCAAATGCATAAAAAATAACTAGAGATTTTCCTTGGATTTGAGCTTTTACCCCTCGAATCCGAAGCCAATAAAACCCTAAGCTTTGAACTCAAAAACAGATGAGAAAGACTTACCGAAACGCTAACCACCTTCACAAAATTCAAAGCACATGACGACGTGAACACGATTCAGGCAGACGAATGGCAAAAATCGGTCGCCGATTCTTCCCCCCTTTCTCTCCCCCTCTTGGCCGCTGTGTACAAAAGAATAATTTTCTTCTTCTTTTTCTTTTAAATAAAAATTTTAAAATAAAATAAATTATAATATATAATTTATATTAATTGAATCCAATTAAAATTTTGGTTTTAAAATTCGACCTGTTTCAAAACGTCAACTAAAAATGATTTCTTTAGTCAAAATAATTTACCAAAACATTTCTGAAATCAAATTACTGCTCAAAAAATAAAAATTTGACCGTTAAACTGAAAACGTACATGTCTCCACTACGTTACAAAACAGGTCAACTCTTCTACATTTGACCAAAAATAACACGAAAAATTTACACGTGGCATTTTAAAATCATTTAAAAATTCTAGAATTTTACAATAATTGAGATAGAAACCAACTCGGGGAACTTAAGGAACAATCCTAAAAAATTTTCAAGTTTTAGAATTTGATCCAAACGACCTTGGAGAAACCCGATCTACCGAACCAGTCATCCTTGAAAACAGTCCAGTCGACTATTCATCTAGTGTCTCGTTGACTGTGAATTAGGTCTAGTCGTTTGTGGACTAGATCGATCGACCAATTCTAAGACAAAAGTCTACTCCTCGAACGTGGTCCTCTCTACTGTAAATCCAGTCGACCACGGATTGGGTTGGTCGACCGATTCTAGGATGGACGTCCACTCTCTGAATGTCGCACACACTACAACGCTCTGGTTGACTAGTTTTCAATCCCCGATCGGCCACTGCGTCCTGGTACCACCATGATACTACAAAAAACTATGACTTCTCATCAAAATTTCCAACTTTAAACACTTCAAAATAATTCCTTAAGTTAATTTACATCAATTCCATACATAAATTTCACCATTTTTTACAACCAATTTTCATATCTAAATCAGAAACCATATTTTTCAATAGACCAACACCATTCATGGTTAAACATGATACAGAGAAATTGAGTTTTTAGCTTCTAAGAATGTCCGAGATTCAAGTCCTTCGAACTCCAATTCGCAATGAACAATTTATATATCAAAACTTACACCCTAAATAGGAACAAAAGTTAAACTTGATTTATTGCGTAATAACTTCGCCATAAAAGAAAAAAAGGATATGTTTACTCACTTGGATTTCCTTCACCAAGGTTTTCAATCACCCAAAACTCACCCTCAATGGATGTTCTCTTCCGCAATCGCTCCCACAATTTTCTAAAGAGATTTTGTATGAAAAATAGAGGGATTTAGGCTTCTCATAAGGAAAAAAAACTTTATGGGAAAAACTGCCCAATAATCTCAATTTACGATTTATAAATTAGTAAAATAAAAAATAAATTAAATAAAAAGAAATCTTATGGAGTAAATTTGGAGTGGCTATCATTACAAAAAAAAAAGTCACTCTTTTATAAGGCATGTTAGTTTATTTACCATTCATAATAGGGAAAATGACAAATTAACCATCATCGTTTGGGGTCAATGACAAGTCAACCACTATCATTTATTTTCTAACAAATTAACCACTGACATATGGGAAAATGACAAAGCCAACATCGCTGTCACGTTTGCCGTTAACAAGCTGATGTGGAGCCGCGGCGGTTCGTAGACAAACCGTCGTGGCTTTGTGATTTTCCAAGAAAAGAAGGTCAAATTTGGCCTGAACCGCCTCGGGGTCTTAAGAGACTGCCACGGTGTGATACCTAACCCTACGGTCTCTTGAGATGCTGTCGTGGTGTCTTGAGATGCCGCCACGGTGTATCAAGAGACCACCGCGGTTTGCTGGCCTCGGTCTTTGAACTCAGTCGGTATATATAACCGCTGCGGTCCTAAGGCATGGCCATTTTCACCGCGAACAAACAATGAAATCCTCTCGGCGAACAACAAGGTTAGACATTCGATCACAATGCATTCTCGAGCAACAAAATTGGCGTTCAAGCGTGGGAAGTCAACAATGGAAGCTATCCAAACCACAGCGGTGGAAGATGTTCAACCCACGGCGGTGCAACACGAAGAAACCGCCGAGGACTCTCAATGACAATATCAACCCGAGCTTGAACAATGACAAGTCGGAGGCTCATTGGTCTGGTTTCAACCCATTAGAGCGGGTTTCTAGTCCAAACTATTTAGGATAGCGTATGCCAAAGCATGGTATGAAGATGACATACAACACCGTGCATTTATTGTTTCAAAAATAGTAGATTTGGACTCCTATGTAGGAGTGAGAATTAAACAATTGGTTGAAGATGCTGAATTAGGCGGATTGGGTCGGATGAGGGGTAGTTACTGCGAGAGGATTATTAGAATGTTTTACGCAAATTTGGAACTGTACACCCAGCCATTAGAGGTGCGGACGTACATTTTTGGACGGGAGTTGAGGTTGACTCCCAATGATCTAAATATAATGCTTGGATGTGTACTGGAGGGGCCAAACGATCAATATTATCACTTGTCTCGCGATCCACCATTCATCAACCGAGGAGAAGGGCTAGCGGTGCTTAGATTGTTGCACCACAATCCCGAGGTTGCCAAGTACAACAAGCCAAAGGGCAAGGAGCTGAATGTCATAGCCCGATTGATCCAACTGATCACGAGGTACACAATTTTTCCTCGGGATGGGCATCGAGACCATGTTAGCTGCATGGATCTCTATTTGCTGGATAAGGTGTTCACTAGGAAAAAGGTCGACATCGGATACGTCATCCTAAGCCACATGCACGAGGTGCTGAACAACCCAACCAAGAACCTACCATACAACTAGCTAATCCAGAGTATCGTTGAGTACTATGGGGTACCCATCTCAGAGAAAGAGCCGAGAATTGAAGAGTCGGTCATTGACGTGTACAACAAATTGAAAGTGGACCGAATGGGGAACACCCAAGTTGGAGAGGAATGGGTACGCAAGACCAAGAAGCAGCCAGCACCTCCACCTCCCTCAGAGCCTCAGCATTCAGGCCCCTCAGCGGAACAGCCCCCTCCTCAGACATCTCACTTTACTTCGATGCCTGAGGAGACGTCCGCACTAGATGAGCAAAGTGGAGGAGCTCCATAATATAGCACTTACGAGAATACAAATGATGAAGGAGCACCTTCAAATAACGTAGGTCCAAATACGAAGAGGGGAGGAGCGAGCAGAGTGAGGCATCTACGAGCAGAAGAGAGGCATATACGAGCAGAAGAGAGGCACCATGAGCTGGTGGCACACCTTCAGAGAATTCAGAGCCGATCAGCCCATATAGTAGCCTCCCCATCGTCCTCTGAAGCAACAGAAGCCACATACCACTTGTAAGTTATTTACTTTATACGCAAAGTCCAGTCTTTATTTTATTTGTGTTTGACGTAATGACATGTTATTGATTTGCAGCACCGGTACCGTAACCAGCCAACCTGCTCATCCAGCTGTGCCTGCCGAGGTGCAGGAGACCAGTGAGTCAATGCCTCGAGCCCTTAAAACTGTGCGCACGGTATGTCTTTCATTTGGTTATATATGTGTGTTCGTTCATGTTCATGCTTTGTTAGGCTGACGGTTTTTTGCCATTTTTGTTGTAGTCTCAGGATTTGATGGACATCTTCAAGAAGTAAGTTGCGCCAAAGACTCAGAAGAACGTGGAGACGTGCGTAGTTCTTGGGGGAAAGCTGTTCGCCGGTGATTACGTTGTCACTGATATCATCTTCTCGGAGCAAGTCGGGACGCCAGATATGGTGAAAAGCCTTCTTTATATCTTAGTGTATAAGATTTTATCTTAGTACTCATCTAAACTTATATGTAGTGCTATGCGATCAACGACGAAGATGTATTTGTGTTTCAACAGGAAAAAGGTCTACTTATATTAGGGTGGATTCACGTAAGTAACCATCTCGCTTGTCTAAGTTGTCATTCATGTTTACTAAGATCATCTCATATGTTGTTTACCTTTTAGACACACCCAAAGCATGGGTTGTTTATGTCGTCCGTTGACCTTCACACTCAATATGCTTACCAGCAATTGATGCCGAAAGCAATCTCCATCATCATAGCTCCCACTGACAAAGAGCAGTATATATTTTCCCATGTGTAAATTTATAATATTGCTTTTTGCATATTTTATCGGTTATTATTCCCATTGTATTGCAGCCCGTAGGGCATCTTGCGGTGTATGAGTAAGGGGATGAGGGTGACCCGAGAGTGCACTAATCTGTTACAATTCCACGAGCACAATGATCAAACCTATGAGGGTCCGTTGTTTGACACAGCATCAAACATATTCGTTGACGCGCAATTGTCTTTTGTAATCAAGGATTTGCGGCCGAAATGGACCAGAAAGAAGAAGGCAGCATAGGAATTTATGTTTATGTAGACTTTGCTGTAGTTTGTTTACATTTACGTTATATTGAGTGTGAATTATATGTTTACATTTATGTTGTATTGAGTGTGAATTATATATATATATATATATATAGAAAGATGATACTGGATGAATTATATGTTTGGATGATACTGGAACTGCTTGGAATTTTGTGTAGAATGTATGAGATTAGCTTTGGGAGAAGAAAGAAACAATGGAGACTTGGGCAAAATTTTTATAAATTGGGGTGAGCATAAGTGAAAGTAAATCCTACATGACCTAAATCAAGTAGATAATTAAAGACAAGTGAATGGAGAAACTTGGATGAATTAAGTGCAACAATTTTAGCAAGCTTGCGGCGATTTGTGAGCAAGGCGCTGAGGCTTTGCTCACAAGCCACGGCGTTTGTGGATAGGTCGTGGTGGCTTGCTCACAAACTGCCGCTGCTTGCTCACAAGACATCGCGGCTTGCATAACAAACCGCGGCGGCGCTACACAAACCACAGTAGCTTATCATGGTACTTGTAATAATTTCCATGCATCCTCCACAACCAAATGTATGGAATTAATATATCAATTCAAATTGCTGAAACGAAACAAATTCAAATTTATCAATTCAAATTTATGAAACCAATTCATATTTATCAATTCAAAATTTACAAATACAGCGTATAGTACAATCACATATATATCAAACCTAATCAATCAAACCAATGTATCATGGAAGGTTAAGGTCCACATTTGTGTATGTTTGTGTTTGTGGACCTTGTGCATCATACTCTTGCAGAACACATTGCAATTGAAATTAGCATAGTTCAAATAACACTTGAAAATGTAAATGTCATAATGGGTCACCTGCGTCTCAGGAACTCTCTCGGGGACTGTCTCCGGGACTATGGAAGGAATTGTCTCAGGGGTTGTCTCGAGGACTCTGAAACCCATAAATCTGCTCTCCGACCTTCCTCTGCCGCCTCTGCCTCTCCCTCTGTCGCCTCTACTGGCCCCTGCATTGGACTCGCCTCCACCTTCATACGTGCGGGAATTGTGCCCCACACCCCCACACCGGCCACAAGTCATATTCATATGTCTTCTAGGCAGCACTGTCCAGCTTGGGGCCTCGTCCACATCCCGTATTCTACGTTTTCACGACCTTCCTACAGGCCTTTTAAATGGTGGTGGGATAATTGGATCAAGATTCTTCACAGGAGGCCACTCGATTTGTCCATTGACGAGGTGGACAAAGTGGAAGTACATCGCCATGTATGTTTCCCAGTGATAGCACCCATGCACAAATTCCTCAAGAGATCTTCTCGTGAAGTGAATGCACGGGATTGCATGGACACACGGGATGTCGGTCAACTCCCACCGGTAACGGGTACAAGTACGCCTGTCCAAATTGATAAAGTATTGTTCTTTTCCGTTACTAACCTCAAACTAGGCAGCTCTTGAAAACTAGGGGCTCCAATTTCGACCGGCAAGTTGTAGTTTGGCGAGCTGATTGCTGACCTACGGACACAAAAGGTATGTCGAGGGAGCCATCTTTTCATTTTTTTCACGATCCTACCCATAATGCTCTTCCAAATGATCTTAAACATACTTAGAATCGGTTTGTCCCGGGTTGGTAGGATGCAGGCATTAAAGGACTCGGTGAGGTTGTTGAGGCATAAGTCGTATTTGGGGATGGAGCAGAAGGCATGTTTGGCCCAACATGTCACATCTATTCCTCATAGATAGTTGTGGGACGCCGGGCCAAGCCAAAATAACTTTGTCATCTCTCTCTCAAACTGCCTCACTGTTGTGGCTCTACATGTAGCCCACATTGTGATGCAAACCAATACTCAAGGAGTGCCAATATTGCAATCGGTTAAACTGTCCCACAATAATCTGTCCTCCAATCTTCAAACGAGTATAACTTCACAACCGTAATGAACCAGGAGCTAAAATTTGGAGGAGTTTTCAACAGCAGTTGCAGATCACACATATCAAAAATTCAGTCTCAAATTCCTACAGAACAACGAGTTATGACAAAACGAATGCAACTCACGGAATTAGGGTTTCCGAGACAGTTTCTGGCGACCCAGAATCAAACAACGAGATTCCGCGAGCATACATCCTTCTAACACCAATTTTGGAGGAGAAGCCCTTAATAATATCAGAATTAACACTGCCAATTTTGAGCGCTATCCAACGAACTTAAGTTGATCAAAACACAGTCACAATATCAAGTCGGAATCTGGAATGTCACAAAAACAGATTCTCGGACTAACTATATCCTTCCCAAAACACAACTTATTAATAAGAGACTTCAATCAAATCAGCCCCAAATCTAGAGTATCAAAAGTAAATAGCAAAAACTTCAAGAACACAAGATCCCCTTTCAGTATTTGCAAGAATAAACGAAAGAAACAATCCAAGGAGTCTGCACACCTCCAATGAGAGAGGGGGCGACTTACTCTGCCTTACCAAATCGGAAGACACTCTCCAAGGGGATGTTGCTTCTTCTACCCACACACCACAATGAACCACCATACGAGGGGATGGATTGGAAGAGGTAGCGATGATCAACTCGTCCAAGAAACAACAAGAAAGGGCAAGATGATGCACAGGATGAAATTGCCGAGTGGAGAGGGAGAGCTCCCACGGGTCTTCACACCAAAATAGAGCTAGGGTTTTTAATTTCTTCAAAAAGTCCTTTCCCTCTTCATTAGGAAGGCTAAATAGCTCCCTAATGACTGTTCAAAATAAATTACAAAAATGCCCTAAAATGAAATGACAAAAGTGACCCCAAATAATAAATCACAAAACAAGTCCGAGGTTGGTTTTTTTGGTCTCTGTAAATGGAACGTTTGACATATCAAATGAACCCCAAATATAACTCCAAATACCTCTTTGGAAAGCTATAGACGTCGGCTACAAACCGTACGAAGAATGTTGTTTCATTTGATGTCATTCTGGTCTATAAAAACATCAAATACTCCACCGTGGTTGGATTGTATGCAGACTTGTAACGTCTACCCTTTCTTCTATAATTTTGCTTCCAAGTAAGTGCAAGCTTAGGAGCCTCTTTATCCTCATGCTTTGGCTAATCTTCAAGATTATTTAGCTTATTCCAACCTACAAAATAACAACTTATTAATTAAACAAGAAGCCTCAAGGGTCGGGTTTTGGTGGAGGGTCTTGGGGCACATCACATTGCATCCTTTAACAACTTGTCTTTAAATTGTTTTTGAAAATTGCCATACAGATGTCAGATGCAAAACTGATGGTCCGCTTGCCCTGTCATCTCTCTGACAGTTGGCACTAGCCCCTACAAATATTCATAATATGAGTCAGACATTGGTACAAAATGCATAACATAAACACAGAAGGCAAAAGCAATCAACTGCACCTTTTGTCGATCAGAAATGATTGTCCATCCATTGCCGGATGGGGTGTTTAGATTGTCGAACAACAATTCCAGAAACCAGTTCCACGAAGCCTTATTTTCTGCTTTAACCACTGCTACAGCAATAAGATACATTCCATCGTCACCGTTGATGGTGAGAGCAGTGAGCAGCTAGCCCAGAGTCACTCCCTTCAAGTGGCAACCATCCAAACAAATAATCGGTCTACCACAGTTCAGTAGGGTCATCTTGCATGCAACAAAACACATGTAGATCCTTTTAAATGTACTAATGTCCAGGTCAACGCGCACCGAGCTTCCAGGATTAGACCTCCAAATCTCCTCGGCATAGAACAATTTGAGCTTGTATTGCTCATTGCCATGTCCTTCGTTAATTTTTTTGGCCGCATTTCTTGCCCTTCTAGCAAGGCTAGGTGTAATGTTGACGTTGAAGTCCTTCCTGACTGCCTCAATTATGGAAGAATGTCTCAGTCGTCCTGACTTTTAAATCTATTTAAGTAATGCGTTGCCACCCATTTGGCAGTGGCATGGTGGCTTTCCATCTTTCTCGAGCAAGTGTGAAATTCATTGTAGAACTTTATTTGAAACGTCATTTCACCTTGCATTTTTTAGGCGTGCAGCCGCCACATGCATCCTTCCTAGTAGGCAGCCCTCAACCATTGAGTGTCACTGTGGGTGAATTTTATCTTGCACCCATTCTTCAATGCATAATCGATAATTTCTTCTCTAATTTTATTCAATGAATTGTACTTTTTGCCAAGGTCCATACCAGCAAAGGTGCATTGTGCTTGTGGTGGGCGTCTAGGCCTACTCTCGGTCATGTCAATGTCTTCATCACTAGTGGATTGGCATAATGAACGGAGATTCTCATCGTCCTCCTCATGTAGAGTTACTAAGACAGAATGCAACACAATTGCAGTTTCATTTCCAATTCCACGTACCTCATTCTCATTGGCAAAAAATGTGGCTGTGGGCCCCACTTCAACTTGACGGTTAATAATAGATTCTTCAATACTCAAAGACATCATTTGCTTTTCAACAAATTCTTCAACTTTGCCAAAATGTCGTTCTCTTCAGCTCTTAGAATTCTCTAGGGTTCACTAATCGCTGACAAAATGCCTAAGAATATCGCGAGGGTTCACTATCTACTTATACAATTCGAAGCCGAGCCCAGATATCGATGCCGATTAATGATGACCCTGCGGCGGTTCAGGCCAAATTTGACCTTCTTTTCTTGGAAAACCACGGAGTCGCGGCTGTTTGTCTACGAACCGCCGCGGCTCCACATCAGTTTGTTAATGACAAACATGACAACGATGTTGGCTTTGTCATTTCTCCATACGTCAGTGGTTAATTTATTAGAAAATAAAGAATAATAGTTGACTTATTATTGATCACAAACGATGATGGTTGATTTGTCATTTTCCCTTCATAATATTACGTAATACATAAAAACACATAAGTATTCTATTTGAAGGCATTGAATGAATTATGTACTCTATAAGATTTTCTTTATTTGCAAACAATTCTATTTTTCAAGTTTTAAAAAATATGTATAAACACCAATTTTTCATGTAGCCAACACAAAACTATACAATGTCAAATTTATCGTGTCCCGGTTACGTAGTAGCTTATCATCAATAATATTATAATATATGCATTATTTCAAAAATTTGTCATTTCAATGGTCATCCTAGATATCACTTTATTTATATAATACATACATTTATTGAACTCATTATTTTTATTTCTAAAGTTTGCTCCTCCTATGTCTCCCGACAGTGACAACCACATGTTGTAGGTCAATCAAAGTACGGTCTACCTAAACTATAATTGGTCATCAACAATACTAGCCAAAGTTATATTTTAGCTATAAAATTTACAAATTTGTTTTAGAAACTAATATAAGGTTCTATGATTTCTAAAATGAAAAGATTAAATATTGATTCTTTATTTCCCACTTAATAATACATAGACATGAAAATCATACCAATTACTAAGTGGCGCAATTAACAAGTTGGATTTTGTGTTCTCCTTATTACCGAGTCTTGAAGCATTTCTAAGTTTGTTCACATGCTCTAAGATCTCCGTCAAGATACATTACCGTTTGGAGAAATTGTAGTTGTTCTTGGAGATGATTTTCGTCTAGTATCTCCACCTATTTCTGATGCTACTTGAATTGCAATTATAGGCGAGAATGTCTAGTTAAATCTTATTCGTGGTTTGTATTGCCCAAAATTAGATTAACTACAAACCTGTAAACTTGGTGCAATTAAGTTTTCTCTAATATCTTGTTACTTAGGAGATGTTTGACATCCATCCAATTTCAAATTTTGTTACATTACCTTTTAAATTTACAATTAAGTATTTTATTTATAATTTAATGTTATTATTATCTATTATCTTTTATTATTAGACAACATTTTGTTATTTCGTCAAATTAAAATTTGCCATTTTATCATGCTAATTTACCCATTTAATTATTACTTATTATATATCGATATAGATACGCATAAAAAATCTATATTTTAATAAATTTACATTAATATTTTTCTTTAAACCAAAACCCGCATTTTTTAGAAAAAAAGAATCAATCGATGTCTGTGCTGTCCCTTAGTATCATTTAAAAATGAATATAAAATTACAATGACTTTAACGAGAAAGTTAAAGTTTATGAAAGAAATAAAACGATCCCTTAATTAGACGGATTAAGAATATATTTTATCCATAATAAAAACAGAAATTGAGATATGAAGCTGTAATTTAGATCAGCTAAATGTGGAGGAAATCAGCCATTGGACAATGGACCAACAACGGATGAGAACAAGAGAGCCGTTTGGAATAGATTGATGATGGCAATAAGTTTGTTCACGCAGCGCACGATAGATTTCCTCCACATCATCTGATTCTTTCACGTTGGCCTCACGCGGCGCACTTAAGTCAATCAGTGAACAGTTTCACTAGAATGAATCTCTAGCGCACAATTTTATCCTGCACAACAGGTTATCTTCCAAATCCCTCGAAGAAACATGCATCGTCCTCAGTCAGAGCAGGCCCGAGAAGATCTCTTGCTCCGACGTTTATCTCATGTCGAAAGCTCGTGTCTATCCTGACGTCAATGTTCTTCGCCCTAAGGAATATTGGGATTACGAGTCTCTCACCGTTCAGTGGGGGTAAAGTTTTCAAGCTCTAATTTTCGTATCGTTTATGGCAAATAATCGCTGATGTTTAGCGTTTTGTTTGGTATTTGATTTGATGACCCCACTCAATGAGAAATTTTGGAAAAGCGGTGAAAAAATTGAATCTGGGAGTAAAGTGAGTTATGATGAGCTTTTCCGTTTGTTCTAGTGCCATTTAGTAAGTGATTCGTGAAATGGTTGGGGTTGTATTGGAAGTGATTAATGTTTCATGCATATCTGCTTTTAACTCCCTGTGTTTCGATCCATATTTGTTTTCAGTAATCAGGATGATTATGAGGTTGTTCGCAAAGTTGGAAGGGGAAAATACAGTGAGGTTTTTGAAGGCATAAATGTCAATAGCAATGAGCGGTGCATAATCAAGATCCTCAAGCCCGTTAAGAAAAAGAAGGTGAATTTAGTGTTTTTAAAGTGTCGTCTTAATCCTGGTTATGTTAGGGAATGGCAGATAGGCTTTTTGTCATGCTATTTTACATATTTGAACTATCTGGGCTTTGAGAAGAAGACTTGTATGATGATTGAGTTTTGAATCAGGAAAAGCATTTTTCTAGTTTAACTTTCCAACTAATTTGATCATTTTAATACTTAATTTTCATGTAAATATATGTTTGAAGCATTTTTATTTGGTTCAGGAATAAGATTTTTTTGATGATTTTTGTGTTAGATTACCTTCAATCCCAAATGCTTTTAGCTATTTGGGTTGAGGTTAATTCAATCATTATATTTTATCTTAACATTTGCAGATAAAACGAGAGATAAAAATACTTCAAAACCTTTGTGGGGGTCAAAATATTGTCAAACTTCTCGACATTGTCAGAGATCAGCATTCCAAAACTCCAAGCTTGATATTTGAGTTCGTGAACAGCACAGATTTTAAAGTGTTGTATCCAACATTGACAGATTATGACATCCGCTACTACATTTATGAACTTTTAAAGGTATTTGCTTATTCAGATAAGTAGATAATAAGATATTTGGTGTGTCTGCTTATTTTTATCTCATTAAGTTATTAGGTCTTTCTCAGTAGAATATCTGAAATTGCATTTTCTCTGCTGCATCTTACATTTGACAAAACTTAAAAGCTACACTTCAAATCATAAAGCCAAATTTGAAAAGAAAACAGATTGCTATAATTTGATTTTTTTACGGCTAGTTAGTGCTTTTCCCTCATAGATACGAAATTTCCCGTGCTAAGGCTCTCATTTTAAATTCATTTAACAGCAGACTAAGTGTTTCTGGATTTATGGATATCTTGTTGTTTTTATGTTTCAGTAGCTGTCTGTCTTTGAACTACAGGCATTGGATTATTGCCATTCACAAGGAATAATGCACAGGGATGTCAAACCGCATAATGTTATGATAGATCACGAGTTAAGAAAACTTCGGCTGATAGACTGGGGTCTTGCAGAATTTTACCATCCTGGAAAGGAATATAATGTTCGGGTAGCTTCGAGGTAATGTTGCAAAAATGTATATACCTGATCCAAAGCTTCATCTAAGATTGAATTTATGTTTGCCGCAAGTCTAGTTTTACCATGTAATAAGTGGATAAACCCAAACAATGGTGCCGACTACATACTCTTCAAGGATATAGTTTATGTTTGGTGCTGTAAAAAGATTTTCACTGTAAAATTTGTTTAAAAGCTCATCTATGGGATCTGGATATGAGTATAGCTCTCTACTATCTAGTCTAGATAGAAGATAACAGTTTATATTGGATTTCTATGACTTTACAAGCCCCTGATACTTTAAAAGGGTAAAACCGTTTTCATTTGACCTGTTGGCTTTTGAGTGCATCGATACCAATGAGTCTGTTCGTAAACAAAATTGAACATTAAATTGAAGGGTCAAATATTCATATTTTTTAGATTTTAGGATCATAAAGCTGTCCAAGCAATTTTGCAAACTTTTTTCGTTGTCCATTTTGTGTAAATACTTATTTGTTTGCCATGTACCCCTTCAGATATTTCAAGGGTCCTGAACTTTTAGTCGATTTGCAAGACTATGATTATTCATTGGACATGTGGAGTCTTGGTTGCATGTTTGCTGGGATGGTAAGGATTATGCTTACTGGGAGGCATTCTAGGATGTTAAAAACCTAGTATTCATGAATACTGTATTGTATCAAGAATTTTTGTGAAATTTTCTTATTCTAGGTGTCTATGTAGATATTTCGGAAGGAACCATTCTTTTATGGACATGACAACCATGATCAACTAGTCAAAATTGCCAAGGTACTGGTAACTGTGATACTAATTTCATTTAAGCTGAAATTTGGATGTTTAAAAGGAAGATTTCTTTTTTTTAGATAAAGTTAGTTTATATGGTAAGTGATTTCTTTTGGTTTTCATTTTGGAGATTTCTGTGGTAGATGTTTATATGATTATTCACGGTTTTATTGTACCATTAAATGTTAATTCAGTGATTTGTGTTCATTTATCAGGTACTTGGGACTGATGAACTAAATGCATATCTTAATAAATATCATTTGGAGCTTGATCCTCAGCTTGATGCACTTGTTGGCAGGTGTGGTATTTAGTTCGTGTGAAGAAATCAACGTAGTTTGCAGTTATAAATTAGACTCCTTTACCTCTTGTATCTTTGTATAATCATCAAAAATCATATTACTTCTATTTTTACCACAATTTGACGCCTTCATGTATTTCAGTATTTTTAAATCAATGCTTATCACTACTTACATTGAAATGTTGTTATTTTTGGCAGGCACAGCAGGAAGCCTTGGTCTAAATTTATCAATGCAGATAATCAACATCTAGTTTCCCTAGAAGTAATGTTCTCTTTCCAGTTTGTATTTACCAAATTGATATTCTGTATGTTATTTATTGTGTACAAATACTTTCTCAGTTGATAGTTGATATCTTGTCTTTGAATTCAGGCCATTGATTTTCTTGATAAGCTCTTGCGGTATGACCATCAGGACAGACTAACTGCCAGAGAAGCAATGGTAAGGCTAACATGGGATGGTTATTTATGTGTTCCTTATGTTGATTAAAAAGATTGACATTGGCTTTTGCCAAACGGAATTTTTTCCACCCCCTTGCCAACTCTCAGCCTTACTCCTACTTTTTTCTCTATGTTTATAGGTGCATAACTAGGGATAGGTGGCTAAAGTTCGATGCTATTTAACTTTTTTGCGTATAGTAGATCTTCAAATTTACATGTTTTTTTTAAAATGTATCTTGCAAATCAAATTTGTTTTCATTTCTTTGAGAAACTGAATGCTAGGATATCCATTCAAAATTCAAACATTGATTCTAGTCTAGAAACCTTTCTTAATTAATCACATGCACCATGGTTGTCGATACTTTAATGATAGGTCACTATAATCTGTTGTTTCTATTGCAGGCCCATCCTTATTTCTCTCAGGTGAGAGCTGCTGAAAGTAGCAGGATGCGGACTCAGTAAGGTTCCGATGAAATGGAGTCTGGCTTGGAAGCAGTCAGTAGCATCTCGGGACTATATGGAATGCCCTCCAACCCATGCTTGTAAAATATATTATAAGCAGTATTAAGGTGTGCCCTTTGCCTTGATTGGATATAGTACATTGATCATGGAATTTATTTCCTTATCCATGTTGGTTTTATTTTTTATGACTCAGTTGCTAACATGTGTTTCTCTTGATGGGTATAAAGTTTGAACTTATAAAGATATTCTACTTTTGTGTGTGTGTTTATCTTACGCCATTGTGCCCATTATATGTGATTCAGTCCTCTGCTCCGTGATTGACCGTACAAATTGTTCAGACTCTTGTAGAAATTATATGCCATGTTCCATTAGGTGTAGAATCTCCTGTGTGTGGGGGGAGGAAGAGTTGGAAAATCAATTACTACCCATAATTATTGCTTCCATGTTCTCAAATTGCATGCTCCAGCTCAGTCAGTGATTTCAAATTTATGAACATTCTGTTAGTGTTTTAGAAAAATTAAGATACTGAACTTGGCTTCATTCTTCCAGTTTTATTTCATGCCCTTTGCAGAGTATCTACTACTCTGCAGTACTGAAGGGGGATTTGCTCATTTGATAAAACCTAGACGTTTTCTACAATAAGTTTGGAGTTGGAACCGTGGATAACCGTTACCAAACCAACCTCGATTTGGTTATGGTCTAATTCTAAAATTAAAAAAAAATTAACATAATGAAATCATATAAATTTAAGGTTGATTTTGTTGAGTTTGGGACGGATGTGACTCTAATCATAGGTTATTTTGAATTTGGATAGAATTTGAACTAAATTTGTAGGGCATTTTATGATCTATGGTTCAGTTTGGTTTTAACTTTTTTAGTATCTAGAACTCCAAACCTTTCTATGGTCCATGATTCTCATGTGTTGTGTTGAGAACCAATTACGGTGTCTACAAAGATAAGAATCGGACCAAACCACCAATCATGGTTGAAACTGGAGCCCTGCCCACCCCTGATTGTCAGTTTGCAATAAGGACAAAATTCAAACCAACTCGACTCCAGTGCGTCTGTTCCGACCCGCCCCAAAAGAAAATGGTGGCAAAGTGTGAATGCGGAGAGATTGGAGGAGAAGCTAACAAAAATGTCGTCCCTTTTTTAGTCAAACTTGCATACTGACAGCCTCATGGAAATTGAGAAAGACGCAGGCCATTTACTTCATGCACATCTTCTTCTTCCAACGCACGCCAGGCGTCCTGTCTCAGCAACAGACTGTTTGGGGACAAGACGAACCGCCATTCTTATCCATCTTCGAGCCCTTCCGTTTCATTCCCCTCCCCAAGAAATTCTGCTCCGCTGGGTGCCACTGCCAGCATGATACACCGTTTTAGTCAACAAGAGCTGCCACTGAAGACTGACTAAACTTAAATGTTATTAATTAATTAAACCGTTTTTTACTTTAATTATTTTTAAAAAAGTATACAGTATGAACTAAAGTTTGGAGAAAGTGGGTAAGAGGTGTTTACTCACATTCTGCCTGCTTGGTTGGGAAATATGAAGATAGCAGGTTGGAATACATCTGTTGAAACCAAGTTTCCTAACTTTAATATTTCAATTTTTATTAAAATACTTTTTATCAACGTGTATTTATTTTGTAGGAATTCAGATTGTGCCATTAATTTATTAAATTATAAACAATCCTGGGTGCTTTTCCACATGGGAAGCAAAGACTGTTAGAAGTTTAAGAACTCGAGAGACTGGAGATATTAAAATTAATTTGCTGATCCCGTGACTGAAGGCCCATGAACTAGACTTGAAATATCGAACGAAGCTCCTCAGTCAGGCACACGTGATCTACTCTTATGGCGTTTATAAATTCAGAATTAAAAATAGAAACAAATAAGTGTTTACTCCCACCACTCTCGGACAAGTGCCCCTGACCTAACCCCCTGCGTAAAGTTGAAGATTTCCCTGAATTTCCACTATTTTTTGACCGTTGCGAACCCCATTTGCTTCTGGAAATTGGATAGATCCAACATTGGTCAATGCGTTTCATCAGTATGGCCAACATCTGTCCGTTTCAACTTACAGACCCCTCTTTTTACAATATTTAATGATGGATGAAGTTTGCCAAACTTTCATTAATCTAAGGAAGGTAAAAAGGAAGAATTTGAAACAGGACTGCTACTAATATGTCGCCAGCTTCTTCAATTTCGTCTCAAAGCAATCATTCATAGATCCAGACAACCACCATCGGTCCCCCTTTTATCCTTACCTTTTCTTTTTCATTTTTCTCTCTGTTAAGAAGTCTCTTCTGTAATTTTTCTGGGTTTCTCTGGGATTGAGGTAAGAGTTTGGAGAGGAAGCCAGATGGAGAAATTTCTCTGTTTTGCAATCGTCCTAATACTCTGCTTCTGCTCGCGTGTTTCAATGGCGGAACAGGAGAAGAAAACTTACGTCGTACACATGGTGAAATCCCAGATGCCTGCGAGTTTCGAAGACCATTCTGAGTGGTACGACTCGTCTCTCAGATCGGTTTCCGGCTCCGCCGAAATGCTGTACACCTACAACAACGTCGTCCATGGTTTTGCGACTAGATTAACGGCAGCGGAGGCCAAATTGCTGGAGGGTCAACCGGGAATTCTAGCTGTTCTGCCGGAAGTGAAATACGAGCTCCACACAACTCGGACACCCGAATTTCTCGGGCTCGATAGGAGTGTAGACATGTTCCCGGAGTCAAACTCTATAGCTGAGGTCATCATCGGAGTTCTCGATACTGGAATCTGGCCGGAGAGCAAAAGCTTGGCCGATTCCGGCCTTGGACCAGTTCCCAGTAGCTGGAAAGGCGAATGCGAAGTGGGTACTAACTTCAATTCCTCAAGCTGCAATAGAAAACTAATCGGCGCGAGGTTCTTTGCGAAAGGCTACGAAGCGACGTTAGGCCCAATCGATGAATCGAAAGAGTCGAAATCTCCGAGAGATGACGACGGCCATGGAACCCACACTGCGACCACTGCCGCTGGATCTCTCGTTGAAGGCGCCAGTCTTTTGGGCTACGCACCAGGAACGGCGAGAGGAATGGCCACGACTGCCAGAGTTGCCGCCTACAAAGTATGCTGGATCGGTGGCTGTTTCAGTTCAGACATCCTGGCTGCCATAGACAAGGCGGTGGAGGACGATGTTAACGTCCTCTCCATGTCCCTCGGCGGCGGCTTGTCGGATTATTACAGAGACAATGTTGCAATCGGAGCTTTTGGAGCGATGCAAAAAGGAATTTTCATCTCTTGCTCAGCCGGAAATGCGGGTCCCGGTTCTTACAGTCTCTCCAACGTAGCACCATGGATTACAACCGTCGGAGCTGGGACTCTAGATCGGGATTTCCCGGCTTATGTCAGTCTGGGTAACGGCAAGAATTTGTCCGGCGTTTCACTCTTCCGAGGAAAAGATTTACCGGGAAAGCTTTTGTCGTTTGTTTACGCTGCTAACGTAAGTAACGCAACAAATGGGAATCTCTGCATGACCGGATCTTTGATACCGGAAAAGGTTGAAGGGAAAATCGTCCTTTGCGACCGTGGAGTGAGCCCTCGTGTTCAGAAAGGAGCCGTCGTAAAAGAAGCCGGCGGTGCCGGTATGGTGTTGGCCAACACCGCTGCAAACGGCGAAGAGCTGGTGGCAGACGCTCATCTTCTACCAGCCACGACGGTGGGTCTAAAAGCCGGGGACGAGATAAAAAGCTACCTTTTTTCTGATCCTAGTCCGACGGCGACGATTCTATTCGAAGGGACAAAGTTGGGAGTTGAACCGTCGCCGGTGGTGGCGGCGTTCAGCTCGAGAGGACCGAATTTAATCACGCCCGAGATATTAAAGCCCGACATTATCGCTCCAGGTGTCAACATTTTAGCAGGATGGGCTGGTTCTGTGGGACCAACGGGTCTGAGCGTAGACAAAAGACGTGTGGATTTCAACATTATTTCCGGTACGTCCATGTCCTGTCCCCACGTGAGCGGTCTCGCCGCGCTTCTGAAGGCGGCCCACCCCGAGTGGAGCCCAGCAGCCATCAGGTCCGCCCTCATGACCACCGCCTACACCTCCTACAAAAACGGAAACAAATTGCAAGACATTGCGACCGGCGAACCCTCCACTCCGTTCGATCATGGCTCCGGCCACGTGGATCCCATCGTCGCCCTTAATCCTGGCCTCGTTTACGATTTAACTGTCAACGATTACTTAAACTTCGTCTGCGCGCTAAACTACACTCCGTCGGAGATCACCCTCCTGGCGAGAAGAAACTTCACTTGCGACGCCAACAAGACATACAGCGTCACGGATCTGAACTACCCATCTTTTGCAGTGACGTTCGAGAGCGGAAGTGACGGAAAATCGGGATCTAGTGTAGTCAAGCACACTAGAATTCTCACGAACGTGGGATCATCCGGGACGTACAAGGCATCGATCACGGCGGAGAGTGATCTCGTGAAGGTGAAAGTGGAGCCGGAATCATTGAGCTTTACAGAAGTGAACGAGAAGAAAGAGTTCACAGTCACATTCACGGCGACCGGGTCGGGAGGTCCGGCGGCGAGCAAGAACAGCTTTGGGCGTCTAGAGTGGTCTGACGGGAAGCACGTTGTCGGAAGTCCGATTGCATTTAGCTGGACATAGGAGATATTAACAAGAATTATAATAAGCAGATCTTCGTCCTCATCGTCTTCTTTTTCTTCTTCTTAATTTCAAAGTTCCACAGCTTCAAATGGAGCTGCATGTAGTGAGCTATACAGCTCTGTTTCGTCACGGATCAAATATTCTGCGAAAAATGTATTCATTTTCTGGGCAGGAAAGAGCTGAGTATGCTTGGCATAATGACTAGGATCATTCATCTTTTTAAACCTAATTATGACCTAAATTTAAAAAATAACAAATGAAAAATTGAAGAGAATGAGATTGCTAATTTGATTAGTCGAGTTCAATTGATAATATATTTAGTAACATACCATTTCAAGTTGGTCGGCAATTTCGAGTTTTATTTTAATAATTTCGTTAAAGAATTTACATTGTTGCATCTAGGGGTGTTCACGGGTCGATTCGATTCGGTTTTGATGTAAAATCAAACCAAACCAATCGGTTTCGGTTTTAAAATACAAAACCGATTCGGTTTTAGGAAAAATCAGAACCGAATAGGAACCAAACCAAAATCTTGGTTCCGGTTTCGGTTCGGTTTCGGTTTTTTCTTTATTAATTTTTTTTCAAATATTATAATAAAAATTGTATAAAAATTATAAAAAAAACATAATTAATAACAATGAAATTATTCTCCCTCTTCTCTTTTCAAAACAAAGTTTTGTCCAAAAATTAGTTATTAGGTCTTTTTGAGTTGAAATCACTTCACAGGCAGAGGTACGAATGACCAAATATGGAACTTAAAAAAAAAACCCTATAAACTTATTTATTCAGTTCAGTTTCGGTTTTTCGGTTTTGAGAAACTAAAACTGGTAACCGAACGAAAACACTCGGTTCTTACAAAAGAGAACCTAATTCGGTTTTTTTAATAGGAAAAATCGAGCCAAACCGACCCGAATTGATCGATTTCGGTTCGGTTCGTCGGTTCGGATTCGGTTTGAACACCCCTTGCATCGCTAGTAATGATAGTTCAGTCTATTGACGAAGGTTAATTAACAAAATAACATCTCAAAACTATTAATAACACTATAAATACTAAATAATTTTTACTAATAAATAAAATATTTAACTTTCAAAAAAGAATGAAATACACATCGATATAATATTTTTTGTTAAAAATTTAATTTAATTTTTTTTTGCAACAAAAGGTAAATATCTATTGCAGAAAATATTTTTTTCATAACAAAAACAGGTCTTTCACTGCAAAAGTAATTATTATTTCTTTTGTACGATAGAAAGAATATTTTCCATAGTGAATAGGGGTGTTCATAAACCGATTCGGTTTTGTTTTGATATGGAACCGAACCGAACCTGTAGGTTTCAATTTTAATATGGAAGAACCAAAACCCTAGTTTTCGGTTTTTTGGAACCAAACTGCAATTTCGGTTATAGTTTAGTTCTGATTTTGCCATTTTTTTTTAATATCAAAATAATCAAATTCTTCACTTATCTCTTTGTTCCTAAACTTATATTAAACTAAAAAACATTATTACAAACTTTTATGTGTGTTATATTTTATATTGTAACGAACCTATAAAATGAATAATAAGCAATTTAGTGAATTGAACAATGAGCAATTTACACTCAACAACGAGCAATATACAGTGAGTTGAACAATGAGCATTTGTTCATTTACAATGAAAAATGTTTTCAATAGAGAACTGAACAATGAGCAATTGTTCATTTTTTGTTAAGTTCATTGTTTTGGAAAAATGTTTAGCAAAGAATTCATCAATTCATAAATTTCATCAAATTAAACAGATTAACAACAGAAAATTGGCATTGCATAGAATTCATCAATTCAATAGAAGATTGAATTAACTCAGATTAACAAAATTTATAAACTTCATCAAATTAACAACAGAAGATTGAACTAACAATAGAGGTGACTAACCGTCGGTAGTCGACCGAGATTGAGAGCAGAGACTGAGAGCACACGAGATGTGAGTCTGGCAACTAGTGTAGTGGCAACTGGGGTCTCAACCTAGTGACGTGAGTCTTTCTCACTGAGCAATGCGACACGACGACGAGGGGTTCTGAGGGTGAGGGGGAGTGAGCAAAACTGAAGCCGAGCACTGAAGTCTGAAGGAGGGGTCTCTCTGAGGTCTTGTGTAGTGGCAATTGCACTGTTGCCTACCCATTTAAGAGGTCCCGAGTCCCAACTAGCCTAAGGGCATCGCTAATTGCAACAGTCATGAGGAGAGGTCTGTGAGCACACGTAGAACGACAAAAAGACGTAACAATTTGAGGTCTAGGAGGAGGACGTTCGGTTTGGTTCGGTTTATTTGGTTTTGAGAAAGACAAACTGATAACCGAATCGAATTTTCTGGTTTTGGAATATAATGAACTGAATATCAATTTTTCAAAGGTCAAAACTAAACCAAAATGACTGGTTCTGGTTCGTTTCTTCAATTCGGTTCGGTTTTGCACCCCTCTAACTATGAAAACATATTTTCTGCAACATATTAATTAACATGATAATTAAATTAATAATTAATTTGAAATAGTGTTCTAACTTAAAATTTAAGTGATTCTCAAAATTGAAATATTTTAATTATTATTTTTTATATATTAAACTAGTAACTTGAGAACCACTTTAACAGCTGAAATATTGTGATGACCCCATTTTTTATTATCTTTGAAAACGCGTAAAATTTAAAACTTTTCAAAACATCTTTTTTTTATAAAACTAGCGAAAAATTTTTATAAATCGCAGTGGAAAACTTTCATAAATAAAACTAATTATTTGAATAATAAAATAAATAAATAAATCCTTTTCATTCTCTTACAAAACTTCCACAATCAATTTCCTTTAATGCCCTTAGCCTAGCTAGTCACAAGATCTGCACATGCAAATCCTTCATCAACCGCTCATTCACCTGTTCTCGTATGTGTACCTTCATCATGAGATAATAATGAGCCTAATGCCCAACAAGAAATAGAAATACAGTATGATGCATGAATATGTCTGATTAAGTTTATCTCATATAGTTAAACTCACTCAATGAGCCTAGACATTGGAAATCTTTTTCAACAAGGAGAATAGTTTCCAGACTACTTCCTCAATTCTCGTTACGTTTATTAGTCAGGTCTCTCACATGAATGCCTCTCCCATGCAGTGTGAATACTAGCTCAACGTGGCATCACTCCTATGTCTATTAATATGATGCATGATCACACAATGCTTAAATGCAATAATAACATGGATCACAGAAATCACAATCAACAAAGAGCAATACGTAAGATATCAACATGGAATGAATTTAAATCTATAAACCTAGCATATATCACGAATATCAGAAAATTAATTTAAACAAACAAGTCCTAATCTCATGATGTAGGCCATTACTGGCAAAACACAAGCACTATTTCTTACCTTTAATCCTTTAAGCGTTTCAGCACTTAATGTTATGCTTCTTCCTTTAGTACTTTAAAAAAATAAACAACACTTAATCAGCGATAATCACAACTTATGACTCTCAACATATTCCTTATTCTTTTCTTAGTAGAATTCTTAACTTAATTTCATATTGAACATTTAACAATTTCAACAACCAAAACATATTTCATTAGATCAACCAACTTAACTTTATTCTCTCCATTTTTCTTCACTCTACAGTTTATTATTAACCAACACTGCAGCTTATAAATCCCCAACCTTTCCCAAAACTATCCATAGTTACCTCAATGTACTTTATCCTTAGCCATCACCAACAAAGCAGTAAATATACGGAAGTGGATGATTCCCTAAATTTCTATACAGTTTTCTAATTACTGATTTAAGGCATAATTTCTTAAATCAATTCGTCCAACTGTAGCGAAGAGTAAAACAATCTTGGATTAGCAAATAACATTTTGAATCCCAAGTGCAGAACATAACATTATTTTACAGGATGTATCCTCGGCAGAAATTCAAACAAAGAATTAATTTCAAACCAACAAACAGAACCAAAATTCACAACAGTGTACAACCTTCATAATTCTTTCATCTTTTACGACTGTCCATATAAAATCCATAGACAAAAGAGGTAGAACCTTACCCAACCGAATGCTTGAACCGTAGCTCAAGGCCCACACCAACCGATTCACAGCTGCAACAACTTCAACAGGGAAGAAGCCGCCAAAACCAATAGAGCAGCTCACATCCTGAGCTCCAGGAGAAATCGCAAAGAACGAGCACACACCCGAGCCCCACCGTTGTCCAACACCGACTAACACCCGAGAGGATTTCTTCTTCACTCAGTCGCTCACACTCTGCCACGCATGGAGAAGGTTGTACCGCGGTAGAAAACGCCTAAAGGCTCGACCTTGCCGAAGCCTCGCCGGACGAAGACCGACCACCAGAATCATTCTCTCGATTGAAGCCCTAAACCCGAAATCAACGAACTTAAGCAGAAGCAAGGCTCGCCGCTCTTTGGCGCAACCGTCGGCTTCCGGCACGAAGAACCCGAGCACCAGTCGCCCTTCTCCTCTCTCATAGTGCGATTCTCCCTCTCGGTCTCCTTCTATTTCTCTCAACACATCGCTCTCTCTCTTCTCTTCTTGAAGCCAAACCAAAATCCCTCCTTTTTTTTATTTGTTTTCAATCCAAAACAATGAACCGGCGTGAACCGGTTCGGCTGAACCGGTTCGGCTGAACCGGTTCAACTATTCACCTTATCCTCTTTAATCCCCTTTAAATTCTAATTCCCCGTTAATTATCCCTCTAATTGATATCTTACATTTTAATTTCAATTAACCCACTTAACTAAATTCTTCTTCTTATATTAATCTTATTTAATTTACTGTAATTTCTCCTTTAAATTTTAATTTTAATTTCATTTATTATTTATTCAACTAACTCTTTTATTTAATTAATCACTCATTAAATAATTACTCAATTATTACTTCACTATTTTAGTCCTAATTATTATCCAACAAATTCAGTTAAATTATAATCAATTGAACGAGTCTTTAATAATACCCCGATACTTATCTAATTAATCTGATTACAGCCAAGTATTTTTCAATTATCCATATAAATCTCGTTACGAAAAATCGGGATATTACAAATATGCTTCTGATGATTGTTTCCGCTGAAAAAAATATGATTTTTGATGCAAAAAATATGCTTTCCGATACGAAAAGCGTATTTTTCAAATTGTATTTTAATTTTTTTTCTCATGGTTGTTTCCGAATTCATGATCCTCCGTTGCGTCTCTCCATGACTATTTAATGCAGAAAACGTATTTTTCAAATTGTATTTTAATTTTTTTTGCTCATGGTTATTTCTAAATTCATCATCTTCCAATGTCTCTCTCTCACTGTTCAATTGCTTGAATCTCAAAAGGGTTCTATTTTTCAGTCACTAGTACATAGATAGGAAATTTTTTATTTGATTTTTTTTTTGTGGATGATATATTTATTATGTGAGCTTTGTTTTCTTTCTTTCCAGAAATCGTCAACTTTTTCCATAGAAGAGACTTGTTCTCAAATCTTCCAACCATTTTTTTCTCTCCAAATTCTTGGATTTAGTTTCGAAGGGAGATGAGATATGTTTTCGTTGTAATACCCCGACTTTTATATCGGAATTTAATAAAGATAATTGAAAAGTAATTTGAGGATATTTGAATTAATTGGATAATTATCGGGGTATTACCAAGGATGTAATTGTAAGATTATAATTATGGAAATTTTTTGGATAATAATTAGTATTAATTAAAAAGAGAATTATGGATTGGGCAGATTTGGTTCGGCTCGGTTCAGATTTAATTAAATAGCTCGGTCCTTGATTTAAATGGGAAGAGATTAATAAGAATTAAGATGAAAAATATAATTACGAGGGGATTAATTAATGTTAAGTAAAGATTAAAATAAAAGGGGAAATTTAAATGGTGACTTGGGATGTGAACCGGTTCACTTAGTGAACCAGTTTGGGCTGAAGTAAATGAATGGCCTTAGGCCATTCTAGCGATGAAAACCAGAGAAAAAGAAGAGATGAAAGAGAGAGGGAGAACTAGGGAGAGTAAGGGGGAGGAGACGGGTGAGGGAGACGCGACGGAGCAGCTTCCCCGTGGCAGTGCGACGCTGTCCGGTAGGCGTACGGGCTATGAAGGGCGACGTGGTCTGCAGGCTAGGGCTCGGTATCCCAAAGCTCCCGCTTGCCGCAAATTTTAGCTTTGAGTTGAGGTAGGTTCAATCGATTTCTTCCTCCTCCTTTTCTTTCTGTCGATTGGGTGTTGGCAGGGAGCAATTTCCAACGTCGGGATGGCAGTGAGCGACGTCTTGGGACGAAGGGCAGGGGCGTCGGTCTAGGTGGTTCGCACTGGATCGGGCCCTGTTGGTTCTCTAAGGCCGAACTGGTCCTTGTTGTTCCTCCTCCAGGTGAAATTGACAGCATGTTGGCGTGGGAACACTCTGAGAAATCTACAGGGGGATTGTCGGGCGTGAGAGAGCTTGTACTCTCTACCTTTATTTTTGGCAAAGGGTAATTCCTTCTCCATTGTTACAATTTGGAGACCGAGATGGGAAGGATGGCTTGGACAGAGAGAAGTTCTCTGGTGAGCTGCGTTGGAGAAGTGTGAAAGTTGAGGACTTGGATGCTGCTCTCGGCTGTTCTGACGGTATGAACCCCCTCCCTTTCAACTATGACTTAGAATGGGTTATGCTGCTAATGGATGGGTTGTATTTCCGTTGAGTTAAGTCCTTGTGAATCTGTTTATGTGTAGACATTTAACCTATTATTTGTTGATGGGTTGGACTTTGTGATTGTTCTCGTGAGAGAACATTGTTGTGGCCTGTTTTAATGTGCTCTGTTGGATGTGTTAATCTGAAGTATATTATTGGATACAAGAAAATGATAAATTGTAATTCTTTGATGGATATTGATCATCTATTTTGAGTAGAACTAATGCCCTTATTGTTTAGTCTTTGGATTCCGTTTCGGATGATAAGTCCAACGTTGATATTTGGTATTGTCTTGGATAGTTGTAGTTGTTTGAGTTGTTCAGTTAAAAATTTCTGAATGAGTTATCAAGATGAGATTTGTGACTTGGATTAGTTACTGCTACATGTTAGTTAAGCTTCTTGCATTTTATCACTTGAACATAGTTATGTTGGAAATGGTTTCTGGTGTTGGTTGTTGCTTTGGATCCTGTGTTGGATGATGTTCTTTGGTTAAATCATGCAAGATTGAATTCAGATTATTGGACAATGGTTGAATATATTATCCTTTGCTGTCTGTTGTTGGTTGAGTAAGGAAGATGTCGGACGTATGCTTTAATACTATAGATGGGTTAGAAGTCAAAAGGAAACGAAGGTTACTAATCATAATTATTAATGTAAATGTTTTTAATCATGAAGGTATCAGAAGAGAAGAAGAATAAAAATTTAGCGCTAACCCACATTAAAGATTTGAGGTAAGGAATTGGGTGAGTCTTGGCCATTTGGAGGCCCTACCCACCTGCATTAAAGATTTGAGGTAAGGAATTGGGTGAGTCTTCGCCATTTGGAGACCCTACCCACAAGTAGAGTGCGTGAGTTTATGTCTAGCGCACTGTGATTTCCTTATTGTTACTACTATAGTTAATTGTTAGCTAGTAGTTAATTGTTAGTTGATAATTGATATTTCCTTGATTTGTTAGTTTCCTGAAATTTATATATATATCGCTGTTTATTTCATGCAATTACTTCCTTTATTGCATCCTTAACTGCAAACGAATCCCTGCAAATTGTTAGTGATAATTGTGACAAATGCAAAATGGGTGAACGATAACGGTTATGTGAAGTCTGCAAATAAGCTAAGAGTTTTATTTTGTGATGGATGTTTACTTACTGTTTGTTATTAACTATAATGCTGTTATTCATCTCGTTATTGTTCTGCCATCACTTTATTAATCTAGCATGTTTAATTGTTAATTAAGTTAGCTAATCGTTAATTAATTTATCATGTTGACTAATTTAGTTAATTAAAACATGTGAGCAAATTAATCGGTGTTTATAATCTTCCGAGCATGATTAGGAAGTCATAGTTGAAATCTTTCCTTGAGCATGTTTAATTGTTAGTTTAGTTAATAATTAATACTGAGCATGTAAATTGACTAATAACTAACTAGGATAACTAGTACGTTTAATTAACCAACATGTTAATTTACTAATGTATGTCTTGTGTAGTTGCCTAATCAATCTTACGCATGCTAATTAACTTTTGTAAATAAATAATTAGACGAGCATATTAATCGACTAGTTGAGTATGTTTAATTTATTGAAATTATTCTTGATGCATGTAAATTAATTCAAGGGAACTAGATTAATTAACCAGACTTAAGCTAAGAAAGTTAAGCATGCTAATTGCCCTAACTAGAGTAGTTAATCAACCTAAGTATGTTAATTTGAGCATGTAATCAGTATGTTAAATTGTTAAGTAACTAAAGCATGTAAATTAACTAGTTGATTAATTAATAACTAAACCTTAAGCATGCTAACCTAATTAAAGTAATTCATTTGACTCAAGCATGTTTACTTAATCTTATAACTTGAGCATGTGATCAATTTATTTAATTGTTAATCAATCCAGTTAATTGCTAATCAATTTAGTTGATTAAATCAATTAAGCATATTGACCAAGCTAATCTAAGCATGCAAATAAGCATGATATGAGCATGATAATGAATTAGTCGAGCATGTGATTAAATTAGATTAATATTCGCATGACAATTAATTAAGATATGCTATGTAATAAGCTTGTAATTAGTATATTCAATTAGTATATTTAATTAACTAACTAGAACAAAAACATGTTTAGATCACCTAGAATAATAATTGTAGGAAACATGTAAATGGACTAGGAAGTTAACTAAATAATTGGCATGTTAATTCCTCTATTCAGTATTATAAATGGTCTCTGTATTATTGGTTGTCTTCATTGCTCTCTATAATATTGGTTGTCTTTGTAATACCCCAAATTTTTATATCAGAATTTATTAAGAATAATTGGAAATTAATTAGGGGTATTTGGATTTATCAGGGTATTACCAATGACGTAACCATTCGGTTATAAATTAAGAGAATTTGTTAGAGGTTTAATTGATGGAAATCCATTTGGGAAATGGAATTAAGAAATTTAAATCGGACCCGTAATAATGTTTTAAACAATATCTGGAATAAGTCGGGAGTTAGAAATTGGGTCGGTTAATATTCGATTAGAATATATAACACATAAATATATTTTAATAGTAATTAATTAGGATTTAAAATGGGGAAATTAAAAGAGAAATTAAGTGAAGAAGGGAGAAAGAGCTGGACCGGTTCACCCAAACCGGTTCGATTTAGCCAAATTGGTTTGGTTCAGCCAAACATGTCCAAGAGATAATTTAAAGGAAGAAAAAAAATTAGGTTAAGTGTTTCTGAAGAGAGAAATGAGAGGCGAGAGAGAGAGAGAGAGAGAGGGCTGAGAGATGATCGGCGATAGGGAGAAGGACGAGTGCGCTCGATGGACAACAAAGCTCGGGCTCGGAGGCGGTGTCCCTACGAACGGCGAGCGAACGACTGGCGACGGTGTGAAGCGTAGGGCTTTACGGGACAGACACGTCATGTTGTCGGATTTGGCGTCGATCGTCGATGCTCTGTCGATTCCAGTCGACGACGGCACGGGATAGCAGGGGCATGGTGTTCGGCTGAGGAGGACTCGTAATGAATGACTCAGGGCGGATATGGCAGTGGTTGGCAGCGGTTCCAGCTCGAGTCAGATTGTTGGAGCTCGAGTCGAGCTCTGACCTGGGTGCTCCGACCCGGGTACTCTGACCCCATTTGTCAGCTCGGGTTGGCTGTTCTCGGTGCTCCTCAGGTAACCCAATCTTTCCTGCTTATGTTAATTTGCAATTTGAGGGATGTTTTGGATGGATTGTTAGAGGTGGAAAACACGTTGGATTGATATTCTAGATTTATTGTTGAATGTCTACTACTGCGAGAAATTTTGGGTTAGCCTCTAATTGTCTATTTGGGATGATTCATCTGCTGTATTTATAATGGAATAAATACTTGTATTTGGTTGAACGAATGACATGTCCTGTTGTGTTGGGTTAGTTTGGTTGTTGGAGGATTGATAGAAATTGTGTAAAATACCTTATTGTTAGAGTTAGAATTGTAATGGATATTGTTGACCAATTGGTGGATGAAGTCACTGCTTTTATTGTTATGTGAGAAACATGATAGATCAATACTCTGTTAATGAAAATTTTTCCTGTTGGATATGCCTTATAGTTTCTTTGATTTGGATTTCGACTCTATGGTTCCATGAGATAGTGAAATTGGATATTGATTCGTGCACGTATAATTGTGGTTGGTTTCTAATGCCATAGTGGTTTCGCTCTAGAAACTCTAATAAGTAACTTATAATGATATGAGAAGACGATAAGATTAATAAGTTTATTAATTGATTAAATTAATGATTGAGCGTTAAACATTTATGAAGGTATCGAAAAGACGAAGAAGGATAGCGAGTAAATGCTAACGCGCAATAAAGATTTGAGGTAAGGAACTTGAGTGTGTCTTGGCCATTTGGAGGCCCTACACCACAAGTAGAGTGCGTGCGATTTGTGTTTGTTCTTGAAATGCTTACCGTTAGTTACTTCCTTGGATGACCTTCTATGATAGTTATTGCAGATTTGTGTAGTTCTTCTTGCTGCTATTAGTGGTTATTCTCTGTTATGTTTTTCTCATCAATTTCTCATTGTGAATCATTACAAGCTCTGTGATATTTCCTTTCATTGTTTAGCTCTGTTTTACTGCCTATTATGTGATACAAATCCCTTGTTGAAAGAAGTGATGAATGCAAGAAAGGGGATGAATGTTAAGAGTGTGAAAGACGAGTGAATATGTGAAGTCTGAAATAAGTTAGGAATTCTATTTTTAATACTGAATGGTTACTCGCTGCTTAGTTTTCCGCTATTATGTTGTTATTTTCTTACTAATGTTTGTTCTGCCATCAACTGTTCATCTTATTTCTGTACTCTAGTATGCTTACTTGTTAATCAATAAATGCTAATCCATTCAGTATGTTAACCAACTAATCAGTTGCGCATGGAAAACGACTACGTCGATTAACTAGCATATTCGAATCAACTAACTAGCATAATCAGTTAGCATGTTTACTTGTTTAAATATGTTGAACTAGTTGGACTTATAAGTATGATTAAACAGGACATATATAATTAATTATACTTGAGCATGTAATTAATGAAAATGATATTAGCATGTTAAATTAACTTAGCCATGTTATGCTTGCTTATTAATTAGACTACCATACTTGATTTATTAACTAAGCTAAGTTATTTTGTGAGTTGATAATACCATGCATGTGTTAAATTCCAAAGCACGTTTAAATGTTAATTAGAATTATGATTTCAACTACAAGTCGAGCATGCTAATTAACTTAGCTAGAGTGATTAAGAGCATGTTAATTTACTCAATTGGAGTAATTGGTTAGACTTGAATTTGTTTAGTTTATTAATTTACTATCTAGTTGTCGAAGAACCAGTTCAAACATGTTTAACTAGTTGTGTAACGAATAATCAATCCTTGAGCATGTTTAATAATTAGTATGTTGAATTAGTTGAGCATGTCTGCATGCTAATCAATTCAAGCATGTTTAATCAATGACTAAACCTTGAGTATGTTAACTAATTTGTTGAGCATTTAATTAACTAGCATAATAACTAGACTATTAAATATAGCATGTTTGACTAATTAAAATAAAAGTATGTTTAACCAATTAGAATAAAGATTTCTAATTTATAAGCATGTTTCCATTAGTCGTTGTCTACAGCATGTTTCCATGTTTAGCCTAGTTAAGTTCAATGAGCATGTTTAGTTAAGTGTAATTTGTCGTATGTTACTTTATTGTCTTATCTTGTCCACTCGTTGCTTTAATTCGATATCATAATTGTTCATTGTATTTATGTATGCTTTCAATTATTGCTATTTATTATATGCGCGAGTTTAATTATAGTGCTTTTACTTCAATGCGCATTGCAATTTCCGTTAATGTACGTTATAATGCATTATGCATCATGTTAATAGAAACCCGTAGGGAGTGCCACTTTGGGTGGTAATCATGATTGCATTAGTGAGAAAAAAAGCTAAGAACAAGAACGTTTCAAGATGGGCGGGACACGCCCATCACTAAAAGAAATCCAGAAGGCGGGATACGCCGGAAGGGAAGAAATCCAGAAGGCGGGATACGCTGGAAGGGGAGGAACCTTGAAGGTAGGACACGCCGGAAAGGGGACGAATAGGGAGTTGGGGTAGATGGGTAGTTGGATATAACCTGACAGCTAGGATACACCCTCACCAAGTTGGGAAATGGACTAGTATGCACATAGGAGGTTAAAAGCCGATCAAACTAGGCCATCTCAAAGGACAACCTCCAATCTCCAGCTCGAAGTACGAGTAAAGAACCAAAAACCAATGAACGTAATAAAAGAATTGGTTCGGATGTCCCCCATACCAAAAAGGAATTAAAGAGAGGCATGTGTAATTGTTTTTCCCCATTTTCTTACTAGGCGAAAGCTCACGTCCTTACTTGTGGTGTAGGTACAACGACAAACAGATAATAAGTAAACGATAAACATACAATGACGCAGAGATGAACGATTTCGCACCTGCGAGACTCGAGGCTGGCCAGGCAAAGAGAAACATGAGTAAACGATTGTAATCATATTAAGTTTTATTATATTGTATTCAGTTGTTTTAGTTTCTTCCTTAAATGATTCATTTATGCTTTCGCCATGTTTTACAAGGATTTATTTTATGACGCTTCCGCACATTTATATCAACTAGTTTTCATAACGAGTTTACAGAAAGAGTCAGTAGCTATCCGGTCAGACGCACTCTGATACGTTTTGTTTTAAAAAGAAAAATTTCAAATTTTACGCATTTTAACGATTTACGACAATCTGGGTTGTTACAGTCTTCATTGCTATGTGTTTTCAATTCCTATTATTCTTTTATATGCTCTTTTAATTTTAGTTACTTTCGTTTATACGCACTTCAATATCAATGAATATTATATTGTGAAGCAACATGCATCCTGTTAAGTTGAGAATGTATGATCATGCATCATGTTAATAGAAATCATAGGCAGTGCCACCTTGGTGGTGGTACGCAAGTATGCATAAGTGAGGTAAAATGTTAGGAAAATGAATGAATGAGAGTTGGGGGCATATGAGTAGTTCGGATCTAACTTGGCACTGGACTATGTCCCTTTCTCTTGTCGGGAAAGGGACCAGTTGCACACAGGAGGTCAGAAGCTGACCAAGACTATACCATCCCACATAGGCCTCCAATCTCCAGCTTGATGTACGGGTAATTAACGAACGAAAGTAAAAGTAAAGTAATAAATAAACGAACGAAATGAAAGGATTGGTTTGGGTGGGCCCCATTTCAAAATGGACAAAAGAGTGGCATTCACGTGCATTAAACCCTTTTCCTTACTGAGCCATTAGGCTCACAAATTACTTGTGGTGTAGGTACAAACGATGAACAGATAACAAGCAGATAATAAACAGATAATGAAGCAAGGATGAAGGATTTGCACGAGCGAGATTGGGGCTGACCAGGCATGAAGAGGGTAAAAGAGAAACAATTGTAATTAAATTAGGTTTCATAATAAGTTGTATTTAATCGTTTGGTCCTTTCATTTAAATGATTTACACTTCTGCGAAATTTTGATAAATCCGCTATGTTTTCAAACAAATGATTTTATAACGCTTCCGCATTTTATAAATTGGATTTTGATAACAAGTTTAACGAACGGTTGGCGCGGTTCGGTTAGACGCACTCTGATTTGTTTTAAAAGAGATTTCAATGGTCTTAGAAAAATTTTTAAATTTATCACATTTTCAAGGAATTACGAAAATATGGGTCGTTACATTCGTGGTTAGGAATAATAGTTTACTAGAGCTTTCGTAGAGAAACCATTTTTGTTGGTGTGTACGATAGAAGTAAAATGTCATCAAAAAGGCAAATTAGAAGGCATCTTTAGTAACAAATTCTAACAGAAAACGTGTCAATGATATTTGATTTGTTCATTTATCATAGTTTAGTGTTTTATTTTTTCAGTCAAAATTATTTAGCATTTACCTTATCATTGATCCTATAATTTAGTGGTTGTTCGTCGTTGATAATGAACTATCTGATGGCAAAACTTGCTCTAGAATTGTTTGGTTGACCTCGCCGACCATTCTACAAAGCAAGAGCAAACTTTGCCACCAAACTTACTTTGGTTTGGGAACCTTCTCCATCGGAGTACATCATTTTCTCTAGTCAAAAGCATTAATTTAGCCTTTGTGTCCTCTCTAGTCAAATGCAATAACTGAAACTCATCTCCTCTTGACATAGCATGAGCATGGAATACTAACATACCAAACTACATTCCCATTTTTACTCCACGCAATAAATAGAGAAAATGACAAATCAATTATCGTACTTTGTGATCAATGACAAGTCAACCAAATTATTTCTGCTAACAAAATAACCATTGAACTATGGAAAATGGACGGAGCAAATACCGCAGTTATGTTTTTAGTTAAACGCATTTACTTCGGTCCGCAGCGGATCATCCACTGTTCTACCGCAGATCCTTATTTTTAAAAATAACATTATTATATTGATGGTCTGCTGCGAATTGACTACTATCCGCGGTGGATTAATAATGATCTGTCGCGGATCGTCATGCGTCATTATGCATTCTTGTGCCCTACTATATATGACTTGACTGACCGCAGCGATGAGATCATTGCGAATCACGATTTTCTCGGCAAACATTCGTACTCTCAGACCATCATTCCACACTATTTAATTGATACCAATGGATTCCCGGGCAGCAAAGAAAATGTCGCTCAAGAGAAAGGGTGGGCCATCTCAAGATGAGGCTCAGCCACGACCAGAAACAACGGACTCGAATCGTGAACGAAGTCAAATTGCAACTAAGCTCGTCAATCTGTTACACGGCAATGTACCCACCGTGGTGCAAGGTGGAGCACCCACGGTTGAAGTTGGAGCAGGCACTGTTGATGATGGAGGATCCTTGGTTGCCCCTGTTATAGAAGCCGAGATTGAAGCATAACCTCAATCTCAACCTCATCCTCAACAACGACAGGCAACAGGTGCACTAGTCCATTTTCAACCCGTTACAATGGGTTTCCACTTCCCACTCTTTAGGACAGTCGACGCGAAGGAACGATATGAAGCTAATGTTAAAAATTGTTCAATTATTGTTTCTAGAAGAGTATACTTTGTCATTGGCTGAGTTGGAAATTGAAGAATTGTTTGAAAAGGTTGGCTTAGCCGGTTTGTGTCGATTGGATGGAAGTTACTGTGAGTGAATTGTCAAACTATTCTATGCAAATTTGAAACATTCCACCCAAACCACTAGATGTTTGAACTTACATGTTTGGACAAGAGTTGAGGCTGACTCCCAACGATATTAATGGGCTGCTTAGATATTCGGCGGAGGCCCCAAGCGGTACTACTACCACGTGTGTTAGAAGCCACCTTTCATCAGACAAGGAGAAAGGCTGGCAGTGCTTAGACAGTTGCACCGTGATCCCGAGATCACAGTGTATCAGAAGCCAAAGTCTAAGTACTTGAATGTCATAGCCTGGATGATCTACATCATCATGATGCACACCATTTTGTATCGAGATGGACATCGAGACCATGTTAGCTATATGGATCTCTATCTGCTCGAGAATGTGTTCAACAGAAAAAAGTGGACATCAGCTTTGTCATTTTGAGTCACATGTACGAGATGCTTAACAACCCAGGGAAGAGTCTGCCTTTTAATTGGCCCATTCAAAGCATTGTTGAGTATTACGGGGTACCGATTTCGGAGGAGGAGTCTGTTAGCCTTTTTGTTAGGCTAAGTTGTATTTTGATGATGACTAAAATGTTGATTAATTAATAAATCAATAAGTTGTATTTTAAGTTATATTTTATATTTTTCTGGATATTATTCTCATCGTTTTATCATAATATTTATATTCATGTTTATTGAAAATACCCTAAAAATGGGTATTATTAATATGCTAACATGTTTACTTAAATCTATGTAGTGTAGTATATCTTTTTGGGACTCAGTATAGTTCAAGGTTTAAATTGGAGAAAGGCTTGGACGAGTGCGGACGAGGGAAGTTGTTCAAATATGGTTTCTGAAGTTTTTGGATGCATGCAGATGAGTTTGGACGAGCCCGAACAAGGAAGATTTGAATCTGTCATTTTATGGGGACTTTTCGGATGATAGAGGATGAGAGTGAGGATGAGGAAATGCATCATAAAGTGCAGTCCAGAGTTTTAGGATGATAGAGGATGACAGTGGGGATGCAGGGAATGCATTCTAAAACTGTCTTGTGAGTTTTAGGATGCACGCGGACGCACGAGGACGCTCGTGGACGACTAGAGTTTAAATATGTTTTTTTTATGAGGGACTTTTAGGATGCATGCGGACGCACAAGGACGACTTGAGTTTGAATTTTTTTTTTTCTGGTTGACTTTTCGGACAATAGCGGACTACTAAGCGGACGAGGATTGTGTCCAAAAAGTCAAGATTTTGCCAACGGACAGATTTCCAATGGACGGATTTTAACAGCTATTTTCTTCAATGGTCACATGCGGATGTCCTAATACTTTTAGGACGTCCGAAAAGTCCGTGACCTATAAATAAAGGATCACTCCAAGTTTAACGTAACGATCGGATATTCGAGGTGAAGCCCTGCCAAAATCAATACTCAAATAATACACACTGAACATTGTAAATCCAATTCTCTCCGACACATAAACTTGCGAGTTATATTTAGGAGAATTTAGATTAGATAGATTGTGCGTTGATTTCCATATTCTATATTTGTGCTAAATTGTAAAGGGTGATTCCCTAATAATTCATTACACATGGGTGACAACCTTAAATACTCAACTGCTCGATTGAATGCACAAAAATTCAATCAACGGGTGACTCTCCGCAATAGTCAAATTTAGGTTGACGACCCGTAATAGTCAAAGGGTGACACCCTTAGAATTAGTTTTTGTAAACGGCTTAATTGATACCCATAATTCAATTAGTTAGTGGATCTCCAAGTGGAACTTGGAGTGCAGACGTAGGCGAGTTTGCCAAACCGCATAAGCAATCTTATGTGCAATTCTCTATCCCTTACTTTTTACATTATTGTTTTTAATTGTATGAGTTATTTGTAATAAGTCATTTAGGGATAGTAAAACAAATATCGCACAAAAAAGTTAGAAACACTATATTCACTCCCCCTCTATAGGCATATATTGATCTTACAATTGGTATCAGAGTGGATATTTAAATTTTTGTACGATTTTTGTGCATATTGTAAATTCTCTTGTAGAAATTTATTTAAAGAAATTTGATTGAATTTTTGACATAAGTTTCTTGGTAGAATTTATTTGACAAATTTATTGAAATATATTTTACATCCTTGATTATTTTGATTGAATTTCTTGTGGATAACTTCAATTAAATTTCTAGATTATATAAAGCATTATGGATTACAATATGTTTGTTGAAAATCAATGCACATCTACACCTCCACACTTTGATGGTTGTAATTATTTGTCTTGGAAGTGTAGAATAAAAGTATTTATACAATCTATTGATTACACTCTTTGGAAAATCATTGAAAAAGGAATAACTCTTCCTATACCATGTTGTGCTTTCAATGATATAGATAAGCATAATTGGAACTTAAACGCTAAAGCCATGAATCTTTTATATAGTGCCTTAAGTAAGCATGAATTTGATAAAGTTCAATCTTGTGTTAGTGCTTTCGATATATGGAAATCTCTTGAACTAACACATATAGGCACGAATTGATCGAATATGTAAAAGCCGTGAAATTTTTAAATAAAAAATTCCACGTGTAAATTTTTTTTGTTGAAAATCGGTCATGGCGTTGAAAAAGTTGACCGAATTGTTGTGTAGCGGCCACATAGGAATTTGGTCAATTGGTCAAAGTCGGTGAATTTTTCCAAACGAAGAATTTATTAAAGAAATGGAATTGGAGAATTGAATTGGAGTGGATCGAAAAATGTTGTCGGGTAATGATTCGAATAAATCTGGATTAAAGATGAAATTTTGGAGATAAGCTATATATATATATATATATATATATATATATATATATATATATATATAAAATGAATTAGTGGATGAATTAGTGGGAGTCAAATGAAATTAAGGAAAGTTGTGTGTTTAAAATAAAAAGAGAAGAAAAGGTGGGAGAGGAAAATCTTGGCGGCAAGTGAAAGAAATTTAGAGGGAAGAAAAATAATGGAATAAATTAAAGAAATGAGAAGAGAGAGAGAGAGAAGCAGTGCGTAGAAATGAAGAATAAAAGAAGAAAAAAAAAAGAATAAAGAAAGGAGGAAGTAGCAGTTTTATGAAGAAGGGAAATAGGGTTCCCATTTTTAGCCCCTGCTTCTTTCGGCCGAGAGAGACAATCTGCGAGAGAGGGAGAGTGATGGCGAGAGGGGAATTGCATGAGGAGAGTGACGGCGACTGGGCGATGACCATCGACGTCGTCTGTGGCGTTCAAGCGGACAAGGAACTCCGCGAGTTGGAGGCGATTTTGAGCTAGCGACGTCAGCTGAGGCAAGGAAGAACGATCTCGACGTTCGTGAGCTCCATTAAGTGGCGGAGCGTCTCCGTTTGAGGCGATTCGGATAGTCACCGAGGACACCCTGCGCGACGGAGTGTTGGCCGGAGCGGAGAGCTTCGATTTCTGGCGAGCGAAAACAAAACGCTCGGTTCTGCTATGTTGGTGAGGCATTTTGGTTTGAGTTTTTGCTTCGAATGTTAAGTCCTGTTTTGAAATGCCATCGATTGATTTGTGTTGCGGGTTTTACAACGGTTGTTTGCGTCTGAGGGATTCCGGAGGGGTTCCTGCGACAGTGGCAGTCCCGATCGAGAGCATTCCACCATTTCTTTCGATTTCCGGTGAGTAAAACAGAATGATCTATTTTGTTTGTGCTTCGGTGAGAGATTTCTGTTTTGATTCAATAATGGATTTTAGAATTTGATTCTATTTTGGATGTTGGAAAATTTGGTGAAAAATCGTGGATATAGGGATTGCACTGTTATTGTTGAATTGAAGATATCTGTTGCTTCTGTTTTGGTTGGAGTTGTTAGTTAGATATATATTTTTATTCACTGTTCTGTTACTGCCATTGACGATGAGTTTAGCTGATGAAATTGGTTCATGTTGGATGAGAAAGATGTAGAGGGTTATAGTCTGGTTGTCACAAATTTTACAGAATAAGACTTGGGTTAAATGTTAAGGATATTTGGATCTTTCATGTCTGTTATTCGTTGGGAGGTTTGTTAATTGATTCACTTACTGCTTATTGGATGATAATGAGGATGGATTGCCTCTGTCTGTTATGACTTTGTACATCAGTGGGCTGATATGAGTTTAGTTTTATTTAGGTGATAACCCTTGAGTATTGCTATTAATTACAGTGATGCATGTTGGGTTTAGATCATGTTCTTGGAAAATTGATAATTTATTGGATTTGTTCTGCATAAGGGTGAACTCTAGCTTATAATAACATTGAAGTTGAGTATTTTAGTTGATTATGAGTCTGTTTTGGATTTCAGTCTTTAGTGAGGTTTATGGTTGGTTATTTTTACTGTTGGATTTATTATTAGTCATTGAAAATGATTTTGGACCTTGTTTGCTAAGGTTAATTGAAGCTATTGTTTTGTTATGGAACTTGAAAATCTTAGTTTAAAGATGTGTTGATTGAAGTGGGATTTATCAATGTTAAGTAAATGAGATTTTGGATTTTAGAAAACTATTGAGGTGTTCAAAGTTGGATTTTGAGTTTAAAGAATGTTGTTAGATGAAAGTTAGAAATTTTATTGGAATTCTTAAATAGGGTTGGTTGGGCTCCTAGTCTAGTATAGGACCCTCCACTTATTTTTTTTGGGATTAATTTATGAATTTTCGCGTTGGTATATTTGCTAGGCTTGGATGATTTCAGCGAGTGTGATACGATTCTTGCATAATTGGTTGCTCTGGTTGGTAAGGCAGACCGTCGTCGAGGTTGGGATTTCTATACCTCTTGCGTTATATTGCATCGTATCCCGTTTTCAAAAATAATTATTTTATAGAATACCACATTGAAAAATGACGGGAACTGTTCGACAGCACGTCCGTTTTTATTAGTAGTATGTTTTCTCAAGTTTAATTCCGTACATGGTTTGAGATTTATTGTGCACATGTTGAGGGATGGATCCGCTATCCCCTTTGATACCTTCTGCTGCATGAAGGTTGATTGTTTAACGTGCAAAAAATATAGGTGGGGCATTGGTGACGTGTCCTCATGTTGAAACTCCTGAAAGTCGTAAATCTTGTATGGGAGAGTGATGACGTCTCCTTGGGTCGCAAGCTCCTAAACCTGGCCAGGATTTGTCCCACGGATCAGACGGTTGTCAATCGCTGGACTTGTTTATCCTAAATCCACATATAGCGAGCAACTGTATCCATTTGATTTGATTATACGATTATATGATTATACGAGTTGTGTCGTGCAGCCAGGTGTGCCGGCAACTCTGGTGACATACGGAATCTTTGGATCGTCGTCATTATTCTTGCCTCATAAGGTGTTGTCATCAACGGGTGAACACCTCTTCTATGTTGTGTGGCGGGTGAGTCCATGAGTGACCACCCCTTTTCACTGATGACGTTTTCAATTTGGAAAACGATGATGGCCTATTTTATGAGGTATAGTTGTCTATGTATACAACGAGTTTTCGATTAAAAGCCTCATCGATGGCCATGGGCCAATTTGATAAAATGATAACGAGTTTTGAAATGATTTAAAATTCATGTACGGATAAAAGAGAAACATAACCTTGTTTTCGAAAATAAAGAAAAACCAGTTTTGCATGAGCTGCATCTAGTATAGCTATATATTACTGAGTTAATCACTCATCCCAAACGACTCCTCCCAAAAACTATAGGTAAATGCAAGAGCAGCTAAAGATTTGGATCAGAAGTGTTCTTTTATTTCCCTTGAGCGATTATTATCATTTGGTGAGGATATTTATATTTTGGATCTATAAACCTTAAATACAGTTGGTTTGGATTTGTTACACAGTACTTGGATTAGATTTTAATTTATGCACCGTCACTTTTTCATGATCCCTACTCGGACCTATGCCCATACTTTTTGGGCCGAACTAAATATTATAAGTCTTCCGCCAAAACTCACGCCTTGGGCTGGGTGATCGGGTTCTCTATGAGGATTGGGTCGCCTGACCCGGCGGTTCTGTTAGGCCCGTCTTCGGGTCGTGAAACAATTTTATGGTATCAAAGTTCAAGGTTCTGAATTCCTAAGTAGCGATCACTCTGGAATTTAATAGTGTAAAATAAGGTTCTACCTACTGTGCACAAATCAAGTTTTCTAACCAAGTGGGAATTTATTTTCTCTGAATTTTTAAAATACCATTGAGGAGGACATCTTGTGGTAAATTAGAAGTGTAGTTTTGATCTCATTGTAGCAATGATTGATAGTTTACAGAACTTGACCAATAATAGTTTTGCACATGAATATGATAGGATAAAGATGATGTGTTTCCAAGAGTTTGTTAGAATGAAATATGTAATGTCTCGAATTCCCATATTGAAATATCATGTGTCTAGTTTAAATTCTAAACCTAATTTGAATTCAAAATTTGTGTGGGTTCCTAAAGGAACCAAACCTATAACAAATGGACCAAAAATGGTTTGGGTACCAAAGATTGAAAAATGATTTTTGTTGTAGGTTGGAGGTTCTCACAGGGGGATTATTGGAGATGGATACTTGAATATCCAATAAAAAGGGAGAAGCTTCAAGAAATACCTCAAATGTGGAAAAATGGAAATACAATTATCTTGGAGGTACACAATTTCTTTGTTTGTGAAATTTGACTTAGATTATTATTTAGACTTTGATTGGTTGAAATTCCTTTTGGAATCAATACTATAGATTTTGATTAGGAATTGAATTGGATTAAATTGATATTTGATTCTTGATTCGATTTAACTTTGTTAGTAGAATATTTTTCTTAGATTCATTGTTAGCATTGATCTTTTTGTGTATATAGGTTGAAATTTGCTTTATTTATTCAATTAATATTTTGATGATAGAGTTCCGACAATTTGATCTCTAGATTAGAAATATTGGTTTGTATGGATTGTTGGATGTTTTTGATTGTGAAAATTTGGTTTCCCCTTTGGATTGATTTAGCTATGGATAAAAAGGAGAGACATAAAATGCTTAGACAATTGTTTTAGCTTTTGAGATCTTAGAATACTCCCATGATTTCGATTTTGCTTTAGTGATAAAATGGGAGAGTTAGCTTTTAAAAGATAATTGATTGTATTGTTTCCAATCTTGTTGTTTATGCTTCGCTTATAGGTTAAACTTTGATAAGTCTCATTTATTCTAAATTAATTAATGCTAAGGGAGAGAAAAGTAAATTTGTATAGAGTTATTGATTTGCCTTTAAAAATTGTTAAGGTTATTACGTTTTGATATATTTGCTTCCGCTAGATTAAGCTTTGATAATTCTCCTTGAATTTGAATTACATTTAGTTATTGATAAAAGGGGAGATAAAAGTTTTAAAGACAATTGATGTGTTTTAATTTTGAATTTCCCCATAGATTGAATATTGTTAAATGATTTAGGTGGAGAAAAATACAAATGTTTTAAGTTTGATTAGTTTGCTTCTGCTATTGATTTAAACTTTGTTAATCCCCATTGATTTTATTTTAATCATTGATTCAGGGGGAGAAATTAATTTGGTGTGATTTAACTTGTATTTCCCCAAATGTTTTTGCTTTTTTGTTTACTTAAAAAGGGGAATAACTTTTGCAATTGATTTTCAAATTGATACCACTATTTATCTTTAGTTTGAAATCTCTAACTGATATCAATAGTGACTTTTATTTTGAAATCTTTAAATTGGTTATTTCTATTGATTTTAAACTTTTACAATTGGAATCTATCTTGGATTTCCATTTCCAATATTTTGACTATGTGCAATAATTTAGGGGGAGAGAAATGTTTTTAACTTGAATATCGTTGAAAGATAGATTATATCAATTAATATTTTTGAGATTGATTTTTAATACCACAATTGGTTTAAACTTCTAAAATTGGTATCATTACCTTTTCTATTACTTCAAATCTTTAAATTGGTATCAATTCTTGATTTTAGGTTGAACTTCAACAAATTGGTATCATTTCAACAATTGGAATCATTGGACTTATTTTTTTTCAATTGGTATCATTTATAAAATTATTTTTGTTTTGGTATCAATGAAATCATTTTTCTCTACAATTGGTATAATTTTTTAAGGATTTTCATTTGATATCATATTTAGTTTCTCCAACTATTTGATTTTGTGCATAATGATAGGGGAGAAAAATTTACTTTCAAAATTTGAATTTATCCACGGATTGTATTTCAATTGGTAGATATTTTGATTAAACTTGGATGTTTCATAATTTTTTATTGCATTCCCTCTAATGTGCTAGTTGATAAATTTATAGGGGGAGAAATTTATGAAGTTTTTTTTTATTATTGCTCTAAGGGAGAGAGCAAAGTTTTCAAATTAAAATATATCCTCTATTGGTTGTTGTTGTGTTTAACTTATGGGGAGAGATAAGTAAATTGATTTTAATGCTAAATTTGATATATCTCATAGAAAATTGTTTTGGATTTCATTTTGAATATACAATTGATATCATATTATGCGAAATTGATTTGATTTCAACTTTGGATTTACAATTGATATTAATCCTTGAAAAACTTGTTTTGCTTCAAATTGTCAATTATCAATTAGTATCCTTTGTTAATCTCTTAATTCTTAAATTGGTATCTCTTGTTAGAAATTGAAACTTTGTTTACAATTCTTGATCATTAAATGGATTCTTATTCATTCATTTAGTATCATTTTAGAAAATTAAAATTGGCTTACTATTGATAGTCTTAAATTGGTATCTATTTCTTGGATCTTAAAATAACTTTTATTTCCTACATTAGGTATCGATTTCTTGAATCTCATTTTTTTTGTATCTATTACTTAGATTGTAATGCTTAGAGTATCCTTCATATATGTTCAGACTTTATGACAAAAAAGGGAAAACTATTTTTGATTGAATATTTTCTTGTGGTGGTTTTTCAAATTGGTATAATCTTTTATACCACAAATTGAATTTGAATGCTTAATCCCTCCAATAAATTGTGTATGCTTAATGGAAAAAGGGGGAGAAGACTTTTTGTTAGAAATCTTTATGATTGTGGGTTTCACAATTGGTAACTTATTTTTAACCACATGAAATTTATATTGAATGTTTTTATTGTGGTTTCTTCTTTTGGAATCTCTATTTATAACCACAACTTAGAATTGAATTGAAATTGTGTTTTGAACTCTAATGCTTATTCCTTCATTATATTCATGTTGACAATTTTAAAGGGGGAAATTTTTTATTGAAGAATCTTGATGATTTTCTTTGATAAAATCCTTGTTTGTTTCTAGACTCCCTTCCTCTAGCAATTCTTTTTAATTATGACAAAAAGGGGGAAAAATGTATATAAGTTGTGATATATTTTAGGAGGAGTTAAATAGTATGTCGCATGAGTTAATTGCTTGATAAATTGCATAACTTAATTGGAGAAATCTAATATGCAATATTTATATGCAAATGCTTAGTTGTATTTTGGTGATAACTAAAATGTTGATTAATTTAATAAATCAATAAGTTGTATTTTAAGTTATATTTGATATTTTTTTGGATATTATTCTTATCCTTTTATCATAATATTTATATCCGTGATTATTGGAAATACCTTAAAAATGGGTATTATTAATGTGCTAACATGTTTACTTGAGTCTATGTAGTGTAACATATTATTTTGGGACTCAGTATAGTTCAAGGTTTAAATTGGAGTGAGGCTTGGACGAGTGCATATGAGGGAAGTTGTCCAAATATGGTTTCTAGCGTTTTCAGACTCATGCGGACGAGCCCGGACGAAGAAGATTTGAATCTGTCATTTTATGGGACTTTTCGGATGATAGAGGATGAGAGTGAGGATGAGGACATGCATCCTAAAGTGGAGTCCAGAGTTTTAGGATGATAGAGGATGACAGTGAGGACGCAGGGAATGCATTCTAGAGTTTTAGGATGCACGCGGACGACCAGAGTTTGAATTTGTATTTTTCCTATGGTACTTTTAGGACGCACGCGGATGCATGCGGACGACCTGAGTTTGAATTTGTTTTTTCTGGGTGACTTTTCGGATGATAGCAGACTACTAAGCGGATGAGGACCACGTCTGAAAAGTCAAGATTTTGCCAACAGACGAATTTGAGCAACTATTTTCTTCAACGGTCACATGTGGACGTCCGAATACTTTTAGGATGTCCGAAAAGTCCGTGACCTATAAATAAAGGATCACTCCAAGTTCAACGTAACGATCGGATGTTCGAGGTGAAGCCCTGGCAAAATCAATACTCAAATAATACACACTGAGCATTGTAAATCCAATTCTCCCCAACCCATAAACTTATGAGTTATATTTAGGAGAATTTGGATTAGATAGATTGTGCGTTAATTTCCATATTCTATATTTGCGCTAAATTGTAAATGGTGATTCCCTAAGAATTCAGCACACAAGGATGACAACCCTAAATACTCAACGACTCGATTGAACAATCGAACGTTCAATCAACAGGTGACTCTCCGCAATAGTTAAATTTAGGTTGATGACTGGTAATAGTAAAAGGGTGATGCCCTTAGAATTAGTATTTGTAAACGGTTTAATTGACACCCATAAGTCAATTAGTTTGTGGATCTCCAAGTGGAACTTTGAGCGCGGACGTAGGTGAGTTTGCTGAACCGCATAAACAATCTTCTGTGCAATTCTCTATTCCTTACTCTTTACATTATTGTTTTTAATTGAATGTGTTATTTGTAATAAATCACTTAGGGATAGTAAAACAAATATCGCACGAAAAAGTTAGAATGCTATATTCATCCCCCTCTATAGGCGTATATCGATCTTACAAAGCAAAGAATCGAAGAGAAGGCCACAGACGTCCACAACAAATTAAAGGTGGACCGAATGGGGCTCACCAAAGTTGAAAGGTATGGGTATGCAAGACTTCATCCAAGCTTGTCCTAAAGAAGAGAACTATAGTGTCCCAGCAGCCACCCCCTTAGATGTACAGCCTCCACCCCCCTCAGTGGCTCAGCCAACCCACTCAGAGGAATAAAATCTAGCATCGTCTCTACTGCACATTGAGGATGATGCTCTATAGTTGATGACTTCGCCCCCTTTTCAGTCATCTCATTTTATATCGATGCCTAAGGAGATTTTTGGCTGGATACATAAAATGGAGGAGCTCCATCAAATGGTGTTGAATAGAATACAAATGATGGAGGAGCATCTTCAAATAAGGCTGCTCTAAATTAAAAAAATGGGTGAGCAACGTCAAATGGGGATGCTCTAAATGCAAAAAAGGAGCAGAGAGGAGCCCCTCTAGCAACCTCTCCATCATCCTCTTCCGCAACGGAAACCACAGACCATTTGTAAGTCATTTACTTTTTACGCAAAGTCCATTATTTACTTTATTTGTATGCAACGTAATAACGTATATGAAATTTACAACACCAATATCCTCAAAAGCAAACTTATTCCTTCTGCCGTGCTTGCCAAGGTGCAAGAGACATATGCATCGGGTGGATCTCAGACTCTGCAATTGAAAATTGTGCGCATTGGTTATCTACGTATATCTGCACTTATTCATGACTTATTAGTTTGACAGCCTCTTTTCAATGTTTTTGCAGTCAGGTGAGCTGATGGATATTTTCAAGAGGTATGTTTTTTGAAATACTCGGAAGAACCTTGAGACGTGCGCAATTATTTCGGAAAGCTGGTCTAAGATGAGTACACCATCACTGAGATCATCTTCCCGCAGCAAAAAAGGACGACAAACACAGTGAGAATTACGTTATGTTACATTAAGTAGTTCTAAAGGTGTTATATTAGTACTCATCTGTGCATTGCGTTCTTTATATGTAGTGCTATGCAGAGAACGAAGCAGAATACTTCCAAGTTCAAATGGAAAAATAGTTCCTTACACTGAGGTGGGTTCAAGTAAACTTCTCACTTTTCCGATTTGTCTTTCATGTTTCAGTAGTTTTAATGCGTGCTTCCTTTGCATTTCAGTTACACCCAAAGCAATCATGTTTTCTGTCGTCCGTAGACCTACACACTCACTTCTCTCACCTTGGCGGATCGTAGTCAATCTGTGGTAGATCATTTGAGGATCCGTTGCAGACCATCAAACAATCCATCGCGGCACAGTACATGACCCAACGCGGATCGTTATTTTTCAAAATATTATTATTATAATATTGATGGTCTGCGGTGGATTAAAACGATCCCCGACGGATTGGCTATGATCCATGGCGGATTAAAATGATCCGCGGTGGATTGTTCTGTGCCCTAGTAATCGGCGACGTTTGGTGCAATGTTAGAGTATAGCTCAACGGCGATGTTATGAGGGTTAAGTACTATGGTTTTCTTGTCGAGCAAGACGAAGTATTCGATTTTCATAAATTTGGGAGCTAGAAAGAGGTGAAAGAGTTGGAGTCTAGGTTTCGACCATTGTCGGTACAGTTATAGGACTTCAAGTGGTCTGAGGCGCTCTTGTAATTGTACTAACAATGGCCGAAACCTATCCTTCAACTCTTTTTAGCTCTCAAATTTACGAACATCGAATACTTTGTCTTGCTCGACAGGAAAACCATAGTACTTAACCCTCAGAAAATCTCCGTTGAGCTATACTCCAACATTGCATCAATTTTCACCAAGGATATTGTGGTTCAGGGTCAACTTGCCAGACCGCATCGTTGAGTCTTATTTACTAGGGAACATGCATAGGAAAACGCTCGCATACATCAGTTGAGGGCTGCCTACTAGGAAGGATGCATATGGCGGATGCACGCCTCGAAAATGCAAGGTGAAATGACGTTTCAAATAAAGTCATATAACGACATGCCTCTGCAAAATGGGTGGCAAGTCAAACTTTGGTTTTGCATCCGACACCTATATGGAAGGAACATCAGATAATGAGATTGAGTGAGCAAATGTACAAGAATCAATATATGTACGGTGTGTCGAAACTAGATATATATCATCTACAACATTTTATTCAAAGCAGACAGTTGGATGTTCATCAGGGAACAATACAAATGCTGGATGTGGGTAGATCACACTGATTCTTAGTGCACATGTACATTATATGTTTATAGCGGAATTGATAATTTGGTTTGCGACTGTAATGCACATATGTACGATATGGATGTAAACAATTAAGTTGATGTTTATGTTTTACTTGGATGATATCTGTTTGGAAAAAATCTGGCTTGGATAATATATGGTTTTTTATAATGTCATAAGGGGGATAGACTAAAAACAAGGGAAACTATTGAAAAATTTTCAATTTTTTGAAAGAATAATTGACTCATACCATTTCATTCATCAACAAAAAATAACTAACATGTTCATTGCAACTATTTAAGTAACTTGTGCATAACACTGAAATATACGAGGTAAGGGAAATCTGTCTGTTTGCCGCAAAAAGTTGATATTCCGCCTCAGACACACATTGGTCTGCTGCAGAATGTATGACTGTCCACAACAGATACACAACATACCGTGACAGGAAGTCAATTTTCTGCAGTGGAGAGAAAGCATGGTCGATCACAAAGTACAGATTCAAAATTCAAAATTTCGTTCAAAATTTCATCATTAATTACAATTTAGTTACAATCCAAAATGAAGTACAGATTTAAAATTCGTTTACAGATTCAAAATGAAGTACAGATTAAAAATTTCATCATTAATTACAATTCAAAATACAGTACATATTCAAAATTTCATTTACAGATTGAAATTTCATCATTATATTGGTTTCGACACATCGTTAATAGTTACTTTGATTGTGCGTTGTCTTCTCTAATCAAGGTAGGTTGAGGTCCACACTTGTTTTTGTTTGTGTTTGTGGACCTTGGGAATCATACTCCTGCATAACACATTGCGAACAAATAAAATTAGCATAGTTTAAAATATAACACATGAAAATGTAAATGCAATATTGTGCTCACTTGTGTCTCGGGAACTATGTTGAAAACTGTCATGGGGACTGTCTTGGGGTCTACGTTAGAAACTGGCTAGGGGGCTGTCTCGGGGACTCTGAAACTCATAAATGTGCCATCCGACCTTCCTCTGCCACATCTACTGCCTCTGGACCGGCATCCGTCCCATGCACTAGACTTTGGGCTTCCACCTTCGAAAGTGCGGGAGTTGCACCCCACACCAGCCACAAGTCATGTTTAGATGTTTGTTGGGTAGCACCGTCTCGCTTGAGGCCTCATCCACATCCCATATTCTCCATTTTCTTGGTCATCCAAGATGTCTCTTAAATGGGGGTGGCGTAATTGGATAAAGATGCATCACTGGAGGCCGCATTATTTGTCCACTGATGGGGTAGACAAAGTGGGAGTACATTGCGATGTATATTTCCCGGTGGTAGCACTCATGCACAAAGTCCTCAAGAGATCTCTTCATGAATTGCATATACGTGACTACATGGACACATAAGATGCCAGTCAACTCCCACCAGTAACAGTTACAAGTATGCCTATCCAAATCAACACGGTACTTTTCGTTACCATTGTTGACCTCAAACTGGGTAGTGCCTGATAATTGGGGACTCCAATTTCGACCTGCAAGTTATAGTCTGGCAAACCAATTTCTGACCTGCAGACACAAAAGGTCCGTCAAGTGCGCCATCTTTTCATTTTTTTAATGATCCTTCACTTGATGCCCTTTTGTATGATCTTGAACATACTGAGAATCAGTTTGTCTTGGGCTGGTAGAATGCAGGCGTTGAAGGACTCACTCAAATTGTTGAGGCTTATGTCGCACTTTATGATGGAGCAAAAGACATGTTTGTCCCAAAATCTTACATTTATTCCTCGTAGATAGTTGTGGGCCGTCGGGTCAAGCAAAAATCATTTTTCTATCTCTCTCTCTCAAAGTGCCTCTCTGTTGTGGCTCTAGAAGTGGCTCACATTGTATCATTAAACAACCTCCCTTTAAATTGTTTTTGAGAATTGGCATACATGTTTCGAATGCAAAACCGATGGTCTGTTTGCCCTGCCACCTCTCTAACAGCTGGCACCAGCCCCTACAACGATTCACAGTATAAGTCAAACACTTGTACACAACGCATAACATAAACACAGAAGGCAAAAGCAATCAACCACACCATACATTTTGTCCCTATTTTCTGTTTCAACCACTGCCACAACAATAGGATACATTCCATCATTCCCGTTGATGGTGATAGCAGTGAGCAGCTAGCCCAGAGTCTCTCCCTTCAAGTGGCAACCATCCTAGCAAATAACCAGCCTATCACAGTTCAACAGGCCGATCTTACATGCAGCCAATACATGTACATCCTTTTAAATGCACTCATCTCTATGTGAACACGCACCGAGCTTCCATGATTAGACCTTTGAATCTCCTCGGCATAGAACTAAATGAGCTTGGTGTGATGTTGACGTTAAAGTCCTTCATGACTATCTCAATTATGGAAGAAAAGTCTCATTCGGCCTAACTTTTAAATCTGTCTAAGTAATGTGCTACCACCCATTTGGCAGAGGCATGAAGGATTTCCATCTTTCTCGAGCAAGTGTGAACGTCGTTGTAGCACTTTATTTGAAATGTCATTTCACCTTGCATTTTTTAGGCTTGCATTTGCCACGTGCATTCTTCTTGGCAAATAGCCCTCAACCGATGAGCATCACTGTGGTTGAATTTTATCACGTACCCATTCTTCAACGCATGATAGACAATTTCTTCTCTAATTTTATTGAGTGAACTATACTTCTTGCTAAGACCTATACCAGCGAACGTGCATTCTGCTCGTGGTGGGCATCTAGGCTTACTCTCGGCCATGTCTATGTTTTCGTCACTACTGGTTTTGCATAATGAATGGAGCTCCTCCTTGTCTAAAGTTGCTGAGACAGAAAGCACCACTATAACAGTTTCGTCTCTAATTGCACGTACTTCATTTGGTACGTGTGTCAACGTGGGTCCCACTTCAACTCGGTAATTAATAACATATTCCTCGACACTCTAAGACGCCATTTGGTGTTCAACAAATGCTTTAATTTCACCAAAAATGTGGTACAATTCAGCTCTCACAGATCTCTAGGGTTCGCTAATCGCTGAGAAAATCACTCAGAAAATCGCGAGAACTGTAGTATGAATTTATACAAGGCAGATGATGCAGTCAATCCACGGTGGATCATTATTAATCTGCTGCGGATTGTAGTCAATCCACAGTGGATCATATATGATCCGCGGCAAACCATCAATATAATAACGTTATTTTTAAAAATAAAAATTCATGACAGAACAATGGACGATCCGCCATCGACCAAAGTCAATGCATTTAATAGAAAACGTAACTGTGGTATTTGCTCCGTCCATTTTTTATAGTTCAGTAGTTATTTTGTTAACAAAAATAATTTAATAATTGACTTGTCATTGATAATAAAGTACGATGGTTGATTTGTCATTTTTCCCATAAATATTTCTATGATGTTGACTTAAAGTGTGTGTCAAATCATTAATTTATCACATTTTTTCACCATGCGTACCATGCAACTAGGGTTTTGCATACATTACTTAAAATATTAAGAAGATACTTGAATATGGTTCTTCCCATAAAATACATATACACCATAATTAAATTTTAAGTTAATAAGCCATAACAACATCACTCCCAAATCTGCCATGAAAATTTCATAATCTGTCACGACTAAAAAAAAACCCACAACAAAAGAGAAGAATCTAATTTTTGGGAGAATTGAACTATCTAACCCTCATTGGAAGTTAATAAAATTGTAGCGGAAGATTGAAATATCAAAATGAATTAAAGTAGTCATACCCCAAAAATGTGGGCTAACACAAACAATTCCAACTGTGACAAAATATATAATGTAATAGTAAGTCTAATATAAATGACTATGATATATGCAAACTCATTCTCATGTTGGTTGATGCAAGTCTCTTTGACTATGACTTGAGAAGAGAAAGCCAGTTGATGTGAGTTAACTAAATTTCATAAAGGTTCCAAGTGAAGTATTTTGAAAATGTAACTGTGCATGCACTAAAGAAAACCATGTATAAAAAATGAGAATATAATCGTTATCCAAAACTAGTTCTAAGAACAATTAGTACAACAAGTGTCTGAATGATCCACTATATTGTGGTAAATAATAAAAATAGGCCATTAGTTTCAATTAGAAAACATCAGTGAAAAAGAAGCCATCACGATCTCCAAATAGATTATGTCATAGGCATATGGGAAAATACGATACTCGGAGATTGCAATGTGAAACAACCATGATTAGGTCTAGTGATTCCCACCCATGGACACAACACAATAAACTATCCCATTACTCTATTTGAGGAACAAACAAATACTTTCTCGAACGATCGAATGTGCACATCAAACAATGATTATCTTTCAAGCCAATCAAACCAGTACACATGACCATTATGGTCATTAGATAAAAATAAAGATGCATGTACAAAGTAAACGTGAGAATGAAAATGTACACATATGATAAAAAGCAACATGTTGTAATCAGGACATGTCATATAGATAATGAGATAACATCTCAAAATAAGTTTTACAAAAAACCATAATATGCACAACTAAAAGATGTACCACAGATTCTCTCCATTTATAATCGAGTATAGAGATTCTCTAACCATATTTTTAGTACTTGTTTTGTAGGCGATCAAGGTAAAGAAAATAATCAAATCATCATTTATTTCCACCTACCAATCAAGTCTATCATGAGGATTTTCAAGCTGAAACATAAGTGGAAGATTAAGCATGAGCTTAACGAGAACATGCAAGTTCATTTTGTGTTGTTCAAGAACTTAGTTATCTTTTAAGGATCTTATTCATTTTATTTTGGTTTATTTAATTTTTGTTGTTGCAAGCTATTTTAATTCCAGCTAGAATGAGTGTTTTAGGTTGAAGCCTCTTTTAGGCGAGAAGGATAATAAGTGTTTGTTTGTGAGAGTGTTTCTATATTGTGTCATTAAGACCTTAACCCTTATTAATGTTCATAGTTATACTTCACTTTGGGACACTATTATGAACTTTTGAATCCCAAAAAATTGAGTTAGCTTATGCTACCATCGCAAATTTCTTGCAAAAGCCACATTTCTCGTATTGTTGCCAATCTTTGTGTGTAAGTATTTCAGAAGTGTGAGTGTTGTGAGTATTGTTTGTGTTTCTTCAACTTGTTGCATCCTCCTCACCTTTTCCTTGGGGGATTCCCCAGCAAGACTGCATAAACTCTCAAACTATAAAGTTGAAGAGCATCCATTTTTTAGCAAGGGTCGCCATTGGACTCAGAGGTTGTAACTAGGCAGCATTCCAAACCAATTTGTATCCTCTCGGGGTATGATTTCTTTTCAACTATGATTTAGACCACGAAACTTGGAGGTATTCTTCTACACTTACTAGGCATGAGGCTGCCCAAGTTTCTGCTTGAAGAATAAATCTTTTGGATGGTTAGTTTCTGCATCCAAGTAAGCAAAGTGTTCAAGTTTGTTGGACTATCGAGGCCAGGCAATTGATGTCCGCTGCGCCAGCCAGTGTTCCAGCGTAATTTGAGTTGTAGATTTCCACTGCAGATATCTGCTCCTCTCCGGATATCTGCTTCCCTAATTTAAAAAGCAGGTGCCACATATGTGCTCCATTTAATGTTACGTGATACTGTATCATGCATCATGTCATAGGGAGGATGTGTCATCATGCATGATGTTAATAGAAATCAAGTAGGGGGTACCACTATGTGCATAATGTGAGGGGAAAAATGTTAAGAAAAATGAAGGAAAAATAAAAGAAAAGGGAGTTAGGGGGCGGATGTGTAGCAAGTCTAGTCTACAATCTAACCGAAGCCCCTCCCTTGTCGGGTATGAAAGTTCTAATTGCAAGTAAAATGTTAGGTCCGATCAACTATATCATACACTTAGCTAGGGGTGGGCAAGAATCGAACCAAACTGAGAACCTGCTCGGAACAGACGATCGGTTCTAGTTTGGTTCTGGTTCTTGGTTCCTAAAATCACAATTGGTTCGGTTCCAGGTTTTAATTTTATTTTTGGTCCGAACCTTGGTTCTTAGTGTTAAGAACCGACGAAACCGAGTGTTGCTTCAAACGAGGGCTTCTGCTTCTATTCCTATTAGCAGTTAGGAAGAGGGCTTCTACTTCAAACGAGGGCTTATGCTTCAAACTGACGGAACCGACGAAAACGACCGTTGTCTCTCTCGATTCTTTCTCAGTTCCTCTAAGTCACGAAGCCATCATCCGAATCGTATCAGTTCAGCAACTGATAAGATTTAAATAAGGGGAATAAATGATGTGGGTCGTTGGGATCACACACGACGCCGTCTTCCCCACGATTAGAGTCGTCCACGCCTCCACTTCCCCACGTAGGACACGACCCAGGGAAGTGAGATCCCTATTTCTTCAGCCCTGCTCCCCTTCTTCTCCATTTTTGGATCCTTCAGGGAGGACTTGGGTTTCCTGCGTGGTTGGAATTGACGGGAGTGCAGCTGTCCGTGAGGAATAAGTCTTCAATAGGTAAGGATTTGGGTTGTTTTGGCCAGGTGGAGGCCCTACACCCAAGTAAATGAGTGCATGTATGTGTAGTTACGTTGTTGAATTGTATAACATCTATAATTGATATCAGCATACTATAAATTTTAGTTTTTGATGATTAGGATATCTCTAAAATACCCTGAAATCCTTCACTGTTCGTTGTTTTCCTGCCACTACTTGTATGTTCTCTTATTGCTTGAAAATATACAATGCTCACTACATCAAGATAGAAAGGGAATAAAGAGAATATATGGAAATGAATGAGAAATGAGAATAAGTTTCGTCAGATATTGAGGGATATTGAGAATGTTGTTTTAGCAGCTAGATACTTGTTGTTTTCATTTTGACTTGAATAAATTGATATCGTTGTTTTCATTGTTTACAGTTTTGTTATAAATATGTTCAGTGGCTATATCTCCTTGATTATGCAAGCATGTATAATTTATTCCATTCGTATTATTCCACTGATTAATATCAAAAGTATGCTCTCTCTGTTATAGTCATGTTTATCTTTATCCCTACTTTTCATAGACATACTGCACTGTCCAATTCTTTATCAAATTTACTGCTATATTTACAATAACAAGCATGTATGAGTTATGAAATTTCTATTGTTCATAGATATTAGTTCCCTGTTATGCATGCTAACATGTATGTTAAAAGTTTACTCATATTAACTCAAAGGATGTTATATGCTAGTATGCATCGCAAAAACTATTTTTGTTCACACTAAGTTTCAAAAGCACAGCCTAAGGTCTATGATTTTTACTGTAATAGTCAAATTAGAAGCATGTTAGTCGTTGTGGTTTCGCTGTAATTAATCGTGTAAACTGCATGTCTTTGCTAAATTTTCTGTGTAAATTCCTGCTGTCTATTTTCTCTTTACAGAACATGATTCGTGTTTATTTTTCATCCAGTACTCTGCTCAGTTGTGTTTAATAGCATGAATCTATGTAATAACATGACCTCACTTAATATTACGCTTTCATTCAATAGTGTGATTTCATTTATGGGCATGATTCTATTCGATAGTATGTTTAACACTCAATTATTATGATTATGCATCGGTTGATGAAAGTAGGTTTTTTGCCATTTTTTTTTATTCGCTATCATTAAGTAACATGATTTGTAGACTCAACTTGTTGTTTTTCGTTGGGAATAATTACCTTTGTTTCAATTAATCGAAAGCATGATCTATAACTTATAAAATTGTGAATCACCACTGTTTTTACTAGCTAAATTAAATACATGATTTATATTTATTGTTGTGGTACATTATTAATTGGTTGAAAGCATGATAGGTCACCTGTTCTGCTGTTAAGTTTATGGCTAAAGCATGTTTCATCGTTTAATTTCGCCGTTGTTATATTAGATAATTGTATGTTGCTCAAATTGCTTATTAGTATGTTTTCATTTAGTAACTTGTTCAATAGCATAACATGGGTTGTAGCATGACTTTGTTTATACAGGATGTCATGTAGATAATATGATATTGCAACATTCTTCACTTTATTCTCCTTATATATGAAGTTGTGCTAATATACTGTAAATTTTTTAAGTATCATTGTTCAATATTCTCGTAAGTACTAGTTGTGTTAGGAGTGTCTTCATACATACATATAATAGAAACAAAGTAGGGGGTATCCCCTCAGGATGGTACTCACATGCATGGTAAGGGAAGTGAAACGATAAAGAAAAGACGAAAGAAAGGACTAAGGGAGTTAGGAGGCGGATGGGTGGCGGTTCTAGCCTGACAATTAGGAAATGCCCCTACCATATCGGGAACGAGACCTAATTGCCCATAGGAGGTTAGGTCCAACTCACTATACCATCCCATACGGGTCTTCTAATCTCTAACTCAAAGTACGAGTAAAGAAATAAAGAAAGAAAATGTAAAGAAAAAATTGGTTTGGGTGGCCCCCATTCCAAAGGAACTAAAAGAGAGACATGCATTTTGTTTTCCCCATTTTCTTACTGAGCAAAAGCTCACGTCCTTACTTGTGGTGTAGGTAATGAAGTAATTGTGCCAGCAGTTGACGAGGAGGCCGTTCTGGTGGAGCCTGTGGCATATCTGGTGGAGGCGTAAGTGGAGTAGTAGTAGTGGTATGGCACTCAGGTGAAGAAAAGGAAACTGTTAATAATAAGGGTTAACGTCAAACAGGGTTTGTAAAAGTTTAATTAACCTTTTCATGTTAAGTTGATTTAGTATTTTGAATTATCAAGATCTTAATTAATTGTTAGTTTATGACATTTTCATATTTACGTTTTCGCAAACTTAATTAAGTATGATTGATTTCTTTGAATTAAGTAATCATTTTAGAAAGGTTGGTAACACTCGAAAATTTTCCGCACTCTGATTTTAAATGTCAAACGTTTTCTAAAAATATGTTTTCCCCCAAAGTTGTTAATTAAAATAAAAGTTGCATGAGTCTTTAAGATAAGTAAAAGTTTCGGGTCGTTACAACCACTCCTGCATTTCACTGTTTCTCGTGGACATATTGCAATACAATGGTCATCCTTCAACTTACAATGGACGTCCTTCATCCTATGTTTGGTGTTCCTCCTATTTGCTAACACACTCCAAACACAATTAACTTATAAATATTTTTCATCCTTAATGCGACATATATTTCAACTATTCAATCCAATATGAACAAAATGACAAAATCATAAATTTGAGCACAAAAGTATCATCATATATCACACTAACATAAAAAATTTCTGGTCATTACAATCCACCCCGCTATTTAAAATTTTGTCCTCAAAATTTGCTTGCACAAATAATTCTAGGTACTTGCTCCTCATGTTTTCTTCTCTTTCCCAAGTTGCTTATTCAGCAGTGGGGTTCTGCCAAAACACCTTTACTAACAAAACTCATTTACTCTCCTTGACCTTCGTATCTAGAATTTGTATCGGTCGCTCTACATAGGTTAGCGTTGGCTGGATTTCAATCTCTTTGGTTTCCACCACCTTAGAGGAATCTTGCATACATTTGCTTAACATTGATATATGAAAGACGTTCTAGACCCCATCTATTTTGGTTGGCAAGTTGAGTTTGTAAACTGTCTTTCCTATTATCTAGACTATAGGAAAAAGATACAATAAGTATATGACGAAGCTTACCTTTCTTATTGATCATCAACACTCGTTTGACTAGCGAAACCTTCAAAAATACTATGTCACCTTTCTCGAATTCCAATATCCTCTTTCTACTATCCGTATAACTTTTTTGTCTGCTTTGGGCAGTTAGCATCCTTTGTCAAACTATCCTTATAGTATGCATAGTTTGTTGCAACAATTCTGGAGCAAGAAATTGTGCTTCACCAACTTCATCCCAGCATAAAGGACCAACACTTTTTTTCATACTGAGCTTTGTATGGTGTCATACTAATAGTAAACTAATAACTATTGTTGAATGCAAACTCAACGATGGATAATATAATATTCCAACTGACTTGAAATTCTAATACTCATGTCTGCAACATATCTTCCAATTTCTGTATCATTCTCTCTAATTGTCTATCCTTTTTGTAACCCCTTGTAGGGTAAATTTTTTTTCATGTAATTTTTTTTAAAAATTCAATTCATATCTTTGAAAATCAATTCATAAATAAATGGAATTGAATCTTGACTTTAAAAAATAAATAGCGGAAGTCTTTAATAAAATGTTTAATTTAAAACTTAAACGTAGTTAAAGCTTAACATAAAATAACATAAATCATTATAAAAATATCTTAACTTAAATCCAAACATTAAAAAATATAATTTAATAAAAGTCTTTCATATCAAATCTTTCATTCAACATCATTTTCCTCAAGCCTTCATCAACAAGTCAATATTGTTTCAACAACGTCGCAATCTTACCCATGAGAGTATTATTTCAATTGCACCCATAACGTATTTCCATCGTCAAGTATATCATCAAATTTTTTCTCACCTACATCACAAAAGTTTGTCATTGAGCCTAAAACTCAATAAGAGATGCATATGTATATCATGGGCATGAGATGCAATTTCGTAAAAACATGTACTTTTAGTTTTTAGTCTTTCTTTATGTTCTTCCACTTAATAGTCTAATCATTTGGGGTAATTCAGTCTTGGGGAGAGAGTGGCACCATTAGGTCAAACTCAAACTCCGCCTCAAAATAATTATTTACATTTGTTTAGTTTTTCAGTTTTTCTTAATAAAAATGTTTTTCATGATTCATGAGATGTACACATAACCATACAAACAAAACATATACATAATAACCATACGTCTCCACAGTAACACATCTTCGATCAACGTCGTCATGAACATAACAGTATAAAACAATGAAAAATACCCAAACATAATACTTCAATATGATTCCAATCTATTTTCTCATGCAAAGCAAAACAACAATATGTCTCATAAGTTATTACATCATTCTAGTAAATGAAATCAACACAATAATCAAAATAGTAACAGATCCTGATGTACTACAGGGCCCATCAACTCACATTAAGTATACATATTTTCCAACCTTAATGCAAGTGTTCATTTTGTAGGTGTTCATGGAGAAGAGTGCATTAAAAGTCTACTCTCACTATTCTTTCTATCCATCTAGCATCCATATGTACAATGGAGATGTTCAAAGTGAAGAATAAGTGGTAGGTGTAGTACAAATTTCAAGATTTATGAAGACTTTCCAAGTGTGCTTACAATCTAACCTCCGTGGTGTATTTGCTATTTTTAGTAACCTTCACGATCTCATATCAAAATGTAAGCTTCATAACATTTGTAACTGACTTTTTACGCTTTTTAGAAATTGGTCTTTTATTGAATTTAAAGATGATGTGCTATTCTAAAAGAGCCATGAACAAAGAGCTAAAATTCAGCCAAAGAAGCTCCATCATCCTTAGTTGGAGTTAAGACCAAATCCACTTGGAAAATGAACGTGAAGAGAATTTCCATGGACTCATTGCTGCATTCACGATTTGGGGAACTATTTTAAAATTATATTTAGTTATTTTATTGGTTTCAAAATGTCATGTGGTGATGTCAGTCGGTTAGAGCATGTTTTAGCCAAGTAAATGTTGTGAGGGCATTTTTGGTAATCTTCCTTTAGGACACAAGCCCTAATTTCATGGTGAAGTTTTAAGCTCCTTTAGGGCTGGTTTGTAGATAGTTTTGAATCAGCAAAAAGAACCCTTTTGAAAAGGTTAGAGTTTCTTCCACAAATCAACCATCTCCCTTGGTGTTCCCCGAGTGGATTTTGTGTCAACAATTGAATCACCGTGTTTCTTATCAGCTTTGTGGTGATTTCTCTTTTACCTATCCCTTCCTACATCTTCTTCCAGAGGTGGACATCCTTAGTGAAAGAATAGAAAGCTTGCTAAGACCCAAGTTGGAGTGCTTCCACCATTGAAGAACATTGAACGAGTTATATAATCCGCCATTTTAGGTCTATTTTTCTTTCCATAACAACCGCTTGCATCAAAGGGCTTCCATCCATTCACACATCCGTGGTGCATCACATCCTCAATTAACGCCTTACATTACAGTAACACATCTTTGATCAACATCAAATAAAACTGAAACACAAGCGTGAATGTCATCTTCTGAAGCACAATGTCGTGCTTCTCTCTTTCTTCATTGAAAATAGACTTTGGCTTGTTAGATGTCCTGTAATATCTCAAATTTTTGTTATGCTAAGCATATGTCTTAAGTGATAATTCAAGGGTATTTGGAGCTAAAATGGACGATTAAGGTATTAATCAAGAGAAATATATTGGATGAAGTGAATTATGATGCTTGAATTATGTTCATATTTAGTTTAGGGAAACGATTAAGGTTATGGAGAATTGTGTGATAATATTTGGAATTAGATAAGACAATATGAATTAGATTGATAGTTAGTGAAATTAGTAGATAAAATATATTTGGACATATTTAGATATTGTATGGATATTATAAGGACTGAAAGCTTGACAATAATAAGGTTCTTAACAGTTATTGGAATTTGACTTCGGTAAATGTGAAGAAAGAATAGTGGAACATATACTAATAGTTGGTTTAATTGATATGAATTTTCAAATATTTATATATATATGGATTTAGTGCATGTTGGTCTTGGATATAAGGTTTGTTTATATTATACAAGAATAAATTGGAGAGTTAGAAGATAATAGCTAGAGTTATGAGGAGTAATATTATTAGTTAATAATGCAGTTATAAGGTCATATAAATATATATAGTTTAATGATATATATATCACATTAAGGAATAACGTGTATATATGTATATTCTGAAGAAGGAAGCTCGCAGTCGTTTGTGGCGATCGAATGGCGAGGATGGGATCGTCCATGGCGATCATCCAACAATTTTGAAGAAGACATGCTGGTGATTGGTGGTCGATCATCCAAAGGAAATGATCGACCGGCGCAATCGACCGCCATTTATGAAGGTCATCGGAGAGGTTTAACTGACGCCTGAAGATGGAGAGACTGTTGTCTGAAGCGTCTGGACGTATAGAGTTGTAAACCCTTGGCCTTCTGTCTTCATCTAGACAATGATGAGGCATTGGTTGTGGCTTATATATATAGAGAGGGAAGGGAACTTGGAGAAGACATAGAAGAAAATATGGGGAAGCTCTGCTAAAATGTTGAGAGAAACTGTGAGGCTGAGGTGTGTGGTCTCTGAAGTTATGTTGAATCTTGAAGGTTTAAGAAAGGTGAAACCATAGAGAGAATGAAGGAGACAATGGGAAACTGTGATTAATGAGTGTTGTTGTGAGTTTTATAGAAGCAATGAAAGAGAATCTGTGAGGAGGCCAATCTTCTACTGTTGTGATTTGAGAGAGAGATGTTGTGTTTTGTGAAGGACAGTAAGGGAGTTGCTTGGTTTTGGAAAGGTTTGAAGGAGAAGTTGTTGTCAAGTGTGGCAGTGAAGGAAATGCTACAATGAGAAGAGGGAATGAGGAGAGGTAGTGAAGGGAATGATAGTGTTGTGTGACTCACAGGGAAGAATTAACAATTGAGGTAAGAAGTCTGATCATAAGAAAAATTAGAGATTTCCTCGGAAGATGTTTGCTGTAGGTTAAGAGCCTGATTAACGATATATGGTTTAAATGGAAAATGGGTTTTAGTTCTGTACTGTTAGTGGTAGCAATCGGGTAGCTTCTAAACTGCTTTATGCTAATTGTTAAATATGGAAACAATTTGCTACTTCAGTTGTTTTAACCTGTTAGTTAATGGTCCTGTCGAAGTGGTTAATAGATATTGTTGAAAGTATGTGTTTTAGATTTGATGGATATACTACTATGGGATTAACATGTTATTGGTTAAGTTATTCTCAGCTTATTAATGCTGTAGTTGTTGGATATGTTGTTGAATGGTAGAGGATAATAATATAGTTAAATATTAGTTTTGGTGTAACCACCCTGTTTTTCGTTTTCCTTTAAAAACTCGCTAAAATTTGAAACTTTTTGTTAAATTCCTTTTTAAGAGAATGTCAGAGTGCCAAACTGGATTGTTAGAAACCTTTTCGTTAAAACATAACGGAAGCAGTTGTAAAATCTTTTGTGAAAACATGACCGATTTATTAAAACATAGCGGAAGGGTAAAACGTTTATAAAGAAATTTTTTTGTTTTGCTCTACTGACACTAAACAATCAAATATACTTTAATTACAAACCATTTTTCTCTTTTGCTCACTTAGCTTGGCCAGCCACAAGCTCCTTCATGTGCAAATTCTTTATCCCTGCTTTAATATATGCTCATTGTCTTTCGCATTGACTCCTAATTCCGTACATTTGTTTTCACATACAAGTACCTACACCTACACCACAAGTAAACTGTAAGCCCAAAGACTTAGTAAGGAAAAGGGTTTAATGCAACGTGAGATGCCTCTATTTAGTCCTTTTTGGAATGGGGGCCACGCAAACCAATCCTTTCATTACGTCATTCGTTCGTTCTTTACTTTACATTAGTTCATTCATTCGTTACTCGTACATCAAGCGAGAGATTGGAGGGTTCATAGGGGATGGAATAGTGGATTAGTCTATCCTTTTACTTGTAACTAGGTCCCTGTTCCCGTCAAGGTAGGGGGCTTCGCCTAGCCACAGACTAGATCCGCTACCCATCTACCTCCCAACTCCCCGTTTCCTTCATTTTCTTAACATTTTACCTCACATAATGCATGCGTGAGTACCGCCCCCGTCGGCACTCCGTATTTATTTCTATTAACATGATGCATGACCATATATTCTCATCCTAGCATGATGCATTAAATCGTAACATTTACAAGCATTGAATTGCGCATATAAAAGAAAGTAAGCAACCATAATTAAGTAACGCACAACAGAGGAGTAAGCAACCATAATTGAATGGTGCATAACAGAGAACAAATATAATTGACAGTGCATAATAGGGAACAATTATAAATTTGAATTGAAACAGTGGATGAGCTGTAAAGAGACGATAAAGCAAACATGCGATGAATTACGATTAATTAAACATGTTCATTAAACTAAGCTAACCTAACATGCTCAGACACTTAGTACGATTAAACTAAACATGCTTACAATCAATAGTTTAAATGAAATGAAAACATACTTTAGACAATAAAAAACTGAAAACAGGAAACATGCTCGTAAATTCGTAATTCTTATTCTAATTGATTAAGCAAGCTTTTATTCTAATTAGTTAACCATACTATAATTAATAGTCTAGTTTATTATCCTCGTCAATTACATGCTCCAGATGATTACATGTTCAAGAAGGAATTACAATTATTATCCTAGATGATTTAAACATGTTTTTATTCTAGTTAGTTGATTTAACATACTAATAATTATTCTAGTTACTTATTATCCTAGGTAGTTGTCCTAGTCAATTTTCATGCATTGAGAATAGTTACAAATTATTTAAGTAAACAACCAATTAGTTACTCAAGCACACTTAATTTAATTATCGATAATTAGTTAATTAAACATTAATTCGCATACTTAGATTAATTACATTGTTTACATGCTCAGATTAACAAAATTAGTTAACATGCTTAATTGATTAACAAATTGGTTAACAGACTCAATTGATTTACATGCTCAGGATTCTAGTTAATTATTGTAGTCATAATCACTTTAGTAAATTAACATGCTCAAGGAAATGATTAACAACTAGTTACTTAACATGCTCAACTTCCAATTAAGCTAATTACTCTAGTTAATTGATGATTAAACATGCGTAACTCCTAATTCAAACAAAATGGCAGAACAATTTACAACAGCACAATACATGCGTTATGAAAGCGATGATAGCTTAATTAACACAAGGAATTTAAACGTAATAGCAAGTCAATAACAAATAACTGAACATTTAAGGAACTCTTAACCTATTCATGCTCCTCATCTTTCACGCATTCATCATTTTACTCTCATCACATTCAGACATTGATCATTCATCACAGAAACTAAGCATTTACAGTAAAGAGAACAACTAATCAGTAAAGAAACATCCACGGAGTATCAACAAAGCAACGTATAGAGTCACAGAACCAACAAGGCAACAAACTAAAGCATTCATTCATAGAATCAACAAGGAAATATCACAGAGCAATTAATAATCTACAGAGTGTTAGCAATCAACAGCAAGGAAACCTACAGAGCATCAACAAAGGAAATATCTATAGCAACCAACAGTAAGCATTTCAGAGACTAACATAAACTCACGCACTCTACTTGTGGGTAGGGCCTCTACTAGCTAAGACACACCTAATCCCTTACCACTATGATGAAGCTACACTCAGGGACAGCATTCCACAGCTCATAGCTCACGGAAGTACACTCTTCAGCTCACACAGCACTAGCTCACAACAGCTTGAGCTTCAGCCTCACTCACGTTTCTCACTTAACCCACCATAGCTAACCCAAAATTCCTCACTTGTCACACACACTCACACAGATTTCCCTCTCTTCAGAAACTCACTCTCTCACAAGAAGAAGACTCACGCTGGGGAGGGAGAAATTGGCAAGAATGCTGGACTAGAATGGAGAGAAAGGCTTATACCTGGGAGAGGAGACAAAATCGTAGACATAGGCGAAGGAGGGATGTGGTCTACGGGCGTGGAGGGAGTCGGTTACCAGGCAAGAGTGGGGGAGAATCACTTATGTATGGAAATAAATGGCTAAACAAATATTTTTCATCATTCTAACTCTAATTTTATTCATAGGTCTGGGCTATTTTGGACGAGTGCGGACGTGCTAGTCTCATCCACATACGTCTAAAAGTCGCTATAACATAGGTAAATTTGTACATTCGGATGCAAGGAGGCATCCACATATGTCTGAAAGCATCCCAAAATCATACAAAGTCGAAACCACCCCATCCGCAAGCGTCCACCCTCGTCCGACGTCGTCTGAATTCACCATTTGGATGAGGATGGAGTCCAAAAAGAGAGGCAACTCATGTCCAGAGTCGTCCACATAGGCCATTCATATGTGAAATGGCGTCCGTAGCCCACATCCGCATTCATCCGAAAGTGTCCAAGATTTGGACAGATTCGATTCGAACGCAGCCATCTGCTTCCGCATGTGTCCGGTCTCGTCCAAAACCTCACGACACATGGGAAGTCAGGAGGTGAAATCACGTCCTGAGTTGTCACAATCCTTCGGTCGATGTGCAATGCACTTGCGGACGACACGTCTCGTCCGTATGTCGTTCGCAGGCGTCCAAAAACGCCCCAGAACAACATTTCCTCACCTTTTCCTACTTAACTTCCATCACATAACACTTTCCCCATAAATATACATCACAAAATAACACGTACAAATAAGAAATGTAATATCCTACTTACCCCATCATTAAATTACATCGCATACACGGAGAAAACGTTATCGGGTATACTCCCTTGACTTAACGCTCCGACTACGTCCTTGGTAATACCCGATAATTATCCAATTTTGAAAGGTCGGGGTATTACATTTGGAATAATTAGGAAATATTAAGTAATGATTAATTGAAAGTATTATGTATGTTAGTTGAAAGATGAGGTTGGAACTCCATATTAGGATAGTTAAGATAGAGGAATTATTCTATTGGACATAAAGGAGAAGCTATACGCTATTAGGAAATTAATTTATCAAGTTAGGATTGACAATTATTCCATTGATGCTGAGTTTATTAAACTGTTATGATTGATGAATAGGTTCTGTGAAGAAGAAACTCTAAGTGGTAACTCGTTAAAGCTAAAGACTCCAGGTAAGTAGTATTGCATGTGTTTTATCCGAAAGGGCCTACATCACGGGAATTAAGGAGTGTTTGTTTGATGCTTGTTTACTGGATGTATATGTTATGTTATAATTGGAAATGTACTGTTGAATGATTGCTTGTATGAATTGTATATTTATTATATTTAAGTTCAGTTCTTTAGTTAGGAAATTGTGCAAATTTTGAGGCTATAGTAACAGATACGATAGATAGAATTCTACGTTTTCACCATTGTTCTTATGATATGCAAAAATGCAATTGTGACTGAATTAAACGTAATAAACAAGATCATTTGGGTGAGTTCGGAAACTGAAGAGGTTGCGCTCACCCCAAACTGTAATGAAAACAAGCTTGTTGGGTGAGTTCAAAAACTGAAGAGGTTGCTCTCTTCCAACAGGTAGGTGAGTTCAAAAACTGAAGATGTTACTTTCACCCCAAATGTAAATAAACATAAACAAATCCACGTGGTGAGTTTAGAGACTGAAGAGGTTGTTCTCACCCAAACGTGAATAAATATGAAGAAAGTAATAAAAGAGATATTTAAAGGAAAAATCAATAGTATAGGAAAACTCAATGGTAAAAGACAGATAAACGAAACAGAAAACTGTATGTGATTAAATAATATTGCATGAGCACGTTTTACTTTTATACTACTTACTGAACGTTCTGTTGATAGTCAGGTCCTGTGATGTAGGTATGCATGGATTGGAGGATAGATGCAGTTGATGAGGCGTTTGTACATTGCGGGCTTGACAGCTGGTTAGGCTAAAAGATTAAAGAAGAAATGCAATGATTGGTAATAACATTTTTGAGGAAAGTGAACCTTTGTTATTGTATTTCATTTTATTAAGAAAGTTTTCAAATTGTGTTTAATTCTTTTGGTATTGTAAATACAAGTTTTTCGCTGTTGTAAATGTTTTAATGCTTTACAGTATGACATGTTTTAAGTAATAAATGGTTTAACAAAAAGGAGTTTATATATGCACTTCTTATTTAAACTAGTTTCCAAAAGAAAAGTCTTTTGCTGTGAATTTTGATGAAAAAGTCTTCATAATTGTAAGTTTTAAAATGTAAGAATAACTAGGATGTTATATCTCCCCTTGCTAGTAGCACTAAATTTTAAGTCTTTAGCTAGACTATTTCTTATCAAATGATCAAGTTGACTCGTGCAAGGAGATGGAAGTTTTCTCCTTGCTAAAGGCTCCTCCATGATATATCTTCAATCATTGACCATTGACCTTAAAGGTCTTCTTGATATTCATGTCACGTATCTCCACTGATTCGTGATGATAGGCTCCAACAACTTGAAAGGATCCAGACCATCTTGATTTAAGCTTTCTTCAATAGCCTAAGTCAAGAATTAAATAATAGCACTTGCTGCCCAACTCCAATATTATGCTGCAATATTTGGCTGTCATGCCATTTTTTACTCTTTCTTTATACAGTCGTATTCTCATAACTCCACCTAAGTTCTTTTAACTCACTATTTGATCTTCTCCTTGCCTAAATAAGTATGACTCATCTCATTAATAAAATTTTATCTCGTGAAGGAGTTTCTTCTTTTGTTTGCTTGACAAGTTTGGTGGAAATATTCAACTTACCAAATAATTCACTAAATCTGCGTATCATGGCACTTTGCTCATTTCCACTCCGAACAGTTTCTCATCAGGAAAGTTGTCTGAAATTTGTATGTCATCTTTGCAATCCGCCCCATTTTCTAATTTGGCTAAATAGACAGCAATTTAATTTTTAGTGCCTTTCATGTCTTTGATCTCCATATTGTATTCTTGCAGTTGTAGCACCATTCTTATTAGCCTTGGTTTAGCATATGTTTTTACTATGAGATACTTGATTATTGAATGATCAGTGTAGACGATGACTTTGGTCTCATTTAAGTAAGCTTTGAATTTCTCGAATGCAAACACTACAACTGACATCTCCTTTCTGTGGTTGTGTAGTTTAGTTGAGTATCTGTTAAAGGTCTTGCTTGAATAATAAATATAATGAAAAACATGTTCTTTCTTTGAACTAAAATTGCTCCAATAGCATAATCACACAAGTTCAAAAGGTAAATTCTAATATGGTACCATGATTATTGGAGCCGTGATTAATCTGTTTTTCAAATCTGTAAAAGGCATGTGACAAGCTTCTTTGAACTCAAACTTTATTTTGCTCCAGCAATAGGTACAGTGACTTCAATATTTTGTCGAAGTCTTTTATGAACCTTCTATAGAAGCTAACATGCCTCAAAAAAGCTTCTAATACCTTTAACTGACGTAGATAGTGGTAGCTTCTCAATAACTTCTACTTTTGCTCTGTCATTCTCAATTCCATTCTTTGAAACTTTATGCTCAATGATGCTTCCTTTAGGCACCATGAAATGACATATTTCCTAATTTAAAATGAGGTTGGTTTCTTCACATCTTTACAAGACTTTCTCTAAAATTCTGCAATGTATCACCATAGAATACATCAACCCTTTTTGTTCAATTTTGTTTATATTATTCAAACATTTATCATGAAGCTTTCAATTAAACTTTTATGTAGGGGAAGTATCTACGTTCTTTTCATAATATGTCATAATAGGTGTCCAAGAACAGTTCAAATCATAACTTTTAGATTCGAATGGAAGTTCATGATTTTATCTGGTTCAATATTCCATTAGTAATCAACTATATATATATATATATATATATAGGGCAAATGACAAATCAACCATCATCCTTTACTTTTAGTGACAAGTTAACCACTAATATTTTTTTGCTAACAAATTAACCACTAAACTATGAAAAATTAATGGAGTAAACACCAACGTTATGTTTTCTGTTCAGGGGTTAAATTGTTAAACCACAGCGGTTTGTTATCATAGTTCAGGAGTTAAATTGTAAAATTGTGGCGGATCATCATAGTTTAGGGGTTAATTTGTTAAACTGTGGCGGTTCATCATAGTTCAAGGGTTAAATTGTTAAACCACAGCAGATCGTCATAGTTCAGAGGTTAAATTGTAAAAACCAATGTGGTTTGTCATTATAGTTCAGGGGTTAATTTGTAAAATTGCGCAGTTTGTCATAGTTTAAGGGTTAATTTGTAAAACCACAGTTGTTTGGCATAGTTCAGGGGTTAAGTTGTTAAACCGTGGCGAATCGTCATAACAGTGATGTTCGTGGCGACGTTTTTTCATAGTTCAATGGTTAATTTGTTAGCAAAAAAAGGTTAGTGGTTGACTTGTCATTTATTGCAAAGGATAATGGTTGGTTTGTCATTTTCTCTCTGTGTTGGTTTGTCATTTTGTGTGTGTGCCCGTGCGCGCGCACATCAAAATAGTTATCTTTTTGGTTCACAATCCTTGTTTTACATTATTCATAAATCCAAAATTTTAATTCCCCTCTATTGCATAGATTACATTTTATAAACTAACCTCCTCTTTTTTAGGTTGTCGTGACAAACTATGCATGTAGTTTTCCAAAGGCTTCTTCCATAGTTACTTCTGTCATATCAATCTAGATGTCTGTCCTCATTTTATTCTACACCATAGGTTAGCTATGAGTCTATATAGTAAGCAACGAAAAAAATGCATATGATTCATTAAATAAATTGATGCAATGTGTCAATTTCTATTTCACTTGATAGTCCGATTGTTGGGTATAGTCCGATTGTTGGGTACAGTGCAAGGATGAATTTGGCATAGTTTAGTCCACTTCTTGTAGGATAGTCAAATTCAATCCTAACCACGCTCAATCTTTTACATAATTTGTCTTTTTTTTTTTTATTATTTTATTATTTTTTATCTTCTTATCGATTTATGATGTATGAATGAGTAACAGTAAATATATCCAACAAAACAGAGCAGTAAATTCCAGCCACAACAAGTAACAAACAAAGTAGTAAACAAGTATCACTAGTAGAGACAAGCCATTATTTTCAAATAAACATCCAAACAGAGTGCAATAACTTCTACAATGATTTCAAACAATATTTGGAAAACAATTTGCCTAAAAACCTATGATAGAGGTTGTTAAGCCAAAAATGTAAAACTATTACTTTCTTGTTTCCTACTTTTCCAAAGAGGAAAAGAAGAGTTCCTTTGATCAATAATAAAATCGATTTTTATTGTCCCTTTACCTCCACAGTGTATGCCTTATATAGCTGGCGAATTTGAGAGATAAGATGCAGGAGTTAAATTCTTCTTTGTTTCATAAATCGGTGTTATTCCTCCTTAGAACACTGCATCCTATCTATTTTGTAGAATTATATCGTTAATTATGATTTTCTGCTGACACAGGTGCTCTACACCTGACGTTTCATCGACATCGGATATCCGGTTTGGACAGATACACAGCTGTAAATGCATATTTTCCCTTTGGTTTTACCTTAAAATGATGATGTACCCTTCATTATATAGCTTCCGAGAATGTGTTTCCTTCAGCGAAAGACATGTGTCATCGTCAAAGTAGGCATAGCTCCTTCCGAGGAAGCCTATACTTTGCGATATCTCTTTTCAACGCACGCCATCACTCCAAAATGAGGCTGTTCACTATCAATTGCATATGCCTTTCCATCCATGGACGTATTCGCTCCCACGAGTCCATTGTTCAGCGTGCACAATTTATTCAAAACGGTGGCACTTTTTCACTATAAAATACTACCGCAGCAACATTTGCTATTGTTGACATAATTTATCACCTAACGACAACATTTTCTCTTTATATTCAGCCACGTCCCTCTCGCAAGGACTTTTTTTGTCTACGGGAGAATATTCTTCCGAATCTTATGGTCCTCATTAAATCTTATTTCATGATCCGATGACCCTTATTTCTCCCGCACGACATCTTTCTCCCATAAAGCATCTTTCTGCAGAGCATCTTCTATCCTCTAGGCCTTCTGAATCTTGTGGCTACGATTCCTCCAATTCTTTAATCCAACACTAATCCTTCTTCCTGCATCTCTTCCACATGACATCTTTTTTCATGGTATTTTTCTGTGGCCATCTACCTTCTGTTTTCTATGACATCTCTCTCCCAAACGATGGTGTTATTTATTTATTATTATTTTTGTAACATCTTTCTTTCTTTGTCAGTTTCATCTTTATTAATTTATCCTTATTTATTTAATTTAACAATTGCTATTACTTCCAACTGTATTTGCATATTATTACATAAATATTCAGATGTTATATGCAAATAACCCACAAATGATTCTCTAATCACCGGGAATTCATCCATTAATATCTCCATAATTTGCTCCACCATGTTTGAAAAAATAGCCATCATGCAACCCTAAAATGTTATTGGTGCATTGTATAAGCTGAATGACATTCTCTGAAATGCAAAAGTTCAATAAGTACAGGTGAAGGTGGCCTTCTCTTGATCTTCTGGTGCTATAGCAGTCTGGTTGTACCCTGAATAACCATCTGAAAAGTAGTAGAACTTCTTCCCAACCAATCTATCCAACATTTCTACAAAAAATAGTGGAAAGTGATCCTTTCTGGCAGCTTTATTGTAATGACCCTGGTTTTTCTTTCGTAAATCCCTCTTTAAAAACGCGTTAAAATTCAAAGATTTTGTGAAAGAAATATCAGAGTGCAAGTCGGGCCGTTAGAAACACTTCAAACATGTCTCGCGGAAGTAAACGTTCATGGCAGAAGGAAATATTTAAAAAAAAAATAAACTAGACATTAAATTACAAATTAAGAAAAGAAACTTAATTTAAATTAATTACAACTCAATATATCTTTAACTTCTCGTAGCCTGGCCAACCACAAGCTCGCTCGTGCGAATCCCTCATCCACTGCTTCTTCAGTTGCTCGTCGATTTCGCGTGTCGTGTACCTACACCGCAAGTAAGACATGAGCCTAAAGGCCCAGTAAAAAAATGGGTTTATGCATATGAGATGCCGTTCTTTAATTCTTTGGAATGGATCCACCCAAATCCAATCTTTTAATTACGTATATTAAGCATGGTTATGTATTTTATGAATAACTCGTATATAGAGCGTGGAGTTTGGAGAATCCTATAGTTTCTAATTAATTATGTTAATTAGTTTCGTGGTCCCAATATGGGAAGGATTAGTATTTTCTCACTCAAGGCGTGTGACCACTCCGTAGTGGTGTTCCAAATTGTTTCTATCGTCATGAGACTACCCTAAACGTATATACAACATACAAGAGAGTTCATATAACAACTATAACGGACATAAAAGTGCACGACAATACATTAAAGAACAATAATGCTTGAGAATTTACAACCTAATTTATTAACATACTTATAATAATGAACTTGTTTAGATTAACTAAATTGATAAGATTAACATGCTTGACGAATTAACAATCGGTTTAATGTTCTCAACCGATTAACATGCATTAGCTATAATCACTTTAAATTTGGTAACATGCTCAATTAACAGTTAACATGGATGTCAACAAGAAATAACAATCAATTTATTGTAGCATATTACATGTAAGTATAAAATAACCCATGGCAGAACAACGAAGGAAATTCCAAGAAATCACAAGGCATCACATAGCAACATAATTTTCTAGCCTTCTACACCATCAACGCCCCGGAAATAACCAACAACTAGGAAACTAATCAAGGAGTCATAACAGAATTTCATCCAATAAACTATCAACAACTAACCTACATATGCGTTAAAGGAAAAACATGCAGAGAAATTATATGGAACCTAACCACAAGGGGAAATACAAAGAGCTAATAACGGCAATTCAACAGAGGGATAACAATATTACGTACACAACAACAAGGGAGTTCATATAGTGAACCTAACGGACATAAGCATGCTCGACAATACAAACCGATATTTTAAACAATTAATGCATTAATGAACGATATCATACTTGATAAGTCTATAACCTAGATTTATTCGCTGCAACTTGCTACCTAAGTTAACTAAGTCAATTAGGTTGATGTAGTGAACACGCTCAATGGATTAATATGCTCGAAAGGTTAGTTATACTCTGCTATATTCATTTTAACTACATAACATGCTCAAGAAATGAACTCACAGTAAACACAGCAGAACTCCAAGGAGATATCATGAGATACACACCAATAATCACACTAATAATTATCGTAGAGCAACAAGGAGATATCACAGGGCAGCACCATAATATTAGCACTAACCTATCAACAACATCAAAGAGACACACATTCACGTAACACACAAAGTCACCCAAGTAGAGCAAAACATACAGAGTATCCAGAACATACAACAATGTCAGAGAGGATCTACAAGCTCTACCAAGCATAGAAAATATACATACTATCCCACTCATGCACACACTTGCAGTGTAGGGCTTCCTTAAGCCAAGACACACCCAAGTCTTACCGAAATGAAGACACCACGCAGGCACAGTAACTCCCTTCCACGCGGCAGCAGCTGCTCCTGCACCCACTCATGGTTCAGCTCACGGCAGCTCCGGCAAAGACAGTGGCTGACACCATAGCAGCAGCACTCCACACTAGCTCACACCTCAGCCACCAGAAGAACCAGAGAGCACCTAGCACACCTGACGCCTCTTGCGCGAGAAGGTCAGCCCTTGCATCTAGTCAATTCCACTCCTACCAACACCTCCAGCCAACAACCGGTCGTTAGAACGTGAACGAGAAGAAAGAATTGGTTGCCATACCTCAAACCGATGCCAGAAAACGCCGCAGCGGAAGTCTCGATTCGTGCCTTAGCTTCGTAACTCGCTGCTCCATTCCGTCCAATCGCCTGCCGTCGGAGCCCGTTGTCACGGTGTCATTTGAGCCTGCACGTGTCACCATCATCCTCGTCGCTCGTTGCTCACCGGCACGTGGTCCTCGTCTCCCTCTCGTCTCCCTGCTCGCTCTCCCTCTTGAACCAATTTAAGTGGTTTGAACCGATTTGGTTCTTGCTAAACCGGTTCAGCCCATACACTACTCATTTAATTTAATTTATTAAATTAAATACAATTTATTTAACTTATCTATTAATTTTAAATTACCCATCTTTCATCATTTTAAATCCCTAATTTTAATCCTCCTAGTATGCCATATGTAATATTTTGATAATTAAAAATATCGGGGTATTACATTTATTCTGTTTTTTGTAGTCTGTACACATTCTGCCACTCGAAATAGTTCTTTTTGGAATTAATTCATTGTTGCTGTTTTGAACAACGGTAACTCCTCACTTCTTTGGTATACGCTATACTGGATTCGCCCATGAGCTATCTAAAATAGGATAAATAATCATTGCATCTAGCCATTGATTATTTCTTTCTTCACAACTCATCTCATGATCGGGTTAAGTATCCTTTGTTGGTCAATGGAGTTTAGATGATTGCTTCCTACAAGATTTTAGCATGCAAATTGAGGGGTTCTTGATATATGCTATAGTCCAACTAGTAATGTCATGACCCAAAGGGGGGCCTGACAGAAATGCCAGGCCAAATGACCTAGTCTTTGTAGAAGACCCGATCGTCCAACCCAAGACTAGTTAAATTATTGCAGAAGTCTTGTATAAATACCCAGCTGCGACCCACTTGTGATGGGCCACGATCCATTTAGTAATTGCAAGAATAATTAATAATGCAAAAATAATAATCTTAAGAGTCCAAATAAATACTGTGCATACAATCCAGAAAATCCAACAACCAAGTTAGATATTTTTACAGTCATCTAAATCAAAAGTTAAATTCATCCCTCGTTATGCTTACCGATAAATAAAAGGTTAACTAGTCAACGAAGAAGAACAAATAAAACAAGATCTCCAGTCTAATTCCTGCTCAAGTTTAATTAATCTTCTCTTTACCTGGAGTGGTGGGAGTCGTGGGGTGAGTGACTAGCTCAGTATAGAACTTATACTAAATGTAATGCGCATGTAAAACTTGTTTTACTATTTTCCTTGAAAAGTATGAATTTCGAGAAATATGCACATTTTTCGAAAACATTTGAAAATCATTTTCTCTTTTAGAAAATACAATCCCACAGCTCCCCACGAGATATTTAGAAAACATGGTTGTATACATAGACAGCTATATGTTAAAATATCATCGTCGTGTTTTATGACAGAAACTGTAATTCGTGAAAAAGGAGGAACACTCATGGAATCCCTCGAACAAACGCACATAAAGGCGGCGACCGTTTTCGAGCAGCACCTCATGAGGCTGGAGGAAGAAAAATGACGGCGGTCTGTAGACCCGGCGCGTCTTCCGAGGTGTCATGAGCACATTCTATCAACGACACACCCGTGATTCCAGGGTCATGAGCAAATTCTGTCAACGACACACCCGTGATTCCAGGGTCATGAGCAAATTCCGTCAACGACACACCTATGATACACCCTGATCAGGTTTTGAGATTTCACGTAGCAGGCAAACAAACCATCTCCATGCAACAGGAGATGTACCGGGGATGGCCTCTCGATACTTTGACGCCCGGACCGTCCAAACTGCCAAGAGGATCCATAAATCCCGTAACAGTATCTAGTATATCACACTATGAAATCAGATGCACGAAAGTAAACGTGTAAAACCTTCGTACATAAATAATATAAAAGGCTGACGTGCTGTCAAACAGTCCCTGTCAGATTTTTCATATGTGGTATCCCACAAAATACGGTTTTGAAAACGATGCAATGCAGTGCAAAACAACTAAGTATAAAACCCCTACCTCGTTGGCGGTCCTTCCTCGTATGCGAAGGAACAACAACTGTGAGTACTCGCTCGAAGTCCTCGAACTCGTCTGAGCCTAAAAATATGCCAAGCACATGAATTTAAATCAAAACACCAAAACAATGAGTCTAACTCATCTATCATTGCAATAACAGAATCATCCCCAATATTCTTCATTTTAGCTCACTCAACATCAAGCAACATCTAAGTGCTCCATCTATACAATATTTATCAAACAGTCAACAACCCATACTTCTTAGATTATCTAACCAGACCTATCATGGCCTCAAAATGTTCCGAAACTTCCAACCAACAAAACATTTATTTCATGGTTTAATAATTGTATGTTTAACTCAGCAGCCAAACAACACTACAACAAAACCAACTTGGCACAATACAATTCTGTAAATCGAGGCGTGAATTAAACTCTGCAACATCTCCAAATAGAGATCCAATACAGCAAATAACCAAGTATCCTTAAACTATTATGTGAAAACTATAACCAACAAAACAAATGATTATCCAATATAGAACTGAATCCAGCATCAACATCTTACCATTAAACCCATTATTATGCTGTAGAGAAGGGCAATAAGTTATTTGAAAACCCATTAAAACAGTAGCCAGAACTACAACCCTTAGCTTTTAACAAACCGTGTGTAGAAACTATACCCAACCGATTTTCATCTGTAACCAAACTTTTCCTTGTTAACCGAAACCAACCGCCTACTCCTATCAACTCAACAACCTCAATAATTTGGAACCAAAATTCATCCGTCAAAACCGTGGCAAAATAAATGAGCTAATCATGCATCACAAATCCATTCTCTTAAACAGAACAGAAAACAACCAACATCAATGAAACTCATCCAAAAATCAACACAGAGCCTCGACATCAGATTCATCATAGAAAAACAGAGACATTTTCCAATTATCAGCAAAGAAATCAGAACAGAAATTTCTCACCGAATGCAAAGCAGAAAAGGATGTTCTGCATTACTTACCAGAGTAAGCAAATCGGCAAAATGGAGCTCCTCAGCTCTGTCCTCGCCGTCCAGAAGCGCCGGTTCATCTCGGTCAGACGTTGTCGCCAAGCTGTAGCCGTCGCGTCTCCTTTCCACTCTCGCGAATCGCCTCTGTCGGCCGGAGGAAGCAGGGGCTAAGATGAAGAACCCTACTTCCTCTTCACAAAATGCAACCCGTAGCTGCTATTCCTAGGGGTGTGCACGGTACCGGTCCGGTCCGGTTTCACCCGATCTAATACCGGACCGATCGGTACCGGTACTATATTTTTTTGCACCGGTACCGGTTCTGGTGGAACTCGGTACCGGTCCAGTTCTGGATCGGGGTTCCCGGTACCGGTTCCGGTCCGGTACTGGTTTGGTACCTTGTTTTTTTAATATTAAAAAAAATGTAAAATTATAATAAAATAAAATACAACAATGGCAATAGGATTAGGAATACTGACCACTGCACTGTCCTGTGGAGGATCGTTCGACTTCGGGGAGGGTTGCCGGCGTTTAGTAGTGCGAACTGCAGGAGCTAGGAGCTGAAGACTCGGGCCGAGGAGTTGGCGTGCTGGAGCTGCTGAGTGTTGAGCAGAAGACTCGGGCGCAGGCTGCAGGATCGGGGGCTCGGGTGCAGGAAGACAGGATCGGGAGCTCGAGCACAGGATCGGGAGTTCGTCGTTCGGGATGTGGAGTTCGCCGTTCGGGATTTCGCCATTCGGGATGGGGAGTTGCCGAGTGGAGTTCGCCGTTCGGGATAGGAGTTCGCTGTTTTGTAGTCTGGCAGGATGAGACAGGATCGGGTGCAAAGGCAGAGTTGCTGAAGACGAAGTGAACTGAAGACTGATGAAGATAAAGACTCAGCGAGCGAGACAGCTAGCCCTAATTTACGTTGAAGCCGGTTCTTCGGTTGGGACGGTGCCAGACTGTGTAGTCCCGAGTCCCGAACCGCAAAGACCGGTTCTAGTCCCCGAAGAACCGGCTTCGGTTCGGTACCCAAACTATGCGTACTGGACAGGTACCAAAACCGGCAGTACCGGTCCGGTTCTTCAGTGCCGATCCGGTTCTGCACACCCCTAAGCTATTCCTATCCATTCTCTTAAAACTCCTCTTTTCTTCTTTTATTTAGCGGCGCAATGCTCTTTCATTTTCAAAACCCTAACCTTTTACTTTTCTTCTTATTTATTTTATTCATTTACTTGCCCTTTTTCATTGTTGAGCGGCGGAAATCATAACCCATTCCCCCCTCGTTTTTACATTCTTTATTTTTAATCCTTTTATTTCTCCAACATTCTTTAGTCTTACTTTACTTTCTCTTCCAAATGCTACGTGTTTCCATCATCTCACACCCTTCAAATGTTACATTCCAAATATCAAATATGTGTCCACCTCACCCATTCACCATTTTACTTATTTAATCCCTTTTAGTCTATCTTAATTCTAATTCATCCTTTAACATCCAAATATTGTTACGTAGTAATTACCAATCCAATTTAATTTATCAACTTAGTTTCCTTAAATAAATTTTCCGTTCAGAAATTTTCAATCCCACTCATTTGACTAATTTACCAAAACTTCACACGTGGCTGCTGTGCGACAATTTGGTCAACTTTTCAATATTATGATCAATTTTAACGCAAAAATTTTACATGTGGAATTTACTATCTTGAAAATTCTCGGATTTCACAGGTAAGCTTCTTCAATTTTCAAAGCATCTCTAATAATTCTACTTCCTGCTTTTCATTTAGTGTTGCAACAATAATTACTAGTAAGATATTATTCTACCCAAGACATGCGCAATTCAAATGTGCTAATAGTCTTTAGCTCTAAGTTAGGTGGTTCTTCGATTGAGGGCTTGAATTGTTGTAGCTTTCTTTCTGATAATACAAAAGATTTAAACTGTCTATTCAGATTGCTATAAACATGATTAGCTTCTTCCACAACTTCAACCAACTCATCATGTAGATCATTAGCATCAACAGAATCACTTGACTCGATGTCTTCATCATCTCTATAGTTAGAGTCACAAATCTCTATTGTTGAACATTCCTCAAGTTCCTTGGCAAACTTCATTGCCATCAACACATTTAATGTAACATGTTGATCATGAACATGCATAGTTAGTTCTTCTTTTTGTGCATCAATAATTGTTCTACCTGTGGCTAAAAATGGCAAACCCAAAATTATAGAAATATCACGATCAACTTTGTAATGTAATATAATAAAACTAGTAGGGAGTATAAATTTATCCACTTTAACTAGCATGTCTTCAATCTTCCCTTATGGATATGCTAATGATTGATAGGCAAGCTAATGCATCACTGTTGTTAGCCTGCTTCATGTACGAAGATTTTTGTGATAAAAGACTACAAATATATAATGTCAAGTTTTATAGTATAATGATAAATAGGGTTGTCGAATCGACAAAGAATATATAATTTATTAATTTTACTAAGCACTGCTCTAATTAATTCTAACTCTATGTGGATAATTACAAATTTGATTTTTTTGAAAACTAAAATAAAATAAATAACTAAATAAAACAAATCACTAATGACCTTTAATTTAGAAAAGATCCAAATGATTGATTTCACGAATATTTATCCTATTATTTATCAGATTCAATATTCCATAATTGAAAATTTATTTATAAATAAAAAAAATGCTAATTTGTTAAAATCATCTCTCTCGAGTGTAAAGCTAACCTTAATTCCTAAAATTACAAATTCAATATCTCTATAAAAATCATTCTTTTAGTCATTCAATGAAGTTTCCTAGTTTTTTAATTGATTTTGTAAAACCCTAACACTCTCTTGAGTTATTAAACCAATATGTTGTAATATTTAGATCATATTTAGAATTACCTCTCTTAAGCGTCAAACCCTAAATATAAAATTATTTAATAAGTGACCCGCAAATTGAAAGCATGAATAACAGAATATCATAAATAAATAATCAATCCAACTAACAGAGTATTCAATCAGTCAAAATAATACTTCAAATAAACAATTCATCTCTCCTCTAAAAGGAGAGAGTTAGTTCAACATAGTCGAAATAAAAACAATAAAAATAATGTTGAACTCAAAAAAATCAAAGATAAGAAATAAGTAGAAGAGAAAATCTATCTACGGATTTCACCGTAATGGTGTAACCCATGTGTCGGTTTCTGTCAAAAATTCTCTTTGTCTGGTAACTCTATATTTATAGAGCCTTATTAGGGTTTCTGAAATTTCAAAAAAAATCTTTTAAAATATGTGGAATTTCATAATTTAGGAAACTAAATCTAGTCTTGGGTTGCAACTTGAACTTCTCTAAGTCGTAGCTCAGGCTCCTTTTTGTTGTGGGGCTGCAGCTGGGACTATTCTAGGTAGCAGCTTGGGTTCTTCTTCTATTGCTGGATCGCGGTTTAGCATTATTGAGCCACGGCTCAGATGCTGCCGTGTGACACCAATTTTATTCATTTTTTTTCTCTGCTTAAACGTCCAAATTTACTATTTTTCATTTTAATTTCACATGTTTGATTCTTTATATGCATCATAACTCAAAATAGGTTAAAATTACCAAAAACAAAAACACTAAAGAATAAGCATCAAACTTTGCTTAAAATTGTGATAATAACTCTAATTTCCATAGAGTATCACTTCACCAATACCAAGTTGTTTGAAAACTGACACAATCATTAAATTTATACTAGTGTCTAAGTCACAGATAGCTTTTCCAAAATAGTTGTTTTCAATTGCCCAAGGTATTGTAAAACTACTTGACTCCTTCAATTTTTGTGGCAATCTATTCAATAAAAGTGCACTGCTCCCCTCAGTCATAACAACAGTCTTAAATCCACCGAATCTCCTCCTTTTTGAGAAAACATCCTTCATGAACTTGGTATTGTTAGCCTAAGTACTATTAGGTTTATTTGTTTTGATGATGTATATTTTAATTGCAATTATAAGTTGTTTATTGGTTAATTAAGCTTAATGCTTTTATCCTTATATCCTAAATGATCAGTAATGATAATACCCTTTAATAAGGTATTTTGATGTATTAATATCTTTGTCTAAGTCCATGTAGCCTAGGGTATGATTATTGAGACTTAGAAGCTTCAAAGAATGTAATTCAAGGAGAAGAGGTTCACTATAGCCGTGTGGAGGTCGACCAAAATGTTGGGAGTAATGTGCTCAATAAACAAATGTAATAGAACAATTTTAACATATATGAATAAATTTATCATCATGATTATCATATATGTATGATCTTAATTCATTGTATTTAACAAACTCCAATTTCATTTTAATTTATTCTTCAATTTACTCGATAAAGTTTGGTACAAGTTATGATTTGTATACCTTGTATATTGGGAGTGAATTAAAATGAATAGCTGGGAATGTCAATATCGATACAATGAAATCCATTTCTATAGATTCCCTTGTTTGTTAGTTCAGTGATCAATAATTAGCGTGCAATTCATAATCGTTATAAATTAATTATTCAATCAAGAACTAATGGTAGTCAAGGATAAAGACATAATATGAGAGGTTAACAAATTATAAACCTAGTTATATTACAAATCTAAATGGAGGTTTAATACATATGTAATGACTAAATCAATGGACATTACTCTGAGTAAATATACTCTATAGTTTTTAAGAGTACAACTCTAAGTATTTATTGGAATTACTTTAGAGTTAATAATTATGTTAATTAATATAATGAGTTTATATTAATTAACGAAATATTATTGGAGCTTAAAACTATAGGTCCATCGGTTCCTTCCTCACTTTTTATCATTATTCGAATAATAGAAAAATGAACAAAGAAGATTAAATAATTAATTGTGAATTAATTATTTAATCCACTCAATAATAACTTTATTATTTTCCATTAGATGGAATAATTGAATTATTGATTATTCAATTAATTAAGACACAATGACAAAAGTTGTCGTAATTAATATGTTTGTTATATTTTATTAAATTAAATAATTGAATTATTGATTATTCACGTAATTAACAAATATAAAGTAACTTTTGAAAATAATTTTTAAAATAGATTATGTCAAATATGAGTTAATGTCAAATTTGAGTTAATATCATAGTGCCAAGTGTTGAGCTATGGTGATAAGATCTTTTGATTTCTATAACATTTTTGTTATAAATGTATTCTAACTTAAATGGAAGATTAATATTTGTAGTGGTTTTCTCTAAATGTCATAATGACTATTATAGAGTTATTCCACTATAAATAGAGATTCAACCTCATTAGTATGGGTGGTTGAACTTTGAGATTGAAGAATCCATTTTGAGAGCAAATTTGTGAGTCTTCTGTGTTGGCTTTAGAGAAGCGTTCTCTAAATTCAAATAGATCATCTCATGTGTTGAGAATACGATCTATCATAAATTGAGTATGATCTTGCTGCGTTCATCGCGCCCACATGTGCTTATTTGAGGTGAGGAGGATTGGCGGAGAAGATCGAAGGTTGATTTTGTACCGGTGTGAAGTAAGTTACAAAGGTAAAATTTTTTAATCCTTTAGATTAGATCTAAATAAAGATTATTAAATATATATTATTATTAATATATTATAACAACTATCCATTTTATGTTCATGTTAAAATTATTTTTCATGATAGATAGGTTACACACGTTACTGTTGTTATGAACATCGGTAATTTTGTCGTGCGAGGGAACTTAAAAACCAACACAAAATTGTGCAAAACAATGGAGGCAATCGACCAACTGAGAAATGGTCGACCGATTTTAAAAGGCAGAAGGCTCTACAGTTTTATGGTCAAGCAAACAGTTGAGCAGTGAAGAAATGGTCAACCGCAAAATATTATGAAGTGCTTGTCATTTATGTAGTTGAGGATGTGGTCAAGCGGGCGGTCGAGTAGTCAAATTGTTGATTGATCAAAAGTTTGGAGATATGAAGAAGCGATCGACTGATAAGAAAGTGGTCGACCAATTTAACAGATCTGTGCAAAAAATGGACGACCAAAAGCATAATGGCAACATCCCAACGGTCAGATACGGTTGACCAAAAAGGAAATGAATGACTGCTCAAACAGAGTCTATAAATAAAAGACACTCTGAAGCTCAAACTAACGAATCAAGAATCGAAGCGAAGCTCTATCACAATCATTACTCGATTTCTAATCATTTTTAGAGTGTAAACCCTAACTCTCCAATCCCTAAACTTGATATTTATATTTGGGAGAGTTAGATATTTTTAGTTTTCTATTTTTGTTCACCTGAATGTTGAAATACTAGATTGACGCCTGTGAAGATCAATATAGAGGGTGACGTCCTGAAAACAGTCTGTAAAAGTTTGTTTGACACCCTTGAAGTCAAACATCACCAACTGGGGAGGTTGGGTAATCAAGGATCTCCAAGTCAGAAACTTGGAGAGTAGATGTAGGCCGGGATTTCTGAACTGCGTGAACAAACTCGGTGTCATCTCTCTATCCTTACTCTTTATAATTGTTTATATTTGTGATTGTTTGATTTAATATTTGATATAAATTACGTTGGGTTTAGAGATAATTAAATTGCACGAAAAAGTTTAATACACCTAATTCACCCCTCCCCCTTCCCCCCTCTATAGGCATGCACACAATTCAACATATATAACTTGGCATTTGCTCCAATGCTTCTACTAATGGAACATTGATGTTTCTACTTTCCATTGATGTGCATCTACTTTAAAACATCTTAAAATCTTTTGATTTGAGTTTCTTGTTGCTACTTTTGTAATATTTGTGGAAAAGGAAGTGAGGATCTAATAACTTAAAATTCTAGTTGCTGTTTTTGCAGTTTTGCTGTTGTATTTTCCTTTTCTGGTAACTTCTGTGTATGCAACTCTTATATTGCTTCTTCTATAATCTATTCCTCTGACTATGCTTTTCTTTTTCTGGTAACTTCTGTGTAGGCAACTCTTATATTGCTTCTTCTATAATCTGTTCCTTTGACTATGCTATAGCTTATTTTTTAGGTATTTTCTATGCTTCAATAATCTCAATAATATTACCATTCCTCAAGGTAATACCTTTGCAATGCTCCTTATTTTCAACTCTTGGATTTTCTGGGTTGCTTAGGCAAGCACCTTGAAATTTTCTTTTTGATGAAATTGCAAATTATCCAAACTGATTCTCCAAGTTCCTCAATGATGCACCTTAAGTTTGAATTGCAGATCTTTAATCTTGCTGCTGGTGTTTATTTTGCTATGCAAAACTAGGTGAATTTTGAGAATTGCTTTGACAATTAGAAGGTCAAGCTCCTTGATTTGACTTTGAAAACTTTAACTAAAATTTGGATGTCATCTCCACCCTGAATTGTAAGTGTTAGAGTAGGGATTGTTTTTTCTATTGAAGTTCTATTTATGATTATAATTTTCTACAAAGCATAATGCCTCATAATTTGAAGGGCAATTCTAAAAATACTATTCTCACCCATAATATATATATATGAAATTGCTATAGCAAATTGCTGGTTTCCAAGTTGAATATTTTTTACTGTACTTGTTAGTGAGAAAATCTGAGCTCGGATTGATGCTAGTGCATCAACTTCATGTACTCTTGTAACTTTTTGAGTTGAAGTTGATCTTTTAGTTGGCTAGCAGTTGTAGCGATCCAGTTTTTCTTTACTTTAAAACATGTAATTTGAAAACGTTTATATTTGGAAATCTCATAAATTTAAAACTTTTTTATTCACAGCAAAAGACTTATCATTTTAATAAAACAAATAAAGACAATGAATAAAATCATTTTCTTAAAAGTACTTACAATTTAGAACACTTTACAAAACTCTTTACAAGTCATTTTCCTTTAAATCCTTTAGCCTAGCCAGCCATAAGATTTGCGCGTGCAAATCCTTCATCAATTGCTCCTTAACCTATTCATCATCTTGATCTCGAACATATACCTACATCACAAGACTTAACTAATGTGTCTAAGGCTTAGTAAGGGATATAAAAAAAATTATGCACATGCTATGCTCTTTATAAATCTGTATGCAGTTTTTTGTTTTTTGTTTTACTGTTTTCTTTTTCTTTTTCTATTTCTGTTTATGTGTCCATATCAGTCTCTTTTATGTTTTCCTTTACCATTTTCTTCACTTTATTTTACTATTCTTCCTTTGGTATTCAACTCAAGCCTCAAACAATGTGAGATCAATCCGCCCAATGCCTCTAACCATGGGGACCACGTCCACCAAGCCTCTATTTATGAGTTTGAGTTCAACACTAAATCCTTAACTATCTAACATTGGAATGCAACTCAACCATTGGGGGATGAATCCACCCAAAGCCTCTATACATGGAGACCACATCCACCAAGCCTCTATTTATGAATTATATGCCAAAACATCAACTGGTTACCATTGGAACACAACTCAACCATTGAGGGACTAATCCACAAAGCCTCTATACATGGGGTCCATGTCCACCAAGCCTCTATTTATGAGTTACGTACCAATGCATCTAACCATGGGGGAATAATCCGCTCATGCCTCAACATATACATTAACTTCTCCGTTTCCTTTATCTTTTTTTTTTTTTTACTTTACTTTGTCATTTATTATTTAATATTCGTTTCCGTTTTCTTTTCAAAACCATGCATGAAAATCATTTTGAAAACCATAATGCAATGCGCATGAATGCATACATTATCTAGATCCTCAAACATAATTAATATAAATTCTATAAACCTGACACGAGATGACCTGCAAAAAGAAGTACGTGTTAGTAACCCACGAAGAATGACAGGGAAGGAGATGTAGACCTTTGATCGGATCCGGGAACTATCTAACGTTAGGTTCACGAATTCTAGATTTTCGAAGAAAATCTACCGATCGCGGGCAATGGTTCGGTTTTCCCTCGCTCAAACTCCCAATGGAAGTTTGAAAAGGGAAAACTTACGAGTTAGCTCAAGCACCACGAGCTTGCTAACAAGGAAGTCCTCTACTTCGTCTCGGATTCGAAGATCCGGGGCGGCCGCTCGACGGAGTCGAAATTTCCTCACAAGGAAGGGAAATAGCAATATATTAATCTCGTAAAAAGTTGTCTTTCAATGCGTCTAACCATGGAAATTTATAACCTAGGTGATGATGAGTAGGGGTGATGGACGGTCGAGATGAGGCAGATGATGGACGGCCAAGATGAGGAATGTGGGTGGCAATATGCAGGCTCTTGGATGAATGTGGAATGAATGGCCGAGATTAAAGCTGGTGGAAGAACATGCATGGCGTACACGTGGCAGCTCCTTGATGTTTTCTTTGGGCTTGCTCTTTCCTTGGGCTTGAAAAGGATTGGACTTAGCCCATAACTCAATCATCACCATCTAACCTAACCAACAATCTAAATGCATGAATGAGTAAAGCTTATAACCATGCTTTATCCTCACAAAATAGGCTCAATGTTTGCCATGAAAATAAAAATAAAAAATAAATAAAAATATGCAGAATTGAAAGGTTACACGTTTGGGATGCCGGGAAGACAAATTCCCGTCTGATGAAGCTCACAACACTCACGTGTGTCCCAAGTCAAGACATGCACGGGCTGCTCCCTATCCGTTGGGACAACATCCCAAATGAAACCATCCTCGAAGTTAATACCTGCAAAAGAAACAAGATCATCAGTAATTTGGCTAAATGAAAGTAAGGACCTTGTTTGCGATTGAGTAATAGGCCTCGGTCCCCGAGGCATGTCAAAACCTCAAAAGATGATCATATCAAATCCTTAACCTAATCTAATAAATATGTCATTAAAAGAACCTAATTCTAATAAACACAAAGTAAACATTAATATAATCCTCAGAACATGATCACAACCTAACTTAATAATCTAGTAAATGCAGTAAATGCAGACATCATACAAATCCTAACTCTTGTGATGTAGGGCCCCAAAGGCCAAAACACATTCAATATCACTTACCTAGCGTCCATAACACGTTCTAGCACTTAAGTCCTTCCTTCTTCTTAATACCTTCAAAACCATAACATTTAATTATTAATAATCACATATTATTAACCTCATTTCCATAGTTCATTATCTTCAATGACTTTGATACCATCTTCAATAATAGAACCCATTGTAGGATCGAAATTAACCTAAGAGGGGGGGGGGGGGGGGGAGTGAATTAGGTTTATTAAACTTTTTCGTGCAAAAATACAATTTCTAACAAATATCAAATTTATCACAATAATGGAATTCAATCACCACAATAATAGCTTAAACTTTTTCGTGCAAAAATACAATTTCTAACAAATATCAAATTTATCACAATAATGGAATTCAATCACCACAATAATAGCAAAAAGATAAAGAGAAGAGTTAGAGAATTCGACACCGAGTTGTTAACG
>CM039483.1:11473507-11492810 GCA_022433065.1 Begonia loranthoides
ACCACAATAATAGCAAAAAGATAAAGAGAAGAGTTAGAGAATTCGACATCGAGTTGTTAACGCGGTTCGGCCGAGCACGCCTACGTCCGCGCTCCAAGGCTCTCCCTTGAAGATATGTTTCTCAAACATCTCGGTTACACGTTATTGATCTTAAGCGGGTGTCAATCTCACCGTTACAGACAACTCTTCTAAGGGCGTTACCCTTTACTCACAATAACGATTTTCTCTCGGAAAATTTTCAAACTCAACTTACAACAATCCTCACCAAATTCAATAATCACACTCAAATACTTTGGAGGATGTTTTTCTCACTCAAAAGCTTTCACAATGGTTGAGTCGAAAATTCGGTAGAGCTTTGCTTCAAATCGCATAGGTATCTTCCTTCTTCGAAGTCCATCTATTTATATATTTTCCCAGTGCAGACGTCCTCAACCCCTTAAGGATCGTCTGCAGTCGAACGTTGGAAAACAACCATTGCAGAAATCTGTGTGTTTGCAGACGCCATTTCCAAGTCCGCAGCGTCCGCATCTATCGTCCGCTTCATATCCAAGAAATGGCAGATTCATATCGGACGCCACAGATTGGCGTCCACCTCGTCCGAGTCTCTCGTCCGCATCCAAATCAGAAAAGGCAGATTCATATCGGACGCCACAGATTGGCGTCCACTTCATCCGAGTCGCATCGTCCGCATGTCCATCAAAACGGACAGATTCATATCAGACGCCTATGATTGGCGTCCACAATCGTCCGCCTCGTCTACTTCAACTCTGTTAGCTTGGGGATGCTGAATGGCGTCCTCAGTTCATCATGAGGACGTTGAAATCTCTTCTTGCGGATGCCGCCGTGTCGTCCTCACGCCGTCCGCTGCATCCACACGTACACAGAGTACTTCGATCTTGCATGAGTCGCATCCTCTAAGTCACACGAAACTTCCACTTTGCTGCATAGACTTAGAGAAACACATTAAACATTCCCAATACCTTTGATCAAGTGTATTTCCAATTTAAACGATAAATGCGATATTTATAAATTCAATGGATAAACAACTTTTACACTTTAATTAAAATGCTCATCATCAAAATATAAATTCGCCTAACACACTTAGGCTAACACCCATAACTCATCAATATTCTTCATAATTAGGAAACCAGTAAACAGTGGCCATATACAGTTACAAACTTGTCCCTTAACCATGCATCACCAACATAATACTGTCCAAGTGTAATTACTTCACTAAACCCATTGATTATAGTCCATAAAACAATCCATAACATGTCCTTAATTATTTCTACCGAAGCAATAATCAGACAGAAAACCATTTCCAAGTTGCAAAGCATATTCTTTTTTCTTTTATTCAAGCATAACTCATTTTAATAACATAATCTCAATAATATTTCCTCAATATCTAACATGTGTAACAAGATAGCAATAACCCATGGTGGCACTATAAAATCACAAATTAGCAACCTCAACATTATCTACACCATTATTTCTTATTTTCAAGACAATATTTTGGCATTAGGACAACCAACCTATTCCTCATTTCCATTAACAGAGTGCTCAACCAATTTTATCATTGCTATGAAGAACAGAGAACAAACTACATAAACCAAACTTAACTCACTCACGGAGCAAACATCCTAACAACAATGACAGAGCAACAAACAAAAGAAGACAGGGAGCACAACAATAATCCTTCACTACTTTATCTTCCACAACTATTCTTTTAAAATATGTGAAAAGAATATTGAATACTTGTAGAGTCCAAGGTAAGTAGAGAACTTTACCTCCAAAGCCTTCGCTCTCTCTTTTCTCTTCTCAGCTTCTCGGCCTCTCTCCTTTCCTCTTCTTCCCTTTTCTTTCTATCTCCTTCCTCTCTCTCTCTCTCTCTCTCTCTCTCTCTCTCTCTCTCTCTCTCTCTCTTTCCCTCAGNCTCTCTCTCTCTCTCTCTCTCTCTCTCTCTCTCTCTCTCTCTCTCTCACTTTCCCTTAGCTTTCTCCTTTCCTCTAGAGAGAGCTTCCTCTCTATTTCTCTTCGCTCACTCTGTCTTTCTCTCTCATTTTCTCTCTGTCTCTATTTTGCCCAAGTAGTCTTCCTCCTTAAGCCTCACTTATCCCCAATAATCACCTAACACTCTTTATAATTTGTCATCTATAAAGGAGGGAGACGTGGAGAGATCACAAGAGAATTCACGACTCGGGATATGCATTTCTCTTCTTCGGGCCACAAAACCAAGTGGAACTGGTCGATAGATGATCGACTGGTAAGATCAACCCCTCCCACACACAAAATCCATTCTTGCATTGCACTGTGGGACTGGTTGATACATCAATCGATTGGTAATTCTCGGTCGATATAAGCATTGACCGCTCCTGTAAAACCCGTGAAATTTTTAAATAAGAAATTTCACGTGTAAATTTTTTGCGCTGGTATTAGTCAATTTGTGGAAAGTTTGACCCAAATTATCGTGTAGCGGCCACTTCAAAATTTTGTCAATTAATCAAATTGGTGGAATTGAAAATTTTCAAACGAAAAATTTATTTAAGAAATGGAATTGGAGAATTTAAATTCGACCGATAACGGTCATTTGGTGACGATCGAGATAAAGAGTAAATCTTTTGATGTATAGTATGTGGCTTGAATTGGATAAGATGAAGTTTATTTAAATATATGTATAAGTGATAAGAATGTAATTAAAATAAAATGGAAATGATTAGGGTTTAAAGGGAAGTAAAGGACCAGGGGCGAAATAGGAAGAAAAAGATGAAAGGAAAGGGGAAAGAGAGTAGACGTTGGAAATTGTGAAAAGTGAAGAGAAATGGTTTTATATGGCAAAAAGAGATTAAAATAAAGAGAGAATGGAGGAAGTGATTGTGGGTGATTGGAAGAAAAGGGGAGGAGTTATAAATAAATTAAAGGAAAAGTAAAAGAGTAAAATAAAAGATTGAAAGGTGAAAGGCATTGACAGACGTGAAAAGAGGAAAAAAAAAAGGATTAAAATGTAAAACAACAAAAGAAAGAAGGATTGTAAATAGGGGTGGGCAAATCGAATATCGGTTTCGATTTTGACATTTTTAGAATTGACTGTTCGGTTATCGGTTTCAAGAGTTAAGAATCAGATCTGAAACTGCAAAAAACCAGAACTAGAACTAGAATTGAGTTCGGGTCCGGTTCTGGTTCGGTTCCTTTGCTGTTCCCAAATTGAGAAAGAAGGTTGCCTGATATGCTCTCTTTTTTGCATTTCTTTCTCATTATCTCTCTCCTTCGTAGTCTCTCTCTCTCTTTCGCCATCTCTTTCTCGCTCCCTCGATCTTTTGCTTTCGCCATCTCTTTCTTTCGCCATCTCTTTCTTGCTCGCCTTCTTCTTCTAACTGCGGCATTCATTCTGTTGTTATCGGAAGTGATCAATCGGCCTTTTCGCTGATTCCCCGATCAATCGGCCCTTCCGCTGATCAATCGCAACTTCTTCTTCCTGCGTCATTCCTTCTGTTGTTATTGGAAGTGATCAATCAGCCCTTCCGCTAACTCCCCGATCAATCGGCCCTTCCGCTGATCAATCGCAGTTTCTTGTTCGATAAGAGAGCTGGGTGAGTCTTTTGCTACTTTGCTTTGCTTTCTCTGCTGGATTGGAGCTAGTCTTCTTGCTTTGTTTTCTACGGTGGAAGGTAATGGTTTTAATTTTATTGATGCTCTGTTTGTCTGGATTTTCCCTTGTTTTTTCTGGGAATCCCTGCAAAGTTACTCTCATATCGAAGTGTTCTTTTTTCTTCTGCCATTTTTGTCTAATTTCCTCCACTTAAGAGAGAAGATGATGATTTTACATGTAAATACTCTGTCCAAATGAGAAGAATTTACTATCCTTGAAAATCAAATATAAAACATGGTAATTCCTTACAGACATGTTGAATTCCTTAAGTAGAATTTTCAAATCGGGTCTAAACATGTTGAATTGCTGCCTTGCAACAATAACTCATTTAGACAATTGTTCTATAGCAGTTTAATCCAAAGCTAATTTAGACAATTCTACCTGGGCAACTGCAAAAACCATTGTTCTATGGCAGTTTAATAATGGATGTGAAATAGAAATTGGGTTTGGTAGGAATCTAGTAAATACATACCGAGTCTCTGCAGCTATATTCATGCTTTGGATTGAGATCATTGATTTTCCCTTTTTATAACAGGCAGTGCTAGTGCTAATTGTGCAATGGTTCTGCTGGACCAATCAGTTCAGTTCATTGGCCCTTGAGTCACTCAAGTTGAGTGTTTGAGGTAACCATTTAAAACTTGACAAATAGTTTGTCTTTTATATATTTGACACAATTCTGTTAATCTCTATTTACTATAGGTATTATGTATTATAAACTTTGTAGCCTTCTCTCACCTGTGTTCATATCAATTAACAAGAGTACTGATGGTTTGTTCTTGTGGGTTTGGATTTGGAACAGGTTCTTCAGATATTGTTCAATGACCATACCCAGGATTCCAAGCAAATGTCCAAGCAAAGATTGATGCTGAAATCAAAGAATGGCAGAAGAGAAAAGAAAAGAAAAATCTCTTAAAGCTGGAATTTTCAACACTTTACTTAATCTTGTTAGCTGCTGCATAAGGAGCGTAATTAAGTTAGATTATAAATACTCTTTTTGGCATCAATTGTATTCTGAGAATTAAGTAAATACACTTTATTTAACCAGTGTTGAGCAAAATTAAGTAAATACACTTTACTTAACCATTGTTGAGCAAAATTGTGTCCATAAATCGAAACACTAACCAATTTTTTGGTTTTTGACCATTGAATCAAACAAAACAAGACAAATTATCGGGCAGCAAAATTCAAATCAATAAGCTTGAATGTAGCTATATTTTAATAAGTCATATGCGCAAAGTTTCAACATGCTATCAAAAGTCAAAATTTCAAATTATCAAAAGTCATATACTCTTCAAATCTTGCTTTAAGTCTTGCTTTTCATGGAAAAAATTAAAGGCGATCGAGAAATAACACCACGTGAACAAAAGGTTGAGAAAAGTGTGCTTTTTAATATAAAATCCACTATCTGTTCTCCAAATTACATAACTTACGAATTGAAATTACATAAGCTGATAAGCAAAACTGCAAAAGTGAATTTATCGAAAAAAAGAAGAAATTCTATTACAAAATTTCTTGCTTTATTTCACCCAGCAATAAAATCAGAAATTCTTGCGTTGGTATCCTGCTTGCTTGATCCTTTCTAATTTTGTCACAGACTTCATCAGATAATGGCGACAAGGTCAAGGTGATTGTCAAAGCAAAGCAAAACAGAATTCATGAGAAATAAAAAAGAAAACAGATTTCATCTGTGCAAGCCCTACTGAAGAGGAGATTGGAGAACACGAGGCAACTAGGTTGTAAACTGGCGAGCCAATTGTAGAACGCGAGGCAAGCGACTGATGAATTCTGGACTAGCGAGGCGACAGTAGAACACAAGACGAGGCGAGCGAGGCGAGGCGAGGCAAGATAAGACGGAACAAAACAGAGGCGACTTGGCGAGGTGAGTCGACTGGAGTCTGAGGAGAGCAGAGGCAGAGTAAACGATGTCCGAGGCAAGAACAGAAAAAAAGCAAAAATCCCTTGTTCCAGAAGAAGAAGCCCTTCGTCGGTTCCGCAGTTCTCTACACCTGTAACCGTGAACCGACCCGAATATTAAAAAAAGATCCAGAACCGAACCAATTGTATTTTTGGAACAAAAAATTGAAACCAACCCAAAACTGACCCAGAATCGACCCACAACCAATCTGGTCGGTTATTGCCCACCCCTAATTGTAAATAAAAGAAAGAAAAATTAAATAGAAGAATGGGGGGAAGGACTTCAGACTACGGGTATTCTGTAGAAGGAGAAAAAGGAGTAGGGCAAACTCTCTTGCTTTTTCCTGCAGCCGCCAGAGACAAATAGAGAGAGAGAGAGAGAGAGAGGCTTTGCAGAGGGTTCTTCACGGGAGAGGCGAACCGGTGATCTCGACGACTTGGGTTGTCGTCTGTTCGGGTTTTCCGACCGCGGGTTGAGGCACATTTCGTCGGAGGACGAATCGCAAGGGAAGGCGAGGTGCGACAGAAGCTTGGATTCTACAAGCGGATCAGCGACGCTGTCTGGACGACGAAGGATTGAGCCGAGGGTCTCCATTTCACTGATTCTCCGATTTCCAACTCCGGTGAGTAATGCGGAACACTCGGTTCTGTCTTTTATTCGGTGAGGCAGTTCTACTTTGATTTCCTTGCTGATGAATGGGAAGTGTGTCTATTTAGCGCTAAATGAATTTGATGTTATGATTCAGTATGATTTGTTGCTTGTTGGACTCCCGTTTCCAGACTTATAAAATAAATGCCTATAACATGCCTCTGTTGTATCTTGGATTTCGCTGGAGGAAATTGTGGGGAGTTATGCTCGCTGTTAAGTCAAAATTTTAATGGAGGAATCTAGGTCTGTTTCGGGCATGTTGGTTTGGTTCGATGAAATGGTTTACAAATCGGTTGTAGACTTCTATCTGTGAATTGACAAAAATATTCTTTATGGGAATGTGTTGAGAGATGGAGTAGTGGTTAATAAAATAAGTTTCTTACTGTCATGTTAAGTTGGGAAATATATTAGGTTGTTATTTAAATGGGTGATTTCTAGATTTCAAGGCAACGACTTCAATTTTGGACTCCTACTGCTTGATAAGAGAATGAGGCTGACAATTGATTTTGTATGATTCTTGGATAATGGAATCGTAAAGTAATGTTGATACTTTGTAAGGGATGTAGGAATTACTCAACTCATTTTTTTTGTTGGATGTTACTGAGATTGTGAGACTTTGCTAAAGTGTTGATTGTGGGATGTTATTTTGAATTGTTAGTGGACTCTTAAGGTGAAATTGACAAATGAGTAAATTTTATGAATTAAGGATGTGACGATATTGTGAGGTTATTCGCAGATTAACTGGGCATGTTGAGTTATAGTTTACGGTAACATAGAGATGGACTTTGAACTTAGGCCTTACCTTGTATCCCTTCACTCTTCCCCATAATGTGGTTATGAGATTTTTTTTTTATTATTTAACATGTAGGCTCGGACGAGTTTGAGGACTTCGAGCGTGAGATAGTTGTTCCTTCGTGTACGAGAAAGGACCGCCATCGAGGTAGGGGTTTTATAGTGAGTTGTTTTGCACTGCATTGCATAGTTTTCAAAATAAAACCCTATTTTGTGGAATACCACACATGAAAAACCTGACGAGGATTGTTCGACAGCACGTCAGCTTTTTATATTATGTATATACGAAAGTTTTACATGTTTACTTTCGTGCATCTGATTTCATGGTGTGATATACTGGATACTATTACGGGATTGATAGATCCTCTTGGCACTTTGAACGGTCCGTGCGTCAAAGTATCGGGAGGCTATCCCCGGTACATCTCCTGCTGCGTGGAGATGGTTTGTTTGCGCACTGTGTGAAATCCCAAAACCTAATCAAGGTGTATCACAGGTGTGTCATTGACGGAATTTGCTCATGACACCCTGGAATCACGGGTGTGTCGTTGACGGAATTTGCTCATGACACCCCGGAAGACGGGTCGGGTTTACGGATCGCCGTCATTTTCTTCCTCCAGCCTCATGAGGTGCTACTCGGAAACGGTCGCCGCCTTTCTATGTGTTTGTTCGGGGGATTCCATGAGTGTTCCTCCCTTTTCACGGATTATAGTTTTGTGATGAAACACGACGAGGGTATTTTAACATATAGCTGTTTCCATACACAGCCATGCTTTCTAAATATCTCGTCGGGGGCCTTTGGGCCAGGTTTTCTAAAGGAGAAAATGAATTTCAAATGGTTTCTAAACAAAAACCTGCATACTTCTCAAAACTCATGGTTTCCACGAAAACAGTAAAATAAGTTTTACATGCGCATTACATTTAGTATAAGTTCCATACTGAGCTAGTCACCCACCCCAATCGACTTATTTTTTCCCAGGTTAGAGTTTCGGTTGAAGGCTCTATTGCTATTTTATTTTATTTCATTTCCTTAGTTGAACTTTTATTTATCGGCAAGCGTGAAAATGGATGACTATAGCTTTTAAATTGGATGACTGTAAAAACACTTAACTTGGTTGTTGGATTTCTTGAATTGTATGCGCAGTAATTGTTTGGATGTTAAAGTTTATTAATTCCTCATTATTAATTATTCTCGCAATCACTAAATGGACCGTGGCTCATCACAAGTGGGTCGCGGCTGGGTATTTATACAAGTCTTCCGCAATAATTTAACTAGCCTTGGGCTAAGCGATCGGGTCTTAACTGATTGAGTTGACAATTTATACAATTTGGTATACGCAATAATTTATAGTCGACCGAATCCTTCTTCAAATGTTGCACTGCTTTACCAACTTAACTGATTGATCAATTCCCTTAAATTGATAAATCGATGCTTCTAAAATCCTCCACACATTATATTTTACTCCACCTAACACACTACCCTATGCCCATCCAATATTATAATTTCATATCCTTCATCCAATCAACCCTATTAACATCCAATAAATTTCTTAATTATTTTTACTTAATTCAATTACAAAGAATCAGGTATGACATTCTTTCCTCCTTATATAAATTGGTATAAAAGTTAAGGTTTATGATTGATAAAAATATTAATAAATAAATTATAATTATTTTGAAGGTATAAAAGGAAAGAAGGACAACGTTAATTTCTGAACTGCGCTAAGGACGCCTAGTAAGTGATACGCATGTGCTTTGTTCCTTAGGGCCCTACATTGCAAGAATAAAATATGCATATTTTGGTGTTTAATGTTTTAAATAGCATGTTTCTGTGTTTACAGTTTTAAATACCATGTTTCATAGTTTACTATTTTTATAAGCATGCCTATAGTTTATAAGCATGATCTGTGAATTGTTTGTTGGTTGCGCTATTAAATTGCTCTAGTAGAGAATCTATGTATTCACGAGCATCATGCATCACAGTTTTCAAAAGATAAGAAAAATGTTTCCATACATACTTTTGAAAATGAAACAAAGAAGAAACAAAATAATTACAAAATGACAAAAAGGAAACAAAAAAGAAACAAAACAATTTCAAAATGACAAGAAGGAAACAAAGAAGAAACAAGACGGTTGTGAAACGTAAAGAAATAAACGTAAATGGGTGTGACAAGATGTGAGGTTGGGTTAGCCGCCCCTACTCGTCAGATTTAGACATCTCCAATGCATTTCAAGATAAAGAAAAATATAAAGGGGTCGTCTGGGGATGTGAGGTTGAGTTGGTTGCTCCTCCTCGTCAAGTTTAGACTTCTCCAATGCCTTTCAAGATGAAGTAATGTAACGATCAAGTAAAGGAAGGAAAGTAAAGTAAAGTCAAGATAAAGCAAAGTTAAGATCAAGAAAACGGTAAAAGAAAAGAAACAGAAATAAAAAACGAAAAGAGATTTAAAAGTTGCATGACATGTGCATCATATATTTTATTTTATATCACTTATTAAGCATTAGGCTCATTAGTTAAGTCTTGCGATGTAGGTACACAAACAGGAGAACATGTAAGTAACAATGGATGAAGGATTTGTATGCGCAAATCTTGTGGCCGGTTAGGTTAAAGAGATTTAAAGAAAGATGGGCTAAAGAATTAAATGAAAATTATTTGTAAAAGAGTTTGTAAATTATTTAATATTCTTTAATGCTTGTTTAATTTCGCTGCGTTTCAGAAAATGATTTTATTATTTTCGCTGAAATTGATAAATGTTTTAAGTAAAAAGTTTTAATGATCGGATTTTATAAAAGGAAAATACTCTGACGTTTTATAAAAAGAAAAGTTTTAAATTTACACAATTTGTAAAAGACAATAAAAATCGGCTCGTTACAGTAATTCCAGTTTATATGCCTCATTTCCGATTCTTTTGACAATACTAAATGTTCCAATATGTTGTGGTGAAACTTTCCCTTTCTTACTAAACCTCATTATTCCTTTAAATAAGGAAACCTTTAAAAATACCATTTCTCCGGGTTCAAACTTTAAATCCTTGCACCTTATATCTGCATAATTTTTCTATTGATTTTGAGTTGCAAGCATCCTTTGACGAATAAGGGATACCTTATCTATAGTTTGTTGTACTATTTTCGGTCCAAGTACCCAAGCTTCCCTAACTTCACTCCATTATAATGGGGATCAACACTTCTTTCCATAAAATGTCTTATAAGGTATCATCCAAATTGTTACTTGATAGCTATTATTGTAAGTAAACTTTATTAATGGCAGCATTTTATTTCAGTTGACTTGAAATTCTAATAAAAATTTGAATTGTTCTTTCCATTTGACCATCAGTTTGAGGATGAAAAGTTGTGCTAAATGTCAACTTAGTGCCCTTTGCCTTATGAAAACTTTTCCAAAAACCAGCTGTAAACCAAGTATCCCAGCCCGATACAATAGTAGTGGGTACTCCATGCAATCGCATTATCTCATGAATGTATAAATTAACATATTGGTTCATGGAATAGGTCTTTCTTACTAGTAAGAATTGAGCTGTTATGGTTAATCTATCAATGACTACCCATATGGTATCATATCCCTTAATAGTTTTGGGCAAACTTGTTACGAAATCCATAGCTATCTATTCCCATTTCTATTCTAGTTTAGGTAAGGGTTGTAAAATTCCTATAGGTCTTTGATGTCCTACTTTAACATGTTGACATATTAAACATAATTTGACATGTTCAGCCACATCTCTTTTTAGATTTGGCCATTAGAAATGTTTTCTTATATCTTGATACATCTTTGTGCTTCCTGGATGCATAGTCGTCAATGAGGAGTGTGCCTCAGACAATATTTCCTTACAAAGTTTGTCATTATTAGGAACATACCAATGTTCCCCAAATTTCACTAGTCCATTGCCAAATATTGAAAACTGTGAATTTTTCTTTGATATCTGTGCCTTGAATTTTTCACATTCTAAATCTTTGTTCTGAGCTTCCATAATTTGCTCCAATATCGTAGGTTGTATAGTCACAATTAGTGCTAGAGATATGAACCTTACTTGTAACTCAAGTCTATCAATTTCTTTTGGCAATGGCATAGATAAATAGTTCACCGTACTCGATTTTCTACAATATTGGCCTTGCCTGGGTTATACTTAGTTTCACAGTCATAATCTTTGACCAATTCTAACCACCTACTCTGTCACATATTGATCTCTTTCTGCGTAATAATATATTTCAGACTTTTGTGGTCAGTAAATATATCACACTACTATCCATATAGATAATGTATTTGTAATTTTAAGGCGAATACCACAGCTGCCAATTCAAGATCATGAGTTGGGTAATTTTGTCGTAATTTTTCAATTGTTTATAGGTATATGCAATTACATTCCTTCTTGCATAAGCACACATCCTAATCATACCCTTGAAGCATTGCAAAATATGCAATATTTACCCTCTTCAATAGGAAGAGGCAGAACTGGTGCATTCATCAATTTTAGTTTTAATTTCTGAAAACTATCCTCACATTCCTTTGTCTACCCAATTTTACTTCTTTTCTTATCAAACGAGTTAGAGGTATAGCAATTTTTGAAAATCTTGAATAAATATTCGATAATATCCAACTAATCCTAGAAAACTACATACCTCACTAATATTTCTAGGTTGGGGCCATTTCAATATTGCTAGTATCTTAGTGGGATTGACTAAGATTTCGTCCTGTGATATCACATGACCAAGGAAACTAATCTGACTAAGCCAAAAGTCGCATTTAGAAAATTTGGCATACAATTGATGTTTCTCCAATGTTGATAAGGTTATCCACAAATGTTCCTTGTGCTATTCTTCTGTTCGGGAATAGACTAATATATCATCAATAAAAACAATAATGAATTTATCTAAAAACTTCTTTAAAATACAATTTATTAAATCCATGAATGCAGCATGGCATTGATTAATCCAAATGACATTACCAAAAATTCATAGTGACCATACTGAGTACGCAAAGTAGTTTTTGGAATATCGTCTGTTTTTACCTTCAATTGATAATATCCTGATCTCAAATGAATATTTGATAATACACTTGCGCCCTGTAATTAATCAAACAAATCATCAATTCAAGGTAGAAGGTATTTATTTTTTATAGTTATCTTGTTTAGTTCCGGATAATCAATACACATTCTCATAGAACCATCTTTTTTTCTGACAAATAATACCGGTGCCCCCAAAGGAGAAAAGTTGGGTCGTATAAAATATTTATTGACTAATTCCTCCAACTAAGTTTGTAATTTCTTCAGTTCTATTATAGCCATTAGGTATGGGTTCTTAGATATAGGAGATGTTCAAGGATATAAATCGATAACAAATTCAATATCTCTATTTAGAGGCAATCCTGATAAATCATCCCATAAAACTTTAGAGAAATCTTGTACTACAGGAATTTCATTTAAACTCTTACCATTTGTTATACTAGTGTCTTTCACATTGGCCAAAAACCCAGTACAACCATTTTGTAACAACTGTTGGGCTTTTAAGGCTATAATAATTAGTAGTTTGGAAACATTTTTCATGCCATGAAAGATATATTCTTCATCATGCGAAGGGTTGAACTGTAATATTTTGTTTCTATAATTTATAGTGGTAAAATTCTCATATAGCTAATAACATCATACCCTTTCATATCTATTACTATAAGGTTTGCATACATATGTCTGCCTGTTATAGTGACTAAGCAGTCTTTTAAAACATGATTATCATATAAAAATTCTCCTAAGGGTAACATTACATTGTAATCATGCTTAAAATGCTAAGGCAAAAATCTCAATTTATTACTAAACATGTTAGATGAAAACGAATGTGTGGCTCTTAAATCTATCAATGTATACGTGGCTATATTACCAACAAAAATAATACCTGACACTACAACAAGATTATCCACCTCATTAGATTCAATGAATGCAAAGACCCATGCATTAGTCCTTCTTTGTCCGTCGATTAGCATTGGACAATCCCGAAGCGAAATGTCCCTCCTTTTTTTTTTTTTTTTTTTTACGTTTAAAGCATTGCTTTGTTCTTAATTTACATTTTCCAAAATGATTTCTTTTACATTCGGCCATTGCTTTTCTATTTATTGAAGGTTCAACCATAACACGTTTATCTTTTCCTTGCTAACTTCCTCCTTGAATTGGTCTTTTTGGACCTCCCATGCTAGGTTGTCCAAGGTTTCTTTGTTTACTATAATAATCTTCTGCTTCTTCAACTTCAAGGGCTTTAGTTATTATTGCTGAATAGGTTACACCTTGTGTTCCTAAAATTCTCACACCTCGGTAAATATCAGCCTTGAGGCCATGAATGAACTGATGTACTTTATATTCATTAGTACTTACTAAATGTGTATTGTACCGAGATAGGGGTTCAAACTTATGAATATATTCTGCCACCAACCCCGTTTGTCGAAGTTGCACAAATTCCATTAATTTACTTGTCCTGAACGTGCAATTGAAGTATTTGTCATAAAATTTTTCCTTAAATAATTCCCAGGATATTTCTCTGGCATTATACATAGTCTTCATTGTGTCCTACCAATGTCTAGCATCATTGGTTAATATATAAAGAGCACATGAAACCTTTTTCTTGTCCTCAATTTTTGCGAATTTAAACATATCTTCCATTATCCAAATCCATTTCTCAGCTTGGCTTGGATCAACAGTATTTCCATTGAAAGTAGGTCGTCTAAGTCACATAAATCGTTCACAACCTGCACCTTTGGCAGCCTGGGGATTACCTTGTCCAATATATTTCTCGATATACTAAAATTGTTATTCAACTAAGTTAGTTCAACGATCTAAAGTGTTGTCTCTCTCTTCTGTTTGCTTTTGCTGCCTTTAGCTTTGTGCCATTTTTATTCTAAATCCTATGTTCATACAAGGTTAAGAACATATTATTACTGTATATGAAGAAATTGTTTTAGATTTGTTACTTAACTTTGTAATCTACAGAATCGGTTGCTCTGATACCATAAGTGTAACACCCATAAATGATAGAATTTTTTTTTCAGTAAGTGTTACAAGATTAACTCAAATTACCATAATAACAATCCATCAAGGTAGTGGAAGTCTTTTTTTTATCGATCATTAATGTCATGTTTCATAATTACAATAACTTACATGACCTTTTTTGTTTTACTTTTAATTAATTCATCTACTTATACTTACAAATTAACACTATGATAGAGCTTAGCCATGCAATAATTGTAACTATTTAAATTAAACAATTTCTTTTTATTATCAAACAGTCTGTCACTCATAGATACATATCCTAAGTCCTCCCCCATTAGATAATCTACATATAAAAATTTAGCCTCCCCCTATAACTGCAGCAGTTTAGTTGCAATCCAAATGTTTGGCCTGTTAAAAGCTTCGTCCAATGGTATTTCTTTCATGTTCATCCACACATAGGTCCTCATTTCCTTCTATATCACAGGTTCATTTATGAGTTTGAAATACTCAGTAAGCAATAGAAAACAGTCAAAACAATTTATGCAGTGAGTGATTCAATTTGCATTTCACCTTTCACTTTTCAGTCCAACCGTTGGGTATAGTCTAGGGAATGAAATTGGTACAGTTTAGTCAACCTTTTGTAAGATAGCCAATTTCAATCCCAGCCACAAAAGATTCATTACATATTATCATTTCTTTATTTTCTCTTTCTTATCCATTTATAGTGTAGAGCATGTAAAATAAACCAGTTTCAATCATAAAGAAAAACATTTAAACAAAGTTCTTAGTAAAACAAACTCCTTTGACAAATCAATAAAAATGAAGCAGTTTAACAGAGAGCATAAAAACAACTCTTTTAACAATAACGGAAAGTGAAGCAATTTAATAGAGAGCATAAAACAACTCTTTTAGAAATAACTTAAAATGAAGTAGTTTAACATAGAGCATAAACTTTTTTATATAAGACAGAATTTAAAATCATTGAAAGAAAACAAAACCTATGATGTAGGCGGTATTACTTACCTTGTTTTTCTTGCATTGCCTACAACTTCCCTTCCAGAGAATGCAAACATACAACATATGGCATATATATAACTTGACTCTATTTTTTTCCTCATTTTTCCTTTATGGTTTGTATCCTTATATAGCCGATGAAGCAGAGAGAGAAGAGGCATATGTCACTTTTCTCTTTGTCAAAATTTTGGCATTAATCATCACACCAGATGAGTCACAGGTGCGTACCGCTTTGTTGCCACTGGATATCTGGTCCAAACAAAAATGCAGTCGATTTCTCGCACATTTCCCCTTAAAATGACGCAGTAACGCTCATAATTTATCTTCTGTATATGCGTTTCCATTCACGGGAGGCACGTTTCGCACCCCAAAATAGGTGTAGGTTCTAATCTGTGGACGCTTACATTCTTGTGATAGCATTGTTCATAGTATGTTATATATCCAAACGGTAACGTTTCAACAAACCGTGGACATAATCGACATGTCCTTCCTCACTAACTCGCTACATTCTTCTAGCAAGGGATTATCATCCATCAGCGGGAACATCTTTATCTAAATCCAATGACTCATATAAATCATAATTTGTGATCATCGGATGCAATTTCTCTTGCGCAGCAACGTTCCCATCCGCAAGGGAATATTTCCCAACCGCGAGAGCGTTTTCCCTTGCATCCTACAGCTTGATTCAATCTTGCTCTGCAATCTGACGATTCTTATCCCTTTTGTGAAGTATCTTCCATGAAGCATCTTCTGACTTCCCTATTCCAGTGGCTTCCTTCTCCCATTTTCTAAATCCAATGATATTTCTTCCACAATTTCTCATCTACTGCCAACAACATTATTATTGTAATATTTTTCTTTGTTAATTTCATCTTTATTAATTAACCACACACACACACACAGACTATTATTAGGATATTACGCAAGCAAAGTCTGAGATGTGAAGAAGTGGTCAACAAGAGCTAACAAAGTGGTTGACCAAACCGACAAGATTTCTCAATGGTAACATTCCAACGGTCAGGAGGTAGTCAACCTAACAAAGGGTGGTCGACCGATCGAGCTATTTCTATAGATTGAAGCACTCTAAATTGAAGAACCAAGAGACAATCATACTAAAACGTTGCTGAAATCATTTCTCGATTTCTCTTAATATCTGAGTGCTAGGCCTAACTCTCTTAATCCACAGCTTGAGATTTCATATATTTGAGAGTTAGATTTTCTAAGTTATAATATTTCAATTACATCAGTTGTACTTAAACGGTGATCAAAATGATGATGCCCTGTAACAGTCAACAAAGGCTAGATTAATGTCCGTGAAGATCAATCAAAGAGTGACGCCATGGGAATAGTCAAGTGTAAGGTTTGATTGTCACTCGTGAAGCCAATAATCACTAGCTGGGGAGGTTAGTGGATTAAGGATCTCCAAGTAGAAAACTTGGAGTGCGGATGTAGGTGGGTTTGCCAAACCACGTGAATAAATTGTTTGCATCTCTCTTCCCTTATCTCTATGATAAGTACTTCAACAAAACATTTAGGACTCATAAGTTAGTGGAGTTTGTGCATCTTCACCAGACTACCTCAGTGGTAGAGTATATACGAAAGTTTGAGAGACTTTCCTTATTCGCCAGTCATATAATGGCTACCAATGATATGAAAGTATACTAGTTCGTTCAAGGATTAAAAGCAAAAATATATCGTGGTATAATGATTTATGGTAATAAAGATGTGTCATATTCTAAGATTGTGTCTAAAGCTTTAGCAATAGAAGAGGCTTAAAATCAAGTTATTAAGCAGAGAGAAGCAAGTCAGAAATTTAGAAGGAATGATCAGACTCAACCGATAGTGGTTGGTCAGGTAAATGAAAAAGGAAGAAAAAGGGCACTTGTTAGTGAAGATCAATATGCAAAAGAAAAGTGGGTGTTAAATGAATAGGATACTGCTTTGGTTGGGACCCCTCAAGCTGGATCGTGTCCTAAGTGTCAAAGTTGTAAAAGAAATCATTTCGAAAAATGTCTTACTGGTTCGAAGCAATGTTTTAAGTGTAATGAGAGTGGTCCTATTGCCAAAGATTAGTCGGTTCTGCTTAAGGATTAGGAAATGGTTGCACCAAAGATGTTTCCTATCGTGGAATATGTGAATGAAGATTGGGCCTATAGGGTCGTAACGAGTGGGGTAGGATAAAATGAGATGGGTAGTGTATGCATTTTGTAGTATTGTATGCAGAATCAATATTTTGGTGTATAAAAGCATTAAAGATGTAATATAAGTGTTGTTGGTGTAAATTTCTTCTTGAGTATGAATGCATATAGATGAAAATAATGCATGTGCAGTTTATTTTGATTGCGTTGGAGTGTAGCTGCCTTGTTTCTTTTGTATTAAGTTGAACGATGTACGTGTTGAAAGATATAAATTCTAGAATTGATTGGATTTGTAGTGCAGGATGTATGAAATGTAGCTTTAGGGGAGTATAGAAACAAGGAAAACCCTGCCCAAATTTTGTAAATTGGGAAAGAAAGTTGAATGATTAAGAGAAAGTTTATCATAAGTTATGTGATGTCTAGAAAATTGGATAGAAGGAACTAAATTTATTGTGGCCTATGGTTGAAGATTTGGAAACTAATTAGGCAAAAGTTGGGTTTTGAGTCAAGGCTTCTACCCAAATGTGAAATCTGTTGTTATGTGCAATTGATCACTACTTCACTATTCTTAGATATTGTTATGGATGGATTTCTACCTCAGGGTTGAAGTTTTAAAATCCGTTCAATGGGTTACAGTTTGGAATCTGTTTAAAGGTTGGGATTGTTGATTGTTGTGCAGACCTCAAGTTTGTGTTATTTTAAAAGAAATTGTTGCTATGATGTAGTATATTAGATTCTCGGGGGTTAAGTGGGTTAAAAGTGTTATGTAAGCTCGACCTTGAGTGTTTTATTGGATTGAATTACTATTGAATTCGTACATTCAACTCTTGATACGGTCTTGTGAAGGATTTATTAAGGTGTGGATGTTGTTGGGTAACCATTTGGATGTGGCAGTAACTCTCAATTAGGTAATTTATTACAGTGGTGCTGCATTAAGTTATGGTTATATTACTAAAGAGGGGATATTGATTGGCTTGATTAGAAGAAAGTTTTGTTTTGTGATTGTTGATTAGGGATTTAATACTATGATACTGCTCATTGGTTTTAGGTTTTCACAGTTACCATTGGTGATGGAGTAGAGAGAGAGAGTTATATTATGAGGAAATAAAGTGAATGAAGAGAGTTTTCTTGGAAATGAATTAAAGTGCGGATTGTGGGAAGGGTTTAGGAGTTTTAAGTTTGAAATATGTGGCAAGTTAATGAATTAAGTACAGTTTATGTAAGTTTTTCTCCTTGGATATGATGGTATATAGATGAGGGAGGTATATGGCGGGGTTTAGAAGATGTTTGGATGCTTCTATGTTTTGAGTGTCAGTGGTTATTTTGGTTGTTAGAACAAGGAAGCAATTACGTTAATTATTCCTCATTTATTATTTAGTAATTAAATTATCACTCAACAAATTTCTATTAAATTATCTTCATCAATTTCATGGTCGATAAACGAATAACCTTAATTTATATTTTTCCTTTAAATTACAATTGTCTAATTTAACCGATATTTATTCATTAATAACAATCACTGAATTTCCATAAATCTTAACGCTTAACAAATCTCATTAATTAACTTAATTACTTAGCAACCTCCCAATGACAATTCCAATATCTTAACACGTGCAACGGAAAAGCAATAACCCACAACAATAATCAATGTCACATGATAATACAGAGAATTTACATCGCAAAACCGAATAGTAGCAATTGTTAAACGATAATAATTACGAACCCTATATTTTCACAGTTGTCCAAACGATAACCAACAAAGCACATTTATTTATCAATCAACAGAATATTAATCTCAACAAAAAATTATCGATGTCCAATATAAATATCCAAATGGGGCACGAAGCAACAACATTAACCACTAATCAAATGTATAATAACCAATTATCAGAATGTATTTATTTACTGATGGACTGAACCCAAACTGGTAGAGTATCATCTCATAGAGGGCATCATCCATATATTTAACAACCAATAGAATTCAGTCAACAATAGCCAAAACACCACGACAACAGATGTTGACACAAAACACATTTCATTATCTTTTGTCCTAGTAAGACAGTAGTTAAATCATCTATCGCAACCCACAACATGTCATCCAAGGCAGAATCATTAATAGTTAAATCTATATATCTTCAAAAACCAACAGAGTATACATCCAAAGACAACC
>CM039483.1:11493140-11539969 GCA_022433065.1 Begonia loranthoides
AGGGACAAGAACCATTAGATAACACAACATGATTGAGGGAAAATATGAGGAAAAATGCTCCTGTGGATGGGAAATATTATTTTACAGATGGGAACGTTGCCACGTGGGAGAAATTGCAGCCATCAAATCACAAATTAGGATTTATGTGAGTTGTTGGATTTCGATAAAGATGCTTCTGCGGATGGGTGATATTCCTTTGCGCGATGGACGTACCAAGGAAGTGACAAATGTCATGTTGATTATATCCATGGTTTGTTGAATCGTTACCATTTCGATAAATAACGTACTATGAATAGTGTTATTGTAGGAACATAGGCATCTGCGGATTGGAACCAGCGCCTATTTTGGGGAGTGACACGTGCATCTTGTCGATGGAAACGCATCCACAAAAGATGAATTGTTAGCATTATTGCGATGTTTTAAAGAAAAATGTGCAAGAAATCAGCTATGTTTCTGTTTAGACTTGATATCTAGTGGCAATGAAGTAGTGGGCACTTGTGGCTCATATGGTTTGATGATTAATGTCGAAATTTTGACAAAGAGAAAATCGACACATGCCCCTTCTCTCTCTGCTTCAATGACTATATAAGGATACGAACCGTAAAGGAAAAAGGAGGAAAAAATAGAGTCAAGTTAGATGTAAGCCATACATTGGAAGTTTGCTTTCTCTGGAAGGGAAGTTGTAGGCAACGCAGGAAAAACAAGATAAGTAATAGTGAATGTTTTGGCCTAAACTGCCTACATCACAAGTTTTGTTTTCTTTCAATGATTTTAAATTCTATCTTAAATAAAGAAGTTTGTGCTCTCTATTAAACTGCTTCATTTTACGTTATTGCTAAAAGAGTTGTTTAATGCTCTTTGTTAAACTACTTCTTTTTATTTTATTGTTAAAAGAGTTGTTTTTATGCTCTCTGTTAAACTGCTTCATTTTTATTGATTTGTCAAAGGAGTTTGTTTTACTAAGAACTCTGTTTAAATGTTTTTGTTTATGATTGAAACTGGTTTATTTTACATGCTTTGCACTATAAATGGAAAAGAAAGAGAAAAGAAAGAAATGAAAATATGTGATGAATCATTTGTGGCTGCGATTGAAATTGGATGTCCTGCAAGAGGTGGACTAAACTGTATGAATTTCATTCCTTAGACTGTACCCAACGGTTGGACTGAAAAGTGAAAGATGAAATGCAAATTGAATCACTCATTGCATATATTGTTTTGACTGTTTTCAATTGCTTACAGAGTATTTCAAACTCATAATTGAACTTGTGATGTAGAAAGAAATGAAGACCTATGTGTGGATAAAAATGACAGAAATACCATGTGGACAAAACTTTTAAAAGGCTAAACGTTTGGATTGCAATTGTTGCAACTATGGGGGGAGCCTAGATTTTTATGTGTAGATTATCTAATGGGGGAGGACTTAGGATCTGTATCTATGAGTGATAGACTGTTTGATAATAAAAAGAAACTGTTTAGTTTAAATAGTTACAGCTATTGCATGGCTAAGCTCTCTCGCACTGTTAATTTGTAAGTATAAGTAGATGAATTAATTAGAAGTAAAAGAAAAAAGAAATGTCATATTAGTTATTGTAATTATGAAACATGACACTAATGATAGATAAGAAAAAGACTTCCACTACGTTGATGGATTGTTATTATGGTAATTTGAGTTAACTGTGTAACACTTATTGAAAAAAAAAACTTCTATCAATTATGGGTGGTACAGCTCGACTTTGTCCAATTTATGTTAACCACTTCTTCTCCTGTCGATCACTTTCCAGCTATTGTAAATTGCAGAGCTCACTATTTGATTTTCGGTTGACCATTTCCTTAGCGTTGATCGACCGCTTCCCTATTCTAGCTCTTCTGCAGCCTATCTGGTCGACCATCCTCTGGTCCAAGGTCGCCCCATACTCTGTTTTTTGAACGTTTTGAATCTTTTAAGTCCCAATTATCAATCTATAAGCTCAAAGACTTAGGCAAACACATTAGATAACATTAATACTCGTATTAAGGGTATTTCCAATAAAGATTAATAATGTGTTAACTTGATTTAACAAATTCATAATAAACAACTTATTAACCAATTAAACAATCATTATCAAAATAAAGAACCTAATGTCTATTAGGCTAACAAATTCCACACAAGTTTTTTGATATAACCCTATATGTCTATAGTGATTGCATAAAATACTAACTTTATGTCTAAAGCTAACAACTACAAATTATCCAACAAGAGTTCTTACATTCAAATTACCATACGACACGTATGAAAAATAATTTATAATTCAAATAGTCACCCTTTTATCATAATAATAATTAAGTACAATTTTGAATAAACTAATTAATAAAACTTACGTACACTAATGACAAATAAACTTAAAAATACAAAGTTTGGTACTTTATGTTAGACCATATGCACACCTAAAATGAGGAGAGGAGAGGGGACGGGGAGGGTGTGAATTAGGTGAGATAACATTTTAATACGATATTAATTATTCTTTCCATAAGTGATTTATCACAAATATTAAAAAAAACAATCATAAATAATAAGAGATAAGGGATAGAGAGAGGGACACCGGTTTGTTCACGCCGTTTAGCAAACCCACCTATCTCCGTGCTCCAAATTTCTCATTTGGAGATACTTAATCACCTAACCTCCCCGGTTAGTGATGATTGAACTTCACGGGTGTCAATCAAGCTTTTACAATAACTATTAGCAAGGCGTTGCCCTTTTCTTGACTATTCACAGGGTGTCACCCTTTTCTCTTGACTATTATGGGATGTCACCCTAGATGTTGCGGAAGTACAAATGTGGAATTTAAATATTACAATAAAGAATTCTAACTCTCAAATTTATAAATTTCAAGTGAGGGGATAGTGAGAGTTAAGGCTAGCACTCAAATATTGACAGAAATCGAGAAAGGATTTCAGCAGTGTTTTGGTACGATTCTCTCTTATTGGTTCTTTAATTCAGAGTACTTTAATATATAGAAACAGCTCGACCGATCGACCACCTTATGTCATGTCGACTGCCTTCCGACCGTTGGAATGTTACCATTGAGAAATTCTATCAGTTTGGTCGACCATTTCTTTGTCACTAGTCGACCATTTCCTCTTCTCCAGTCGACCGCTTTAGTCTATTCTAGAATATAGTTGCTCATTGTAATAATTTCAGTCAACAAATTCTTTAGCACCGGTCGACCGCTTCCTTGTATTGGCTCTTCTTCAGCCTGTCCAGTCGAGCACCCATGTAACACCTGGATAAATCCCTCCATGTGTAATGTAAATAATTTTTTTGGAATATATATTTTGGAAAAAGAAAATGCATTTGGTAATAATGTATGGTACATTAATGCGATAAATATGGATAAAATAGGTATAAGTTAAGTAAAAGGGGATTATTAATTTAATTAAGGTATAAAATAGAGGAGAGAGAATAGCAGGATTTTGGATAATTGAAGCTGAAAAATTGCAAGGCAGAGAGGTCGATCTAGCTGCTGATATTGGAGTTCAGTGTTGGACTGGTCGTTCATAGGATCGATGGGCCCCACGGTGTTTTGTTTTTTTTAAACGCTGCTTTAAATGACAACGGGCGATGGAGTTTTAAATCTCGAGGCTGCTTCTGGGATTACCTCCATGTTTGCTTCCTTTACGCATGGCAATGTAGATGAAGAGTTAGGTTTATGAGGATAGATGACGTGTGCAGGAGAAGAGAAATAAAGAGGCAGAGAGCGAGAGAAAAAGAGAGCAGAAAGAGAGTGTGAGTGAGAAGTGTTTATAAAGAGCTTCTAGGAATTCTGGGATGGCTGAGCCATGCGAGAGGGAGAAGAGAAAGTGAGTCAGATAGAAAGATAGAGTGCTAGAGAGGAAGAAGGGAAAAGAGAACCAAACCGAAGAAAAAGAAGAAGGTGAAGGAAGAAGCAGGAGAATAGGTTCTTCTTGGTTTTCCTCTCAGTTGTTCTTTTGGTGAGGTATTCCTTCACTCTTTTATGGATTTTATGTGAAGATTATATTGTGAAAAAATAGATGGATGATGGATGATAAATGTGATGTTCTGTCGTTGTAGTTCTTCCCTGTTGTGTGTTGCTGGGGATATTGTGTGGGTGTTATCTGTTAGTCTGGAGTGTTTGTTGTATGAAAATGGCTTGAGGAGTAACATTATGTAATTGTGATGGTCAAGGTTGAGGGTTCTATGCCGATTTATGTTGACTATTATTTATGGAAATAATAAATAGTTAAGTGAAGAAGAAATGCGATGAGTGAGGATTAATGGTATTGAAATTGTTAACGAGAATGAATTGTAGAGATAAAGTTAGTAATCAGTGATTTTGATGGTTATTTATTTAATGATTTTGAAGGTATTTAAGAAGAGGAAAAAAGTGCAGAAACGCTTTAAGGATGAGAGGTAAGCTGATATTGCATGTGTTTTGATATTTGGGGCACTACATCGTAAGAGTTAGGATTTGTTTGTTTGCCTGCATTTATTATATTATTAGGTTGCGATCATGTCCTGAGGATGTATTGTTGCATGATGCTGTGTTTATTAGAATTAAGTTCTTTTAATGATGTGTTTATAGATTTAAGTTAAGGATTTGATATTAAGCATGTTTTGAGGCCTATCTAGAGGATATTGAACTGTATGCATTCATACGCATTCTTGCATCATTGTTTTTCCAAAATATTACGAAAAATGATTTTAACCATGGTTTTGAAAAGGAAATAGAAACAAAAATTAAATGTAAAAGAAACATAAATAGAACGTTTGAGGGTGTGAGGCTGAGTTGGCTGTCTGGGTGGGTGCCATGGGATGGCCGCCTGAGGTGTATGACATGTGTTGGCCACCTTAGGTGTGAGCCACGATTGGCTGCCTTTTGCGTAACCACTTTACCTTGACATCTCCAAATGCCTAGACAGGTAACAGAAACCAAAGTTAAGTAAATGATCAAGTATCAAATAAAGTCAAGTAAAGAAGAAAGTAAAGTTAAGTTAAGATAAAATCAAGATCAAGATTGGTAAAGGAAAACAAAAACAGATTACTGCATATGAATGTTAAAAGTTGCATGGTATGTGCATTCATATTTTATATCGCTTACTGAGCTCTAGGCTCATAGTTTATTTCTTGTGATATAGGTATGGAGCCGATGGCTCTTATTGAGGATGTAGATGTTGATGGAGTGTTGCGGTATTGATTCTTTTGTGCTATTGGGGAATTGACCGGTGGGTTATGACTCAATGTATTAGGTTTTGAGATGACACGTTTTGTATATGTATTTTGACACACGTGTAAATGTTTTGTAATGAATTTGTATTTTAACGTAAAGGAAAGTCTTCTGCTATGAAACTCTGACGAAAAGGAAAAGTTTGAATTTTATGTGATTTTCAAAGAGAATGCGTTTTAAAATGGCTTTTCAAATTACACTTTTTTCAAGAAAATGAAAACAGGGCGTTACAACCCATTGGTTCATAGTCAACCTATACTCCGTGTTTTGTTCTTCTTGAATTTGCAAAGTCTCAATTATCAATATATAAGGTACATGGACTTAGGCAAACACGTTTGTAAACATTAAGACTCGTATTAAGGGTATTTCAAATTAAAATCAATAACGTATTTACACAATTCAACAAATACATAATAAATAACTTATTTAAACAATTAAATGGTCATTATCAAAATAAATAACCTAATGTCTATTAGGTTAACATTTTATTCTCTCAGCCAAAAGGAAAATTAGTTCATGGAAAGCAAAACAGACAAATTAAAATAAGAAAACATGGTTCGAAGTAGAAGAAACAAAACAATGGAAAATCCTCGTCCATCATCAATCGCTAAGAACTCTTGCTATAGCACGACTTTTCTTTTTTCTAGTCGTGAAAAATACTCCTAAAATTACGAAAAAAAATTCTACTCTAAAACTACTAAACTTAATTAAAGACTACTTGACTAAAAACTGATCGTAAAACTAAATTCTCAATATTGTATTTATAAGGGAGTGCCTTGGTTTCCTTCTAGATGGCTTCAAATATTCGAACTTGATAATCTTCTAAGAAGATTAGGAAACTTTCCTAATTTGAAATTACTTGCTATTTACGCCATCCAATGAATCATCTCCAAATCTTTCATTAAATATTTCTGCCTCTGATTTCTTGTGTTGTGAGATTTCTTTATCTGCAAAATAAATTCAATCATTAAAATCTATCACAAATATTTAAAAAGATATAGAAAATCATCTAGATTTACAAAATATCCTATTTAACTCAAATTCTAGCAAAGTTGTAGTAAAACTATTATTTTATATAAAAACAGCTAAAATAAATAGTAATTAATTACGAAAATCTATATAAAATTATTTCTAAATAACTCTACGAAATTGAATTATCATTGGCTCTACTAGAACTTTCCTTATCACAAGCTTGTACTTTACACTCTAATATTATGTTGTAACATTTTAATTTGAAAAAAATGAATTGCCTCAAAGTGAATGTAGGCTCAAGTTTTATGTGATAGTTGAGTTGAATCACAATAATTTGTGTGCCCTATTAAATTTCTCTATTATCATTGGCTCTCCTTAAACTAACTTTATCCCAAGTTTGTACTCTACATGTAACAACTCGATACTAACTTTTTTCATTAAGCAATGTAATTAAAGTTTGGAGATAAAATTTCGTGATACAACTCGTTTCTTTACGCGTTAAGTTGACTTGCAAAATTCGTTAGAAATATTCAGATGAAAGTCAAGTTAAAAATGTGAATAAAGTGGAATTTTGGCCTTTTTAGATGACTCCGAACGATTTCGAACGAGGCGGACGCAAGTGGACCTTGTGCGTTTGAATCTGTCCAAATTTTCAATGATTTTGGACGACTCCAAATGATTTCGGACGAGGCAGACGCGGCGGACGTTGTGCGTTTTAATCTGTCCAAATTCTGGACGAATTCGGACGACACATATGACATCTCGGACGTCATTTCTGCATCTGAATTCTGAATTCGGACGGTACAAAAAAAATTCAGACGCATCTTCTCATCCGAATTCTCCCTGTACAGCAACAAAACTGATTTAAAATCAGATGGAGAGCGATGTCAACCAATAAAAACTCGTTTTCTCGACACAAAATCACACGAAATGGCCAACCAACAGGGATTTGTTCCTTGCTCCTCCTACCTCTCGTACGGGTTATCCCAGGTATGCTTTCCCTCCCCTCTTTATCTCTAGCCACTTTCCCTCGCGATTTCCTTCGTCCCGGTGCCTCTAGTTCAGTGTTTTCCTCTTGGAACAAGTGCCCAACATGAGGTGTGAGACTGGGAGCATGAGGTGGCTGTCCATGAGTTGGTTCTTCAATTAGGGTAAGGGAATGATGTAGTCTTGGCCATTTGGAGGCCCTACACCCAAGTAATCGCATATGTGTGTTAACTGTAAGCTCCTTAATATTTTTGTGAGAATGTTCATCCCTATTATTCCATGAAGGTCTTGTTCTTCTGGAGTCTCTTAGTTGCTCATACGTTGGATTTCTTGTTGTTCGTATATCATCTTTAAATGCTTATCTATCATCAGTAGTGATTGTTACTTGTTTACATGTGTTCTGAATGTTAAGCCTTGAGTTCTCTGTAGTTATATTTCCATGGTTAAACTATCAAGCTTAGTGGAGGAAAGTTACGGGATATGAAGAATGTCTAACAACTATTATGAAGAGATGAACTGAACTAGAAGTAGTATTTTCTGTTGTTTTCACTACACTGCATATCACTTTGTTCATATACCATGTTGCTATTGTAAATGGTTCACTATTATTATACTCCATATTATCCTCCGTTGTTACTTCATTCCTAAGCATGAGAGATTGTAGCTATTGCTGTGACATCATTGCTGCTATAAAACTCGATGTTGTTTCCATAGAAATTAAAGAATGTAATTTCGCTGTAAATCTTGTTTAGCCATGTAAACTGCTGATATAACTTAAAGCATGTCTGCTGTTATATTGAAGCATGTTCATACAATTCCTTGCCGTTAATTTTTGCTGCTAAACCTCAAAGCATGTATATACTCGTTGTACTTGTGATGATAAAGCATGCCTCCATTTCCCTTTTTTTTTTGCAGTTGTATTAGTAGTTAAGTAGACATTTCGTTGTTCTACCTTTGATAATTTTTCTGCTGATTGTGAAGTCGTTAATAAACATGTCTCATAGCTGTAGATTTTAGTTATATAAAAAGCATTTATTTTCTACTGTATTATTTACCTAGAAGAAGCATGTCTCGCTGTTCTAAATTGATAATGATGCCGTAGACTCTAATTGTCAAAAAGCATGATTCGTTGTTCTATTTTGTTTTGTTCATCATTGTGGCTGTTATTCAGGAAAGCATAATCTGCTGTTTTATTCACCACTGCTACAGCTACTTATTGTTGTTAAGAAGCATGATTTGTAGACTCAATTCACTGTTTTACTTCACGAATAGTAACCGCTGATTTAGTCATTCAAAAACATGATATGAAGCCTATGAAAATGTATATCACAAATGTTTTTATTAGTCAATTTAATGCATGATCAGTATTTATTTTGTTGTTGTGTTGTTAACTGTTTAAGAGCATGATTAGTTGACTGTTTCTGCTGTTAGGTTCATCATAAAGCATGCCTTCTTGTTTTTAGTTTTCAATGCTTTACTAATGCTCAATATCATCTAAGAAGCATGTCTCACTGTTTATTTTCGCCATTGTATATAACCAGTAAAATGCATGTTCGTTGTTCTGATTTTTAATACTTTGCTGCTATAGTTTATTCATAAACGTGGATTTGCACGTTTTCGTTGTCGTGAAATTCTATTGTGTTCATTACCCCTTTAAGAAACATGTTTCCATTATTTCCTTTCATCATTTTGATTCGGAAATCATATGCTATTGTATGTCGATAGAGCTCGCCCATTATTAGGTTACTATTATATGATTTCATTTTGTTTAATAGTTTGTATGATAATTATGCTTAAATAATTTTAATTCAACCGTTGGCATGTTGTTTGATATCTCTATATATGTGCTAGGCAAAGCAAGAGTGTCCTCATACATTTACGATAATAGAAACAACTAGGGGGTACCACTTTGTGATGGTACCCATACACCTTGAGTGAGGAAAAGACGTAAAGAAGACAAAGAGGAATGAAGGGAGTTGGGAGATGGGGGGCAAGTACGGATTAGTTAGGTAGACGAGAATTAGAAATGACGTTACCTTTCCCTTGTCAGGACTACGAGACCGTCTACCCTAGGTAACTAAAGCCAACAAAGATCTACTCTCCCGCCATGGATTCTTCCAATCTCCAGCTCGATGCATGAGTAACAAACAAAATACCTAAGAAAAAATTGGTCTTGGTGGCCCCCATTCCAAGAAAAACTAAAGACAGTCATAAGCATTTGTATTCCCCATTTCCTTACTAAGCGTAAGCTCCCGTCCTTACTTGTGGTGTAGGTAACGAGGTGATTCTTCCAGGAGCAGAGGATGCCACTCCCATAGGGCCTATGGTAGATCCGATGGAGACGCCAGTAGAGTAGTAGTACGACGCTAAGTAATGAAGAAGAAAGAAATTTTGTAAGGGCTAACGTCAAAACTTATTTTGTGAATGTTAATTTTCCTTTTACCATAATTGAATGTTTATCCAGAATAGTATGTGAATTTATCTTTGGAACCTCAAACATTTAAAGTTAAATTATCACTTTACATGATGCTTTAAATTACGTTTTTCCTAAAAAAAAATTGTTAGTCATAAATTTCCTTGAACAAAATGACAATTTTCGTAAGTGGGATCTCTGTTTAGTTACGCTTGTGCAACTTTTATGAAAGAATTTTTATATCGCTACTGCAAATCGTAAATAAGAATTTTTCACTATTTAATGAATGATAAAATGAGCTTTTGGTAACAATCAGATTTTGGCTCTCTGATAATTCTTTCACGAAAAGAGTCATTTTAAAGGAAATATTTAACTCCGAAACTTGTTTTTAGTAAACATTAATGTCTTTTTAAAAACGGTTAAGAATCCGGGTCGTTACATTACACTCTAATATTATGTTGTAACATTTTGATTTGAAAAGAATGAATAGCCTTAAAGTGGATGTAGGCTCAAGTTTCATGTGATTCTTGAGTTGAATCACTATAATTTTTGTGCCCTATTAATTTTCTCTGAATTAAAATTTGATATCACTATTTCAATATTGTATCACTCAAGGTTTAAATTTATTGAAGGATATAATATATGCAACACTTCTAATTATTAATTCTTTACATGAAAATATTATTATTTCTTTCATATTCTAAGTATATTCCCTATAAATTACAATTTTAATTAAGTACACAAAAACCAAAATTGCCAGAATTACAAATTCTTAAATAAAACTTCACTGAAACCATAATCAAAAGTTAATTAACTTACATGGATAACAGAACCGATTTACTTGGTTCAGTAGGCTTTTATACAACTTTTAATTTGTAAAGGAACCGAGTTACTTGGTTTTCATTTTTTTTAATTTGGAAAATTAACAAAATAAACTATAAACTATTAGATCAGTGATAAGCCTAAGCTTAAAGTAATTTCGTGAACAACTAAAATGAAGTATGGAAAATAAATAATGGTAAACCTCATTGTCACGTTTTCCGTAAAAAAACATCGAGGCAAATGCTACAGTCATGTTGACCACTTAAACACATCCAACGGACGTCCAAGGATCAACCTTGAATGTTCTTCAAAGACGAGAGACGTCCAAATCAGATCTACAAGGAGGGGCATTCAAGGATCAGATTTTGGGCCACTATAAGGCTGAGGGAAGTCCAAGGGACATCCATAGTGGCAACTGAATGAAGAGACATACGTCCTACAATGAGGATAGATGTCTAGGATGGGAGGAGAGACGATGGTAGACGAAGGTTTGTGCCTATCGGATGAAGGGATGAACGTTCTACAATATGAATTGACTTTAAAATTGTGTCATTTGAGTGAAGAAATAAAAAACTATATCAATTCAACGTTAACACATAACCTGAAAGAAGAGAGAGAAGTTAAACTATAAGTTGAGGGGCGTCCGTTGTACGTTAAGGGACGTATATTGTGTGTTGAGGGATGTCCGTCGTAAGTGGAGGGACTGCTGTAAGTTGAGGGACTTCCGTTGGCTTAGGGACATTGTCTCTCAATATCAGTAGACGTCCCTTAGAATCCACAGACGTCCCTCAATATTAAACGACGTCGTCTTTCAATAATCCCATACTGAACGTTCATTTCTAGCGATAAATGTCCCCTATCTTTGAAGAACGTCTGACTCCTTCATCCAACGGCCAGCAACCTTAGTCTACTCCTATTAAAAATAGTGTGTGTCTTATAAGTGACTCCCTTTCAACATAACATTCGCTAGTGCCTTTGGAGGATACCCATCCTCCATCCTGCTCGTCCATCCACATTGAAGGACGTTCGTCCCTTCATCTAACGGGTACAAACCTTTCTTTACTAGTGCCACCCAACTAACAACGAATGTCCCTCAGCTTACAACAGATGTCCCTTAGCTTATGATAGATGTCCATCAACTTACAATGGGCGTCCCTCAATGATGCACCAAGGGGTGCAACCTTTGACAAGCACTCAGAAATGGCGGTTATTGGGTTTGAAAACAAAACACCATTTTTGCCAATTTTGTTACTTACTCTCCCAAACTCCAATCGGTGCTAAATTTGTAACACAATCAGCAACACCAAAGAATAAAGCACCCTCCAAAATTCGCACAATAATTCCAAAGGGGGACGAAGATATGCATTCGCAAAAACTATTCCCTGAAAGGGTACCAACAGAAACAGTTTATAGTCTGAAAAGAAACAATCACAACTTATGTGTCCCTGAATCAAATGACACAAAATTTTAGCCACACTCTCCTTCTCTTGCGTACAGAAGACCCTTCAAAAATTAGACTAAAATTTGAAATAAAGAGGAAGTTATGCGAATGCAAAATGACCTTTTTAGAATAGCACCAATAAAATAGTTTTTAAGCAGAAAATGAATAACGCACAACTTTCGTATCTCTAAACCAAATAATGCGAAATTGGAATCACACAACTCTAAAAATGTTACCAGACAACCCTCCAAATTACAGAGTCTACTCATTCAGGAAGAGAAACAAAAATGGATATTTACAAGCTGGTCCAAAGGATGCTAAGTGACACCCTTTGACTTTAATGGATTCTTCAAAGAACCTCTCAAACTTGTTTTCACAACAAGTCTTCTAATCTCCCTCTCTTGATGTTCACCTCTGGACCAAGATGATAGAAAGACTAGTATGAGAAACCCACTCCAAGACAAACCGAGAACAAGTGGATTAATGGCTGACTCACATACCTCTCGGGTTAACCCTTGAAGATGGAGGCTGATACAATGGAGAGAAACTCCAACACACAAGTTTAGCTTTAGCTCAAAATTATCAACTAAAAATTTAGACAATCCTTAAGGAGGGTAAATACACCAAAAGGGTTGCCCTAATGTGATAATTACAAAAATGTCCTTAAAATAAAACAACAAAAACATAAGATTCTTGGCTAACACACCTAGCCAATATTAATCAATCCAAAAAAAGTAACACATACAAAAATACGATCAACCAATGCATAAGAAAGTACTGAATCACATTGGCATGTCATGTCTTTAGCTGCGACCCAGATTTTCATACATTCAAAAAATGCATTAGATTTTGAGAAAAACATATCAGAGTGCACGCTGGGCTGTTAGGAACACTTTAAAACATTTTAGAAGTAAATCATTTCAGAAATTAAAGCATTTGCGGAAACGTAAATAATTTAAAGAAAATAAACTAAATATTTATTTACAATTTAAAAGGAGGAAACAGAATTTAATTACAAATCATCTGTCTCTCACTTTATATAGCTTGGCCAACCACAAGCTCACGCGTGCAAATCCCTCATCAACTGATTCTTCACTTACTCGAGGACTCCACGCGTACATGTACCTACACCGCAAGTAAGACGTGAGCCTAAAGGCCCAGTAAGAAAATGACTTTATCCAAGATGATATGCCTCTCTTTAATTCTTTGGAATGGGTCCACCCTAAGACAATCTTTTAATTATGTATATTAGGCATAGTTATGTATTTTAGGAATAATTCGTACATCGAGCATAGAGTTAGGGGAATCCTATGATTTCTAATTAATTATATTAATTGATCTTGGGATCTCGATATGGGAAATGTTAATTCTTTTCCTCACTCAAGGCGTGTAGCCACCCCCTGGTGGTGCTCCTAATTGTTTCTAGCGTTATGAGACTACCCTAAAGGCACATACTGAAACGACTCAGTTTTTAGTAACCTTTTAAAAATACGCTAAAATTTAAAACTTTTATTTAACCACTAAAACCCTCTTTATTTAAAACTCTTTCGAAGAAATATTAGAGTGCGTCTAACCGGACCGTTACTAACCCTTCGTTAAACTCGTTATGAAAATCTAATTAATAAAATGCAGAAGAGTTATAAAAATCTTTTATTTAAAACATAGCAGAAACGTAAATTAATTTGTCTTTGAAAACGTGGAGGAAACGTAAATAGTAATTTAATTAATAAAAATCCTTTTTAATTAAAAGCGTAATGGAAGCACAATTAATTTATTTAAAATAATTAATAAAATATTACTTTATATTTACAGCTTGTTTATCTTTACTTTGATTAGCCAACCAACTGCAAGTCTCATTCGCGCAAATCCTTCATCAGCTGCTCCTAAATCTGTTCGTCATTTTCCTACACGCAAGACGTAAGCTATGAGCCTAGTGCTCAGTAAGTGATAATACCTATCATAATACTACATGCAGTTTCAGTTTTTGTCTTTTTCTTATCTTCTTATCTTTTACATTTTAATAATCATTTTCGTCATTTTCCTCTTATCTTTTTGTCTTTTGTGTTTTAGATTATGATTTTAATTGTTGTCTTTCTTTGGTCATTCATTTCATCGTTGACCTCTGATATAGCAGTGATGGCATAATCTGAAAGTCTGCTAACCATTGGCCGTTTGTCCCGACATAATCCAGGGACTGTCCCGACATAATCCAGGGACTGTCCCGACATAATCTAGGGACCTTGCAAACGATACGAGTAGCAATGGCATAATCCGAAAACTTGCTAGCGACGAAGGCATAATCCGAAAGCTCGCTAGCGACCATGTCCACAAAAGACTTAACAATCTCGCATCATATCATTGTTGTTTTCTTCATCTTTAACTAACTTCAATTTTCTTTTCTTTAATTTTCTTTTCTCGTTCCTGTGTCGTGCTAAGCTACCGGACCACAGAAATCTTTTTAGGAGTTTTGCTTTTGTTCGTTGTAACGACCCGAATTCTTACCCGTCGAGTCTGGGTTATCTGCAGCGAGACGCTCGAGTAGTAGTACTGCTCTAATACCAACTGTGATGACTCGAATTCTTACTTATCTTAAAAACTCGTTGAAAAACTCTTGCGTTAATTAAAACTTGAAGAAATGCCATTTAAAAAATCGTTTGACATTTAAAATCAGAGTGCCAAGAAAATTTGAGTGTTACCAACTTACTAAAAACAACTGGTTCAATTCAAGAGACAACTATTTTTAATAAGATAAGCGGAAACGTAAATTTAGAAGTGTCAAAAAACTATGCTAAATAAAAATCCTGAAATTCTAATAAGTGTTCCAACTAGGGTTAAAAAGGGAAAATTCATGTTTACAAACCATGTTTGACACTAAACCCTTTTCAAATCCATTTCTTCTTCTTTGATTTGTACCGTACTACTACTTCACTCGCGTTTCCTCCGGATACAACGCAGGCACCACCAGAATGGTCTCTTTTACAGATCCTCGCATAATTACTTCATTACCTACACTACAAGTAAGGATGTGAGCTTTCGCCCAGTAAGGAGATGGAGGAAAACAATTATGCACATCTCTCTTTAGTTCTGTTTGGAATGGGGGCCACCCAAACCAATTCTTTTCATTACGTTCGTTCTTCGTTCGTTCTGTACTCGTACATCGAGCTTAAGATTAAAGGGCTTTTAGGGGATGGAATAGTTGACCGAACCTAACCCTTTACTTGCAGCTAGGTCCCTGTTCCCGTCGAGGTCAGGGGCTTCGCCTGATTGCGGACTAGTTCCGCTACCCATCCACTCTCCAACTCCCTTTTCATCCCCATTTTGGCGTATCCCGCCTTCAAGGTCCTCCCCTTCCAGCGTGTCTTGCCTTCAGGGTTTCTTCCCTTCTGACGTGTCCCGCATGAGGGTTTCTTTGGTGATGGCGTATCCCGTCCATCCCAAACATTCTTGTTCTTACGTTTTTCCCTCACTCATGCATGTGGGTATCACCCTGAGGGGTACCCCTACTTGGTTTCTATTATTGTGAATACAACCTAACACTTCTAAATCGAATAGCACATTCATGAAAGTAAAGGAAAGACACTTCAGAGGAATTCACAATAATAACCCGAACGAGTAATAGAACGTGCTCATATGTAGCAACAATCAAAGAAAAGCAAACAAGATAGAGATTAAAGTGAAACTAGGCATGTTATTAATGACTAAAACGAGACAGCAGAAATACACTTTAATCGAATATATAATAGGGAAATTATAATTGACTAAACATACTCTAATTGAATGTGGTAGCGGAAATCATAAGTGACTAAACGTACTTCTATCGAATATAGTAGCGGAAAATCGTAAATGACTAAGCATGCTTCACTCAAATTTAAGGCGACAACTCATGCTTATTATTGATTAAAACAATAGCAATTAAAACCATTTAGCATACGTTTTATTCTATTATAATAGCAGAAGGATTGAACGTTTCACGTGCTTTTAAATCGACTATAACAGTAATGAGTAGGATCAGATGAAACAACGAAACTATGTTCTTCAACAACTAAGATGAAGTGACAAAACTCGGACATAAGGATGCTTTTATTCAACTAGTGTGGTGAAACTTAACGAATCAAAACAATAGCGCATCTTACTTCTATATCAAGATAAATTGACAGCGTTCAGCAGGAATCCATGAATCATACAGCAAAGCATGCTTTATACCTTCTAACAAAACATAGCGGCGAATCATATATCAGAACATAACAACGGGGATATGTTTCTAATGACTGAAATGAAAACAGCAGTACATGGAAACTAATCATGCTTTCATTTGACCAATGTAGCGGTGAATAACATATCAAAACTTACAATGGTTCGTGTTCCGATAATGTATGACAACAATGATAATTGAAAACAGGATAGTCAAACTCATAAATCAACTATTTCATAGCGAGATTAATCAGTGAAACAGGCAGTGAATCATGCTTCTAAATTTACAATGGACAGCAATACTTTAAGTGACGAAATGGAAAGATCGGACATGCTCGTTAACGACAAAAGGGAAAACACAATGATAAACGTGCTTGTAGACAAACAATCCAGCAGCAAGAAATATTAGCAAGACAAGAAACGTGCAACTTAAATACACAAAAAGCAGTATTCCTAATATCAAAATGGATTTGACGAAACCATTCATTATGCCCTTGACTGTATTTTTTAAGTTATGATAGCAGCAAAACACACTCCTATAGCAGAAAATAGAACTACCGAACGTGTTCATAGCAGGGAAGTAAAACCATAACTCATGCTATGTAGAGACGAGTAGAAATAGGTTTAACACTATAACTTTACTCAGATTAATCACTCAAAAACCAACAGACGAACAACTTTCAGTCCACAAAATAGAATCCCTGTCATCGCTAGGAATCCGTCAAGAGCTCATTCATACTTTCCTTCCAATTTAAACATCACTCCTTCGATTTATTCAAGCTCAACTAGCACTTTCACATTTAATACAAAGAGAATACGCAATATCTAGCAATGTACCAAGATGAAAAACGTGAGAGTCGAAACATACAGAGAAACCAACGCACTAACAAAACTATAGAGTTATGTAACAACCCAAACATTTATTCACACAAAGTATACTTGGGTGTAGGGCATCCTCAAGCCAAGGACTACCCAAATCCTTACCCTTGACATCGAGCCTCCTCACGAACAGCAACTCTCCTACGCCTCCTCACTCCAGCAGAACCTTCCTAGGAGAAAAGAAAGATGAAAATGATGAAGGAAGATTGAGGCTAAATAAAGACTCACATGGGACAACCTGTACAAGAGGCAGGAGGAGCAGGGGACAAATCCCTGTTGGTCAGCCATTTCGTGTGATTTTGTGTTGAGAAGTCTAGTTTTTATTGGTTGACGTCGCTTTCCATCTGATTTTAAATCAGTTTTGCCGCTGTACAGGGACAATTCGGACGAGAGAATGCGTCTGAATTCTGCTTGTATTGTTTGAATTCGAAATTCAGACGCAGAAATGATGTCCTAGATGTCGTTTGTGTCTTTCGAATTCGTCCAGAATTCAAACAGATTCAAACGTACAATGTCTGCCTCGTCCGAGGTGTCGTTCGCGTCATCCGAATTTGTCCAGAATTCAGACATATTCAAATACACAACGTCTGCCTCGTCCGAGGTGTCGTCCACGTCTTCCGAAAAGACCAAAATCCTATTTCCTTCACATTTTCAACTAGATTTTCATCCGAATAACTCCCACGCATTTACAAGTTACCACTTAACGTATATAGAGACGAGTTGTATCACGAAATATTACCTCCAAAGTCTGGTTACATCGTTTAACGAAAATTTTTAGGATCGGGTTGTTACATCACTTTTTATCATTTCTTAATTCACTCTTGTTGCTCGTGATTCGTTCGTTATCTATTTCTTCATTTGTCATCTGTTTCTTCGTTCGTGATTTGTTCCTTCGTTATGCATTATTATTCGTTCGTTATTTGTATCTGTTTCGTATAATACTCATGAATGCATACAATTTCTGAACGCATAAATAAACATCGAAACGTGCTGTAAAAGCAGTAAACAACGAAGCGTGCGGTTAAAACTGTAAACAACGAAACATGGTATTAAAGCAGTAAACAATGAAATGTGCATTTAAATCTGTAGACATGCTTGGAAAACGGTAAGCAATGAAACATGCTGTTAAAAACTGTAAACAACAAAACATGCTATTAAAGCCATAAACAACGAAACGTGCATTTAAAGCTGTAGACATGCCTAGAAAACGGTAAGCAACGAAACGTACGATTAAAATTGTAAACAACGAAGCATGCTAAGAAAGCAGTAAGCAACAAAATGTGCGATTAAAAATGTAAACAACGAAGCATGCTAGGAAAGCAGTAAGCAACGAAACATGCATATCCTAATCTTGCGATGTAGGGTCCGAAGACCAAAACACGTGCATATAACTTATCTCGTTTCTCACAGCGTTTAATGCTTAAAGTTAACTTGTCTTCCTTTTTAGTACCTTCACAATTTAGAAATGTCTAGTCATTACTAAAATCGTTTAATCTACTTATTATCTCTTCTATTTTACTCTTAGTTACATAAGGACCTCCTAACTAAATTCTAATTATTATCATGCTTTAGACCTATTTAATAGTCCAACACAAAACCGATAGAATATGACACCACAAGTTGTAGCTTAATATGACCCTTCCAAACAATGACACATCAAACACCCAATTCCAACAATATAACACTTCTAACATTTATCACCATCCATCGACAGATTAAACGTCCAACAACAGGTTATAGCATTTCTCTTTAGCATCTCAAGTAACTGAAATTCAAATCCAATTTAACAGCTTATTTCCAATTAATAATAGAGTATACTAACAAAGTTGTCACGTACAGATTTATTCCCATACAATTAACACTTCCAACAGAGTTAACAATCTCAACTATACTCCAAGTTCGATAGATTATCTCATCCCAATGTTACATGCTTCACAAGGAAATAAAGACAATGGCTAAACAATTATCAATAGAGCATTAACTTCCAAAATGGACATCCAACATATTTTACTACAACAGGAATAAATCATCCAACAAATAGCAGTTTTGTCCACATGGTTATTCATAACATTAATATATCTTCTTAACATGCATCGATTAACAAAGTGCTTATATTCATCAACCCAAGCAACAAAACATTGATTTCACATAACATTCATCCAATTAGAATATTAACTATCCAATCCCAACATATTAAAGTTCCATTAGAAATACTCAGATTTACAAAACCAATACCAACAACATATTACATTCTATCAACTAACAGAATCAAATACCATCACAAAACTAGCCATTATCCTTAGGCAGAAACCCAACATGAACAAAACCAACTTCCCAGAATATTTATCCAGAATATCAATCCTCAGAACCATTCCAATACAACAGAACCATTAAATCCCAAAGGTAATCCTTCATTCCGAAATATAGAACTATAAGACAAAAACCAATGACTAAACTTTTGAAAAGGAAACCTCACCTTCTCGGTCATTAGCTCACAGCCTTCATCTCCAACATCCGTTCCAGAGAGCACCTCCTTCATTCCCTTACACTCAAACTCACAGAAGAAATCACCTGAAGTAAGGACTCCTCTATATATCAACAGCTGACAGCCTGCCTCCTCTATCCAAATCAGCAGCTGAATCCCCTCTCCAATACATCTGACAATGTCTTTTTCTCCATACAGCTTTCCAAAGGCTACTCCCCACGCTCACACCGTCGCTGTCCTGCTGTAAGGTATGGGCCATGCTCATTCGGATCCAACAACATGCTGGAACCTGGCCTTGGGTCGGTCCAGCCAAACTTGCCACTTCCAGCCATCGATCCCCCACGGTATCATTAGCCGAACACCCTGCCTAACACAAGATCGCCAGGTTCCATCCTTGCAATCCATCCCAGCCAATGACCAAGCAACAAAAAGCCACGGAGGAGAAAGAAATGAACATACCTCCATCGTTGTAGGAAAACTCGCCCACGGGAGTTCCAAATTTGAGCCCTAGCCATCTTTCACTTGCCGTCCACAGCCCGCGTGAGAGAACCTCGTCCAAGCCCAAGCCTCCGCCGTCGCCGTTCCTTTCGTCACCGGCTCGCTCGCTCCGATCTCCCACTCGATCTCTCCCTAGGCCCGGGCCTTCCCTCTCTGTTCGTCCCTCTCTTTCTCTCAATGAAATGACCGAAGGCCAAAATTACAAAAAAAAATCCCATGACTTCTTTTAATTGTCCAAACCACAATATGTGTGAACCGATTCAGCTGAACCGGTTCATGCATTCACTCCACTCAATCTAACCCATTTTATTTAATCTCTCTCTTAAATCCCCAAACTAATCATTCCCTTAATCCTTAAATCAAATAAATCCAATTAATTCCACTTAAGTAATAATTCCCACTTAATTGATATTAATTATTGTCCAACAAATTTTTGCAAATTAAAATATAACAGACACGTCCTTGGTAATGCCCGATAATTATCCAATAAATTCAAACATCTTCAATTTTTATCTAATTATCCTTACTAAATTATGATATAAAAGTTCAGGGTATTACACACACAACATACGAGAAGTTTCATGTACAAACTATATCGAACATAAGAACGTAAGACAATAACCTACATTCCAAACCAATAGTTAAATCCAAACAATACATTGAGAACAATAACATATTGGGAAGTTTATAACCTATGTTTATTCACATGCTTATATTAATTAGATTGTTTACATGTTTGGTTGATTTCATGCTCGAAATACTAGTCTATTTCACATGCTTGACAAGCTTATAACATAATGTATTAACATGCTTATATTGATTAACTTGTTTAAATGACTATTTACTCTAGTTCCATCAGTTACAGAACATTTTTAGTTAATTACAGAGCATTAACACTTAAACAGAAATCCACCGAACATACGATAACTATCACAATCTGACAAATAAACAGAGGTAACTCCAAATGAATATCACAGCAAGTACCATTAACTTTCCCTAAGCATTTACTAAGCATTTTCATTTCCTATAATGGCAATAAATAATTACAAGAAGCCAACGGCAACAAAATCAACTAAGGACATCAACAAACAATAGCAATGATAAGGGATTAGAATGAAACATAAATGAACTCACACCTGCAGAACCAACACACTACAACAAGGAAGAATTAGAGAACTAATGTACACAACATTCACTCCTAGAAAACATGCAGAGAACTAAACATACATGTAATACCCTGACTTTTTATGTCAGAATTTAATAATAATAATTGGAAAGTAATTTGGGGGTATTGGATTAATTAGATTATTATCGGGGTATAACCAAGGACGTAGCCGTTAGGTTATAACTTAAGAGAATTTACTAGAGGTTTAATTGATGGAAATTGATGTAGGAAATAGAATTGAGAAATTTAAATTGGACCTCTAATAATAATCAAGAGATATTTGAAATAAATTGGAAATTGAAATTGGGTTAGAAAATAATTTAATTAAATGCAAGATTTAATTAAATTATTAAAGAGAAATTTAATTGGGTAATTATCAAGGTATTACCTAAGACGTAAACGTTAGATTATAATTTAATGGGAATTATCAGATGATAATTAAGGATTTATTTGGAAGAAGTAATTTATTGAATAATTAATTGAGGATGGAAATATGTGAAATATATTAGAGACTGATTAATGAGATTTATTGGATTTATTGAATTAAGGTTTTGCTAAGGAAAAAATTAATTTGGAATTAAAGGAAAACCAGTTCAGGTAGTGAGGCTTTGGTTCGCTGGTTCTGTCACGACCGAAGATGGTCCGAATAAAACCGTCGGGTCAGGCGACTTGATCCTCATAGAGAACCCGATCACCCAGTCCAAGACGTGTGTTTTAGCGAAAGATTTATAGATATTTAATTCGGCCCAAAAGGATATAGGTCTAGGTCTGAGTAGGGATCACAAGAAAATAACGGTGCATAAATTAAAATGAAATCCAAGTTCTGTGCAACAAATCCAATCCAACAGTACAAATTTTACAGACCAAATAAAAGTATCAGTGTCCTCACCAAATAACGATAAATCACTCAAGTAGAAAAATATAACACTTCAGCTTCTGATCCTCAACTGCTCTTGCCTTTAACTAAAGTTTTGGGGGAGGAGTCATTTGGGATGAGTGACTAACTCAGTAAAGTATAGCTATACTAGGTGCACCTCATGCAAAACTAGTTTTTCTATATTTTCAAAATCAGGATTATTTTCTCATTTTACCGTACATGAATTTAAATCATTTCAAAACCCTTTATCATTTTATCAAACTGGCCCATAGGCCCCGATGTAATGTCCCAAAAAGAAAAATGACCGTATAAGCCATGTATTAAGTTGTAATGAGACCATATGAAGTAATAATATGATTTAGTTTATGTGGCAAATGAAATGCAGTATAAAAAATTAAAGAAAAACACATAATATGGACTTTGGGACGACAATTGGCATCCCAAACTCTAGGCTGTCAAAGTGCGGATGCCTATGGACGATGCGGATGGTAGCAATGTCATCTGTTTTGAATCTGTCCATATTCTGGGGACATTCGGACGTTTGTGGACGCTTGCGGACGAGGAAAGATAGCATCTGAAATGAATCTGTCCTAATTCTGGACACATTCAGACGACTGTGGATGCCTAACATCATCCGAATATGGCTTGTAGGCAGTACGGATGAGTGATTAAGGACGCATTTTCTCATCCTAAAAGACCACGGATGACTGCAGACGCTGAATTGCATCCGAAGGGGCAGATCTGTCTGAAAAACCCATTTAAAAATGGGTGTCTTTTTCCCCTTTCTCGTCATTTTCTTATGAGATTCGCCAGGGGACTTGTCTAAGCGGCAAAAAGAGACGTCCTACTTGGCTTAAATGTGTTGGATGCCTTCCCCTCTTGTTGCAGATGAACAAGTGAGTGCTCCGTCTATAAGTCTCTTGATGTTTCTTTCTTGCTCCTTTCCTCTGTCCTTTTCCTGCGTGAGATAGAAATTTTGAAGCAAGTGAGGAGAGTGTTTGTTCCAGAAGTTTACAGTAAAGGTGAGTACTATTTCACACAAATGGTTGATTGTTTTTACTCTGGATCATATGTGTATTGTTACGCTAGGAGGTTCTGGATTCTGAATATAAAGAAGGGAGCTTTACACTATGAAGAAGACAATGTGGGAAGTGGAGTTCTATGATACTTTGATGTAAGAATTATGAATGATGTATGGCCAGTGGAGGCCTACATCGCGGGGTCTGTGTGGTCATTTAGTTTATTCCCCTTTAAGCTCAAAGCTATAAACTGCCAAGGAAAAATATTAGAACTATATACATGTTATGATATGAAATGGAACTGAATCAGAGATGTGAGAAATAAGATAGAGCTGTCAATCTTATGATGTTGATTATGTTATTCAATGGTGAAGGTATTGTAGTTGTGGTGTTATTTTTATCATGCCACCTATTACGAATTTAGTTCTGTCTAAATATGGAAAGTGTTATAATTGCATATTCTTAATAAACATATTGATACAGATTCTTCCTGTTATGTTTACTGTAGTAGAATAAATGAACGTTAGGAGTATGTATGTTAGATTATTGTCTTGTATATGAAATACTTAGATTATTGTCTTGTATATGAAATACTTGTGTTTTCTTCTTAATTATATTGTTGTGATACATGCATCATTTTAGAACTTATGAAATTGTATCCATATTGTATGTCATAATAAATCTATGTAAATAGGCGTGGGGGGATTCGGGAAAACAATGACGTCCCATTGTTACATAGGTCCATGATGGATGGATTAGAGAAAAAATAGGTTAGTTACATGGGATACGAGGGTTCATTGTCTCCTGTTCTGAAATCCCCAACATTCTCATAACAAAGAGTGAATACCGGCATGTGGAACACCCTGATGATTATGCCTCCTTTGTGGAGTAACTTATTTTTCCCATGGCCCTATGGTGTATGTCACTCATGGTTTAAATTACATTGTATGGTCATGCATTGCATTACATTACATTTCATTCTAATTCTTGCTGAGCGTTAGGCTCATTGTTTTCCCCCGTGATGTAGGTGATGCATTGATTGATAATGAGCAAATTGTGAAAGAGGAATTCCAGGATGATGCTTTGGGTTATCAGCCATTTTGACCTGTTGGTTGTGATTCGTCGCAGAGATATTTTCGTAAATTGACAATCTAGTATGTTGGATTTTGAAAACTAGTATTTTGGTATTGTAATAGTTAGACGATTCTATTTTGGCTTGAAAACTGTAAAAGGACTGTTTTATAAACTTTTGTCTATATCTGACAGGATGTTGGTAATGTTTTACATCGATCACTCGTTTTACTCTGATGATTTACTTGAACTTTGAAATAGAAAATGAAAAAAAAAAATTTATTACAGTTTTGAAAAGTTAAATAAATAAAATGGAAAAAAAATGAGGGATGTTACACCCGATGTGGCTGCATAAAAATCTTGTTATATACATAGACAGCTATATCGTAAAAATATGCCAACATCATTTTTTGTAGGAAAACGTCATCAGTGAAAAGGGGTGGTCACTCAAGGACTCACCTGCCACTCAGCAAAGAAAAGGTGGTCACCCGTTGGCGACAACACCTCATGAGGCAGGAGGAAGTATAAATGACGGTGGTCCGTAGATCCAACGCATCGTACGATCAAATAAAATGAATATAGTTGCTCACTATATGTGGATTTATTTAACAGCTAAGATACCTAGAAGCTTCAAATGGACGAGGGTTACTGACGAGTAAACTCGGCAGTCACGCTATCAGTCAAATAAAATGGTACTTAGGTTAAATAAGTCTCAGCGACCGACAACCATATGATCCGTGGGTAGGGGCTTTCGACCCAAGGAGACGTCATCACCCTCCCATACTATTTACGACTTCTAGGGCTTTCGACCTGAGGACACGTCACCAATGCCCCGATCTGTTATCGCATGTCAAACAATCAACCTTCACGCAGCAGAAGGTTTCAAAGGGGACGTTCTCGTGATGCTTTAGCACTAAAGTGCCAAGACATCAAGATGATCCATCCCTCCATATATGCACCATAATTTCAAACCATGCACGGAATTAAATGTGAGAAAAAAAATACTACTAATAAAAATTGACTGCTGTCGAACAGTCCCCATCATTTTTCAAGTGTGGTATTCCACAAAATAATTATTTTGAAAATGGGATGCGATGCAATGCAAGAGGCATAGAAATCCCTATCTCTTTGGCGTTCTCTCTTGGTACATGGAGCTACAACCTCCTCGGAAACCATATCACACTCGCCAAAATTGCCCAAGCCTGACAAAGGTATAAATCCAAAAAATTTCATAATTAAATTCTAAGAAATAAGCGGGGTCCTGTACAGAGCCTAACCATTGTGTAGAGAATTCCAATAAAGTTTACAACTTTATCTAATAACATTTTTTAAACTTAAAATCCAACTTTAACCACCTAAACAAATTTTAAAAATCCAAAATCTCATTTCTTTGACATTGATAGATTCCACTTCAACCAATATAGAACTCAAGACCAAAGTTCAATTCATACTCCTTGCATTACTTACAATTAAAATCTATCATTCAAAATAACAACCTAAGTTAAGATCTCCAAATCCAAATTTCAACAGAACAATATAATGTAGAATTTATTCAATCCAACTATACAAATGGTTCATGTATAATGCAACAATAACTCTCAATTCCTCAACCTTAATCCAACTTCTCTCTTTTTATTCAATAACTCACAACAAATTATATCCATTTATGATATTTTCTCCCTTAATCTCACAACCCATATATTTGGAGAATCCCCAAATTCCTTAAACAATTGTAAGTCCAATCGAACAAAACGCTTACAGACAACAAATTTCAGGATACCCTCAAGCAAGAATTCAGGGTTCAACTCAACAAAACCCTACAACCCCAAATTCCAACACAACAAAATTTATACAGGGCATTTTTACCATATTTTCCCCTCATCCAACTAGCAATATTTTAGGACACATAATCAAAGCAAAAGTTCAACATCCAATTGCAGAAAATGCTAACCCAAATCATCACAAAATCGGAACTTAGAATCATCCAACAGGAACCAATTTCATCAGTCACAACAGAGAAAAATCTATTGGCATTTCTATCAAAATAGCTAAAATATAGGAGTCCTTCAATCCAAACAACGAAACAGAACCAACCAACCAACTAGAAACGATTTCAAAAACTAAGAAATCGAAATAAAAGTATCCAGCTCACCCACAGAACTAAACTGAGGTTCTGTGTCTCTTGCCGGAATCGAAAAATGGCAAGGCGGAGCTCCGGTCGCCGGTGGTCAGGATGCTCACCGCTGGACAGAGCACACGTGTTATGGTTGGACCACAACTTGACTGTAGGAGGATAATAAACTACCATAGATTGTATTCATAATCAAGCAAGAATGAAGAAGATGGAGTACAGAATAATAAAAGTTACAAAGGAGAAGCAGAAACTGTAGAGAAAAGAGAGGGAAAATAGAAAATGCAGAAAACAGATTTCAATTCTTCGACGCCTTCATCTTCCAGCCTCTGCCATTTTTATCTTCAGCCTCTCTCACCTTTGATTAGTGACAAGTGGATGGTGGGATGAGCTCCACGTGGCATAACTGGCTCCATCCGTAACAGCACGAACCGTCCATGCTCGATGGTCATTCGTTCGTAGCTGTTGTCGGCCGATGAGTACTCCTGTCATCGCCCAATCGCAGGTCTCCCTCTCTTTCGAAGTTGTCCACGACAGAATGAAGAAATGGGGGAAGAGGAAACCCTATTCCTCTTCTCCCGAGTTCTTCTCTAATAAATGTTTTTTTCTTTTTTTTCCATTTTCAATTTAACCCTTAAACTTTCTAACTCCAATATTCTTGGCGGGATTCTTTTCCCTCCTTCCCTCCATTTTCATTCTTCATCCTTTCATTCTTCTATTTCACTTATTCCCACTTATTTATTTCTTTTATCCAATAAATTCCTTAATCTTTTCTATAATATAAAAATGCATATACACCAAATATACATATTATAGATTATATAGTTTACTCTAATTCCCAACTTATTCTGAATATCATCCAATGATGTTGACTGCTTCAATTTAATTTTCCAATTTTTGTTTCTTCAATAAATTTTCCATTCAGAAAATATACAATTCCACTGATTTTATTGATTGACTAAAATTTTCCAAGGGATCACCACGCGACAAATTGAGTCAAACTTTCCATGTATTGACCAATTCCAACGCGAAAAATTAACACATAGAATTTCTTATTAAAAAACTTCACGGGTTTTACAGGTTCAGTCTGTAACAACCCGATCCTAATTTTTCCGTTAAATGATGTAATCAAATCTTGGGAGTAAAATTGGCGTAATATATATATATGTATACCCTCAATATACGTGTTAAGTCGTGACTTGTAATTTGTGGGAATTAGATTCTAATAAAAACTTATTCAAAAATGCAAAGGAAATGGACTTGCAGTCTATTCGGACGCTTGGGGACGACGTTGCAGACGTGAAGTGTCATTCGCAACACACCTAGAATGTCACCCCGACTTGGGACAACTTTGGGGAAGAGATGACGCGTCCGAACTTCGGATGACCTTGCGGACGAGGAAGAATGCGTCCGCATCAAATCTGTTTAAGTCTAGATGCTTTAGGACGATGGATGTGGATGGCGCAAACAAGGGCAGCACATGTCTAATTTGAATCTGTTTAAGTCTGGAGACTTTCGGACGGGTCCAGACGCTGGCGGACGACAAAGGACCTCATCCAATTTCCCTCTGTTCGATTTTTCGGCACATTCGGACGATACATATGAACGACATACGGACACTGAATGGCGTTTGAATCCTAATTCGGACGTTATGGATGGAATGGGGATGCCATTTCTCGTCCGAGGCCCCATTTTGGCCTAAAGAATTTGGTCTTACGAACGACATGCCGACGAGACTAAGTCATCCACACTCATCCGAATCATCGCAGTTCAGCGACAGGATAAATTAAAATCAGAACGAAAATGACAGGGAAACCAATCAAAATGCAGCTCGACGCTTCTCACTCCCACGATCCCGACTTGTAGAGCCTTATCTCCTGCTCCTCCCCCTGCTAGGCGTACAAGTTGTCCCCCCCAGTTGAGCCTATTTCTCCAACCATTCATCTCCTTCTTCTTCATTCTTCTGTTCTTCTTGGTGGGCTGGTGGGTTTCTTCGTGGTGGGTGTCGCCTGAGGAGCTGTTATCCGAGTGAAGAGCTATCTTCAAGGGTAAGGAATGGGTAGTCGGTGGCCATTTGGAGGCCCTACACCCAAGTAAAAGTGTGTGTAGTGTTTTGTTGTGGTAGCAAATTCTTGTAAAACTCTTGTTGTTTTATTCATATGATTTTTCTCACGACTTTTGACGTTTTACCATTTTGTTATACCCTGGATATATCTATTTAGAAGTGCATATATGTTTCACTGTTAGTTTTCATTTTCTACAACCTAATGCTTGAGTTACAGTTTTAGAAGGATAAGTTGGAAGTTAAGTCTTGAATAATGATGAAAGTAACGGTAGAGAATCTTGAGCTAAGGACTTTATAATCCCGAAATGATACACTGTATAATGTTGCTCACTTGTAGGTTTTGTTTCTATGATTTGTTTTGTTCAGAGCATAAAAACGACTTTTAGTTGTTATTGATTTTCTCTCTACGCTAATCAACTGATCTGTTGTTGATATACATAATTTCTATGTTAGTTCATTGACCTACTCAATCATTTCGTCACTATATTGTTAACGTTAAGAGCATTTGTCCGCTAGTCGTTCGAGTGCATCATTCACCATTGTAGCAGCAGAGTAAAAACATACTTAGATGATATACTCAGCTCCTACAATGGTGAATGATGAATAATGCACTTGAGTAGTGACAGATTACACGTTTAGTTACTTTATATCATCTATTTTATATCGAAGAGCATATTTTGGTATACCGTATTCACACGTTTTGCTGCTTTTCCTTGAGATTTTATTGTAGTTCAATTCCTCTTTAAGAAGCATGTTTAGTTACTTCATTTCGTAATTCGTTTTCAATAATCATACGTTGCTCTAAGTAGTTAAAATTCGTCCTGTTGTGATTTACTGTTATATGATTTCGTTTTGTTTATAAGTATGTAAGTTGTTAGTCTCTTTATCATGTTAGAGAAATTTATTGTTGGAATGCTTTTAAGAATTTCTTGCTAAGTTCGTCATGTGCGCTTCTTCGGTTGCCTTATATATATATGTATGAATGCAATTACGGATTTCTCTTGTGTGCCTTGAATTCCGCTTGTCTATTGATAATTGTACGATCTTCAATGTATTGTCTTTACTATCCATGTAAGTGTTAGCTATTTTAGAGGTGTCCCCATGCATTCACGTTAATAGAAACCAAGTAGGGAGTACCCCCTCGGGGTAGTACTCACATGCAGGAGTGAGGAAAGAAAAACGATAAGAAAACGAAAGAAAAGGGTGTTGGGGGCAGATAGGTAGACGGGTCTAGTCTGCAATCTAGCCGAAGCCCCTCCCTTATCGAGAATGGAAGTTCTAGATTGCAAGCATAGGGTTAGGTCCGATCAGCTATAACATCCCATATAGGTCTCCCAATCTCCAGCTTGAAGTACGAGTAAAGAACAAACGAAAGAAAGAACGTAAGAAAATACTTGGTTTGGGTGGCCCCCATTCCAAAAGAAACTAAAGAGAAACATATGCATTATTTTCCCCCATTTCCTTACTGGGCAAAAGCTCACGTCCTTACTTGTAGTGTAGGTACTGAGATAGTTGTACCAGGAGTGGTGGAGGAGGTAATACCTGTGGAGCCTGCGGCGTATTTGGAGGAGACGCAGGAGACGCAAGCTGAGTAGTAGTGTGGCGTCAAGTAAGAATGAAAAGACTAATTTTGTAAGGGCTAATGTCTGATTGTTTTATAACGTTAATTACCCTTTACCCTTATTAAGAACTTATTCAGAATATTATGTAGGTTTCACCTTGGATTTAAAAATTAATATTTATAAGTGATTCTTTTAAATTATACTTCCGCTACATTTCCAAATTAATGTTTTGAAGTGATGATTTCTTAATTTCGTTTCCACTAAATATATATTGCTCATAGTTCTTCCTTCAATTTAAATCGACCGTTTTAAAAGGGTTAGCAATGATCGGATTTGGCACTCTGATATTCTTTAAGAAAAGATCTTTTTTAAAGAAAAATTTAACATCGAAACTCGTTTTAGCATACTTTTAAAAAGATTAGAAATCCGAGTCATTACACAGTCCTTGCTGGTCCGGTCTGGAAATTTAAAGGAAGAAATTACTTTGGCCTTTGGCCATTCACGACAAAAGAGAAGAAGAAGAAGAGAGACGAGGGGGAGAGAGGACCCGAGAGATCGGGAGGTGGAGACGTCGAGTGAGAGACAGCGGAAGGGCGACGTCGACGGCGATGAAGGCACGGGCTACTAGTTGCCGGCGCAGAATCCGTGGGCGCGAATAGTGTGGAGCTAGGGCACGGCTTCGTTCGACCCGACTGCAATCGTGATTTGTGGACGCGATTTCTTGGGCGAGGTAAGCTGTTGGTCGATTTCATCCTTTTCTTGGCGTTATGGTGTTCTTGTGATGGCAGGTGCAGCGTCGATTCGCGATTTCAGGGAGGGAATCTAGCGAGCTCGCGATGGATAAGGGAGCCGATGATTTGTGTTGGACCGGCTGAAGGCCTGGGTCCAGCCTACGGCTCAGTTTGACCAGTTCGGGTGGATTGTTGTCTGCTATGCAGACACCCATCATCCTTTCTAGAATCGTACACAGCGTGGGGGGGTGGCCTATGAAAAGCTGGAGGAGATGGGGGCTATGTTAGCAGAATGTTGTCTCCTGAGGAGAGGATAAAATGGCAGAGGAGTTCTTGCTTGGGGTGATTTCTCCTGGAAGCCGAGTGAAGAGCTCTCTGGAATTGTGGGATGAGCTCCTTGGTGCGGGTGATGAGGTGTTGGCCAAGAGGTAATTACTAAAGAGAGGATGGCTGCTCTCGGATGTTTGGGTGAGCCATTCCTTCCCTATAACTAGTTGAAGCATACTAATGAAGATATATTATGCTATGGATTGTTGAACTGCTCTGTGTATTTGGGATAACTGTTGTTAGATGGTTTTGTTGGATAAGCTTTAGATTGATATTTTGTGACGTTTGTTGGTTAATATTTGAAGCATAAATATGTTAGATTGGATTATGCTACTAGGAAGTAAATTGTTAAGTTGGATTCTGTTGTGGTTTTCTTAAATGGTAAAAGTGAATGTGTTAACTTGTTGTCGAATGTTCAATCTGTCATTGAGTGTTTATGTTCTGTCCTTGAAGATAAAAGAAATGTTAAACTGATATTTTGGATCAACATGTTGGATGATTATTCTTTCTTGTAATAATAATATTTGGTGAAGCATGAATTTATTGGATATAACTCGTTAAGCTGTATTAATGTAATCTGTGGTTGGATGTGTTAAGTGTTATGTTATTAGATATTAGATAGTGATAAATGTAGAAGTGTGAACAGTTAGAGATGAATCTGTTATGTGGGAAGATAACAAGTGTTGAAGTGTAAGTGTTATATTTTTGGGTGTATGTTGGGAGTGTTAATTGCTCGATATAAACTTGTTAAGCTACAACCTTAGTTTTATATTCTAGTGGTTATGTTGGGATATTAATTGGTCTAAAGCATGTAAATAATCGGAATTTGGTGTGGAGATTAATTAGTAAACTAATGTAACAACCCGATACTAACTTTTCCAGTTAAGCAATGTAATTAAACTTTGGAGATAAAATTTCGTGATACAACTAGTTTCTTTCACGTTAAGTGGGGGCTTGTAAATTCGTGGGAATTTATTCAGATGAAATTCAGATTGAAAATATGAAGGGAATGAAATTTTGGTCTTTTTGGACTACTTTGAACGATTTCGGACGAGGCGGATGCAGCAGACATTGTACGTTTGAATCTGTTTGAATTCTGGACAAATTCGGACGACCTCAAACGATTTCGGACGAGGCAAACATTGTGCGTTTGAATCTGTCCAAATTCTCGACGAATTCGGACGACCCCGCATGATTTCGGACGAGGCAGACGCAGGCGGGCGTTGTACATTTGAATCTATCCAAATTTTGGAAGAATTCGGACGACGCGGACGACATCTCGGACGTCATTCAGAATTTGGACGCATCCTCTCGTTTGAATCCTCCCAGAATAGCGACAGAATTGATTTAAAAACCAAGAGAAAATGACGTCCAACCAGTAAAAACACAGAACACTCAACCTCACTCCCACGATCTCGATCAACAGAGGATGTCTCTTGCACCTCCTCTACCACTCGTACGAGTTGTCCCCAAAGGTGAGCCCTATTTCATCTTCAGCTCTTCATCTCTTCCTTCTTCGTTGTTCTTCCTGGGAAAGTTCTAGTGGAGTGTTGTTTGGGAGTGTAGTGGGGGAATTGTTGTCCGAGTGAAGGCTTGTCTACAAGGGTAAGGAATGGGTTGTCTTGGCCAGGTGGAGACCCTACACCCAAGTATATGTGTGCATGAGTGAATATTTTCTGAAGGTTCTCTTTAGTTTCTGCTAAGTTACCTCTTGTTATTGTTGAATGCCTGGAGAATGTTTTGTTGGATACCCTATTTTGTGTTCGTTTTCTGCTCACCCACTGATTAGTTTCTCTTCAAGGTTTGATTACCTTCAATGAGGATTTACCTGCTTGTTGATAGTAAAGGAGAAGTAAAAACATGTGAAATGTACAAATCATGAAAATCTGTTGAGGATGAATGCAAGCAAAAATGTTGGAACAATGACCCTAGAATATAATTACATTGTTGTGTATCATTGATCTATTGTGAAAACTTGTGTTCTATCATTTAGCTTGTTTTGATCTCGAATATGCATCACTGTTATGTTGCTACACTTTAATCACTTTGTTCCATCCTGTAGTTAGCCTTGTACAGACGTTAAAAGCATGATCAATAATTTTGTTCCGTTCACTGTTACCATTGATGTATTCATCACTCGTTTTTGCTGTTATATTAGTAGAAGAGCATGTTCATTGTTGTTACAACTACTGTATACACTGCTCATGAATCGGTTTCACCGCTTGTTACTACTGTTATATCCAGCGTTAAACGTTAAATGAGTTATACGTTACTGCCATTGTATTTCTTATTTGCTGTCATAGTTTGTTGTTTCGTTCAGTGTTAGTTGCTACTATTTATAGTTATTAAGGAGCACGTTTCACTGTATTGCTCGTTATTATTTGTTGTTTGTTATAACGATTAAGAAACTCGCAACACTATCTGTTTTCGATATCTTTAGCTGTTGCTACATGTTTAAACTTGCTACTGTTATAGTCAATGAAAAAGCATGTGAGATGTTTTAATTTTCTAGTGTCATAGTCGATAATAAGCATGTTTTGCCGTCTTAAACCGACCCTGTGCACTATTGTTATTTTCATTTAAGAAGCATGTTAGTCGTTTCAATTTGCATGAATAATTCCTGCTGTTTATTAGCATACAAGAAGCACATCTCATAGTTCATCCTGATTATCATTCACTACTGCTTAGTTTTGATTACGAAGCATGTTTCTGTCATTTAGTTCGTCACTAATTACTAATTAGAAGTTGTATTCACTGCTTTGTTACGGTGTTGTTCACTGCTACATGTAAAATCGTTAGAAAAGCATATTAGTGTTAAAAATTCTGCTGTGATAGTTGATTTAAAACACTGCTTAGATGTTCTAATTTTTCTCTTATTATATTCGATTAAAGCATGCTTAATCGTTTATGATTTCTACCGTTATACTTGATGCAAAACATGTGTAGATATGCATATTTCTGCTGCCTTATTTCAGTCATTAATAGCATGTTTAGTTCCACTTGTGATTATACGTTGTTTTGTTTTCATAATACGAAAGCACGCTCTATTACTCGTTTTGTCTGTCATTGTGAATTCCCTTAAGGCATTGTCATTTACTTTCCATATATGTTATTTAATTTGGAAGTGCTAGGTTGTGTCCACGATAATAGAAACCAAGTAGGAGGTACCCCATTGGGGTGGTACCCACATGCATGAGTGAGGAAAAATGCTAAGAAAAAGGAATGTTCAGGGTGGGCGGGATACGTCCATCACCGAAGAAACCCTGCCGGCGGGATACGCCGGAAGGGAAGAAACCTTGAAGGTGGGATACGCCCGAAGGGGAGGAACCTTGAAGGTGGGATACGCCGAAAAGGGGACGAAAAAGGGAGTTAGAGGGCGGATGGGTAGCAGAACTAGTCTGCGGCTAGGCGAAGCCCCCAATCTTGAAGGGAACAGGGACCTAGTCGCAAGTAGAGGGTTTGGTTCGGTCAACTATTCCATCCCCTAAGAACCTTCCAATCTCCAGCTCGATGTACGAGTAAAGAATGAACGAAGAATGAATGTAATGCAAAGAATTGATTTGGATGACTCCCACTCCAAGAAGAAATTAAGAGAGATATGCATAATTGTTTTTCTCCATTCCTTTACTAGGCGAAAGCTCACGTCCTTACTTGTGGTGTAGGTAATGAAATGATTATGCCAGAAGCTGTAAAGGAGGCCATTCCAGTGAAGCCTGTGGCGTATCTGGAAGAAATGCAGACAGAGTAGTAGTGCGACACCAAGTTAAGGAAGAAGATGTCGTTTTGAAAATGGTCTAACGTTGAACATGGTTTGTAAGCATTAATTTACCATTTTAACCCTAGTTGGATACTTACTAGGATGATTGGAATTTTAAATTACGTTTGTTTTTGTGATACTTCTAAATTATGTTTCCGCTACTTTTTATTAATCATAGTTCCCCTTTTGCTTTGATTAAATCAGTCAAAATTTTGTAAGTTGGTAACGCTCGAATTTTCTCGACACTCTGCTTTTAAATGTCAAAGGATTTTCAAATGACGTTTTCTTTAAATTCTTAATTAATTTCAACAAGCTTTTCAGGCAAGTAAGGATTCGGGTCGTTACAACTAATAAGTAAATTAAATGATTTCAGTAATGACTAGAAATTTCTAAATGTGAACGTACTAAAAAGAAGAAATATAGCAATTAAGTGAGAACGCAACGCATCGAGGTAAGTGATAAACATGTGTTTTGGTCTTCGGACCCTACATCGTAAGATTAGGAAATGCATGTTTTGCTGCTTACAGCTTTCCTAGCATGCTTCGTTGTTTATAGTTTTAATCGCACATTTTGTTGCTTACTGCTTTCCTAGCATGCTTCATTGTTTACAGTTTTAATCGCACATTTTGTTGCTTACTGCTTTCCTAGCTTGTTTCGTTGTTTACAGTTTTAATCGCACGTTTCGCTTTTTACTGCTTTTACAACATGCTTATAATTAGTAATCGCACATTTCGTTGCTTACTGCTTTCCTAGCATGTTTCGTTGTTTATAGTTTTAACCGAACGTTTCATTGTTTACTGCTTTTACAACATGCTTATAATTAGTAATCGCACGTTTCGTTGCTTACTGCCTTCCTAGCATGTTTCGTTATTTATAGTTTTAACCGCACGTTTCATTGTTTACAGCTTTTACAGCACGTTTCGATGTTTATTTATGCTTTCAGAAATTGTATGCATTCACGAGTATCATACGAAACAGATACAAATAACGAACGAATAATAAGTCATAAAATGTAATAACGAATTAAGAAACAAATCACGGATGAAGAAATAGATGACGAATGAAGAAACCGATAACGAACGAATAATAAGCCATAAAGAGTAAAGAGAAATGAGAAATAGCTAACGCAATTAAAGTAAAGAAAAGAAAAATGCAACTATATGACGCGAGGCCATTTAAGCCTTTGTGGCACAGCCGCTAGCGAACTTGCGAATTATGCCATCATCGCTAGCAAGCTTTCCGATTATGCCATTGCTGCTCATATCTGTTGCAAGGTCCCTAGATTATGCTGGGACAAACGGCCAATGGTTTGCAGGCTTTCGGATTATGCCATCGCTGCTATATCGGAGGTCAACGATGAAAAGAACGACCAATGAAAGATAACAATTAAAATGCAAAAGACAAAAAGATAAGGAGAAAAAAAAGAAAATGATGATCTAAAACAAAAAAAGATAAAAAGATAAGAAGAAAACGACAAAAATGATGATTAAAACGTAAAAGATAAGAAGATAAGAAAAAGACGAAAACTGAAACTGCATGTAGTATTATGATAGGTATTATCACTTACTGAGCATTGGGCTCATAGCTTACGTCTTGCGATGTAGGAAAATGACGAACAGATTTAGGAGCAACTGATGAAGGATTTGCTCAGGCGAGACTTGCGGCTGGTCAGACAAATTAATGTAAAGATTAACTGTAAAGAGCAATTGTAAAAGATAAAGTAACGATTTAATTAACTGTCTGTAAATGAACTATTTTACGCTTCCGTCACGTTTTCAAAGGAAAAGTAATTTACGCTTCCGCTATGTTTTAAATAAAAGATTTTATAACGGTTCCGCATTTTATTAATTGGATTTTTATAATGAGTTTAACGAAGGGTTATTAGCGGTCTTGTTAGATGCACTCTGATATTTCTTTAAAATAGGGTTTTAGTGGTTAAATAAAAGTATTAAATTTTAGTGTATTTTTAAAAGGTTACGAAAAATCGGGTCGTAACAATACAAGCATCTAAACATACAACAACCAGAATATGCATTCTACACTTTCAGCATCAACAGTGGGCGTTCCAGAGAATTATCAACACATACAGAGAAAACTAATAACGACAATCAACCACCAAAGACTCACTCACGCACACACTTGCGGTGTAGGGCCTCCACCTGGCCAAAACACACCCAAGTCTTACCGAATGAAGAACACACTCCACGGCCTCAAGCAGAAAAACACCCGAGAGCAGGACCACCCAGGGACAGCCCTTCGTTCCTTCTTCCTCTTTGCCACTGCCATTCACCGCGCAAAACGAAATCAGCCATCCCCACATCAATACGAAAATGTAGAAACGCCCAACAGCGAAGGAACCCACATCCATATAAAAGAGATAGTAAACACTTCATAATCCAACCATTTCCAAAAACTCGGCCAAGAAAACTAATGAGCAAATACAGGGTACCTTACCTCATGAAGAAAACCCCACTGTCGCCAGAAATCACACCCGAAGGTTCGGTCTTACACATTATATCTCCCTCAACACTGCCCCTCACAGTCTCTCAATTCCCAGACGACAGAAGTTCTAACCTCTCGGCCATCAACCTTCTCTGTACTCTCTCTCACTCACTGAATATAAACACAATGGCAATTTGAAATGTACAACAACCTATCCCACGTTTCCAGCCACATCACCTGATTATTCGGCCACAATCATTCGTTCAAATCCTCCCAGCTGGACCACACTTTGTCGTCCTTCACCAGGTAGGAACTAGTGGACTAATTCGATCCCATCGCAAGCAACCCAAACCAACGGCTGCCCTGCGAACCAAAGCCCTGTCCAAGTCATTCCTGCCATTCCAGCCATTCCTTGTCAACGTCCGATCAACATAAAACGGAAGAGGAGGAAGAAATTGACCAACATACCACAATCATCGCCGGAAAAACCACGTCGCGAGAGCTTTGATTCATCCGCAAAACCCGACGAATCCGTGACCTAACGTGACCCGCAAGGCCTCCTGCCATGAAGAAACGTCCCGAGTACTGAGCCCTAACCTCACGCGTCGTCGCCGATAGCTCTCTCATTGCCGTCACCTCACTTGTTCTCTCTCGCCTCTAGTACCTCTCTCCCTCTTCTGTCTACCCGCAAACCATGCACACACACAAACACAGAGATTGGCCTTTGGCCATTCTGTGTTTCAACGCACTGGACCGGTTCTTGCTGAACCGATTCAGCCCATACACCAACACCAATTCCATTTATTAATTACCCACTATTATAATTTCTAATTTATCCAATTTAGTCATTTATTGTAAAACAATTAAATTAATCCTAAATTTAAATCCTAATTAAATGTCTACTTAATCTTTAATCCAAATTAATTCTCACTTAATTAATAATTTTCATTCTAATTTAATCTCTCACTAATTCTTCCCCTATTTTAAAATAAATCTAATTAATCACAATAAATCCTAATTAATTTCTTACTTTATAATCTTACAATTACGTCTTTGGTAATACCCCGATATATAAAAAGTCGGGGTGTTACACTGCTGGTTTTATAAGGCACAGAATTGTGAAGGATAGTTTTGTCATCGGGTGAGCTTGTAGCTCTATGTTAAACGAGCATTTGACATAGCAAAAAAACTCCAAATTTGATGAAAAATCACATTCTAGAAACCTTGACAAGTCAACTACAAATGCCTTGAAGCTTGCATTTTGATAAGAGGTTCTTATGATTTCCAAAAAGGCCGACGAGTGCTTGGAGATCATATTAAAGTTAGATTTGCGAAATTCCATTATACTTGATCTTTTACCTATGTTTTAGTTTGAATATTATAAGGTCATAATTGAAGATCTTAATAGCACTATCCCTTTGAGTTCCTACAAAGAAAACACTTAAAGAATAATTAAACAATTTTATCATTTGATTGACATTGAGAGGATTCTGTGGTGCATCACTCAACTTACAACAGACGTCCCTCACCTTACAACGGACATCCCACAACTTACAATAGACGTCCCTCAGCTTACAATGGACGTCTCTCACCTTACAGTTTCTCTCATCTCTTCTTTTAGGTTATGTGTTAATATTGAATTGATATAAATTTCTATTTATTCACTCACATTGCAAGACGTCCATTCCTTCATCTAACGAACACAAACCTTCATCCGCCAGCGCCTCTCCTCCCATCCTGAACATTTATTCTCATTGTAGACATCTGACCATTCATCCAGTGGCCACCATGGACGTCTCTTGGACATCACTTAGTCTTACGATGACCCTAAGACTGATCTTTGAACACCCTTCCTCGTGGATCAACTTTGGACGTCTCTCATTGTTGAAAGAAATAAAAGGTTGATCCTTGGACATCCGTTGAATGTCTCTTGGATGCCCATGTGACGTCCTTGGAGGTTTAAGCGAAAAATGTGATTGTAGTGTTTGCTTTATCATTTTTCTTTTAAAATGTGATTGCGAAATTTCGCTTCTTTATTTTTCATAATTTGAGATTTTAATTATTTATGAAATTATTTTAAGATTTAACTTTTCACTCCTCCAATAATTCTTATTTGATTTTGTTAATTTCCCTTTAATTTTACAGGTCGAACCGTAGGATCTTGACTCATTGAATCTTCTTCCTCGCTCCTGGTTCCTCTTCACCTTCCACAACTGAAGAAAACCCTAGCCACCTGAGTCTCTCGTCTGAGCCAAACAAGGTAAGATCTCGAAACTTCATCTTCTTCGTCTGCTCCTCATGGCGCTTGTGGTCTTCTTCTGATCTTGTAGTCTGATTTCGGTTCCTGGGAAAGACTTTCAAGCGCAGAAATGGTAGACGCAACAAGTTCATTGCGCTGCTCCAACTGTGGCAATGCTGCCCTAAGGTTCTTTCTCAACCTTTTTTTTTAATCTGTCAAAAAGGTGTTCATGCTACGCTGAGTAGCTAATCTAAACGGATTCATCGTAATTGTTTAATCCATAATTCAATTTTATATGTAACGTTGTTCGGCTGCACCTATTTTTTATTTATTTTTTAATTCGTAGAGTGTATTCACGATTGAGCCCCATTAAGTAATATATTTGAAAAATCTCGTATTTCTTTTTCATCATTCTTCTATTTGTCAACTTATTGAGTCAAGGGCAAGTTTATGAACTGTTTGTATTTTGCACCTGTTTCTTTTGTGTATCTTTGATTGTTTTTAATGCTTAGATAGTTTTTGTTAACAACAGAATACTGTATTTCTTGTGCTCTCGTCCGATCTTGTACTGACAGCGCTTTATAAGATGCAGGGTACGTATAAACATGATATAATTATAGTTTGTTGATTGCTTGAATTTCAATTCTTACATGGTTGTTTGCGGGTATTCTGGCTCTCCTCTCTTCTTCTTTTTAGTTATAGCATGTCACATGCTTAATAATTTAATGTTGGCTAGTTTTCAAAGAGAGCCAAAGGAGAAATCACATATAAGTGAAGACTTTAGATTTTAGATTATAATTCACCATGACATCTCTTGCTTGTTGGCTATCAAGTTTGATGCTTGCATAGTTTTCTATCTTTCACTTGTGATTAATGAAGTTAAAATCATTGCAAGTGTTAAGCTTCATCGTCATTCTCTTTGTCCAGTGTTAATACTCCATGTCTTTAGATAGGCAATTCTCATTTGGTTCTGTTTTTTTGGGAATAGTCTTAACCTCCTTTAAGACAAACTAGCTTTGTGTTGCAGACAAGATTTTCACGACATAAGCAAGCTCCAAAAGTCAAGACAAGATTATTTTTACCTCTAATTTTTTTATCTTTTGATAGAGTGCTAGTTAATGTTTTAGTTTAATTGTATGTAATTTATCTTAATTATTATAATATTTATCGCTGACTCACATAGGACACAAGATAAAATTAATGGGAAAGATATTTTTGCTAAAAATAAAATTAGTAAAGTATTTTCTTGGAAATAAAATAACCAAAAACCCGGCTTTAAAATGAGAAGGAAAGAGACAAGACTGATTGAGTGGCTCATTTTGACCACCTTGGCAAGGTTAGCCCTCAAACTTTAATCACATGGTCAGGTAAATTCCCTGATGAGAAAGACTTTTGTATTTCTCCTTTTCCAAACAGCTAAAAATGTCTTCAAAAATGGCTTCTCCGCAGCTCCTGGATTTTTCAATTCCAACGAAACATCCCAATCTTACCACCTCTATAATATAATATTATATATATACACAGTATCTTAAGAGTGGTCCAATTGAGCTACTTTTCCATACTTGTTCTTGCTACACAGTCTCTCCCTCTCTCTCTCTCTCTCTCTCTCTCTCTGTTGATCTCTTTCCGTCACAGGGATGGCAAGAAGTGGAGGTGATGGAGAAAGATATGTTCAAGACGACGTAGAAGAAGATGAAGCACTTTCGCTAGATCTTCCCGTCAAATTGAGCCAGAAAGATTCAGATGAAAAACCAGATAGATCAATCCAAACAGAAGATGAATTTGATTTCTGTTCTTGTGCCGGTTTGACATTAGGACTTCTTCCCCAAATGTGTGCCGCTGACGAGCTGTTTTATCGAGGACAAATTCTACCGTTTCGTCTGTCTGTAAGTTCGGAGAACAGTTCGTCCCTCCTTGATCTTAGCCGGAATACGTCGAGATCGGACTCTACAGACGACCACGGTGGTTCTTCACTGGGTAGCAGTAGCTCGACGATAAAATTAAGGTCACGAGCCGTGCAAAATGTTTTCCATTCTCATCCAAGCCCTAAACCCCAGATCAGAGCTCGCACTTCTCGTCAAGGGAGCTTCAATGGTCAAACACAAAAAACTTCCACTTGGGGCTTTTTCCGTCTGGGTTTGGTCCGAACGCCAGAATTAGAACTTCAACACCTCAAGAATCGAACAAGCAACCATAACAGAGCTTCAGTAGACAACAACAATGGCCGAAACGGGAACTCCGGTAACAAGCTGAAGGTGGACAAAAGAATTGGACTTTTGGGTGGCGTTAGTTGTAAATTCTCAGTAGAAACAGTCCCTCCGAGGATGCCGATGAAGAAAAACAACAGTTTGAACTGGAGAAGCAATGATTGCAAAAGTGCATCGCATGCCATTAGAGAAAAGGTGATGCTTGAAACGAAGAAGAAGAAGCAAAAACAAATGACGCAAAAAGGGGAAGCACCGTCACATCATCGAACATTTCAATGGCTAAAAGATCTTTCGCATGCAAGCTTTCCTGATGATTCCTAGCATTTTAAATTGTATTACATTTTTATATTAATTCCCTTTTTACTAACAGTTGCGTTTCCGTAATTTGAAAAAACAAAAGCATATTAGTGCAGTGGAGGGGCTCTGTTATCCATAAAATGACCACTTTTCAGCTATGAGTTTCATTTTGTTTCTTCCAAAATCAATGATCGAGAAGAGTGGTGTGGTGGAGATGGGATGAAATCAAAATTAGAAAAAGAAACGGAGTAGGCGGCGATGGTGGTAGTGGTGGCGGCCATGATTAAAGCATGAGAATTGAATGCTTTTCGTGGAGAGAGAGAGAGAGAGAGAGAGGGAGGGGGAGAGAGAGTTGTGTACTTAAGAATTGCACTCCTGTGAGTCGTCGTTGTAAGGCACGAGACTGATGTGGACATCAGGTCACAGGCAGTGTTTGTTTGTTTGTTGGGAAACCATAGAAAACACTTGCAATGGAATAATGGCTTTTTTTAGTAATCAACAAAGACTAAAGAAATGTTTGTAATTCTCATGTTTAATTCTTCTTCGTATAAGTGTGGGGAAAGTTTATTAAAATACTAGAAATTTTAAATCAATCATACTAACATGAACATTACAAAGATAATATGTTTAACATGAAACCCTACATGAAAACTACTATACGTCAAAAAATGAAAGAACTATAACTTTTTGAGCAATATTTTCAACAGTAAAATAAGATTAAATTTTGCCAAGATTTAACTCTAAATTTAGAGGATAAAATTATCAACATCTAATGTCACGACCGGTAAAGAACTCAAGATACAATAAAAAACGATCTGGCTAACAAGAGGATTGAACCGCCCTACCCTTAACGTTAATTAATTTATGAAACTGCAGAAGTCTTTAATAGAATTAAAGTCAGGGCCCAATAATATTGAGATAAACTGAAAGTCCAATGCAATATCTTGATAGAATGATAGTATACGTCCAATAAATTATATGAAACAAAAAAAAAAAAGATAAAAACTATAATTAAACCAAAGGTAATATAAACTAGATTGAGTCTCACCTCACCAAATAAAAATTCTCAAAATAAAGAAATAACTAATTGATATAAATGTTGATCAGTCTTGTGTCGGTTGTTGGAAATTCCCTTTACTATAATCCAAAAGAAGAGAATCATTTAGTTAAGTCGACTAAACTCAATAAAAATATAGTTTTTGTAACAACCCATTTTGTAACGCCCTGCGTTATAAAACCTTTTCTTTATTATATTTTTAATAATAAAAGTTTTCGTTTTCTTTCTTTTCAAAAACTTGTTTAATAAAAACATATTAGAGTAAATCAGCGGAATAGTTTGAAAACATTATTTAATAAAAGTCCGTTTATGTTACAAAACATTTAGAAGGTGCACAATCCATTACCAAATATTATCGAAATAAAACCATTATTTAAAACAACTCTTCTTAACTGTTTTGAGCCATAACATTTCAGGTGGAATCCGGCTAATAATCCAAGAGTTCATCTGGCAATGCGTCCTCCTTAACACTTACCTGCATTACGGGTAATACAATGAGCCTAAAACTTAGCAAGAAATAGAATGTATGCTCATGCAGTTGTTTTAGAGAAGAATCTATCTCTTCTTTATGTTATTTTAGTTTCACTTACCAGTCCATATGTATGAGATTCATCAGTCTAGGGAAGTTGGATCATACAGTCTGGTGGCTTAACCGTCACTCCGATGAGGAGATACATCCATTACGCGTGTCACTACCAATCTCATACACCTATTTACGTTTATTGGTTCATTTCATTAACATGCTTGTATATGTTAGCAGTTTCATAAGCCCTATTATGATGCATGAATGATAGTTCATGTATATTTCATAATAGTTCTCAAAGTATATGTTCCAACTAACTATTTCATAACAGTTTTGGAAGTATACTATCTCATAACAATCCTCGAAGTATATAACTAACTATCGCATAGCAATCCTCAAAGCATACAGTTCACAACAACTATTTCATAACAAACCTCAAAATATACAATGCAAAATAAATTAGTCTCGTGATGCAGGGCCTCCACTGGCCACCGCATCTTACTTCTTACATTTGTAGAATTTTCCTTCGTTCCTTAGCGTCTATCTCTTTACCCTTTTTCCCCGTTAATACCTTCAAAATAATTTATCATTTTATTTATTAGTTATAGTCCTAACTTTGATACCATTATTTATTTGTTAATCATGGATAGTACCAATTAGGAATATTCCTAGGAAAGAATGCCTTTAGCAATCTCCTTAGATAGAATATCCTTTTCAATTAAGTTCCTAGGAAAGACTAGAGGGTCACAACGGTCCGCTTAAATACCAATCTCCTAAACAGAATTTACTTACACAGTACAATTATATCCCTAATAATATCTCCAAATTAATATGAACTATTATTTCTAACTTAATAGTCCGATAATAACGATGAAACTGATTCTATAAATTTGAGGACAGAAACGTTACCGATAATATCCAAGAGGCGTCCCCGTAATTTTTCTCCCATCGAAGATTCTTCCTATTTTCTCACTCTTATCCTCAATTTTATTCTCATTAATTTCCTCCCTAATTTTTTTTACAATTTCCTCATATTTTTCCCACACTTTCTCTCCCCTTTCCCTTTTTTTCTCTCCTCTTCTCGCTACTGTGATTTCTTCACAATTCTATTGCCTATTTATAGGCAAGGAGGTCCATTAGCAACATCAGCAATTTGTACAGGAAAAGTTAGGCACAACAATTGGAACAAAGTATTTTAGTCAGAAAATTACTGAGTGTTGGTCGACCGGGAGCCTGCCAGTCAACCAGGAGTCGAGGCTAGCGGTCGATCGACCACCCCTACTTCAATCAACTGCCCCTCCTCTTCACTCATGTAGAGGTTGAAGTCCGTTAAGCCACAATGACGAACAGATGTATCATTTCTGTGGTAACGAAATATAAAGGAAATGTAAAGGAGATGTAAAGGAAATGTAAAGGCAGAAAATATAGGTTTTTTTTCTAGAAAACGACTACTTAAGCATGAGCATAAGCATACATTCTATTTCTTGCTGAGTATTAGACTCATTGTTTTACCCGTGATGCAGATGATATTACTGTAGAAGAGGAGGCATTGATTGCTGAGATTTTGAGTTATCAATCGGATTCAACCTGAAAGGTTATGGCTCAAAGAAAATAAATGGGCTGGTTTAATTAATTACTTTGTTTTGTAAAATAATAAACTGTTAAATTACTCTGAATTACTTTCTAAAAGTTTGTAAAAGAATGGACTTTTACTTAAGTATGTTTTGAAAAATTTCCACTTAAATACTCTGATAAGTTTAAATAGAACACGTTTTAATAATAAAGAAAATGAAAAACTTTTATGACTGAAAATATAAAAAAAATAAAAGGTTTTAAAAACGTGGGGTGTTACAGTGCTAGCGGACGAACGTTTTTGCTCATTGAAGAGACAAACGTCCTTCAATGAGGATAGAGAACTAGGATGGAGGATGGGCATCTTCCAAAGGCATTGATGGATGTTATGTTGAAGGGGGTCATGTGCAAGACACACACTGTTTTAAATTGGATCAGAGTCGCAGACGAATGTTGTTGGCCGCTAGATGAATGTCCCTTAAACATTCCTCAACTTACAATTTCTCTCCTCTTACTCTTGTCAAGTTATATATTAACGTTGAATTGATATAGCTTTTTATTTGTTCACTCAAATGACATAATTTTAAAGTCCATTCACAACTAAGGACTTACGGTTTCATGTCACTTTATTTCAAAATTTTGTCATAATAACATTTGTTTATAGATGTTTCCAATACTATACATTTATCCATTGCATTCATCATGAAACAATTAACTTACATTCATCCATTGCATTCATTAACAAACTTGCAAAAAGATATCATATGAAATATGGTATCAACAAGATATTGAATAAGTTAATTGTTTAATCACTGATTTGTTAAATACAATCCCCAATCATTTGTGTTAAATCACTATCAAGAAAAACAAAAGTTGACTAATTAGAAGTGTGGTGATCCAGTAACTTCATATGTTCTTACTGTTAGCCTTTTTGTTAGGCTTAGTTTTATTTTGATGATGACTAAATGATATCTAATTTAATGGAATCAATAAATTGTTATTGTATTTTTATCGATAATGTGTTTAACGTTTTATTCATAATATTTATGTGTATTTATTAGAAATACTCTCAAAATGGGTATTATTATGTGCTAATATGTTTACGTATGTTCATGTAGTGAAAATACATCATATTGGGGACTTAGAAATTAAAGGAAAGCAAAGAAGGATGTGTTGTGGACATGCTGCGAACAAGAGAAGTGACCAAAGTTGAGTTTTGGTCTTTCGGTCGCACTGCGGTCGAATGATCCCGTTGAGGGACGCGACCGAAACACAAAATAGAATGCTCTGGCCTTTTTCAGTCGAGGAGCAATCGAGAGTAGCGGTCAGGAATGAGATTGAATTTATGGAGAGTTAGCTACTGGAGTTTAAACGTGGTTTTTTAGATGCAACGCGGTCGAGAATGCAAACGAGTTGTTCAACCAAAAAACATCAGACTTTGAATCTGCCATTTTTGAGCTTTTTGCGTATGAGACGTGATCGAAGCTTTTGGACGAGGAACGGGACTGAAAGAACACAACAGTGAACTCTAAGTTATTTCGGACGCGACGCAATCAAGCCCGTGGTCGAGATATGCGATCGAAAATGTCTAGAGACACGTAACGGCTATCTTCCAACGGTCAAATTTTCAACGGCTATTTTCTACAACGGCTGGAAGCAGTCGCCTAAAATGAATGGGGTGACCGAAAATGGACAGGTCTATATATTAAGAGAAGCACTCCAAGCTCCATGAACGAAAATCGAGAATTGAGGCGAAGCCCTACCGAATTTAATACTCAATTCTAAACATATTATGAGCTTGTAAACCTAGTCTCCCCAACTATGAACTTGAGAGTTATTGTTGGGAGAGCTAGGATTTAGATTTTGGTTTTTACTTT
>CM039483.1:11559955-11652561 GCA_022433065.1 Begonia loranthoides
TCACGTGACCCACTTAATGCATTTCTAATAGATGAGTCAATATTCACAGTTTGGGGAACCAGACCTTGCAGAAACATCTCGTTCTCTGCTTGAAATATTGCTTCTTTCAATTTCTTTCCCCAGAGAAAGGGGGGTCATGCATTTCTCTGTGATTTTCTTCCTGGGTACAATGCTTTCGCTGAGTAATTTTGACCCATTTTAAGATAAGCAAGCTTTGATTGAGTTCATGACCAATCTCCCTCACTCTCACTACCTCAATTGGAATGCCAACTCTCGGGTTTGCTACAACTGGACTGGTACAACTTGTAGGAAGGATAATGCACGCGTAATAACGAGAGAAGTGATCTCCTCCAAGGCGAGGTTAGGTTACGTAATAACGAGAGATATGGAGAGGAAATGAGTTTATTGAGGACTGGCCTAGTGAAGATTATTGACCAATAAATTTGTTTCAATTTTGCCCTTCACTTCCCCCAAAGTTTCCTTCTCAAAATTTTCAACTTCCCCCCAAAAGTACATTCCTCTAATTCCCCTTATTGCTTCCATATTAATATAAATTAGTTTTCCTTAGGGTAATCGTGTGATATTGACATGCTCCATTGGGAGTAAATTATTCATTTATGCATTTTACAATAAATTTTGATTTTTTAATCATTAATCAATCTAATAAATAACTATAGATAATAGATCAAATAAATCATGTTACACCCTAAAAAGAACACGAAATAAAATAGAGAAAGACCTCACTCGAAAATGAGCCAAGTCACTTGACTCTTTAAGTTATTTACTTAACAATAAGCGGAAGTCTAAATTGAGAAAATAAAGTCAGAGTCCAACCAAATAAGTTAAACCAAAAGTCCATTAGTCACGTGCTAGATAAATGTAATAATATAAATTCATACAAATATAGTGCCAGAAATAAAAGTGAAAAGTTTAAAACTAAAATTTAGGTAATTCTAACAAAGTTTAACCTTAGAAATTATTTCTCAAGAGCATAATAAAATAAGGAAATGATCGGCTAAACTCACTCCTGTTTTAGCAATTGAAGATCCTCCATACTAAATCATAAAAAAAAATGGGAGAGTCATATGAAGTGAGTCAACTAACTAAATAAGAATGAACTTTATATTCAACAATATAATAAAAATAATATGTGAATATGCTAGTTAAAATAGGTTATATTGTATCAAACAAAACACAATATGATAAGTTTTCAAAACAATCCACTATAGTGTAATGCCCCGCAATATAAAAACTTTTTTTTTTTATATATAAAACATACATAAAAATCGTGCTTTTAAAACCATACACAGTGGAAATGTTTAAAATAATTCTCTTTTAAAATCTAAGTTTAGTAGAACTCAACATTAATTAAATACTCTTTTCTTCATTTTTAAAACCATACAACGGAATTATTAATGAAATATCATTTAAAGTCGTAGTAAAACTCATCATTTTAATAAACATAAGCATTTATAAAAATATTTTTACTTAAATCCTAACAATAATAAATATAACTTTTAATAAAAGACTTCATGACACGTTATTAAAACTCTCATTTCCTTAAATCCTCACCCACCGGTCAACTTTGCTTCAACAATGCTTTACCTTTGTCCATGAGAATATCTCTTCAACTGCGCTATCAATGGTTTCTATCATCATATTTCTTAATAATGTCATCATTACCTACATCACAAAGTCCACCTATAAGCCTAACGCTCAGTCAGAGATGTATAACAGAAAACATAACTATGAGATGTAGCATAAAAAAACCATGTCTTTTTCAGTCAACATTTTTTTTCTTTCACTTTATAGTCCAATTGCTATGGGTAATTCATTTTAGGAGAGAAAATGACACCATTAGGTTCACATCATGCATGACAGCCAACTCAAACCCTGCCCATAATGACTATTTGCGTTTATTAGATCTATCTTTCATTATTTCTTATTTTCTTCAAGAAAACGTTTTTCATGAATGCATGAAACATACACGCAACACATAATGACAATCAAACATGCATGAACATAATAGTAAACATATTCTCAATCAAAGTTTTAATATGAATAGCAAGTAAGCAAAAATCATATTCTCAATCAACAGCTTGTAGGCATCACATCATATCATCATAAAAAAATGTTCTCGATCAACAACTAATAGAAATCATATCATCAATTAATATCACAATGTGCCTGTAAACAATCGGCATGCCTCTAACAATAGCCATAGGCATCAGAAAATAACATCGTAATTCTACCTTACCCTAGCATTTTGTGATGCAAGCCAAATGCCAAATACAACCAACATCACTTACAAGAAATCTTTAATGAAGGTCTGACTGTCCAAACACTTCCAATACGTTGAATTTTCCTTTAAGTAAACAAAGAGTTAGTTAATAAAAAATTAACCCTAAACATTAATCACAGTCAAAAACTACTTTGGAAACCAAATAGTGGAGCACCTACCTTGAGAAACTTGAAGGAAGGTTTACCTGAGAGTTGAGAGAGAAAACCCTTCGTTTATGAGGTTCTCTGGTGATTAGGGTGTCAACCAAAACCCTAATATTTATAGAACTATAAACAAAAGATTCTGTCGGAGAAAATCTCATGAAAGTTGTATCTTAATTTTATCTGCTCCTAAACAGTCTAAAGATTGAATCGTAGCTCGCAAGTAATCTGGAAAGCTAACTTATTTAAAACTTGCCCAAGTTATAAAAAATGCACGAATAGCCACTAGAGACGTCAACTACAACCCGTTTGTCCAATGGTCAATAACCACTTCAACCATAAAACTTACATTCGTGTTTGTTAAAGCCACCATGGACACCAACACTTTAGTGGAAGCCAACACTTTCGCAGAAACTCTAATTTGCAGGTTCGTACATCAATCGTCATCTACCACACGTACTTATCCATTGTGAAATTCCCTTATGCAGACACTAGCGTCTCTGCGAATTCATTAAATCTAATGATGACATTTCACTTCATCCAAAACTTGTCGCAAACACCTTCCTGTCAGCGGAAGCGAACGCTTCTGTTCTAACACTAAAAACGTGACTCACTAATCCTAACGACCTCGTTCTATCACCTAAATTCGTTGTCACGAACAAGAACGCAACACAAAAACACTTTAAAACGTAAAATGATGATGTTCCTATTTACTTAACTCCTACCAAATGGCATCTTTCCCTTCCACATACAACTCTTTTCTAAATCCAACGGTTCACACTCCTACTAAGCCAGTCCAATACCCATCCACGTCATAGCAGCAACCAACACTTCTATGAAAGCATCTTTCTTAAATCCAATGATCTACGTCTCTTTTGCTAAACCAATCCAACAGTCTAACGACCTCCCACATCCAAACGACATCAAACACTCATGCAGAAGTATCTTTCTCCATCCAGATTGATCATATTTGTTCCCAAACCTCATCCAACGATCCAACTTACGTCCAATCCTTCATACAAGATATTTCCTTAATTCTAAAACATAGTAAATCAACAATTAAACATAATTTCCAAAGAACTACCCTTTTTCTCCCTTGCTCTATGCCTAGTTTTCTTGAGTCCATAATTTTCCTTATAAATATAATATTTTCATTAAAATAAAATCACTTCTCCAACCTTCCTTATTTCATAACCTAATTAACAAATCCCAACATTATTCAATAAAATGTGAATTTTCTCTAAGAAATTCTATACATTTTTATACATCATTATTCTTCACTATGCATTATATATATATATATATATATATATATATATATATATATATATAGATTTTTTTTTTCTATTGTTACGTTATTCACTCCATTAATATTCTAAAATGACACGCATGAAATTACTCCGGAATATTTGGAGTGTTACAATAGTGTGGTACGTAACATAAAATAATTTACTACTGTGAATTTCAATAAAAATGGAGTCACTCACAGACTCCGAGCATACCATGTTATCGGCAGTAACAATGACAGTGATACTCGATGATCGCAATAGTCACGAATGATCCTAATCAGGTTTAGAGTTTTGCATCTAGTTACATGGCGCATACAACTATCATATTACTCTAATTAATAATAACAAATAAACACATCCTCCAACAGTAGAATGTGTGTATAAGGAAAAACATGACCCCTATATGGGTCGATCAAACTTGATTCACATGATTAAACTAATCAATGAAAGTAAATATGCATGATCAATATAAATGTGTCCAACAAAAATGTAATAGATTAAAAAACTTAGGAGCCATCAAAATGGTTATGTCACTTTTATAAGAGAACATATCTTAAAATAAGTTTTTAGCAAACAATGCAATGTTGGGCATTAAATAAATCTCTACCTCAACCGGACTACCCAAGCCAAAGCCCAAGTAAATGAATCCAACGTCTAAATTTATCGTTAAACCATTGAACCTAATAAATTATATATATCCAAATGAATTTATTTTTTTTCTAAACCTTTAAAAGTTTGTGAGAACCACCCATAACCGAGATAGGAACCAACTTGGAGAGCTAACAAATGATCCCCTGAAAAATCCAACTTCAAAAATGTGGTCGAGACATCTACTCATAAAAAGTCATCTATTCTGCCATATTTCGGTCGACCACGAACTAAGGGTTTGGACGCCCGCTCTTCAAGTATCATTCCTTCATTCCATTTTCGCAGAAGCCTTCACTCCCGGGAATGCATGCATTTTTGTAGAAGTCCTTCACTTCCATGAACATGTGCCTTCTATGTTCTTTTGAAGAAATCCTCGCTTCTGTGGATGCATGCGTTTCTCTGGAATCTCACTTCCATAGACATGTGCCTTCAGCGTGCTTCCATGGATACATGCCTTCGACACAGAGCCCTTCCGGTACTTTGAAAAATTCCATCTTTTGACAAAAAATTCTAACCTTTAAACTCTAAACAAAACACCTATCTTTGAACAATATTCAACTCGCAACGGCGAGCAATCGATAAAACATAATTGAAGTTTACCTCTTGATAGAGTACAAATCCCCAATCCTTTGATTTTTAATCTTTATCAACTTGTCCGATTTTCAAAACGGATCTTATCACCAAAAATTCAAAATTTCTGCTAAAGACTACTTCTCTTAATGACGTTCTCTTTCTCAGTGATAGCTGCCCAAATGCAGAACGTAGCAGCCTTCCCCCACTAGGCGATTTTTAATGGCAAGAATGAGAAGGAGAGATTTTAGGAAATTGCTCCTAATGGAGGTGATGAAGAATTTATTTAAAAAATTACCTTATTCAAATTCATAGCCGCTACAAATCAGAGCAAGTGTAGAATGTAACACCCGAGATTTTTACAAATAGTTTGATTAAGTAATACAATGATCTAGAACTTAATAAAATAATTATTGATAATTGGAGAATTTTAATAAAGGATTTAAATAGTAGAATTTTGTATATAAGTATTGGAAATTAATAAAGTTAAAATAAATAGACCAAAACAATAGCACTATTAAATAATTATGAAATTAAGAAAGCTAAAATAAATGAGTTAGAAATTATTGTATAATGAAGTTTATTTTATGAATGATAAAATAAATAATGAAGTTTATTTTATGAATGATAAAATAAAATATGAATTATTAAGAAATTAGAAAACTTAGATATAATAGAATTAGTGAAGAATATTTATGGTTAAGGTAAAGTTTAGATTGTTAGGTTAATAATTTATGGAGAAGAAATTAGAAAAAGAATCTAAGTAATTAGTTTAATAATTCAATTATGGAAATTATGAAAAAAAAAGGGTAAGATAATCAGATGCATCAGAACCGTCAGATGAGAGTTAGGGATGACTGTGATTGTTTTGAAAGGAGAAAGATTGTAATGCCCCAATTTTCATTCTCTTAAAACGTGGCATTTTTACATGACTTTTTTCTTTGAAAAAATGCATAAAATTTAAACTTTTCTTTTTCATCAAAGTTTTTAGTGAAAGACTTTTCTTTACTTTAAATATACAAGTTCATTAACTTAAAATACAAATTTATTACAAAACGTTATACAAGTGTCGAAGTACATTTACCAACACGTATCATTTCAAAATCCTACTACATGGAGCCATAACCCATTAGTCAGTTCGCCAATAGAACAAAAGGCTCAATATAGCAACACTCCATCATCACCTGCATCCTCAACTATAGTTATCGACTTTTTACCTACATCACAAGACTTAACTATAAGTTTAAGGATCAGTAAGCGATATAAAATAAACATGTAATGCACATGCTATGTTGCTTTTAAAATCCGTATGCATTTTTCATTTTCTGTTTCCATTTGCTATTTTAGTATCTTTTTTGTTTACATTATCTATTTCGGTTGCCCGACTCCTGCTTGCGGACCAACCTTACGACTACGTTCCTAGTGTCGAGCTCCCGCTTGCGCACCATTGGAACACGTCTAGTTACATTTATTTGGTTATGTTTTCGTTTCAATATCTTTTTTGTTTATTTTATCCATTCGATTGCCGGGCTCCCGCTTGCGGACCACTAGAACGCGTTCATTTACGTTTATTTATATTTAATTCTGTTTCTGTTTCCTTTTCAGTATTAAAATCCTTAACTTAAATAACGTAAAGCTACTAAATACATGATTAAAAGAACAAGCAAGCACGCAACAATACATCTTTGAACTATAGCATGATCAATAACTTAACTTAATAATCTAGTAAACACATTCAAAAATATAATTCCTAACTCTTGTAATGTAGGCCTTTTGGCAAAATACAAACAATATCACTTACTTGGTGTCATTACGAAGTTTCAACACTTTATCATTTCTTCTTAAATACTTTCGAAATTGTTAAATGAGTACTATTAATAATCATAGATTATTAACTTCATTTTTACTATTCATTATTTTTTAATTTCGATACCATTATTTCTATTAATAGAAAACCATAACTCAATCCCAACTAAATCACTTTACAGCTTCTCCACTACATGTAACGCCACTCATTGTTAAAACCTTTTATTTCTTTATATTTTCAGTCATAAAATTTTTTCGTTTTCTTTATTCTTAAAACGTGTTCAATAAAAACATATCAGAGTAAATCAACGGAATAGTTTCAAAATATTATTTAATAAAAGTCCATTCATTTTACAAAAATGTTTAGAAAATTCATAGTCCAATATATTACAAAACTTTACTGAAATAAAACCATTATTTAAAACAACTTTTTTATTTTCTTTGAGCCATAACCTTTAGATCAAATCCGGTTGATAACTCAAGTCTTCACCATGCAACATCTACTCCCCCACATCAGTAATAATGATCTCATTACAATTACCTGCATCTTGAGTAAGAAAATGAGCTTAACACTCAGCAAGAAATAAAATGAATACTTATGATCATGCTTATGCAGTCGTTCTCAGAAAATAACCTATCTTTTCTGCCTTTTCATTTCCTTTACATTTCGTTACTAGGGAAAGGATACATCTATTGGTCATTATTGCTTAACCGAATCTAACCTCTACATGAGTGGAGATTTCCATTAGGAGTGTCATCACGACCGTGACCAATCTCTGTCTTTTCGAAGTTTAGGGACTAAGAGCAGAGATACATCTGTTGGTCTTGTGGCTAACCGACTTCAACCTCTACGTGAGTTGAGATTTCCATCAAGGGTGTTACCACCAAGCACCGTCACCCTCTCTCCCGAACCCCCTCACGACTATTTGTGTTTATTTGTTTATTTCATTTTTCTTGTCGTGCATATGTCACATTTTCATAAGTCCTATCGTGATGCATGAATGTCAGTTCATATACAATTCATAGCAGTATAAAGTATTTCAACGAAATTAAAGCAGTCCACTATAATTCATGCTTAAGCTCAAACGATTCATATATTTTCACAAAAAGTAGTTTACAGTTTATTTAGCAGAGGACAATTCACGTACTAATTAACAGAGACAATTTATATGTTATTTAACAGGGCAATTTATATGACAATCAAAAGAGGTAAACAGTTATATTTAACCGCAATAGAAAATCATAGAATCGCATATCATTTTTTATGTACAAAGCAGAATCATCCTGTCTATAGCACTAATCCGCACAACAGCCTAATAATATTTCTAACAATTCTTTCAAATTCTTCCAACCAACAAGATATCGCTGAATAATATCGCCTCTTTGTCATTAACCCAAAAACAGTAAAATACCCATACCCTTCTTTGTTATTTTTCTAAGCTTTAGCAGATCATTATTCCATCAACATAACTCTTTTTATTAACTAGAGGTTTATTTTCAGTAGTAAAACACAAGGCAATATTCAATTTACAGCAACCATCCAGAACCACAGATTCATATATTTCTAAAAACATTCCTTCCTATCTAGCATCCTACACTTAGTCAATAACTTAATAAATGCAAAGTATGTCAAAGATGATTACAATTAACAGGAGTTTAAAATCAGCGCATTCTCACAGCAAGTAATCAAGGTATAAGTTAACAACTTTTCTCACAGTTCCTTCCCCACATATGGATCAACAATTCTCATGAAAAGAAAAATCCGCAATGCTCAATAATGATACCAACAAAACTTTAGCAATTCACAGCAGAGAACAATTCACAAATTCATTATCTACCAATTAGTTTCTTTCAATCAAGCAGAGAGCAATTCACAGACTATTCCAAATTCACAATAGATAACTAAATGGAAAACTCAAAGCAGATAATCAACCAAACAGAATTTAACAAACAATTCTGTGATGCAGGGCCTCCACTGACCAACTTGCATCCTATTTCTTACCTGTAATTCTCCATTGTCGAATTTCCCTTTTTGCAGTAGCTGCCCTCTCCTTTTTAAATCAACATTAACACTCACTCTCTCCTCTAGCCACCTTTCTTTTTTCCTCAATTTATAGATAGAGGATACCTCTGTCTTCTTCCTTCTTTTTGCAGACAAATAGGAAACCCTTCAATGCTTCTTTCCCTAGATTCTGCATCCTGTCTTTGGCTTATGCAGTAGGTGGTAGAGAAAGTCGTAAAGTGGGAGAGGAAGTTGCGGGCATGTTTCTCTCTCATAATTCATCAACAGAGTGCAATGCCAGCTGAAAGAAAAGTGACAAATAATTGTCCATGGCTAGAACACCATCCCCGCAAACCAGGTTTGGTTCCACAGAGCTAGATCAGCACACCAAGCCGCGACAGTTTCTTTGTTCAGAAATCCCCTTGATCAGAAATTCCCAGCTCCAATTCATCCCTCAACCCGCTACTATTCCGAGCCCTAGCTTGTCAATCGAGCCGGACAGACGACTCCATCCCCGCACACGGCCGAACAAGACCCGCCGGACCCAGCTACATGAAGGAGCATCGGCCTCAGGAGGTCTCCTCTCCACTGCAGGCCCGGAGTTTGCCCTCACCGTCTCTCACTCTCTCGCTTTCTTCGGTCTCCAGCAGCAGTTTTCGCCTATCTCAAATCCCTTTACTCTTCTATCTTTCAGGAACCACCTCTTTTCTCCACTTTATTCCTTAATTCAAAAACCGAACCAAACCAACCAGCTGAACCAGTCCTCCTTCTCCATTTTTCCCTTTTAAATTTTTTCCATTTTATTTATTAACTCCATTTTCTTTAATTTTAATTTATTTAATTATCATTTATTTTAATTCCCTTTAATTAATTAATTAACATACTATATGTATGTATTAACTATACATACCGTACATTAATTGACCCAATTTTCAATTCCTGATTTATTCCAAATATTACTTGATGATGATTATTGGTCTAATTTAAATTCTTCGATTCGGTTTCCCAAATTAATTTTCTATCAAATAAATCCTCAGTGATTATCCTAATAATTTCCAATTAAATTTCTCATTAAATAAATATTCAATTATCCAATTATGCCCACTTAATTTCCTAATTATTGTTACTTAATTCCATTACGAAAAATCGGAGTATTACACTACATATTCCAACATAATCTTATCCATGGAACATAAACTTTCAATTAATAGGAGTATAAAGAATCATCCAACCCGTGTATCAATATAGTATAACCTTAACCATCTAACAGTGTATTTCTAAATTACCAAGGCCTATAACAGTAACCAAATTCCATAATTCATCTACTTTCTACAGTGCCCAGGTTCTAATAACAAATAGTGGCATAATAAAATTATTGATACCAATATATATATATCCAAAACACTTATTAATAAAGTCCAACTTAAGTATAACATTTTCCATGAATTATTTTCCTTGAACTAAGGCAATAATCCAACCTTAAGAAAATTTATGGCAGAACAATATCCCACGGCAGAACTAAACTCAAGATCTCAATATTATCCATTAACATCAATTTAACAGAGCATATATATTTCACCATGACCGTAGAACTTAAAATCCAATTACAAAACATGACTTTAGAAATAGTAACTGAAATAAGCATGAACAGCTAACAGGGCATGGGTTTGATAATGGCTACCATTAATAGATGACAATCATCTCTTAGTACTTTGCATCTTTCATCCTCAACATAAAATCTATAAATCCAAGAAATAAACTTTGCATTACTTGAAGAGACCTAGAGAAGAGGAAGCACGGAGCTCCTTCTCTACTATTTTTCCTTATTTCTTCTTTTTTTCCATAACTTCTCTTCTTTTGCTTCACACTCATGGCTCTCTCACTCGCTCACACCACAATTTCCTTTTACTCTCAAACTTTCTTTCTCTTTTCTCTTCTCTCCCTTGTAGCTTGCTGCTATTTCTAAAGCTTTACCCTCAATTTATAGGCAAGAGCCCATGGGTGGATGGTGTACTCCATTTTTTATCAACTACAAAGAACTCCACCAAAAAAATGCATCTCCACTCTTCCTATTTTATTAATATCTTTTTTAATACCTAACTCTCCATTATGCAAAGGTGGAACGCTAGTGCAAAGGAGGAGCACCAAGAGAAATCATAGAAAAATAATCAGATTTCTCCTTGGCCAAATTTTACATTTTTCTTCGGCAGAAATTCTCTAGTGGGACAGATCGTTTGATAAACCGTCCAACGTGATTTTCAGAATTTCAAATCTGTCATTTTTTTTTTCTCTTCCATTTTTTTCCTATACTCCACTACCATTATTATAACTTAACATTTTCCCTTACCACTTCTAACTAACAATTCACCACCATTTACTTTAACAAACAATCCACCACCATTTATTTTAACAAATATTCCACCACCAATTATTTTAACCAATAAATCTTCAATAATAAATTCATCCCATAAAATACTAATTAAATGCTATAATCTCTCATTTTTCATCTAATTAATTATCCAATGAACTTCTTAATTATCCATGCTTTATTTCATTATGAAAAATCGGGGTATTACAAAGATTCCTTATGGAAGTGTTGGATGCAAGAGTGTTTTGGAATGTTGGATTAGATTTGAATAAGGAATGTGGAGCATTTGATCTAGAGAAAGATGCTCCTGTGGAAGCCAAAGATTCCTTCTGGGAGTGTTTTTAACTGTTGGATTAAAAAAAGTGGAAATTAGGTGAAGCGTCAGGCATTGGATGATTTGGGTGGAACGAAAATTTTAGTTCAATGGCGTTGTTTGGATTAGTAATGTCTCGATTAGCAAAGTTTTAGCAGAAGTGTTCGTTTCCGTGGATGGATTGGTGTTCGCAAATAGGGCTTTAGACAGTGTGAAACAGCGTCATTTTGGAGGAATAGTCTGCGAAGAAAAGAGGGATGACTTGTTGGATTGTAGTAATGCCGTTCATAATAGTAAGTTTTCGCATCAACATTGGCATCCACAGAAGCCTAGGCATCTGCCACTCAACGAAGCAATTTTAAAAACATAAGAGTTATCCAAAAACCATGCTAGCTGAGCTCCCTCTAAGTTGAACCTCTGATCAAGTTTAAATCACAACTTTCACAGGATTTTATTCTGCCTAACCCCTTTGATTAGTCATCTATATAAACTACACGTTAGGGATAGGGTTTGGATCCCTATTCCTTCCACAGCCTCTTGGACGAAAGAAGAAATCGTAGCTTCTCAGCCTTCACTTCTTCAAGCTTTTGGAGGTAAGCTACATGTTTGTGTATTGGTAGTAATACATGATGAAATCGTGAGATAATGTTGCTGTAGAATATTTGCAGCCACTTTTATGTTAACTCACATCATGTTCTCTTGTTAGTGTTATCTGTCACGATTCAGAGGTGGGCCAGAGAGAACCGCTGGGTCAAGCAACCCGATTCTCGGAGGGAACCCGGTTACCCAGGCTAAGGCGTGAATTTTTATGCGGAAGTCTTAACGGGAATAATATCAAGCCCAAACCCAAATCACATGGGTTAGGGTCCATAGAGTGATCAATTAAAGACATGATAGCATAATAAAGGAAAGTACTGTGTGTGAAGTAAATCAAACAACACCAAAACTAAAATCCCAACATACTAGGAACGGAGGGATTGAACTGAAGAACCTCCACACATCCATAGGGAGATCAAGACACCCACCAGGGAACAACATCGCTCTGTTGCCACACGTACACGACCAGTGCATCAAACCTACACCCTCACTAGGGGAAAAATATAGTATAAAAGGTAAGTGACTAGCTCAATAAGGAAATCTATAGTAAATGCAATGCAGGCTAAAATCATTTTTTTTATTTTTTGGAAACCATTTCATGCTTCTCATTTACCCTACATGGATTTTAAACATTTAAAACCTCTTTACCATTTTAATAAACTGGTCATGGCTCTCGATGTGGTTTTATTAAAAAACTCACTATATATATAGACAACTATAATCACAAAATATGCCAACATCGTTTTCCGTATGAAAATGTCATTAGTGAAAAGGGATGGTCACACAAGGACCCATCTGTTACTCATCATCGAAAGGTGGTATAATCTCTCAGATGTGTCGACGAGTTGTAACCAACGTCGATACGATCTATATAATCGAAGTAACGGATAAGGTTGCTCGTTATAGATTGCTTCTCACTAAATACCTCTATGTTTCAAATTAACGAGAGTTGCTAACGAGCAAGCTCAAGTCATCAGGCCCTCCGTCAAATGAAACGGTACTAGGCGAAGACAATCTTAGCAAGTGACAACCTTCAATCTGTTCTAAATGAAATGGATGGTCATGCAAGGACCCATCCAGCACATGTCACATAAAGATGACTATCCATCAATAGCAACACTTCATGAGGTAGGAAAGAATACTATTGATGGCAACCCAAAGATCCAGCACATCACCCGAATCGTAGGCGAGCAAGCTCCGCGACGATTGAACTCGTATAATTGCAGTAACGGATGAGATTACTCATGATGAACTGCTTCTCTACTAAAATTCTTTTGTGTTCCAAATTGATGAGGGTTACCAACGAGCAAGCTCAAGCCGTCACGCCACCCATCAGTTTGGAACGATACTAGGGTAGGCTAATATTCATGACTGAAAACCCTGGCAACTCCGTGTGACAAATACCCTAGCCAGGTTTAGGGACTCGAACCTAAGGAAGCGTCATAACCTCCTATCTGCACTATCAACTTTCAAGACTTGCAACCTGAGGACACATCACCAATGCCTCATCCTCTTTTTTCCACTTCTAAGGCTCGAAACTTGAGGACATGTCATGAAGGCCCCATTGCCATTTCACACTTAAACGACCGATCTTCACGCAGCAGAAGATTGCACGGGGATAAGCTCATGATGCTTTAGCTCTAGAGTGCCTAAAGCATCAAGAGGATTCATCATCTCAATGTACGTAACAAATCTTCTTGTAGTAGAAGATTTCACGGGATAGCCTCATGATGCTTTAGCACTAGAGTGTCTAAGGATTCATCCTCTCAATGTGCGTATCATATAACCCATCTTCTCACAGTAGAAGATGTCACAAGTTAGTCTCGTGATGCTTTAGAGCTAGAATGTCTAAAGCATCAAGAGGATTCATCCTTCCAACACATGCATAGATATCACATCATCAATATGGCATAATATCAAGAATAAACCATGTGCGAAATTTAAATGTGAGAAAACATACGTATACGTAAAAACTAACTTGCTATCGAACTGTCCTTGTTTGGTTTTCAGGTGTGGTAACCCACAAAATAGCAGTTTTGAAAACCATGATGCAATTGAGTGCAGGAAATATAAAGCTCCCTACCTCGATGGCGACCACGACGTTTACCAACAATCCAGCTCTACACGCTGTCATAAACGAAAGTTGAAACAACCGACACCTACAGAACCTACAACAAGGTCAGTGTCAACTTCCCACAACATAACAGGTATAAATTCTCAATTCAACCCCCAAAATAGGACATAACTCCTCGGGGTCCTTTAACCAAAGCAACAGAAAAACCCACAACAATTTCATCAACTAAAATCGTGGCAAAACAGAACCTAATCGAAGATAGAAAACATTCCATCAAAATTTTCATCAGTGAATCGTAACAAAATAGGGAGAAAATTCCCCAATCACTCGTAGGAGTTTCTCTCTAATGAAGACAACAACAATAATGCACAATTCAACCGTGGAATCCATCACCAAAATCAAAACTGAAATCTTCAGTTAAAAAAATGATAGAACAGGAGGGAAACAAAATTCAAGTAAATGAAAATCCAAAATTGCATGGAAATCTCACCTTAACTGAAGAATGGAGGAAGCTCAGCTCCTCAAAATGGCCCTGGAAGGAGTTTCACAATCATTGAAACTCCCGAAATCGATCTGGCTGAGAGGTGAGAATGCATGGCATCCTCAGTAGCTCAAGAAGAATCGCCTCGAAACCCTCGGCCAAAAGCACCTATTTATACTCGATTTCTAGGGCTCAATGCTGTCAGATGTCCCTCACTCTATTCTAGATGTCCCTTATCGATTTCGAACGTCCCAAATCTGAAAAGGACGTCACTCAACACGCGTTGGACCTGTTTCAGACATTCCTCCACAAAACAGACGTCTCTCACAATCATCCAATGATCCTAATTTCATCTGACCTTCCTCATCCGATGGTTAACACTTCACCTGCGTTCTACTTACAAGTAACATGTGCGCTGCATGTGACATCACTATCTAAAATGGACGTCTCCAGTAACAACGGGCATCTCTCCATCTCGATCTGACGGTCTACATAACATCTGATTTCCCATAGCCTCCCATTTGACGTCCAAGTCTTCGTCTGACTTTCACATGCTTCAGCAGTCCACCCCATTGCCTAGCGATGTCGTTTCTCTCTTTTCTAAAAAATATAATTCTTTATATAAAAATATAATAATATAAAAAATATATAATGTATTAAAAACATATATTATATTTCACATGACCCGATTTGTTTAAACGACAACCTAAAATAATTTCTTAGCCAAAATAATTTGCTAAAAATATTTCTGAAAAAAAATTCCCTCTCGGAAATGACCGTTTGATGAAAAAACGTATAGGTCGTCGATACGTGACAAAACATCAACTTTCCACATTTGACCAAAAATTCACAAAAAACTTATACCTGACATTTTAAAATCATTTAAAAATTCTCAGATTTTACATTATCCATATCGCAGGTTTATTGAAAGAAAAGGATTTCAAGTTCTGCTACGTAATCAGGTAAGTGATGTTTGTTGTGCTTGGCTTTTTGCCTACATCACAAAGACATTAGGGTATTGTATGTTTGATGATTTTATTGTCCATGATATCTTTGGGCTATTGTTTGAGGATAGTATGATTGTTACAGTTTATATGATAATTGTGTACAATTTATATGGATAATATTGGAGGATAGGGTTGATGGATTTTTTGATGATGAGGATTTGATGTTTTGTTTTACAATGTTTATTTTTTGAACTGAGGATGTGATGATAAATCTTAGGTTATTTACAGCTCATATATATATATATATATATATATATATATAAGTTGAGGATTTTTTATAGTTGCTAGATTGTTTTGTTGATGATGATATATGCACCTGAGGATTTGTTTGATAATTTTGTTGATAATATATGATACTCTACTTGTGAGTCTCTAGGATATAACTATTATTATGTTTATATTACTTTGTCCATGATGACTATGAGCTGTTGATCAAGGATATTTTATGTGATGCTTGTAGATTCACGTAAGAGATGTTAAACCAATTATTATGTCATGAATATGTGGACTTATATCATGTTGTTTGAGGATGTAATTAAATAGTTATTTTGTATCACGTGCATCCATGCATCAAGTTTTTCAAGAAAGTAACAAAAATGATTTACATACATATGTGTTTTCATGAAGGAAAAACATAAACATAATTCAAAATATTAAATGAGTTTATTGTCCTGCATGAAGTGGACCAAATGGTGTCAACTAAATAAACGTAAAGGATCTTTGGGAGGGGGGTTCGAGTTGGCTGTCCCACATAAGGTAAACCCAATGGTGTCACTCTCCCTCAGGCTGATGTCCCAAATGATCGAACTATAAAGTGAAATAAAAGAAAATAAAAAGAAAAGACTATTGACTAGAAAGAAAAGGCATGGTTTTACATGTTATATCTCATAGTCATGTCACATGTTACATTCTGTATGTTACACATTATATGTTATACTATATATGTCACACATCTTTTACTTAGCGTTAGGCTCATATGTAAACTTTGTGATGTATGTAATTATGGATATTAAAGAACATGATGAAAGAGAAATTCTCATGGGCGAAGTTAGATCGTTGTCAAAGCGAAGTTGACCAGTGGTTGAAGATTAAAGGAAATATGAATTTTAATAAAGTAAACTCTTTGTTAGAGATTATGTTTATTATTGTTTAGATTTATCTAAAAACATTTATAAATGCTTTTGGTTATTTTAAAAGATGAGTTTTACTATGTTTAACTTCTAAATGAGTTTTCTTAAAGACTTCCACTGCATGGTTTTAAAAGAGTACGAAAATATATTTAATAAAGGTCGAGTTTTACTATGCTCTGATTTCAAAGGAAGTTTTCTTAAATATTTGTGTTGTACGTTTTTCTAAAGCACCCGATTTTCTACGAATGTAGAGTTAAAAAAAAAAAATTAACGTCACATGGCATTACATAGAAGAAAATATCACCAATGTTCTTATTTCAATTAGAACAATTTTTAACAAAAGAAGAATTTGGGTTGATTGAGAATATTCTAGAGTCAGATAAGCATATAGATGATGATATAGTTGGATTAAATGAGTGATTTTAAATGTTTAAATATCGTTTTAAATGAGAAAATACTATTTGAAATTTTATTTGAATAATATTGTCAGATATTTTATTTAAATTAGTACTTTCATTAATTTAAATTTTGAATCATGTTTTGATATTTAATATTATGGTTGTAGAAATTTTACAGTTTATTTTGCTAATTCTATCGATACATTTATTTACTGATGAAGAATTTAAATTAAATATTTCTAAATAAATGTTAAATTTTCTTCCACTTAATTAAGTACTTTGAGGATTTTAAGAAATTCCTAAATTTGAAACTAGGGTTTTGACTAAACTAAATTGACCTAAATTTCAATCACTTTGGGAAAAATTTTAGGGTTTCAAAATTTTAGGAAAGTAAAATTTGGGGCGTTACAAATTGGTATCAGAGCTATAGGTTATAAGGTTGTGTAGATTATCTATATGCTCTTCTGCATCTGGAACATTACCGATTAGCAAGTAAGTATTATTTTCGAATTTATATTTATTCTAATGAATCACTATTTCATGAAATTTTGTTGAAAAAAAAATTTTACAAATAAATATGATTTTTTTTTCAATAATAAACAAATGAATAAATAAATTTTCAAAATATTCCAAAATAGATTTTAAGAATAAATCTTTATAATGTAGACTTATGGCAAATCGTAGAGGAAATAATATTGAACGTGATGCAGTACTCGATCGAATGATGGATATGATCGAGAGGCAGTCTAGGCAAATTGAACAGTTTGTGTAAACGGCTAATGTCACAGCTGAAGTTCAAGCCCAAGTTCAAGCTCAAGTTCAAGCTCAAGCTCAAGCTCAAGCTCAAGCTCAAGCCCAAATCCTTAATAGGCCTCGATTAATAGATTTTGACTATGAAAGATTCTGGAAAATGAAACTCCAACCTTTGAAGGAAATTCTTCAGACATGGCGGCTGCTGATGAATGGATTAGAACCATTAGGGAGGTATTTAAGCGTGCAAAGATCACAGAGGCAAAAAATGTGTCATGTGCATCTTCTATGTTTAGAAAGGAAGCACGTTATTGGTGAGACTCAATGAAAGTAATACATCCAGTTGCCACTATATCATGGGATAAATTCAAGGAACTATTGTATGAAATATATTTTATTGACACTATGAGGAATGCAAAGATGGAAGAGTTCATAGCCTTAAAGTAGATAGGGAGCTTTATAGATTATGTGCATAAATTTGAACAACTCTCTCGTTTTGTCTCTCACATGGTCAGTACCAAAGTATTAAGGGTAAAACGTTTTGTTCAAAGATTGAGGGCAGAGATATGCAAAGATGTGGGCCTTCCAATTTCAACAGACACTTCACATGCTGTCACTGTTGAAAAGGCATTGAGCGCAGAGATTGGAGAATAGAAGATTATCAAGGCTCAAGAAAACATAAGAAGGTTCAATAATGTCAATCAACTAAGGAATAAGCTCCATCAACAGCAATGAGCTGGTTCTAAACGACCATTCACTCATGCACCCCTTGAAGGAACCTTCAAGTTGATCAAGAGGGAGCTGACAAATCAAACAATGAGACCTACTGTTCCTTCATGTCCTACATGTAAGAAGATTCATTCTAGAGAGTGTCATGCAAAGATGATGACCTATTTCAAGTGTGGTCAAACAGGGCATTTCATCAACTGCCCTATGAATGCCAAACATCAAAATAAGACGGCTGCAAGGGTTTTTGCCATGACCAAAGAGGAAGCTGAAGGGAACCCATCTGTGGTGACAGGTTCACTTTTAATTTCAAACCTATCTTCTTATGTATTAATTGATTCGGGAGTAACTCATTCATTTATATCCCTTATGCATTCTAAGATGTTAGAAAGGCTAGTAGAAGCTCTAGAGCATAAGTTAGGAGTGTCTACACCTTCGGGCAATGTAATGTCTACGGATTCTATTATTCGAGGGTGTAACGTTCTTATTGAGGATACTAATCTAGCTTTAGAATTTGGGATATCAACACTAGGTATTTCCTCCGTTTTGAAAATCCATTTACTCCAAAGCACCCTTTAATCTTTAGGTTTATCACAATCTCCAAAGTTTTATTCTTTTCCAAAGAATTTAACTCTAAAGAATTTAATGCTGTTTTTCAGCTATTAGGCTCATTGAGCTGCAAGTCGTAAGCTAAAGGCATAAGAAATGCGATCAACTTGCCTATATCTTTGAGGAGCTTTCAAAGTCTTGTTTTTCCTATCTCTAATCAATCAATATGACTCATCGCTTTGAGGTTGAGTATTAGGTGATTGTGCAATATGAAGATTTCATACCAGTTTATCTACAGTTGATTGAGAACCCATTTGATTCTCATTTGGGACATTACTCTCTCTTACCCATGTGTGTTCCATTTTAATTTTTAATCTATCACTTGGAATTTAATTTGTTCAAGAATTAATATTTTCTTACGAAAAACTCTCGTTAAATGTAACATTTTGGCTCACAAGGGCTTTTTGGCTTTTGTAATAACTAGCTTAATTTTCAATTAAGGAAATATTGATTTACTTTCCTATAATTTCTGTAACTCCCCCTTCTACCCCGGAAACCTTCCTTCCCTGTTTTCTCAGATTTTTCTGTTAGATTCTTTAATTTTCATACTTTCATACGAACAATACTTTAATTTTCTAAAATCAATTAACATAGTTTGATTCAACCATTCGTTACTTTTGACTACGGATAACATTACTAACCTTAATCCATGCTTTTGTTGTTGTAAACGTTAATCCGAAAAACGTTTATCGCCTTGAACCTTTTTACTTTATGGTCTCCCTTTGATGATTAAGGGACTATGTATGTTTTTCTTTAATTCTCCTTTCTTCAAAAGAAACAGCCGAGAGAAAAGGCTAGAGAAAGAGCAAGGTTCTGGAGGAGAGCCCCATAGAAAGAGGAAGCAAAGTCTTTTAATACTTGTCTATCCTTTGTTTTCTTCCATGCAAAAGACTTGAAGAGATTCTTTAAGAAGAGCAATCAGAAGCCATTATGAAGGAAAGGAAGTGCACTTTGATACTCCTTCTCTCCTTCCTTCTTCTTTACGTAAAGAATATTTCATTAAATGGTAATTTACTTTATTGCCCTTCACTTTACAGGGAATTACGTAAATGTTATTTCATTCTTATCCTTTATTTTCATCTCTTTTAACCATACATTATTCACTTTAACAAGGTCAAGGTGAGGGAATTGAAACTCAATTAACTTAATTTCTTTTATACTTAACAATCATCACATTAAATGCCTTAATATTAAGTCAATACACTTTAATTAACATAGGCCACATTTATAGATTATTAGAAAATAATCTAACAATCTCCCACTTAGACTATATTATTTTACCCTTAGTAAAATTGATTTCCAGCTATTACTTTTCAGCTGTCACAACTTGCATTCACAATCAATTCATATAGTATACCATAATGTGAATTTATCAAGTGTTCTTTTCATAATGAATTGTATAATCGGATCACGGCAGTCACAAGTCTTTAATGACGACATGATTCTTTCCATGTATCACAAATTAACACAATTCATTAATTCTTTAATTGAGGAACACTATATATTTATCTTTCAACTTTAACTTTTCATAAAGTTTGCATATTATTCATAAATAACTTTCATTGTATACACCATTCTATGAATAATAAACATGCATACAAAAACATATCCTAAGATACAAGTTATGCTATACAATCACATGTACAAAGATTTGTCACCTAAACCCATCCTTACAACATCTCCTTTAAAGGCTTTGAGTGGTAATCCTTTGGTTAATGGATCCGCTATCAGCAAACTTGTACTTATCAGTTCTATGCACACTTTTTATTTTTGTATTTCTTCTTTAACTGACAAGTACTTTAAATCCATATGTTTTGCTCCTTTCGAGTATTTGTCATTTTTTGAGAAGAAGACAGCTGCGGAATTATCACAATAGATTTTCAGGGATCTATCTATATTGTCGACCATTTCTAGACCTTGAATTAAGTTCCGTAACCACAATACTTGAATTGTAGTTTCAAAACATGCTACAAATTCTGCCTCCATAGTGGAAGTAGCAATCGAAGATTGTTTTTTCCACTTTTCCATGATACGGCTCTTCCGACTAATAGGAACACATAACCGAATGTAGTTTTCCTTGAGTCTACACATCCGCCATAATCTGAATCCGAATATTCAATCACCTCAAGATGATTTGATTTTCTGTACATGAGCATGTATTCCTTGGTTCCTTGTAAATACCCAAAGATTTTCTTTGCAGCTTTCTAGTAATCCATTCCGGGGTTACTTTGATATCGGCCCCACATCCCTACTGCAAAACTAATGTCTGGCCGAGTACATGTCATTGCATACATTAAGCTTCCTACTGCTGATGCATATGGAATAGATTCCATTTCTTTATGTTCCAAAACACTTTTAAGACATTGCATTTGATTAAACTTGTCCCCTTTCTGAATTGGAGCAACACCAGTGGAACACTTATCTATTCTGAATCTCTTAAGAATTTTATGATATATCCTTTCTAAGACAATCCTAGCAAACCTTGCTGTCTATCACGAAATTTTCTATTCCAATTACATAGGTTGTCTGACCTATATCTTTCATTTCAAAATTCTTAGAGAGAAAAGCTTTTATGTCATGTAACATTCTCTTATCATTTGCAACAAGAAGAATATCGTCAACATACAATACTAGGATACTAAACTTACTCCCACTCATATTCATATAGATACACCGATCAACGGTGTTCTCCATAAAACCATACGACGTAATGGTATTATTAAACTTAATATACCATTGTCTAGAAGCTTGTTTTAATCCATAAATGGACTTCTTCAATCTACACACTAACTTTTCATTTCCTAGAAATGAAAATCCTTCCGGTTGATCCGCATACACTTCTTCCTCTAAGTCACCATTAAGAAAGACGGTTTTTACATCCATTTGGTGAAGCTCTAAATCATAATGAGCTACCAAAGCCATAACTATCCTTAAAGAGTCCTTCTTTGAAACTAGAGAGAATGTCTCTTTATAGTCAATGTCATCTTTCTAAGTGTAACCTCTGGTGATAAGTCTGGCCTTATACCTTTCGATGTTACCTTTTGAGTCACGTTTGGTTTTGAAAATCCATTTACAACCAACATGTTTCTTTCTTGCAGGTAACTCTGCAAGTTTCTAGACTTTATTGTCATCCATCGATTACAACTCTACTTTCATAGCATTCAACCACTTTTCAGAATTATTATATTCCATGGCTTGTTTAAAATAAACCTAGATCTTTGTCGTTACTCAAGTCACATTCCTCTTCAAGTGAATAAATGACATAATCATCATAAGGTGTCTTAGGAACTACCTTACTAGGACCTTATTCAGCAGATATGCAGCGGTTTTCAAACCATGCATCCACAACGATAAAGGTACATCACTTTGATTCATCATACTCCTCACCATTTCAATAAGAGTAAGATTCTGCCTTTCAGCTACACCATTTTGTTGTGGTGTTCCTGGCATTATATACTGTGCACAAATGCCTCGGTCTTCGAGAAACCTTGCAAATAGACCTTTTTTTTGTCCATTCTCATCGAATTTTTCGTAATATTCACCACCTCTATCAGACCTCACTATCTTTACTTTTCTATCTAACTGCCTTTCCACCTCATTGATGAATATTTCTATGACATTCATTGCTTGAGACTTTTCATGTAGTAGATACAAATAACCATAACGTGAGAAGTCATCGATAAATGTTATAAAATATTTTTCACCACTCCATGAAGGAGTGTTGAATGGACCACATATTTCAGTGTGTATCAATTCTAAAAGTTCACTGCTTCTTGTGGCATGATACTTTGATGTGTGTTTAGTTTGCTTTTCTTTAATGCAATCTGTACACACGTCCTAGTAATTTAAATCTAATTGAGGTAAAATATCATTTTTCATTAACCTCAACATCATTTCTTGAGATATATGACCTAGATGTTTATGCCATAACGAATCAGAACTTTTATTTGTTGCATTATGTTTAGTTCCAATCACATGATTAACATTAAACAAAGATTCAAAATATTTAGTATCAAGATTGAAATAGTACAAACCATCATTTAAAATACCAGAACCATAACAATATATTTGTTTGTACAAAGAAAACACACCATTACCAATCTCAATGTTAAATCCTACATAATCTAACTTTACAATAAAATTTAATTCCTAGCACATTCAGTAACGTGGAGACACTTTTCTAGATCTAGAAAATATCCACTATCTAGGATCAATCTATATGTCCAAATTCCTTGTATCCATGCTTTCATTCTATTTCCCATATACAAGAACTTTTCAGTTCCATTTATGGGCTTGATCGAAAGAAATCTCTGCGTAATATTAGATACATGAGTAGTAGCTCTAGAATCTAACAACTAAGTATTACAAGACACTTCTATAGTATTTGATTCAAAAAATATTCAAATAAATAGTATACCTTTCTTTCCGAACCAAGCTTTTCTTTTCAGACAATCTTTCTTGATGTGTCCAACTTTGTTGCAGAAGTAACATTTAAGCTCTTTTTGGATCTGACCATCTTTTTGTTAGCCTAAGTGTGTTAGGCATATTTATATTTTGATGATGAACATTTTAACTAAAGTATAAAAGTTGTTTATTCATTGAATTTATAATTATCGTTTTTGATGTTTAAATTGGAAATACCCTTGATCAAGGGTATTGGGATTGATAACATGTTTCTCTAAGTCTATGCAGTGATATGGAAGACTTGTATGACTTAGAGGATGCATCTCGTGGAAGATTGAAGTGGTATGTACACATGCGGACGCAGATTGATGAAGTGCAGATGGCGTGGATGCATCCTCAAGGAGAAAATTCAGCGTCACCAGTGCAAACTGTGTTGCAGCGGACGTCGCGGACACCATTTCCAGTTGTCCGTTTTGAATCTGCCATTTTGGAGATTCACGCGGACGCATCACACGGATGAGGCGGACACCATTCGGCGTCAGCGTCCCTTCAACAAAGCGGACGGGAAAAGAAGCTGAGGACGCCATGGATGCCAATCCGTGTCGTCCCATTTGAATCTGTTTTCAGAGCTCACGCGGACGCAAGATTTTGTGTCCGCTTCGCCTCTATCCATTCAACTCGGACGATACATGCAGACGTTGCGGACGTAGAATGGCGTCCGCAAAAAGGCAAATTTCTCCAACGGCTATTTTCCAACGTTCGACTGCGGACGATCCTAAAGGTGTTGAGGACGTCCGCACTGTTAAAGTTTATAAAAAGAAGGACTTCGAAGAAAGTCTACACCAAAGCGATATTAAGCAAAGCTCCGCCAAATTTCCGACTCAATATTTGTGTACGAATTTGAGTGATAAAACATCCTCCAAAGTGCTTGTGTGATATCATTAAATTTTTGGAAGGATTGTTGTATTTGTGAGAGCTCAACATTTTCCGAGAGAAAATTAAGTTATTGTAAAGGTTCGATTGACACCCGTGCAAGTTCAATCAATTGTAACCGGATGTGGTTAGTTGAATACATCTTTAAGGGAGGACCTTGATGCGCGGACGTAGGCGTGCTTTGCCGAACCGCGTTAACAACTTGGTGTCAAGATTTCTAACTCTATCTCTTACATTATTTGTCTTAATGTGATTGCTTTGTGATTAATTTGACATTAGTTAGAAAAAATTATTATCGCACGAAATTTATTAAATAACCTAATTCACCCCCCTTTTAGGTTAATTTCGATCCTTCAATTGGTATCAGAGCAGGTTAGAACCACTTATTAATTGTGAATTAGGTGAATTTATATTTTTGATAATATGGCATCAAACTCAAATAGTGCAAACATGGAAGGACAAGCAACAAATAGACCACCTTTCTTTAATGGTGATAATTATCCACATTGGAAAACTAGGATGATGATATTTATTCAAGCTATAGATTTTGAGATGTGGAGAATAGTCAAAAATGGTCCTTATGTTCCATCTAAAGTTGTAAATAGGGTAAAAGTACCAAAGGAATTAGATGAAATAGATGGAACGGAAGGTCGTAAAGTTACTTTAAATGCTAGAGCTATTAATCAATTATATTGTGCTCTAAGTGCTAGTGAATTTAATAGAATACAAAGTTGCAATAGTGCTTATGAAATTTGGAAAAGACTTGAGGTAATTTATGAGGGCACTAATCAAGTTAAGAAAGATAAATTAACTATGACTGCACATGATTATGAGATGTTTAAGATGGATAAGGGTGAAACTATTGCTCAAATGTTTACTCGATTTACTAACCTTACTAATAGTTTGAAAGCTCTTGGTAAAGAATATTCAGATGAAGATATGTGTAGCAAAATTCTCCAGTGTCTTCCAATGGAATGGGATCCAAAGGTTACTGCAGTGCTTGAATCTAAGGATCTATCAACTATGTCATTAGAGGAGCTCATCGGTTCTCTAATGACACATGAAATTAGATTGAGAGCAAGCGAAAAAGAAAAGGAGTTGGAGAAAGAGAATCCCAAAAAGAAGTCCATTGCTCTTAAAGCCACCTCAAGAAAAGAAGGTGAAGACTCGGAGAGATCAGAGCTTGATAAGGATGATGAGGATGAAGAGCTGGCCTTGATAAACCGGAAGATGAGGATACTTCAAAGAAGAAAATACCAAGGAAAGAATAAGTACAAAGGAGAGAGACCTCATAACAAAAAACCTCCAATTTGCTACGGATGTGGAAAGACCGGGCATGTAAAGACGGATTGCTATCTCGAAAAGGATAAGAAGAAGAATTGAAAAGAGTCCAAGAAGAAAGCGCTCAAAGCCACATGGGACGATGATAGCGATGAGGAACCATCAACCGAAGGAGAAGAAGTTGCCAACATGTGCTTTATGGCAAATGATGCTGAGGTAAGTGACTCTTATTCTAATAAATATAATGTAGACTCTAGTGATAAGAGTAATAATGAAGAAGATGATGCATTTGATGAATTGTTTAGAGAATTTGATATTTTGAGTAGCAAGTATAAAAGGTTAAAGAAGGAAAATGAATTGTTAGTGAAGAATCAAGCAAATAATGAAAAAGAAGGTGTAAATGAAAATGCTAGTTTAAAATTGAATAATGATGACTTAAACAAGCATATTAAGGTTATTGAAGAAGAGAATAATATGCTTAAGGTGGAAAATGAGAAACTAAATAAAATTGTATTGAATTTCACAAATGGTAGTAAGAACTTAAAGATGGTTCTAAGTAAGCAAAAATTGACATTTGATAAAGCCGGATTGGGATATCAATCCTTCCAAAAGAAAAAGAGTTATAAGAATTTATTTGTTAAATCAACGACTTGTTTCACTTGCAATACTATAGGTCATAAGTCATTTGATTGTCCATCAAAGAATATTGGAAATCAAAATATTGTTAAGTATGTGTGGGTGCCAAAAGGAACCAAATTTAACCCTTTAGGACCCAAAATGGTTTGGGTACCAAAGAAATTATCTTGATTTACTTTTTGTAGGTTAAAGCACCTCCCGCTAAAGATCAATGGTACTTGGACAGCGGTTGTTCAAGACATATGACGGGAGATTTTTCAAGATTCACCTCCATCAAGGACAAAAAAGGAAATGTGACATTTGGAGGAAATCAAAAAGGAAAAATAAGAGGTATTGGGAATATAGGTAATGTTTCCAACCCTATTATTGAAGATGTTTTACTTGTTGATGGGTTGAAGCATAATCTATTGAGTATTAGTCAATTATGTGATAAAGGATATAAAGTTATTTTTGAATCTAAGTCTTGCATGATCATTGATGATTCAAATGGCAAAGTTTTATTTACAGGCTATAGACATGAAAATATCTATGCTATTGATTTATCTAGTCTTTCTAGTGATGTTGAAAAATGTTTTAAAGTTAGTGATTCCGTGTGTTCTTGGACTTGGAATAGAAGATTATGACACGTAGGCATGGATACTTTAGCTAAGATATCGAAAAATAATCTAGTTAAGGGTCTTCCGAAAATCTTGTTTGAAAAAGATAGAGTTTGTGAAGCTTGCCAAAAAGGAAGCTTGCCAAAAAGGAAAGCAAACAAAAAGCTTTTTCTCTTCTAAACAATATACCTCTACTTCCAAGCCTCTTCAATTGCTTCACATGGATCTTTTTGGTCCATCTAAAGTTTCAAGCTTAGGAGGAAAACATTACGCATTTGTAATTGTGGATGATTTTTCACGTTACACTTGGGTTTTCTTTTTGAGAACAAAAGAGAAACTTTTGAAGTATTTTCTAGTTTTAGGAAGCAAGTTCAAAATGAGAAGGACCTAACCATTATCACTATAAGGAGTGATCATGGTGGGGAGTTCGAAAATGAACAATTTAATGTTTTGTGTCAAAAACATGGCATTGAACATAATTTCTCTTCTCCTAGAACCCCTCAACAAAATGGAGTTGTTGAGAGGAAAAATAGATCCCTTCAAGAGCTTGCTAGGACTATGTTCAATGAGAATGATCTTCCCAAATATTTTTTGGCGGAAGCCGTTGCCACGGCATATCATGTTCTCAATCGTGTATCTATCCGTCCTACTCTAGATAAGACTCCTCATGAACTTTGGAATTGTAAGATTCCTATTGTTAGTTACTTCAAAGTTTTTGGGTGCAAATGTTTTATTCTCAATACTAAAGACAATCTAGGTAAGTTCGATTCCAAGACGGATACGGGAATCTTCCTTGGATACTCTTCAACTAGCAAAGCATATAGGGTCTTTAACAAAAAGACATTAGTGGTGGAAGAATCCATGCATGTCACTTTTGATGAATCCACTCCTAACTCTAGTGTTGAGAGACCAACTCAAGATTTAAAGGATAATCTTGAAAATCTCTCTCTAAGTGATAAGGGAAAAGAGATTCTTGAAAGCTCTCCTCAAGAATCCAAAGAACAATCCATAAAGAGAACCTCAAGGGTTGAAAACCATAATGACTTACCAAAGGATTGGAGGTATGCCAAAAGTCATCATATGGTAGATATCCTAGGTGATCCTAAATTAGGTGTGAGAACTAGAGCCTCCCATAGAAATAAATGTGCAAATTCAGCTTTTATCTTTCAAGTTGAACCCAAAAATTTTGATGAGGCCAAAACCGATGAAAATTGGATATTTGCTAAGCAAGAAGAATTAAACCAATTTGAGAGGAACAATGTATGAGAGCTTGTTCCTAGGCCTAAAGATCAATCTATTATTGGAACAAAATGGGTTTTCAAAAATAAACTAGATGAGAGTAGGGTAGTTGTTAGAAACAAAGCTAAATTAGTTGCACAAGGTTATAAGCAAGAAGAAGGAATTGATTTTGAAGAAACATTTCCCCCAGTAGCTAGATTAGAATCGGTTAGAATGCTCTTGGCTTTTGCTTGTTATAAGGATTTCACTCTTTATCAAATGGATGTAAAAAGTGCATTCCTAAATGAGTTTATTGAAGAAGAAGTCTATGTTGAGCAACCTTTAGGATTTGAAGTTTATGATAAGCTTGATTATGTATATAAACTTCATAAGGCTCTATATGGACTTAAGCAAGCACCAAGAGCTTGGTATGAGAGACCAAGCAAATTTTTGAAGGAGAGAGATTTCAAAATAGGAAAAGTAGATTCTACTCTTTTTGTCAAGCACAATGATAAAGATATTATGATTGTGCAAATCTATGTTGATGATATTATTTTTGGTTCCACCAATGGCACACTTTTTGATGAATTTGCAAATTTAATGCAAAGTGAGTTTGAAATGAGTATGATGGGCGAATTGAAATATTTTCTTGGTTTACAAGTTAAACAATCTTATGATGGCATTTTATTAAATCAAGAAAAATATGTAAAGGAGCTTATCAAAAGCTTTGGTATGGAATCTTCCAAACCCTTTAGGACTCCTATGAGCACTACCACAAAATTAGGAGAGGATGAAAATGGAAAAGATGTGGATATAAAGAAATATCGTGGTATGATAGGATCTCTATTATATTTGACCGCTAGTAGACCCGATATTCTCTTTAGTGTGTGCTTATGTGCTAGATTTCAATCTTCACCCAAAGAGTCACACTTAAACACTGTCAAAAGGATTATTAAATACTTAAGTGGGACTATTAGTCTTGCATTGTGGTATCCTAAGGGTCCAAATTTTGATTTAATTAGATACTCCGATTCCGACTATGCGGGTAGTCTAGTGGATAGGAAAAGTACTAGTGGCACTTGTCAATTTCTTGGAGAATCATTAGTTTCTTGGTTTTCTAAGAAACAAAACTCGGTTGCACTTTCTACTGCTGAAAGTGAATATATTGCAGCCGGAAGTTGTTGTGCACAATTGCTTTGGATGAAGCAAACATTGGAAGATTATGGACAATTCTTCAAAAATATTCCAATTATGTGAGACAACACAAGTGCAATTAACATTTCCAAAAATCCTATTCTTCATTCTAGAACCAAACACATAGAGATTAGGCATCACTTCATCCGTGTCTCCCTAGAATTTGTTTCCACCGAAAATCAACTTGCCGATATTTTCACCAAACCTTTGGATGAAAAGACATTTTGTGGGATTCAAATTCATCTTGGTTTGATCTTTATTGATAAAATAGCTTCAATTCCATCTAAATAATCATTTTTATCATTCTAGCGAGTTGGATTGTTGATCTATATAATAAGCATCGATTTCACCGTCACCCTACTCGAAATTTCAAGTCTGCCTCATTTCTGGTGAGTTGCGGACGAGCCGGACGCCATTTAAATGCCGTCCGCTGCATCCGCAAACGCATTTTTTTAAACAGACAGGTCTTTCGAAACCCTAACTTTTGCGTCCTCCTCTCGACTCCTCGACTCCCCGCGTCCTCCGGCGTTTTTCCTTCGATAAATTCGGTATTTCTCTCCTCTTTTCAACTCCCGTTGTCACTGTTTATCAATTGATCATCCGTTGTTCTTGTTTGTCTAGAGTTTCTTAGGGTTTTCATTGAATTTTCTTTTCAATTTCACAATGTCTAGTCGTACTCCTAGAAAACGCACTTCTCTTCAAACTTCTGAAAATACTCAAGTTTATAGGTCTAGATTATTCATCAATGACGTATGTAATAAACGTTATGATGATGATTTCAAAAATCGTTCATTGATTCCTTCTAGGCAAATCGATTTTGAGCGTTTATCTAGTCTTGATTTAGCAGATACGTATACCTATATGGGTTTACGTAAGTTATTTTCTCTCGATGGTCCATTTGTTGAGAAGACAATACGCATGTTTTATGCAAATTTGTCATACACTGACCATCCTCTAGTTGTTAAGAGTTATCTTTATGGGCGAGAGATTGAGATCACTCTTTATCTCCTAAATGTATTCCTTGAATGTCCCCAAAGGTCTTTTGTCGGAGGGATATTACAATGCTCACACGCCTCCTTCTTTTCACAAGAAGGAAGAGGGCGATATTCTCTTGCGTCAAATCCTTCGGGATCCGATTAATGATTATCACGTTAAGCCCAAGTTAAAACATCTCAACATTAGGGCACGTGTTATTCATCATTCCCTTCAGTATAATGTTCTTCCTCGTGCCGGTCACCGAGACATGTTAGCTACATGGATCTCTATGTTCTTCAGCGTATGTATTCTAACACTCCTTTCAATTTAGGATATATCATCGCGGCTCAATTGGCTGACATGGCTGATACTGTCTCGTGTTCACTTCCATTCAATTTACTCCTTATGAACTTGTTTAAAGAGATGGACATTCCTACTCTTTCGTCCTCCAAATTTCGTGAACTTCGCCGGTCCGACATCTATTCTCCACAAACCTTAGGACGGATGGGAATCATTCGGGCTCCAAATGGTGAGTGGATTGCCGGTCAAGACAATGTTCCGGTTCCTAATTCTCCTCCTCCACGGCCTTTGGAACGGCATCTTGCTCTTCCTTCTACCGAGCCCAGTCCGTCATCCTATCATGAGGCTGGTCCATCATTCCACACCGAGGCTTGTATTTCTACGTTTAGCACTCCATATGCCTCCCGTTCTGATTTTGCACACCTTGAAGAGTATATGCTTCAGATGATGAATCGCTTTGATTCTATGGATCATCGCTTTGATTCTATGGGTAGTCGCCTTGACTCTATGGATAAGCGTTTGGATGACATTTCATGTAGCCTCTAGTCCATTGGCATTCCTTCTTCGGTTGCTCCTCCTGCTGATCCTGCGTCTTCTGCTACACCTATGCTTGATTTAGACGACGAGCACATCTCGGATGCATAGATTAGGACTTTATGCTTTCATTTGTATTTTGTTATTTGCTTAGGAAAGTAAAAACATTTTGGTTGTAATGCCTAGTATTTGCATTTCTTAAGTGTATTTCTTATTTGACTTTATTATGTGTTATATTTTTTTTTAATATTATGAATGAACTTGTCAAGATTTATATGCGTGTTTCATTTTCTGAATATTCTGAATCGTTTTGGGTTCGATAAATTGTGTTTACAGATTAATTTTGGCATTGAGGGGGAGTTTAAGAAATAGACATTACCATGCAAATTTTTTTTCAAAAGCATAACCTATACCTTGTTGCTTTCTCTATTATTTACTCTTGAATCTAGTTAGAATCCTTGATTTAGGGCGAGAACCTTAAATTCAGGGGGAGAAACATACATTACATAGTCTTACTTAATTCAGGGGGAGAAATTTGTTTTCAATAGAATTATTTGTTGAAATTATCTTTGGATTCTAATGCTAATTCCATCAATGGTGCAATTATGGGATAGATTACTTGAAAAAGGGGGAGCATTTCTTGATTGTGTTTGGACTCCCCTCCCCTAGAGTTACTTTTTGATTACGACAAAAAGGGGGAGAATGATATATAAGTTGTGATATATTTTAGGGGGAGAATGATATTTTGAAGCATGTTGCATGTATTAATTGGTTGGTAAATTGCATAACTTTGTGGCACATGCATAGGTGTTGGATATAAACAACTTAATATGTTTTGTCATCATCAAAAAGGGGGAGATTGTTAGCCTAAGTGTGTTAGGCATATTTATATTTTGATGATGAACATTTTAACTAAAGTATAAAAGTTGTTTATTCATTGAATTTATAATTATCTTTTTGATGTTTAAATTGGAAATACCCTTGATCAAGGGTATTGGGATTGATTAACATGTTTCTCTAAGTCTATGAAGTGATATGGAAGACTTGTATGACTTAGAGGATGCGTCTCGTAGAAGATTGAAGTGGTATGTACACATGCGGACGCAGATTGATGAAGTGCGGATGGTGTTGATGCATCATCCTCAAGGAGAAAATTCAGCGTCTCTAGTGCAAACTGTGTTGCAGCGGACGTCGCGGACGCCATGTCCAGTCGTCCATTTTGAATCTGCCATTTTGGAGATTCACGCGGACGCGTCACACGAACGAGGCGGACGCCATTCGGCGTCTGCATCCCTTCAGCAAAGCAGACGGGAAAAGAAGCTGAGGACGACACGGATGCGGATGCCAATCCGTGAGTCCCATTTGAATCTGTTTTCAGAGCTCACGCGGACGATTCATGCGGACGTTGCGGACGCAAAATTTTGCGTCCGCTTCGCCTCTGTCCATTCAACGCGAACGATACATGCAGACGTTGCGGACGTAGAATGGCGTCCGCAAAAAGGCAAATTTCTCCAATGGCTATTTTCCAACGTTCGACTGCGGACAATCCTAAAGGTGTTGAGGACGTCCGCACTGTGAAAGTTTATAAAAAGAAGGACTTCGAAGAAAGTCTACACCGAAGCGATATTAAGCGAAGCTCTGCCAAATTTCCGACTCAATATTTATGTACGAATTTGAGTGATAAAATATCCTCCAAAGTGCTTGTGTGATATCATCAAATTTTTGGAAGGATTATTGTATTTGTGAGAGCTCAACATTTTCCGAGAGAAAATTAAGTTATTGTAAAGGTTCGATTGACACCCGTGCAAGTTCAATCAATTGTAACCGGACGTGGTTAGTTGAATACATCTTCAAGGGAGGACCTTGAAGCGCAGACGTAGGCGTGCTTTGCCTAACCGCGTTAACAACTTGGTGTCAAGATTTCTAACTCTATCTCTTACATTATTTGTCTTATTGTGATTGCTTTGTGATTAATTTGACATTAGTTAGAAAAAATTATTATCGCATGAAATTTACTAAATAACCTAATTCTCCCCCCTTTTAGGTTAATTTCGATCCTTCACTTTTATCTTTAATTGACCTTTTCCCTTATGTTTGTTATTTTTACTCGGCTTTCCTTTGCTACTATTGGCTTCCTTCTGAAACGTTAATGAACGATATAGTTCTTTAATTTCTTCAACCTCCCTTCTTCTTGAATTAACATGGCCTTAATATCTTGAAAGTTCCATTTTTCTTTAATGGTGTTATAATTCAACTAAAACTAGCCAAAATAAAGAGGAAGTGAGGTGATGATAAATTGAACTAAGAATGATTCACTTACATTCATACTCAACGTTTTTAGCCTTGTTGTCAAATTGGTCATGCTCGTTATATGATCATGAATGGGGTGAGACCAATCAAATTTCTTGGTCGTCAACTCACTCATCAGATTCCCTACAACACATCCGTAATGTCTGATTGAGAATATTCTTTTATTTTAGACATAAATTCCCTTGCATTATTCGTCTTTGGCATTGATGACTTAACATTTTCAATCATCGTCATCTTCATCAAGCTCAAACACAGCCGATTAGACCGCTCCCAAGTCTCACTGTATGACTTGTCAACTTCTGTACTAGTCCCATTAATGGCCGGTGGTCTATCACAAACTAATGCCAGGTCTAAATCCAATACACCCAGTTGAAACTGGATTTGTTCAGACCAATCAGCATAGTTCAAACTATTGAACTTGAGTAAAGCATTGCCGGAGGCGAACAAATTAACAAAAGTTGCAAAAAAAAAATATAACACATGCTCATTTAATAATTTAATCGAATTAAGATAAAAATAATTTTATTTATTTAAATTCACCTTTGGGTAATCCTTAAAGAAATAAACTATCATTGATGTTATAATATAAACTTTAATAAACTCATAAACATATTAAATACAATATGATTAATATCTTTGGATATTTAAATATCTTAATTAAATATGTAAATGTGTCACTTGAATATTATTGATTATAAAAATTGGTCCACCTTTGGGTAATCTACTAGTTTATAATTAATAATTTCCTTTCAATAATATCATCATAATTAAATGAATAAATTACACAATTTAATATTGATCATTTCAAAATAGGTCACTTTGGGGACTACTAAGTTTATATACAACAATATTTAATTGAGTAAACTCTCGTTTATATCATTTATTTTAACTTTTATTATCCTGCCCTGAGGACGACTAACGGACGTGAAACTCGCATCCGCTTTTGTCCGCAATCACATTACAGATTTACAGATTTTTTAATAGTCTCGTCCGCATGCATCTCTAATTTTAGAAATCAATTGTCTTGATCATATCGAGTAATCAAACTCTTGATCCATAAATCAAACTCTAAATTAACTTTTATGCAGAACTGTTATACTGAAACAATCATTGAACATTTATGCAGACAATTATACATAACCAAAATCAACCTTTATTGCTCAACCAATTATGTAGTAAAATCATGCAGAACAATTCAACCTTTATGTAGAAACAATAATTTTAAACCTTTCTTGAATTTTTATGCAGAATCAATTATACATCAAAGTTAACTTTTATACTTTTATGTTCGAAAATTATTTAGTAAAGAAACTTTTATGCATAACTTTTATGAAGAAACAATCAAGCAGCAATTTAATCTTTATACATAACTATTATACAACAACAATTTAATTTTTATGCAAAACTATTATACAGCAAAAATCAACCTTTATGTTCAGAACATCTACTCGTAAAAATTAACCTTTATGTTCAAAACAACTTTGCATCATTATGCAGCAAAGAAACGTAGCAACGAAACGATTATTAAATTCTTGTTTATGACAAATCAGAACGTTAATTATTGTGCTCTGATACAAATTGTTAGATTCTTTAATTTTCATACTTTCATACGAACAATAATTTAATTTCCCAAAATCAATTAACGTAGTTTGATTCAACCATTCGTTACTTTTGATTACGGATAACGTTACTAACCTTGATCCATGCTTTTGTTGCTGTAAACGTTAATCCAAAAAATGTTTATCGCCTTGAACCTTTATACTTTAAGGTCTCCCTTTGATGATCAAGGGAGTATGTATGTTTTTCTTTAATTCTCCTTTCTTCAAAAGAAACAACCGAGAGAAAAGGCTAGAGAAAGAGAAAGGTTTTGGAGGAGAGCCCCATAGGAAGAGGAAGCAAAGTCTTTTAATACTTGTCTATCCTTTCTTTTGTTCCATGCAAAAGACTTGAAGAGATTCTTTAGGAAGAGGAATCAAATGCCATTATGAAGGAGAGGAAGAGAACTTTGATACTCTTTCTCTCCTTCCTTTTTCTTTACGTAAAGAATATTTCATTAAATGGTAATTTACTTTATTGCCCTTCACTTTACAGGAAATTACATAAATGTCATTTCATTCTTATCCTTTATTTTCATCTCTTTCAACCATACATTATTCACTTTAAAAATATCAAGGTGAGGGAATTAAAATCCAATTAACTTAATTTCTTTTATACTTAACAATCATCACATTAAGCGCCTTAATATTAAGTCTATACATTTTACTTAATATAGACCGTATTTATAGATTATTAGAAAATAATCTAATAATCCGTTAAAGTCGAGAGCCTCTTCTCTCCCTCAAACAATCCCTCTCTGCCATTGCTATTTCCTTTCCGCATGGCAAACATCACTGACAATCTGGAGTGAAATTTTAGAGGAATTTCAAGCATGAATATTCATCCTCGTTAGGTATTCTTTTTCCCCTTCCTTGAAATCCCAATTGAAGCAGAAACTAAAATTTTGATGCAAAGGTTAAATTTCTGATGTAAGGTTGGATATTACCTTTAACGCGGGGTCGGGGTGGATGAATGTTGGACTCCTCTGTGTTAATTAGGAATTTGGTAATCAAAGACCGTTGGCGAAGGTATGCCGATTTGCATCTCTGTTTGCTGGCATTGATGTAAAACTTTGGAATTTTGACTCCCAATTGATGATTAAATGGGTATCGTCGTTGTCGGGGTCGGCGACTCCGGCTGGAGACTTTGGGTTGTGCCGTCGCGGCTTCGTCCTGGACCACTTGAGCGGATGGCCGAGACCGAAAATTTCAGCCAAAGACAACATCAACCGTGCCGATGTTGTCTGTATCTGAACCCCTCCACTAAGAAATTGGGACATGGACGATACTTCATCTTCGTTCGAATTGCGATTCTTAGCGTGAAGGTGAAACTCTGAGTCGTGATCCATAGAAGCAACGCACAGACGATGTTTGTCCGGGTTGAGTTCCGTGAGCTACAGAAAGAGTTTCTCTTGGGCCCAGTCTGGTCTGTAAGCAACATACCAGACTAGTGGGCTTTGGTCCCCTTCAAAATTTTTTTTTCTGAACCTGTTTTTAAAACATTTATATAAATTTGTTTTGGGCAACGAATTGGGCTTACGGAGATAATATTCTAAGTCATAAACTGGGCTATTATTCACTTTTATTTTAGGCAAAATTTTAATACTTTTCTGTGATTTTAATTTAATTTTTAAATAATAATTAGGAGTTTTAAGGTATAAACATTGGACCTAAATTTAATACTTAAATTTTTGAATAAGTATCCATATTTAATTAAAAATTCGTAGACTATTAAATTTGGGTTGTTGAATTTTGGGCTTTAATCAGTGTGAGCCAAAATCGAGGTAAAGATTTATTTTATGCACTGCATTGCATAATTTTTATAAAATAAATATTTTGAGACTTCTCTCATATTAAAATGACGCGTTCATTTTATGACCATCGGAGTTTTATGTTATATTTTATTTTCAATGTATACGTTTAAATTAATCATGCATATTATATTTTTAGATCAACTCAATTGTGTGAACCGAGTTTGATCGACCCGGTTTGGGGTCTGTTTTATTTTATGCACATTCAACGTGTTAAAATGTGTTGGTTGTTAAAATGAGTAATAGAACAGTTGTATGTGCTATATCCTTGGGTTTCGAATCCCTAAACTTGATCAGGTTATTTATTTGACTTTTGTGATCGCAGAACATCACTTTTATTCTGTTATATGCCTATGACATGATATGTCCGGAGTTCGTGAGTGATTCCATTTTCACTTTCATTTTTAATTAGGATAACAAAGATTTATTTTAATTACGTACCACATATTAGTGGGTAGTTTCAAACACATGCTCTTTTATGCATATTTTTCTGAAAGGAATTTATAAAACGTGAGTTTTAAATTCATACTTGCTTAAATATCATTTTAATCAAATTTATTTAAACATAATCCCTATTGAGTTTAGTCAACTGGCCCAAATGAACATTTTAGGATTTTATCAGTCGTATTTCTAGTTGTCAAGTCAAATTTAGATGTAGTGGAGTTTTATTTTTATTTTAATATTATTCCATGAAAATAATTTGTGAGGTATACTTTATTTGGATAACTATAATTCTTAATTTACTTTCCGTACAGTTATTTTATTGTATATTATATTACTATACTATCAGATATCATTATTAAACCTGTTAAGCCCAAGTTAATGGGCATTGCCTTGTAATAATTATTTTAAGTCTTTCGCTATTAATTAATAAATTTAAATGAAATGGATCGGACGATTTGGTTATTTTGGTCGGGTCGTTTTCTGTTCTGTCTCGGGTCCCTCATAGGTCGTGACAGTTTTGGAGTTCTATACTCCAAATTATAAAACTCTTGGCACTTTCAAGATAACCTACAAATGTACACTTCATGCGCTCTAATTTGTCTGTTTTAATGTGTGTATAAGCTGAGCAACCAAACACTCTTAAGCTACTCAAATCAATGGGATGAACAGACTATATTTCCATTGAGGTTGTAAACTTTAATCAGTTGATGTGCATCAACTATTTTCTCAGTTTCAACCCAAAATACCTTTGGCATATCAGCAGAAGACAACATACACCTCACACTTTCCAAGATAAATCTATTTATCCTCTCAACAAAGCCATTTTGCTGCGAAGTGTTAACAAAAGTTTGGTGTCTAGATATTCTTTCAATCTCATAGAAATTTTCAAATTCACGTGAGTAGAACTCAAGACCATTGTCGATCCCAAGTCTCTTAATCTTCTTGCCAATTTGATTTTCTACTAGTGACTTCCAATTTTTGAAGCTTTCAAAAAGTTTATTTATGCGTTTAAGAACATACATCCATACTCTTCTTGATAAGTCATCAATCAAATTGAAGAAATACTTGTTGCCGCCATTAGAGGCGACAATTGCATGCTCCCAAGATCAGAGTAAATATTGTCTAGGGTCTCGTTAGTTCTATGAACTGCATTTGGAGACCACACTGGGTTTGATTTCATATAAATACGGTCCTCGCAAAAATCAAGTTTTTCAACCTGAAGTCCTCATCGCAGACCTTGTTTAGATAACTCAGCAAGACCTCTCTCACTCACATCCCTAGTGATATGACATTTCTTTTTAACATACCTAAAATCTCGAATTGTCCTAATGTACCCATCAAACGTCCTAATCCTAATCACCTTGCATGCCTTATTGTCTCCTACTAAAACTAGGCTACAACCACGCTCACTATAGTTGTCTCGCTAGGATATGTTCGGTGTCATGTGGAATGAACTTCCACTGTCTTGACCCAATCGTGTTTAGTGTTGTCACTATTTATGACAATTAACTCAGCATTCTCGTAATCTTCTTCGAGAGACATCACCTTCTTTTGAGCTTCTGAACTCCTTTTTCTTTATCTCATGGCAGTTTCTTCTAAAATGTCTTTTATTGCATTGTCTTTCTTAATCTTAGACTTAGACTTGGACTTACACCTAGACTTATTTTAGTTCTTATTCCCATTTGGCCTCTTTTCACTTCTTCCTCTAAACCGTTGAACCTTGTCCTCACACTACCTCCTATGTCAGCTCTATTTCATTAGACGTAAGTGCAACAAATACTTCTTGTAAAATTAAAGTCTCTCTACCATATTTCATTGTTTCAACAAAATTATGGCAAGCCTTTGGTAGGGAGTTGAGAATGATCACCACTTGATCAACCTCCTCTATTTCCACTCCTATGTTTTGTAAGTACGTTATTATTTTATTAAAGTCAACTAAATGCTCAGACTTATCGCTATCCATCTTAAATCCAAACATCTTATTCTCAAGATAAATTAGATCGGTCAATCATTTTCTCATATAGAGTGATTCTAGCTTTAGCCACAAACTTTTAGTTGTTTGCTCATTTTTTACTTCCCTCAAGACTTTATTTCCAAGTGTAATATTATAGCCTTAAAAACTAGTTCTAGAATGTCGTCTCTCTCTTCGAGATAGTAGATGCCCTTTTTTTCCTAAAAGAGCCTTAACCACTGTCTTTTGAACGAGAATGGTGTACATTCTTCTTTTAACAGTCCTAAGTCAGATTTGCAATCATATGGCTTAATCTCTACTTTCAACATAGGAGAAAATATAAGTGAGCTAAAATTATCTTTTCATGATTATAGAAAGCTTATAATCAGTGTACTTACACTATATATTATCACCGAAGCAAACCTATCAACAACTATATCACAAAAGAGAAGTTTATATGCAATCCTAAATTGTAAGATTGATATAATGTGAATTAAGTTATTTTAGCTTTTTCAATAATTAAAAAATCTAATTCATTTGCAAACTTGGAATGACTAAAATCTCTAAACAGCAACACTTGATGTAACATTCAAACAGACCAACAAGTAAGAAAATAAAAGTACAGAGAGAGAGAGAATTTGCAAACACTAATGTTAACGTAGGTTGGTCAAACTACTTACGTCCAGGCTTTAAGCCTCACCCTTGAAAATATTTTTACTCAACCCTTCCTATTACACTTAATTGAGCTTTCGAGCGTTAATCTTACCTTTGCACTTTTAGGACTTCACCTTTTCTCTCTCAACAATAAATGAGGAATGAAATGTTTTGGTACAAAATCCTAACTTTCTCTAGAATTAAATTCTCAAGTAAGGTAATGTTGAAAGTTAATAGGGTAGCTCGAAACTTGAATGCTTGTACTTCTAAAATTGAATGTGCAAAGTTCTAGTAATTTGTACAACGGATGGAACTTCTACAATAGACAAACATTATTTCTCTTCAAGTTGCTAGTTGACAACCATTACTCCTTGGTCGACGACAATGTAGTCTTTAGAGACAATTTTGAGGTAGGTGGTCTACCATGATAAGTGCATGGACTATTGCATAGTCTACTGCTTTGTCGGTCTAATCTACCATGGTGTCCTCAAATTGAACTTGTCTTAGGTAAAGATTGTTGCAAGGCTTCTCTGGTCTATCGCAGTGGTATTCTATGGTTGAGATCTGGTCTACCACAGGTTATCTTCTGAAAATATATGCCTCAGACTTGGGCCTCCACAGAACTGATATCCTCCCATAAGTCAAGTTCATTGAAATAACTCCTAATGCTCTTCTCAAGTACACTCCATCAACTGTGTGGTTTTTCATTATCATTCTCTTTGTACAATTTTTACCTACATCACAAGATTCATCTATGAGTTTAATGCTCAGTAAGAAATAAAAACATGATATGCACTTTTCATAAAAAAAACATGAGTTTTCATTTTCAGTCAGGGTTCTTTCCTTTTTATTTTCTCTTGCCAGTCTGATCACTTGACACAGTCTAGGGATGAATAGGCACCATTTGATTAACCTTTTGTGGGACAATCAAATTCAATCTCAACCCTTACCACAACCCCGTTTACAATCTTTCTTTTTCAGTTACATATTTTCTATTTTTTTTTTCTATTTGCCTTTGAGTCTTGCAGATACAAGACTATTTACGTATATTTACTTTCGTTTAAATCTTTCTTAATGGTACATACACATGTAAAAAATTTTCGTTATTTTTTTAAAACACATGATGCATGAATGCACAAATATAACATATCATTGATCAACATAAATTCTAAAACTTAAAGCATATCACAGGTATCAACATAACAACCTATCTCAACCATACCCGATACATCCTCAATCAACATAATATCACAACTCATCTCACATCCCAATATAAATATTATCATCATATCATAACAAATCACAGCACATCAAATCCTTGATAAACAAAATAATCTCAACTACTTAAATCCTAACATATTGTGATGTAACACGTTAGGCCAAACACATGCGATCATTACTTACTTAGGGGTCTTCTTAATTATCCAAATTATTTCCTTAAGTTGAAGATCTATAACATAAAATGATAGATTAGTATCCGTATATTCATTAGACCTCAATTCCTTTTCATACTTTCTATGGTTGATTCATAAATTCATAGTTTTCCTTAATTTTCCTTAATTAGTCACATTAAGTAAACTTACAAATCCAAACATCTTTGTCATGCTTATATCGTCGAAATAAGGTATTATTATTGTCAATAACCAAACAACTTCCAAAAATCATAAATTTTATCATACACGTCTGATTGTCTTGATTCAAATGCCTAAAGTTTCATTTAACTGTCCATAATAACATATCTACTCAGATTATTAATTGAAGGACATTCAGATAGGTTGGTGCTACATAACTGCTCTAGTTTTGTCTTAACCTTCACACCTTAGAAATTCTTTATTTCTTCACTACTTAAAATTATTATTCACTTAAACTTAAATGAGAACCTTATTAACTTTTGGAGAATACTGCATACTTCAGAGAAGAGCTAGAAACTATGACTCACTTGTGTCCACTTTGAATAGTCGAACTCCTCTATCTATAGAAGTTTAAGTCAGTGATTTTACCTCGTGAGTCATTGTCTCCACCAATCACAATCGGCCACTATAATTATTTACCTAAGTTGACATTGTAAGCATTATCGTCATCTTAATTTATTGTGATTGGGTGGATCAGAATTTTCTGTTAAATTGCCAATTAATCTCAAAAGAAGATTCTTTAAAAATCCTCTGCTGTGCATTTTTGCACATTCACGAACGCTTGCATGCCCGCTGTAGACACATTTGCTTCCATTGAGCATCTTTTCAGCAAATATTTCCTCCATCCACCAATTACTAGTCGCCACATCGGTCCACCAGTGGTTGAAGAGCTGTCGACCAGAAAAAATACATATTCAAAAGATTGCTTCTTGAAGATTTGCAGTTGACTTGTGAATAGTAAGCAGTCGATCGAAGATCTTTAGATGTCGACTCTTTTTATCTTGTGATCGACCTGATGAATAGTCAACCTAATAAACAATGAGCGGTAAACCTAATGAACATTAAGATGTGTCCTTAGAATTGCATTTCACAACTTTTCGGGAAGAATTCTGAACCTTTGAATTGGACATTCATTCTCAAAAATCACGATGGCCTCTTCACACCAAATAGAACTACTCCAAACTTTGGAAAATCAACTAAATGAAATCAGACAAAAAGATGAACGAAAACAAAAGGGCAAGTTGGTCAAAAAATTGCTAAAGTCTATGACTTTCTACTCCAAGGCAATCTTAGAACGAATAAGGCACTCAAACTTAATAGTTTGTGAGATTCAACAACTTCACTATGAATTCGATCCACAACTGAAATAAGGAAGATGTAGTAAGACAAAGTCTAATCCAACTCTCATGAAGAATTAGAAACCGGAACACAAAATCGATGGTTGAGAACAACCAAATGAATTGTGGGTTTTTGGTAGCGAAGAACAAAGAGAAAGAGGCTAAAGCTTTATAATTTTAATTCATCAAAACTGGAAAGAAAAAGGCGTAAGGAGAGCTTAAATAGCTCCTCCAAAATTAGGGTTAAGCGTTCACAATGCATAGTTATGAAATTACCTTCATAAAGATACATACTCAGCTGGACATGCCCTAACCGAGTTATATCAACAATTGACTCTAAACTTAACATAAAACAAAACATAAATAAGTTCTTAAATCTTGTACAAAACAATGATCTAATGGATCATTCTTCAAGGTTCATCTTCAAATTGATTGGGCTTCAATTTCGAGTAAGTGAGATTGAGTTTCTTTAATAGAAAATGAAACTCTTTGTTCAGGGATATTTTGGTTAAACAAAAAAACTCCAATTTTAATGTAAACCCTTATTCAAGAAAACTTTAGAAGTCAACTACAATTTTCATGAAACATTCATTTTTACATAAGAACTTGAATACTACCACATAATCCAAATATGGGTCAGATTGTGGGCAGTTTTGAATTGTCCAATACTTCCTCCATGCTTGTGCTTGATTTTCCATTTATACTTGATCTTAAATAACTCTAAGATATATTTGGATGCTTGATGAATGTAATTCATCATCTTTCTTCTTTGAACACCTACAAAATAAATACTAAAATATCGTTAGAGAATCTCAATGCTTGATTGTAGATAGAGGAATCTGTGGCACATCATCCTCCTAGGATTGAAGAGGATTCGACCTCAAATCCAGAAGTTCTCCTCCATAGTCTTCCCGATACCCAAACTTATTTGTAATATCAAGATGTCTTTTCTCAATCTCTAAAAACATATTGGTTTGTCGCATAATATCATAATTCCTTTTATCAGGGAAAGACTTCTTCTTCAAGTACAACCAAACTATTAAATATTGTGTTGAACTTCAAAGGCTTATCAACCATATTATAAGTGTATCCTAATTGTAAGTTTTTGATAGGTCTGTGTGGCACATCATCCTCCCTATGTAGAAGAAGAGTTGACAACAAATCCACAGGTTCTTCTACATAGTCTCCATTAAATATTTGGCCACCAACAACGAGAATACCAAATTCATCATTGAAAACACATTTCTCATCCCAATAACAAAAGCCTTGATGAGAAAAATAAATTTTTTTATGCAATTCATTACCAAGTAGCCTAGCAAAAAATTTAAAGAATGGTGCATACCGTCTAGAATGTGTTTTAGCTAACCCAATAGTGATCATAAGAGGATACTCTTCAAACAATGTTACTTCTTTGGTTATGAACAACAGTGGAAACACTAGGTGATGAAGTGTTGGGTCCCAACCTAAATGTGCTCACTTCCTAGGTTGACCACCTGGATCAAATGGTTGCAAATGGCCTGCACCGTGCAATAGTAACTTATCTCTAAACTGCCATGATGGAAGTTCTGTAGAAAGCATAACGCGCGTGGGATCCTCAAAAGCCATAATCGCATTTTCGAAAAAACTGCAAACCACAAAAATTAACAACAAGATCCAATGGTAAAAATAAATCCTCGATCTAGCAAGACTTCTTTTTTGATACCCACAATGCTCAAAATCATTCAACCCTAATCGAGTTTCCTCAAGATGGGCTTGTTGAAGAATCAAATATGTATCGTGATCGGCAATGAATTCCTTATAGTTTTAAGGGCACCACTCAATAATCAAATAAAAAACAATAACAACAGAAATTTGAGGTGTACCATAGTTGGTCCTTCCTCTCCACAGATATGCATACAATAATTGGTTCCAAAACACATTTCTACAACAATTGTTAATACCAATGAGATAATCAGTATAATCAAAAGATATATACTCCACCATATGACTAAAATCTGTAATCCATGAATCCAAAATGGAATTGTCATCAAGTTTCTTACTCCATCCAATTACAAAATATAATATCCCAATTTCTCGTATTGAAATTAAGTAAGGATAATTACAAAATTAATTGGGTGTAATAGGATTATTTGGATTAGAATTGGTTAAGTGAGAATTTTGTGAAGGATTAATTTGGAATAAATTAAAGGGAAATTATTAGAATTGAATAAGTGAAGGAAAGAAATATTTAGAGGAAGTAAATTATAATAAGAGGAATTGATTAAATGGAAAAAATGAAGAGAAATTAAAATAAAATGTGATAAATTGATATTTAAGGGAAAGTGAAATTGTTCACCCTTGAACAAGTTCGATCTAGTTGAAGACAGAAAGAAAGGGGGGAGTTGATGATGGCTCGTGGTTTTTTTGAAAGGAAGAAAAGGTAGGAGATGTGGGAGAAGAAATGGTCGCGGCCATTTGGAGAGAAAGAGGGAGACGAGGGAGACAGGAGAAGGCGACTCTCGCGGCCGTGGCTTCTCAGTGAAATGGGTGTGGCAAGTAGAGGACGACATGAGGTGTTTGATGGCGTCTTGGAGTGAGGGTGGTGAGTGGCGAGGCTAGGGCTTGGTGTAATCGGCCCACGAGAAGGATCGAGCAATGCTCTTGGGTGCTGGTGTTTTGCAGCGGTAGATAGAGAGGAATTGTAACACCCTAACTTTTTAAGTTGGACAATTATCGGGTTATTACCAAGGGCGTTCTAGAGTGTTAAGTTAGGTGTATTTCTATTATGTTTTCTCATGTATGCGATGCAAATTAGATGGTGGAGCAGTTAGGACGTTAGATTGCGTGGTTATACGTGTCGTGTGCTTGTGGGGAAATATTACGTGGTAGGAGTTAAATGTGAAAAGTGTGAGAAAACTGTCCAGGGCATTTGCGGACACCTAAGGACGACACTTACAGATGAGATGTATCGTTCGCAAATGCATTGTACATATGTTAAAAGGGTTGGGACTATTCAGGACGGGATTTCTCGTCCTGACTGTGTTGCGTCGTGGAGTTTCGGACGACTCCAAACAAGTACGGACGAGGAGTAGCCTCATCCAAATCACCTCTATTCCAATCCTGGGCACTTGCGGACGAGGTCTCAGACGATGTGCACGCGAGTTTCCTCGTCTGCATCGAATCTATTCTGAACATGGACACCTTCGGACGAGTCGGGATGACTGCGGACAAGTAAAGGTATCATCTGATTTGAATGTGTCTATTTTATGGACTATTTCGGATGACGGCGGACGACACATGTGGACGCCATATTGCATCCGCAAGTCACCTACGGAAGGTACGAACATGGATGAGGATGACTCTCCCCGTCCCCAAGCATGATTTAGCCTGTGAGATTTTTGCCTTGCGGACGAACGCGAACGAGATTAAGTCATCCGCACCCGTTCGAATCATCGCAGAACTGCGATTGCTGAGATTTAAATCAAACAGAAAACAACCCAAAGCCAATGGAAGGACACGACACCGACACCAAATGATAGGCTCCAAGAAACACTTAGAAAGCCTCAGTTAAATCTGTCCAAAAAATTATCAATCCTCAGACCACCAGCAAATGAAAGGAATGAATGTCCAAATCTGTGTATGAACTAGAGCTGAAATTTGGTGAACATAAACTTCATATACTCAAGGAAATCGTATCAAAATTTCAGCTCCAAAAGCACTCTGGATTAGGAGAACTATCAATTTCAATTTTAACGAGAATTCTGTTTCCCAGCAGAACAGTTTTACAAGTGCAGCTTAAAAATGATATATCTCACGCTACATACACCAAACAAAGCTCAATTTTGGAGGGTAGCTCACTGACTTAAACATGAAAAATTCATTAGAAGGCGTCAAACTGAGATGAACGACGTAAGGGCTCCAAACAGGTAACACAATCAGAGGCAGTATTAATCCAGAAAATTCACAGATTCAGCAACTCAACATTAATCCAAAAATATCACCTTTCTTTCAAAAATTCCCAAAAGAGCTTCTTCAACAATTAACATGCATCAAGTCTCCATAACATAAACTATCAAACCAGCAAGAAAAATCTTACAAGAATCAAGAAATCAAGAAGAAAAACAATGGAGTCCGCGGACCTCCTAAGTGAGAGGGGCGACTTAGGGTTGGCCGAAACCAACACTCTCCAAGGTTGGAAGGTTCTCTTGTCTCCACACCACAATCCTACCTTGAAGATGAAGATTGGAAGAGGCAATATCCCAAGATACAAGGTTGAGAAACTTCAAGAGGAGCCTTGCTTGGGGGTGGAAGGAATCAGCGCACAAGGGGGGAGGAGGCCGTGGGTGGTGTTTTTCCAAAACACAACAAAAATGTCTTCAATTCAAAAATTGCCCTCCATTCTACCAAAGGAGGGACTTTAACCTAAGGGATACAAGTTAGGTCGAAAGACCAAAATGCCCTTAGTGACGAAAATTCAGCATGAGGGTGTGGTTTTCAGGCAAACCGCACACCTCTCTAAAATCTCACAACCAAACAAAATAAAAACGACCAAATAAAATTGTTGTTCATAGAACCAATTCTACTAAATCAAAATAAGACCTTAAATGCTAATTTAAGTCTTCACGTCACCATACTTCTAGGCAATGTGGAATCCAGCTTAGGTTGGCGGAACACCGTCCAAAGTGATCAAATGACAAGGAACTTCTTTATCGTCTTGTGAAACCTCCTTCAAAGAATCCCACATCCTGTTAGTTCCTGCAAAATAGAAGCTAGTTAGAAAAGCAATAAGTTTCTTGGCCCGACTCCGTGTGATAGGGCCTTGTAGCACATCATCTTCCCCAGGTGATTGAGGATTTGACCTCAAATCTGTAGAATGTTCTGATGCATTTTCATTAGAGAGTTCGTCCTCTCCATAATATGGTAATAAATCTTGGACGTTGAAAGTAGTCGAAACTCCGTAGCCTTCAGGTAGTTCGATCTGATATGCGTTGTTATTAATACGCTCCAGTACTTTAAAGGGACCATCAGCCCTCGGCAATAGCTTGCACTTACGATAATTAGGAAATCGATCTTTCCGAAGATGCAACCAGACAAGATCACCCACTTCAAAAATAACTTCCTTTCGCCCCCGATTTGCAAGCCTGGCATACTCCAAATTTTTCTTTTCAATATTTTTCCTGACTTCTTCATGTAGATTTTTAACTCGCTCGGCCTTCACAGCTCCATCCTCACTAATATAATCAGTCACTGGCAGAGGTAATAGATCCATAGGTGTAAGGGGATTGAACCCATATACAACCTCAAATGGTGTATGGTGAGTAGATCCATGTACGCTCCGGTTGTACGCAAACTCCACATAAGGCAACTGTAAATCCCAATCAGTTAGTCTTTTGCTAAACACTGATCTTAGTAATGCTCCCAATGTTCGATTTACTACCTCGGTTTGCCCGTCGGTCTGGGGATGGAATGATGTACTAAAAAGTAGTTTAGTGCCCAATTTCCTCCATAAAGTTTTCCAAAAGAACTTAAGAATTTCGTGTCCCGGTCTAACACAATGGATCGAGGAACTCCATGCAATCGAATGATCTCCTTAAAGAATAGGTCAGCTATATGAGAGGCATCATCAATTTTTTGACAGGCAATAAAGTGAGCCATCTTAGAAAATCGATCCACAACTACCATTATAGAATCTTTGGCTAGAGGGGTGCGAGGAATTCCAAAGATAAAATCGACACTGATTTCCACCCAAGCATGAGTGGCTACCGGAAGCGGCATATAGAGACCTTGAGGCAGGACTCGACTCTTTGCCTTCTTACACACAATACATCGCTCAACAATTCTTTGCACATCCCGATGTAAATGAGGCCAGTGGAAATGCTCTTGAACAGCTTCAATAGTTTTCTTACTTCCGAAATGCCCTGCTAATCTGCCACTATGTGCCCCGATGATTAAAGATTCCCGAAGACTGCATATAGGAATACATAACTTGCCACTTTTAAAAAGAAAACTATCCTTCACAAAGAATGGAAACTCTGGTTTGCGTAGACAATTAGAGTAAATACTCCCAAAATCCCGATCCTCTGAATATAACTCTTTGATCCAGTTAACACCAAAAAGTCTGGTATTAAGTTCTGTTAGTAAAATACAATGCCTAGAGAGAGCATCTGCAACCTGATTTGATTCCCCCTTCTTATATTTAATAACATAAGGATAACGTTCGAGAAATTCTACCCACTTGCCATGACGACGATTAAGCTTCCCTTGACTTCGAATATGTCTCAAGGCTTGGTGATCAGAATGAATAATGAATTCTCTAGATAATAGATAATGCTGCCAAACTTCTAGTGCTCGAATGACTGCATAAAATTCCTTATCGTAGGTAGAATAATTGAGGGCTGATCCTTTTAATTTTTCACTAAAATAAGCAACAGGTTTTCCTTCTTGCATAAGGACGGCACCGATACCCAATCCAGAGGCATCGCATTCGATCTCAAAAACTTTGGTAAAGTCTGGAAGTGCTAGGAGAGGAGCATTACATAATTTCTCTTTAATGGATTCAAAGTTAGATTGGCATGATGAAGCCCATGAAAAGTCTTTCCCTTTTTTGGTGCAATCGGTGATAGGAGCCATGATTGAATTGAACCCCTTTATAAAACGTCGGTAAAAAGATGCTAGGCCGTGAAAGTTTCGAACTTCCAAGACACAAGTAGGAATCGGCCATTCCTTGATGGCTATTATCTTGGATTCATCCACCTCCATCCCATCTTTAGTAATAACAAATCCCAAGAAATAGACACGGTCTTGAGCGAAAGAACATTTCTTGAGATTGCCAAATAGCTGAGCTTTCCGTAGAGCCTCAAATAATAACTTCAAGTGTGCAAGATGATTGGATATGTCCAAACTATAAACAAGTATATCATCGAAATAAATGACGATAAACTTTCCCATAAAATCCCGAAGAAGATGATGCATTACTCGCATAAAAGTACTAGGGGCGTTAGACAATCCAAATGGCATGACCATCCACTCATAAAGCCCATATTTTGTTTTAAATGCTGTCTTCCACTCATCTCCTTCACGCATGCGAATCTGGTGATATCCGCTTTTCAAGTCAACTTTCGAAAAAATGGAAGCTCCACTGAGTTCATCTAACATATCTTCCAGCCTGGAAATAGGAAAACGATATTTGATAGTGATTTGAGTAATGGCACGACTATCAATGCACATTCTTAATGAGCCATCTTTCTTGGGAACTAATAAAGTAGGCACAGCACAAGGGCTAAGAGATTCTCGAATATAACCTTTGTCGAGTAATTCGGTAACTTGCTTCTGAAGCTCCTTTGACTCATCGGGATTCAATCTATAAGCTGGTCTGTTGGGTAAAGGGGTCCCCGGCAAGAGATCAATCTGGTGTTCGATTCCCCTTAGAGGTAGTAATCCCGGAGATAGCTATTCTGGAAATATATCTTCATACTCTTTAAGTAATTCCAATACAGATTCGGGTATAGTTCCCAATTCATCCACTCTTTCTTGAAATAGCATAAGAATAATTGGTCCCCCTTGTAATAAGGATTTCTACAGATCTCCTTTTGTAATAATAAGAGAACTCTCGGATCTAGTCTTGTTCATGCTCTCGTAGTCTTTAGCGATCTGATCTGGATTAAGAGGAGCCAAATTCACAATCTTTCCCTTGAACTTTAAAGAATAATAGTTAGAGTAACCATCGTGCTTTGTTTTTCTATCAAATTGCCACGGCCTACCAAGCAAAAGATGGCTAGCCGTCATTGGAACAACATCAAATGTGGTCTCATCCTCATAATCACCAATAGAAAAAGTTAACTTCACTTGCTTTGTAACTTTGATGGGATCCTTATCATTCAGCCAATTCAATCGATAAGGAGTGGGGTGGACAGAAGTAACCAAACCCAATTTTTCAACAACCTCCGATGATATGACATTAGTACAACTACCACCATCAATAATCAATGAACAAAGCTTACCCTGAACTTGGATACGTGTATGGAATATAGTCTCTCGTTGTAATTCCTCAATTTGATTTTGAATAGCAATAGTTCTTTTCATCACAACAAGTAAGGATCCTTCAGGGGCATAATAAGTTTCTTCCACATTTTCTTCTACCATTTCTGTTACAACTTCTTCTTCATCTTCGTTGATGATCTCATTAGTTCTGGCTTTAAGAATCATGACTTTAGTATTCGGACATTGGGAGGCTATATGGCCGAATCCTAAACACTTGAAACATTTGATATCACGGGATCTAGACTTATTAGGATCATTCATAGGCTTCTTTTCATCAACGTTCTTCATGGTACTAGACTTGTTTTCCCCTCTTTGAACCGGTCTTGAGGAGTTATTGTTTTTAGAGAAAGACCGAGTCGTGTTCTCCTTTGCTCTCCTTTTTCTTTGCCTCTCAATTCTCAAGGCTAATTGAACCACTTCATCGAAGGTAACATATGATTGCAGTTCGACTGTATCACCAATCTCCTTGTGTAAGCCTCTGATAAATCGAGCAATGGTTCGCTCCATTGGTTTAGTAACATTACATCGTATTTTCAGTATCTCAAATTCAGTTAAGTATTCATTCACAGTCAAAGCACCCTGTCTCAAATTTTGCAATTGCAGAAACAATTCTTGTTTATAGTGGGGAGGTACGAATCTTCTCTTCATAAGCATTTTTAGGGCCTCCCAGCTACGGATTTCCCCTTCACCATTTCTTTGACGTTGTGCTTTGAGATCTTCCCACCAAATGCTAGCATAACCAAAAAATTCCAAAACCACCATCCGTATCTTAGTCTTTTCTGAATAATTGTAACAATCAAAAAATACGATCCACTTTTTCGGACCATTCAAGAAAATCTTCTCTATTGCTAGAACCCTTAAAATTTGGAATAGAAATCTTAACATGCTTCATTTCTTGATTTCTATTTGATCTTCTTCTGGGACTCGGAGAATCTGAATTTTCAGGGTCTTCCCATTCTTCATCATATAAACTTTCATTCCGACCTCTGGAATCATTTGAAGTGCTAATCCTCCTTCTAGGTCTCGGAGTTCTAGGACCTCGCACATGATCATTATCGGAGGAATCAATTTGTTGCTGTAATTTCATAATCATTTCAAACAACTCCCTCATTGAAGGCTCGGTTTGTTCGTATCTCCCTCGGGTGGAGGTGCACCCGAATCATTTCTCCTCTCCCATGGATTATGATATCGAGCACCACTCCGAGTACTCATAATTAGTTCTGTAAGGCAAAATAATGGCAGCAATGCAAACTCGGCTCTGATACCAAATGATAGGCTCCAAGAAACACTTAGAAAGCCTTAGTGAAATCTGTCCCGAAAATTATCAATCCTTGGACCACCAGCAAATGAAAGGAATGAATCTCCAAATCTGTGTATGAACTAGAGCTGAAACTTGGTGAACATAAACTTCATATACTCAAGGAAATTGTATCAAAATTTCAGCTCCAAAAGCACTCTGGATTAGGAGAAATATCAATTTCAATTTTAACCAGAATTCTGTTTCCCAGCAGAACAGTTTTACTAGTGCAGCTTAAAAACAATATATCTCACGCTACATACACCAAACAAAGCTCAATTTTGGAGGGTAGCTCACTGACTTAAACATGAACAATTCATTAGTAGGCGTCAAACTGAGATGAACGACGTTAGGGCTCCAAACAGGTAACACAATCAGAGGCAGTATTAATCCAGAAAATTCACAGATTTAGCAACTCAACATTAATCCGAAAATATCACCTTTCTTTCAAAAATTCCCAAAAGAGCTTCTTCAACAATTAACATGCATCAAGTCTCCATAACATAAACTATCAAAACAGCAAGAAAAATCTTACAAGAATCAAGAAATCAAGAAGCAAAACAATGGAGTTCGCAGACCTCCTAAGTGAGAGGGGCGACTTAGGGTTGGCCGAAACCAACACTCTCCAAGGTTGGAAGGTTCTCTTGTCTCCACACCACAATCCTACCTTGAAGATGAAGATTGGAAGAGGCAATATCCCAAGATGCAATGTTGAGAAACTTCAAGAGGAGCCTTGCTTGGGGGTGGAAGGAATCGGCGCACAAGGGGGGAGGAGGCCGCGGGTGGTGTTTTTCCAAAACACAACAAAAATGTCTTCAATTCAAAAATTGCCCTCCATTCTACCAAAGGAGGGACTTTAACCTAAGGGATACAAGTTAGGTCAAAAGACCAAAATGCCCTTAATGACAAAAATTTGGCATGAGGGTGTGGTTTTCAGGCAAACCGCACACCTCCCTAAAATCTCACAACCAAACAAAATAAAAATGACCAAATAAAATTGTTGTTCATAGAACCAATTCTACTAAATCAAAATAAGACCTTAAATGCTAATTTAAGTCTTCACGACACCATACTTCTAGGCAATGTGGAATCCAGCTTAGGTTGGCGGAACACCGTCCAAAGTGATCAAATGACAAGGAACTTCTTTATCGTCTTGTGAAACCTCCTTCAAAGAATCCCACATCTTGGTAGTTCCTACAAAATAGAAGCTAGTTAGAAAAGCAATAAGTTTCTTGGCCCGACTCCGTGTGATAGGGCCTTGTAACACATCACCAAATCTCCTCCCAGACCATGAGTGGCCAACCATCCCTGGCTAGAGCTGCCTCCCCCGCCCCTTCTAGGTACGGTTGTCCCCTCTCCCTGGTGGGTAAAGCCATCCCTCTCTCCTTCATTCCATTCTTCATGTTCTGCGGGAGAAATTTCAGAGAGCAAGAGAGAGAGAAAGAGAGATCTATGAGAGTGAAGGTGAGCTAGGTGAGGTGTTGGGTTAGTCATTGAAAGTTGAGTGTATAACAAGGGTGAGCTAAGGAACTAGAAGTAGGTGAGCTGCTAAAATTGCTGTTGTCCAAGTGCTGCTGGAATCGCCACTGTGGAGTGCCAACCGTGAGTGAGTTCATCGATTGAGGTAAGGAAAATGGGGTAGTCTTGGCTATGTGGAGGCCCTACACCACAAGTGGGTGTGTGTGTTAGCGTTAAAATGCTTACTACTAGTGTTGAGTTATTATGTAGATAGTCTTATTGCTGCTCCGTAGGATTATAATGACTGCTTCTGGTATTTCTTGAATGATGGACCCTTGTTAGAGTAGTGTTAGTCTTCCCTAGGTGAACTATGATTGCAATTGTTGGTATTGAGATCCTTGTTGATGTTTCTGTAGTTGGCCTTCTGTTACTATGTTGTTAGTTCCTTGTTGGTTGGTTTATCTCTTACTGTAAATGTTATGTGTATTTTTTTAGTGATAAGTGATCAACGTATGGTGATGAGTATAGAATAACGAATGCACGAATAATGAGGATCATGAAAGGAATCGAGAGTCCTCTAAAAATGTTATGTTATTTATTGATGCCTTGCTTTAGTTACTATCGATTTCCTTCATTAATCACTCATTTATTGTACTGCCTTTAGATTGTTTTACTATTTCCTTCGCTTAATAACCAAGTAGAACTACTAGCATGTTAACTTAATTAGGCCAAACATGTTTGGGTATTGAGTAAGTAATTAACTTACCCATATGTAACAGAGCATGGAAATATATTAGAGTAATCGACTAGTATGAGCATGCTAATTATCTGACTTGGCTGTTAACAAAGTTATGATGATTAGTTAGAGAGCACATGAATTAAATAGTAGGTATCCAGTAGTTAATTGTTAATTGTGAATTCAATCGAGCATGTTAATCAATTCGCTAAATAAGTTCATAGTTGTTAATCCCTTCTCGAGCATGCTAAATTATTTAAGTATGATTAATCATATGAGCATGTCAACCTAACTAAAGTAATTCATTTAACTCGGGTTGTTGCTTAAGTAGACAAGTGGACTTGAATAGTTAATTAATTTAAGTAGTGTTATAACTTTGAACATGTTGATTATGCTGAATAAATTGCTTGTAATGAGTAAGTTCAATTAGTACGCTTGATTACCCGTATGTTAATCAACTAAAATAATTAAGTAGCTTGAGCATGTTAAGTTACGACTAAGTTAATTAATTAGGATATACATGTCACAATAACTAGTTGCTTAATTAATAATGAACACTTGAGTATCAAAAGCATAGTAAGCATGATTAACTGATTTAATTGACTGAATGAGCATGTAAACTAGTTAACTTGAGCATGTAATAAACTAGTATAATTACTTAAAGTAATTGATTGAGCATGTTGAGCGACTAGAATAATCAACTAAGTAGTTAAACTTGAGCATATAAGTAATTAGGATAATATGTGAATGTATGTATTATAACTGCTTATGTTATTGTCTCCTTGGTATTTGTTATAATCTCGATCTTGATTTCATGTCCTTAGCATGATATTTTTCGTTAAACCAAAGCATGATTAGTTAAGTAAAAGAGAAGCATGAAATCAACGTATGAGTATGTTGGCAATTGATTAGAATAATCGCTTAGAAAATATAACGTAGGAAGCATGTAAATGGACTAGGATAATTTACATGTTGATCGATAGTATGTTTTCGATTCTTTTCTGAAGGATATTGTTCTATTAATTCGAGCATGTTTTCCTTGTTTCAATCCATTGTACTTGTTCTCTATAGTGTGCAGTTATTTCCTTCTATTATATGCTTTGCTTTCCTTATATGTGCTTTCAGTTATTTTAAATGCGCACTTCACTTTCTGTTAAAGTTACGTTATTGAGCATCATGCATCACGTTAGGTTGAGAATGTATGGTCATGTATCATGTTAATAGAAACTAATAGAGAGTGCCACGGGGTGGTACGCACACATGCATGAGTGAGGATAAGTAATGAAAATGAGTAAAACAGTAAGATAATAAAGGCCTCTATGGTCCGGTAGCTTAGCCCGGCATAGAAACAAAGAAAAGAATAAGGGAGTTGGGGGATGGTAGGGTAAGTACGAATCAGCTAGGTAGATAGGATTTAAAAGAAGATTACCTTTCCCTTGTCGGGATTGTGATACTGTCTACCCTAGGTGGCTGAAGCCGACAAAGATCTACCCTACCGCCACGGATTCCTCCAATCTCCAGCTCGAAGTACGAGTAACGAACAAATGACGTAAAGAAAAGTAATAAAATGGTAAATGTCTAATAAAAGGATTGGATTGGGTGGCCCCCATTCCAAATGAACTAAAGAGAGTCATAATCATATTGCATTAACCCTTTTGCTTACTGAGCCATTAGGCTCACGTATTACTTGTGGTGTAGGTACAATGACGAACAGATAATAAGTAGATGATAAACACATAATGAAGCAGGGATGGATGATTTCGCATGCACGAGACTCGGGGCTGGCCAGACAAAGAGGAAGATGAGTAAACGAGTGTAATCATATGATGTTTAATTGTTAGATTCCTTTGTTAAATGTAGTGTTTCAATTGTTTAGTATTTTCTTCTTGAACGATTTATTTACGCTTCCGCCATGATTCACAAGGGTTTATTTCTTTACTCTTTCGCAATATTCCAAACAAATGGTTTTATTTTTATTTACGCTTTTACGCTTTCGCACCTTGTAATTGCTTTTTCCCAAACGAGTCTAAAGAAAGAGTCAGTAGCGATCCGGCTAGATGCACTTTGATACATTTTGCTTTAAAAAGAAAGAAATTTCAATTTTTACGCATTTTAAGGATTTACGAAAATTTGGGTCGTTACACGAATATTGGCGAAGTTGGGGATTGGATTTCAGACGGCAAGGGTGATCGTCTCCGCGAGGTAAGGCCATGTGTGTTTGGTTTCTCGGCCTCCATTGTTAAGGTGCTTCTTCCTTGTTTTGTTCTTTCTGTTGTTAATAGGTATAGCTGGGACTTGAGGCTTCGTTGTTTGGTTGGTGCTGCAGTTGAAATTTTCGTTAGAAGCACAAGGGCATGGGTAAGATAGAGCCAAAGGGGAAAGAGAAAGAGAAAGGATGAGGGAAGAAATCTCTCGAGTGAGCTAAGCTGAGAGATAAATAGAGGGAGAGAGAGTGAGAGCTACTGAGAAGAAGAAGCAAGGGAAGAAGATGAGAAAGAAAGATTGGGTGTAACTCTCGGGTTCCTCGTGATTCTTCAAGCGAGATGAGATCCTCCATTACTTTATTTTATGGATTTTAGCTTCCTATTCTTTACTGCCTCTTGGGTTTATGAAGTGGAAATATTGTGCGTCTGTTGGATCAAGTTCTCATGCACTGTTGAAATTGAGGTTAAATGTTTTGTATGTGTACTGCTGAGATTTGTGAGAATATGTTGGATTCTGGTTATTGTTTGTTGGTCACTGCTATGCTTGGTTGTTTACGTTGGTGATAGTTAAGGATAATAAAATATATTGGGGTTATCTGTTGAGTGGGGACTTTATGCTTCAGTTACAGGCATACATTGTTTGTATCTCTATTCTTGCTGGGCATTAGCTCATGTTTGCTTTGTGGTGTAGGTGATTGTGATGATGCCAGTACTCTTTAGAGGAGCCGTTGATAAAGAATTTATGCAGTGGATCTTGTGGCTGGCTAGGCTAAAGAATGTAAAAAAGAGTAAAAGGGGTTTTGTAAACATTTGTTTATTGTCTTTAAATGATTTATTTATGCTTCCACTACGTTTTGAGAAAAAGGGTTTTCATAATTATAGTTTTCCACTGTTTATAACAATTAAAGTAACGAGTTTAAGAAAAAAGATTTTTAATGTTTGGTTTTTAGAAAAGAACTTTAATCATAATTTAAAAGGTTTTTCGCTGTTTTATAAAAGAAAAAAAAGTTTTAAATTTCACGTAATTTTTTGAAGGGAGAAAAATCTGGGTCGTTACATAAAAACTCAATTGATTAAGGAATTCATTAGCTTGTACCTTCCTTGACTTATACATCGGTTATGAAAACTTTTCTCCTTTAAAAATTTGTCTCTGCAGGTTTGGAGAGCTGGAGACTCTTGAATGTTTAAGAGGCAATGTTCCTCTTGTTCACAACATTCCTCCATGTACCCTTTTTTTTTTCAACTATATCAACTAACTCCCAATTCATTTGGCTTGGCAAAAAATAATGTGGATCAAAGAACTCGGCTTTTGATTCTTTTTCTTTTTGAGTTAGTTCTATGGGTAGATCTTCGCTCACGAGGCGTATACTTTCAAAGACTCTTTCGTTAGATAAATCTTCATTCATGCTTTGGGAATTGAAAAAAAGTAATGGTCTTTCTTGAGGTAATATAACCTCTTCTTCAAAATGGCTCCTTTGCCCCTAAGGTTTCTTCTAATACCTCAACATGGTGTTGTGCAAGCAAATGTGGAGCGCATGTAAAACTTGATTTCACTAACATGTTGTCAAGTTGTTAAGCAAGCTTTTGCAATGAGGTATTTATTTCAATGAGTTGTGTTCGTCGACCTCTGGGAAGTCTATTCTCATACCTGGTGGGTAGTGGTGCGGATGAGACTGTTTTGATAAGCTTCGGAGCATATCTTTTTCTCATATATCTTTTCATCTAGCCCCAAGTGTTGGTGGCTTCTTCACTATCTCTTCTTCGGTTAATAATCAAATTGCTTCATCACATTGATGCTTGTCATTTGAGTCTTGAAGAAATAAGTCTCATAAGAATCTTTTCTGAGAAATGAAAACTCTAAAAAATTTCTTTGACTTCTTTTTCCCATTCTATGTAATCTTCTATCCATTTGAACCCGCTAAATGTAGGAATAGAAACTTGTAATTCTTTTTCTTCCGTCATGTAATCCCTAGCATAACTGCAGCCTCTTGTCATCACATGGAATAGATAAGAACACGTAAATAAGGTGATGATTGGGTTGAAATAGGCTCTGATACCAAATGACGCGCTTCAGGTATGGTTTTGGCAAGTTTGGGAAGCGAGCGGTCTACCAGTGGCTGAAGAGTGGTCGACAAGAAAACAAATAGATTCAAAAAATTGCTTCTAGAAGATTTTCAGTGGACCTGCGAACATTAACCGATCAACTGAAGCTCTTTAAACATCAACTCTGTTTATCTTGTGGTTGACTTGATGAACAGTGAGCGGTCGACCTGATGAATAGTAAGTAACCTGCGTCCTTAGAATTGTGTTTCACAACTTTTCGGGACGAACTTCGAATTGGACCTTCGTTCCTAGAAGTCACGAGGGCCTCTTCGTACCAAATAGAACTACTTAAAACTCTGGAAAATCAACTGCATGAACTCAAACAAAAAGACAAATGAAAACAAAAAGGCAAGTCGGTTAGAAAATTACTAAAGTCTATGACTTTTTACTCCAAGGCAATCTTCAAACGAAGAAGGCACTCCAACTTGATAGTTTGTGAGATTCAGCAACTTCACTAGAATTCACTCCACGAATGAAACAAGGAAGATGCAGTAAAATGATGTCTAATCCAACTCTCACAAAGAATTAGAAACCGAAACACAAAATCGACAATTGAAAACAACCTAACAAATTTTTAGTTTTTGGTCGCGTAGAACAGGGAGAAAGAGGCTAAAATGCTATAATTTTAATTCATCAAAATTGAAAATAAAAAGCACTAAGGAAAGCTTAAATAGCACCTCCAAAATTAGAGTTTAGGGTTCACAATGCTTAGTTACGAAACTACCCTCATGAAGGCACATACTCAGCTAGATATGCCCTAACTGAGTGACATCAACATTTAAATATTAAACTTAACATAAAATAAAAAATAAATAAGTTAATAAATATTGCTCATAGCAATGATCTAATGGATCATTCTTCAAGGCTCGTATTCAAATTTGTTTGGGCTTCAATTCCGAGTAAGTGAGATTGAACTTCTTTAATAAAAAATGAATCTCTTTATTTAGGGATCTTTTGGCATAACAAAAAAACTCTAATTTTAATGTAAAACCTCATTCTAGTAAGCTTGAGAAGTTAGCCACAATCTTCATGAGACATACTTTTGGATATATGACCTTGAAGACTACCAAATGAGCCAGGTCAGGGTTCAGATTGTGGGCAATTTTGGATTATCCAATACTTCCTCTAAACTTGTGCTTGACTTTCCATTTATGCTTCATCTTAAATAATTCCAAGATATATTTGGATGATTGATGAATGTAATTCATCATCTTTCCTCTTTGAAAACTTACAACATAACATTAAAATGTGGTTAGAGAATCACCGTGCTTGATTGTAGATAAAGAGAATTTGTCGCACATCAAATTCTTTCTACAGATACTTACACTCCCAAACATTCCTTGTTTACCACTGAAGCATTCCCATCCGCAGACACCTACAAATTCAATGGTTCCACTGTTCAATGCATGGCACTTATCCAAAACAACGACGTTTAATCCTTTATTCTCCTTATGCGGACGCCTACACTCTTGTGGATCCAATGTTCAACGTGTGTCACTTATCTAAAATAGGGACGTTTACTTTACTAAAATGCTATCGCAACTACATTTGATACCGCACACACATTCATTACCTAAAATGACGATGTTTTCCCTTATGTGTTGCCACTTTCCCACCGACAAGGAATCTTTCACGTCCATAGGAGCATATTTTCCCTAATCTAGCGATTCTCATTTAATCCTAATGTTTGATATGATGGTCAATCTTCCTCTCACACAATATATTTCCACGGAAGCATCTTTCTACTACGTCTTCTAATCTAACAACAACAATTCTTCTATTCCTTTAATCCAATGATAATCCTTTCTCCCACACTTTTTTTGTAACACCTAGATTTTTCATAAAATAATTTTAGCTATATACTGTGGCATTTGGAAATTTAATAGAAAGTATTTTTTGTTACAATTTGGAGAATTTTACATAGTCTGTATTTTAGGACTTTATTATAAAATTATAAAGTAAATAAATAAATAAATAATCAGTTTTTAGGTAAGAATGAAAACCTTAGCTACGACAACTGTTTTAGGGAAGGAAAACGTTGTCATTTTATGAATATTATTTGTGCTACTGGTGGAGGGAGGAATAGACAAGTTAGTAGTCATTGGATGAAGTCATGGAATAGCTGAGATCGGGTGGGATTGGAAAAAGTGCTCCCACAAAAGTGTTGGATTGGATTAAGGAATGTAAAGTGTTGGATTTGGGAAAAGATGCTTCCGTGGAAGTGTTGGATGCCTCTTGGATGTGCAAGGATGGGGGACGATAAGATTTAGAGTTAAGGATAGAACATGAACTGTTGTTAGATTAGGAAACAATTCTTCCACTAGAGGGCAAGATGTCAAGCAGAAGGAAGTCACTTAAGTTGAACGTTGTCGTTTAGTTCATGAAAGACATAGTGTGCATGACTAGACTGTCCGCTTTTCTATGTATGACCTCCTATGTTCTGTCCCTTCCTTTGATCTTTTGGAGTTATCTTGCCACTTACTAGCTACTCCATTTTCTCCTTCCCTTTGTACATACCAAACAATTCGTCCAAATCAGTCTCACCACCTAAAAAATAGAGCTGTACTCCATAGCTGACAACTGTTGATAAATAATTAGCCTCAAATTCTTCCTAAATTTCACCATCTTATCAATGAATACCATGTCTCTAATGTACTAAGAGAGCTTTATGAATTTAGAATAATATTCTAGAATAGTAAGATCCTCCTACTCTAAATCATGGTATGCACTGATCATATTCTGATAGTGACCAACGTTGCAGTAGTTATCATGAAAGACGATCTTAAACTGATTCTAGGTCATTAGATGCAACGGGTACTCAAATCTTAACGACTTCCACCAAATCTCAATCATCTTCTCAAAATAAAAGGTTGTAAAACCAACCCAATACTCAGTCAGAACTTTATAGCGGTCAAATTCTTCTACATTACTCTCAATTAGTTCTCACCAATTTGAAGGTCGGCTTCGCCAACAAAGACTTGTGGCTTCATATGTCCTAGTTGCATAAAGTCTTAGCTTAATAGGTACTAATGTAATACCCTAATTTCTCGTAACGGAATTATGTAAGGATAATGAAAAATTAATTGGGTGTAATTAGACATTTGAAGATTTATTTGACGGGGGATTAATTAAATAAAAAGAAGAAATTAAATTAAAATGAAATAATTAATTAAATAAAATGGGAATTAAAATAAAATGAATGAAATTAAAAAGGAAAAGAAAAATTGAAGAAATGGGGGAAGTGAACTTGTTCATCCCTGAATAGGTTCGGTCTTCTCATTTAGAGAAGAATTGGCTCGCGACCATTTGGAGAGAAAGAGAGAGAGACTTGAAGGAGACGATAGATGAGGGAGATGAGGGTGAATCGGGAGGCGATTCCTACTGAGAAATCCTTCTTCACGAAGCTGAAATTCGACGGACAGGTGTTCGGACAGAGGGTCTTGTTCAGGCGTGCACAAGATTGTCGTCGTCTGGCCGATTTGACTACGGGGCTAGGGCTTGGAACAAATGAACCCGCAGGGGGCAAGGATTTTGAATATTTGGTGAAGCCGGATGTGGATTTTGAATCGAACGGTAGTGACAACTGCCAGCGACACTGCGAGGTAAGGGGTTTGTAATGCCTGGATAAATCCTCCATGTAATATGTAAAAGATTTTATTTAATGAACAAATATTTTGTAAATGAAGATATGTGCCGTAATAGTTAATTTGGGACTTGGTGTGGTGTAATTGATGGAAAAATTATTTTTGGGAAATTTTAAGTGGGACGTTGTGATGGATTATGTATTTCTACGTTTTTGGTCTACTAGCGGTCGTGGCTAGGTCGAATGTTTCAACTGAAAACACATTCTGGTGACTCCTAGTGTTTTTGATCGAGTCGAGGTCGAGATTAAAATCGAATATCTCGACCAAAAATGTGTTCCAGGTCATTCTTGGTCTTTTCGATTGAATACCGGTCGACTAGCAGTTGAGTGCAGACGAGAAGGATTTGAATATGTTGAATTTACTAGACATTTTGGCTGACATGCGGTCGAAGCTCAGATGTCTTTCCTTGACTGAAAACATAATTTTAGAGGAAACTTTGGGAATTTGGATGATACGGGGTCGAGGTGTAGACGCATTTCTCTTGAAAATTTTCTCGTCACCCGAGGAGATTTGCCTCGCCTATCCTTGTACGATGAAATCACCCACGTGGAGGTTGCACATTGGACCACTCCCCTTGAATCGGGTGATCGGCACTTCCATCCTGGCCTTTTCACAGGTCTATCCTATGCTCTCTCTCCCTCCTTCGTCTATAAGTGGATGGCATGTGTGATGTCTCTTGCCCTACCTAATGTGAGCTGCGAATGTGAGAGTGGTGAGTGTTGTGTTGTTCTGTGAGTGAAGGATTAGTCTGTGAGCTATGGAGAAATTCAAGTGAGCTCCGGTTTTTGGAATTCCTAGGTGTGTTGTTGTGTTGACGAAAGTCCCTTAGCCGTGAAGTATTGCAGTGGAGTAACATTCTACTTGAGGTAAGAATTGGGATGTATGTTGGCTAGTGGAGGCCCTACATCGTGGGATTGTTTGTTATTTAAACACTAAATTGGATTATTATTCATTGTCAATTTTGGTTGAACTGAGAAACTAAGAAACTAATTCACGTATGAAGTTGGAATACTTACTGTATACCTTGTGGATAATCCTTCCTCGGTAGATGTAAATTAAGGTTCTCATTTGGTTATAATACTTACTAAAAATGTCAATGCTAGATGGATGAGGTTTCTACTTGAATTCTTGCTATCAGATGTTGATAAATTTCTAAGTTGAATTTTGTGTTGGTTGTTGTTGCCCATGGTTAACCTGATGCTATCAAAGAGAATTGGAGGCTATTATTAACAACTCTCATTTTACTGGAAAACTCCCTGCTGTCCTTAATTGAAATAATGCGTAAATTGCCCTTAGTCAAACACTTGCTCTCTGTCATTTAATGCCCTGTTAATGTGTAACTCATTCTCTATTATTCACTAAAGCATGAGTTTCCATAATTAACTTACGAGATTTCTCTGATTGACAAATATATACCTTCACTTATATTTATCTAAATGAGGCCTGGTACATTGTGGAAAATATTAAGTAATAAAAGTGAATATTTAGCATGAATTGTCATGTTTCTATCATTTTATCATGGCTCGAGTTGGTATTTTGTTTAGCTATTATTGTGAACTATACATGAGATTCACGGATCATACTTAGGGCTTATCAAAATTGTCAACATATTGCATGACATACTTAATATATGTAAATAGGCATGTGGGGGTTTGGGAGAACGGTGGGAACACCATAGGATGTATCTCCTCATCGGAGTGACGGTTAACCACATGGACCATAGGTTGTATCCTCTTCTCTTGTACGAAAATCCCCAACGTCTTCAACAAAAGAGTGTGGTGATGGTTATGGTGGTGACACCATAGGATGTATCTTCTCGCCAGAGAAACGGATAGCCACATGACCATAGGATGTATCCAACTCTCAGTTTAACAAAAAAGATATGGTTCTTTTCTGTAATGCATCGTATGATCATGCATGAGCATCAGCATTGCATTTCATTCTGATTGTTGCTACGCACTAGGCTCATTGTTTTCGTCGTGATGTAGGTGATCCTTATGATTCTTGTGGTGTGCAAGCTGAGGAGGAAACATTGCAGGACGATCCCTTGGGTTATCAGTCGGATTCGACCTGATGGTTGTAGCTCACGAAAATAATGATTTAATATTTCGAAACAGATAACTTCCTATTTTGACATGGTAAACCATTTTGTAATCATGGCCTTTTGTTAGAAGTAACACAATTATATTATGAAAGTTTAACTTATATTTTTGGTCGTTTTACTCTGATATATTTCAAAATGAATCTTTACTCTGATTTACACATTTTAAATGAACTTAGCAAAAATTTTTATGTCACCAAATTTAAAAATACGAAAAATGGTTTAAAAGAAAGTGGGGCATTACAGGTTCCCCAGTGGTTTTGGCTTCTTAGCCTCTAATGCTGGGCACTATCAAATTTTTGAGTTCTGTTTTTAGTGTTGAATTCATCTTTGGGTTTTTGTTTTGGATTTCTGTGTGATGGAATGTCTCTTTGGACTGACTAGTTGAGAGTGAGCAAGCTCTTGGAGAAATTGAGGGAGCAAAGTGACGAAGAGGAGTTCTCTAGGAAGAAGTAGAGTTTTGGATATGAAGTAAAATAACAGAAAATAAGAAGACACAAAGGAGGAGAAAAATTGGTGATGTCCTCTACTGCTCTTGACTGTGCTTTGAGTAGGTGAGTTCCTTCCTCACTGGTTCTGGATTTTGTTTCTTGGTTTTTTATTGCTTGATAACGTAGTCTGTTCTCTGTTGGATGATTGTGGCATTTTTGGATGATGTTATTGGACGTTATAGTTTATGAAAAATGCTAAATAGAAGATAAATGGGAAAAATATGCTTTTGGAGTTCGGTTTACTCTCGTATGCTTACTGTCAAATATGGATGAAGCTATAATAAAGGTAAGAGATGAAAATAAATTGCGTATGTTAATGGGTTTTGCTGCAAGGTATGGTTATGCCTTTGTCTACTTGTGGATTTTGTCTAATTATGGATTTTGGATGAATATGTTATTATGTTAGTATTGTATTAGGTGATTGAGAATATTTGGTTTATGATATTTTGTTAAGAAATGAATAAGAAATTTTAATTAGGAAGCGATTAAGATTAATTAGTTGTTGAGATTGGGTGAATAATCTATGATTATTAACTAATGGGTTATTTAATTAGTTTGAAGGTCTTAAAGAGGAAGGAGGAAGTGCATAAACGCGTTACGAACGCCACATAATAAATAGTGCATGTGATTGGCCAGTGGAGGCTTACATCATGTGATAGGGATTGTGTTTAATTTACGTATCTGGATTTTGTGGTATGTGATAGGTTGATAGATTCATTTGGTGATCCATGTTGTTATCGCACTTACTATTTTCTTATATTGTGATCCATGTTGTTATCGTATGTACTGTTTTCTTATATTGTTATCTCTGTTGTTATCGCACGTATTACTCTTTGTTGATTGTGATTTCTGTGGTCCATGTTGTTATAGCATTTATAAGCATTGTATGAACATGCATTATGATAATAGACATAAGGGTGATGCCATATTTGGATTGGTATTCACATTGCATGGGAGAGACATTTCATGGTAGAGACCAGACTTAATAAATGTAATGGGAATTGGGGGTTGGAGAGGTAGTTTAGACTCTAACAGGGAGACTCGAGATTAAACCCTTCCCTCGTTGGGATGTGAGAGCCTGTCTCCTAAGAGTTAGTTTCTGGTCAGAAACTATTCTCCTCATTTGGACTCTAACCGGGAGACTCGAGATTAAACCCTTCCCCTTTGGGATGCGTGAGCCTGTCTCCTTAGTGAAAGTTCACTCCCAATGTCCCAGCTCAATGTATGAGTTTAATTATATGAGATTATGAGTGAAATTGATGCGAACCACAAATATGAGAGATCTGAGACCCGACAACAATGCGGAATAATAACCAGGACGCCTTGGAGATTCAAAAGGATTAGGAGCTCGACCTGTTATCTATAAAGAGATAGGAACCAAAACTATTAAAGAAAGGAGCTTGGCCCGAACCACACCTGTTGGTTGAACCAAATCTATCAAGTTTGCTCTTTTCAAGCAAACACTTCAAGAAGATCAAGTCCTCAAAGAGAACTCAAAAAGAGAATCACTCTCAAAGTTCAAATTGTGTGTTCTTTGTTCTATGTTATTTGTTATCTTTATAATGAAGGATTGCCCATCTATTTATAGGCAAAGAGATAGGGCCTAGAAACATTAGAAAAATGTCTAAAATGTACAAAAGAATGAAGAAAATTCAAAGTTAGGCGAAGAATTGTCGAGGTGGCAATCTATACACAACGTTGGGCGGCGGTGAGCGTAGTTGGTGCACGCGGCATTCGGGTTTGGTAGGTGTGAACGCGTGCAGGTGGGTGAGGTGCTGTAGGGTGGCGATCAACGCTGGTCGGCATATGTTGGTACGGCGCTATCTGATCGGTGCCGTTGGTGGGGGTGAGGTGGTGCACGCGGCCTGTAGGTGTGAACGCGCGCTCCAGTGGTCGGTGCGGGTGGTCGGCATGGGTGGTCGGCAGGTCGGTGCTGATCGGCATGGTGGACGCCAGGGTTGGTGCGGTGGCACGTATAGTGGATGGTGCGGCAGTGTCAGAGTGAGGCAGGTGTGAACGCACGCAGTCGGCCAGTGCGCTATTGGGGGTTGTCTAAAGAAGCCCTATCGGAACTATCGGTGCCTAACTGAGGGCAGTGTCGGCGGTGTCAGTGCCAAACTTGTCGGCGCCCTCTCGGTGGGCCTAGCAGCTAGTTTAAACGGTCCAACTTAAATTGTATCCATTTTCTCTTCAATCCATTCCCTTCTTGGGCCTCCTTTGGACATTTCTCAACCCTTAACACATCCATGGGCCATGCCTTGCCATTTAATAGATCTTTAACTTGACTTCATTCATTAAATATTGCATATTTTGGTCCATTTTTTTTGTCCTTGATCCAAGTCTTGTGCCTTGCTTGTTTGGGCTCTTATTGGCTCCTTGGATTGCATCATTCCCTCCCCCTTCGAAAAGATTCATCCTCAAATCTTCTCCATCATAAAAAGGACGAGTTAGTAATATTAAAGATAGCGCTTTCCTTACCATGTTCGCTTTCCATTCCTACATGACTCCAAACCCAATCTCCAGGGTCAAATACAGTTCTCCTTAAGCTTCTCTTAGTAGGTTGCGCATAAGGTTCATTCGTCTCTTGAATAACTTCTCATTTCTTTGCATGAAATTGCCTAAAAATTCCAACTTTTTTCTTTCCACAAAATTTATCAAACTCATTAGTGAATAAAAGTAAAAATTCTAACGGAATTGAAAAATTAAATATATGAGTAATTTTAAAAGATGACTAATATTTTATGGAACGAACAATTTTATTATATGTAAACTCAGCACGTGGTGACTCTTGTAATGGATATCTAGTAGGTAAACAAAATTTATCAATTAAATACCTATAGTAGTAAACAAATGATTTTGAAATTTTACCATATTCTAAACTAAGACATTTTTTAGCAAATTTCCCTATTAAAAACTTAACACATAATTAATCAATCTTATAAGAGTGTTAAAATAATTGGATAAACCATAAAGTAAAATTAACAACTCATATAACGCATGTTTGCTTCTAACCACAATTTGTCCATATTTAGTTGTCAAATCAATCTTAGAATTCATGCATGGTTCATATAGCTTATGCCCACAAAAATTAAAAAATGTAAACTTTTCACAATTATTCCAAAATTTTGTGAAATAATTTGTACATACATCTTTCCCAAAATTTAAAGCGTTATCAAGTAAAACTCTAACATTTTCATTCCTTAACACTTTAATTGAAAGGATGACAACATACCTTGTTGACAATGGGTTGGCAACCATGTTGTCCATACCTTTGCTAGCATGGATGGTGTATGGAGTAGATTGAATGAACCCCATCCAATTGCTCAACACTCGATTTTGCAAGGAATCGTTGCTTCCAACAAGAAATTGATTTGATGTGCTCTTTCTCTTATCAGGGGTAATTCTTTAGCTAAATCATTTGAAATTTCGTCTTCATTTTCCTGTATACAAAAGATAAATTCCACTAGTAAAGAATTCGTTAGTTCATTAGAAACGATAGAAACATCTTTGTATAACAAAGGTATTTCTTCACTTTCCTCGATCTTCATCACAAATTCACTCTTTTGCTCTTCCTCCAATTTCTTTTCTTCCTCTATACCTTTTTCAATTACCTCACTTTTGGCTTTTCTCTCTTTGGCTCCTTTCTCCTCTTTATATTCACCTTTTTCTTTATCCTCCATTCCACTAGGTTGTTTGACTATGCCATTATCAAACTTTTCCTTGCTTCCGAAATTTGCTCAACTACACCAAGATCATTTTCTCTCGTTTGTTCAACTACTTCTTCATTCAAATCTTCTTTTTGATTTCTCCTTCAATTGGTTGCTCCAATTTAAATCTCTCTTCAAGAACATCATGCTTTTCTTCAATGTCTTTCTTTTCAATCATCTTGTCCTCTATGATGAAGTTGCTTTCTTGCTTCTATTCTTTTGGTTCATCACTCACCACTTTAGAACTTGATGTTTCAGTGGTGCTTGGTTTCTTCTTCAAGCAAGACTCGTAAAGCTTGTCAAAGTTGTATTGTGCAACCTTGGGCTTTCTTTTATCAACTTCAGGTTTCCTATAATAGTGTGAAAAGACAAACCTTTCTCTCATGATGTCCTTTAGGTCTCCCCAAGATTTAATTGGCGGTTCTCCACATCTTCTTTGATCCTTCAATAATTGTGTCCACCAAATGTTCGCATGATCCGTGAACTTCATAGTCACCAACTTTATCTTCTTCTTTTCAGAATAGTTTTTTCGATCAAATATGACATCCACCTTTTGTTTCCAATCCAAGAAAGTGTTAAAAAGAAAGGAATATTCACCTTGATGTGGCCTCAGTTACGTGTCTCTCGATCTACCATATCATACCTTTCCCTTCGGCACGATCCATCATTGATTTAGTCATCTTTTCTCCTTCCACATGGATAATTAGAGGATGGCACCTTCATTTGGTCCATTCTCCAGGCAAGATCCGGATATTAGTCTTGCATCGACCTCATAAACATTTTTAGATCCATATCTTTTTCTTTTCTACTCATTTTTTTCAAACAAATGATCACACTAAGTGAACATTAAAGATAACGAAAATTACAACAATGTAATTGAATACTAAACAAGAAGTAAAAATAGAAAGAAAGATAGTTGATGCGATAAAGAAAGTGCGGAAAAGTAAATGCGATAAAGTAAATGGTGTGTAAAAGAAAATAAATGAAACTCTTTTTTTTATACTCACGTGTTTACTCTCTTTTTTTTTTTTTGGCTTTTATACAATATACTTGCACTCTTGCCTTTTACCACTCAATCTCTTCATTAAGTCCTTAAAGAAAGAACTCAATCAAGATTTAAATAAACAAATGTTGCAAGAAAATTTCAAACTTTAAATCCAACGTTCAAGAATGACTAGAATACAAGCCCTGAAGGCGTTTACTAGAATCAATCTTTGATAAAACATTTCGGATGAGTTGGATGTTTGAAGAGTGTAGGAAAACAATCACCGAAAGTGACACCTTGAAACAAATAAGTTACTCACAAGAATAAAAAAAAAATTTATGCGAAATTTTGAAATTTGAAGAAAAATAAATCCGATAAGAATATCAAATCATGCAAAGTTTTCAAGCACTTTTTTTAAAGATATCCCGAAATTAGAGAATTTCTAAGAAAAGATTTTGTTTTTGTTTAAATTGAAAGAAATCTCAAAACTTGAGAATCAAGAACACTTTTTTTTTTGAATTTGAATGAAACCTCAATACTTGAAGATTTGAAAGAACACAAAAACAAGAACAATTTTTCTTTTAAACGGAATGAAACCTCGATACTTGAGAATTTCCAACAACAGAAAACAAGAACGATATATATATATATATATATTTGACTTCGGATAAGAAAACAAGACAACGAAAGTTAAGATGAAAAACAATAAATATAGCATTTTGAATCGTAGGCAAACAAGCTCTGACACCAAATGATGCGAACCACGGATATGAGAGATCCGAGACCTGAGAAAAATGCGAAATAATAACTAGGACACCTTGGAGATTCAAAAGGATTAGGAGCTCGACCCGTTATCTTTAAATAAATAGGAACCAAAACTATCAAAGAAAGGAGCTTGACCCGAACCACACCTGTTGGTTGAACCAAAGCTATCAAATTCGATCTTTTCAAGCAAACAATTGAAGAAGATCAAGTCCTCAAAAAGAACTCAAGAAGAGAATCACTCTCAAAGTTCAAGTTGTGTGTTGTGTTGCCCATCCCAGGCAAAGAGAGGGGGCCTAGAAACATTATAAAATGTCTAAAATGTACAAAAGAATGAAGAAAATTAAAGTTAGGCAAAGAATTGTCGAGGTGGCAATATGCAGGCAGCGCTGGGGGGCAGTGCGCATGGGCAGCACATGGGTTGGTCGGGTTTGACCCGTGTGAACTCGCGCAGGCAGACGTAGACTGTCGGGTGGCGGTTGGTGCAAGTTGGTGCGGTGCTATCTGATCGGTGCCTTTGGCGAGCGTGTGCGGTGCATGCGGTCGGCAGATGTGAACGCGTGCTTCTGTGGTCGGTGCGGGTGGTCGGCAGGTCGGTGCCAGTTGGCGAGGTGGTCAGCGTGGGTGGTCAGCACTGGTGGTCGGAAGGTCGGTGTCAGTCAGCACGGTGGACTCCAGGGTTGGTGTGACAGCGCGCGTGGTGGATGGTGCGGTTGTGTCGGAGTGAGGCAGGTGTGAACAAGCGCGGCCAGCAGGCATGCTGTCGTGGGGCTGTCTGATGGGTTCTATCGGTGCTGTCGATGCCAAACTTGTCGCCGCGCGCGGTGGACCTAGTAGTGGGCTGAAACGGTCAAACTTCAATTGTATCCATTTTCTCTTCAATCCATTCCCTTCTTGGGCCTCCATTGGACATTTCTCAACCCCTAAGGCAATGTCATGCCATTTAATGGATCTTTAACTTGGACTTTGTTCATTAAATCTTGCATATTTTAGTCCATTCTCTTTGTCCTTGATCCAAGTCTTGTTCCTTGCATGTTTGGGCTCTTATTGGCTCTTTGGATTGCATAAAAAATACAGTTGGGTGGATTCCTTTCTGACATAATCAGACATGAGCATGCATCATACTGCATTTCTATATCTTGCTGAGCGTTAGGCTCATGTTTGTCTCATGATTTAGGTATACGCATGAAAACAGGTTAATGAGCAGTTGATGAAGGATTTGCACGCGCGGATCTTGTGGCTGGCTAGGCTAAAGGGAGTTAAAAAGAGAAATGATTTGAAAGGGAACAAGGGAGCCATTTCAGCAATGCAGAAATTTCCCAAAGCAGTAATGTGTTTCGCTGCCTCTAGATGGTCTGATAGACAAAATCTTACCATGTCAACTCCATCTCCTTTTGAAGCACAAATAGAAACTTCCAAACCAACACAATGATTTCACAAGACCTCTCAGGGTGATTTACAACTTAAAAAGACATTGGGTTTGAGTTATAAATCTGACGAAAAGTACTTTGCTAGGCATGTGTGTAAGAATTAGACATTACACTTCATTCTTGTTCGTTCCCCTTCCGAAATCGAACCAACTCCAGACCCTATCAATGGCGTACTTGTGTATGAAGAGGCAAGGACTTTTGAGATTTCGCTTCATGCCCCAGCGGGCCAAACAACTCATTCTACCTATTGCATTGTGTCCATTCTACCCTAATCTCCATTTTGATTGATAATGGAAGTACACATAGCTTCATTGATGAATCATTGGCGAGGCAATTGAAATTTGAAATAGATTTTTTGTGTTCTCTACTAGTCATTATTGCCAATGGTGGGAAGTTATCCAACACCCCATTACTTTCACTAATTACTTGGAAGTGCACTCAATTTCATTCACTTTCACAGTGAGACTATGACAGTTGGCTGGCAGCAACATGATATTGGGCATTGACTAGATTAACTCCGTTAATCTAGTCACCTTCAATCTTCCTCTTGCATTACTAAAGGTGATGCTATCTAGACAAGAAATACTATTGCCAACGGCTCCCACGACCCCCGTTCTGGAACCAATAATAGCTCATTCTTTTTCAATGTGGGTTCAACAACAATCGTATTATCTTGCTGCTCAGATTTCTTCTCTTTCCACCGTATAGATGCCCAGGCCACCTCCTTGTATTCATAAATTATTAGATGCCTACCAGGACGTCTTTGCCACCTCAAGAGGCTTGCCTCCACAGGACCAACATGACCATGAAATTCCATTGGTGCCCAATGCGAAACCATTTCGCTTACATCCCTGTCATTGCCCATTCATTCACAAGTCTGAAATAGAATGCCTGGTAAAGGAAATACAGGTAGAAGCGATCGTCATGATGAGTCATAGCCCATTTGCCTCCCTTGTTCTTTTAGTCAAGAAGAAGGAGGGGCAATGGTGCTTCTAGAAGTTGGATCTCCATTTTGGATATCATCAGCTAAGAGCGAAAGCAGAGGATTGCCCCAAAACTGCCTTTCGAACACATCATGGCCTCTACAAATTCAAGGTCATGCCTGTCATGACCCAGAGGCAGATCTAACAAAAATGTCGGGTCAGGAGACCCAATCCTTGGAGAGAACCCGATTGCCCAGCCTAAGACAAGGATTTCATAGAAAGACTTTTATATTTTTTAGCACAACTCGATAATTATGGGCCAAGGTCTGTATAACAATCAAGAGAATAATAGTTCATGAAAGAAATAGAATAGAAAGTACTATACAATAAATCCCAACCATCAATTATAAGTTTTCGCAAACCATTAAATACCATTACCAGGAAATAAGTTCAAATGCTCTAGAATAAGCAGAAATAAGGGAAAGCTCAAACTCCAGAATCCCTAGCTGCTCTTGTCTTTAACTGGATTGGGGAGGGGTCATTTGGGGGTGGCTACTTGAGCAAGGCAATCTAGACTAAATGTAATGCAAGAGAAACCGGTTTTTTATTTCTCTTAGAAAACCAAAGTCATGCTTCTTTTCACTATACGTGGATTTTAAAATCACTTGAAATCTCTTCATCATTTTATTAAATAAGTCCATGGCCACCGATGAGGCTAACTCTATCATAAAAATAGGCCTACATCATTTTTCCTTTGAAAACATCATCAGTGAAAATGGATGGTCACACAAGGACTCATCCGACATATATCATAGAAAAGTGGCAATCCGTCAATTGACAACACCTTATAAGTTAGAAGAAAAAGGTTTCTACAGACCATAGACTAGGCAATGTCACTATCCACAATATCAAATAATGGATAAGATTGTCAGTGACAGATTGCTCCTCAATTAGCTACCTATTGGATCCAAAGTGATAATGGTTGCTGATGAGCAGAGCTATGTCACACCACCAATCAAATGGAAAGGTATTTGGGCAAACAAAACTCAACGATTAGCAATCTTTTAATCCATGTGATTAAAACCCTGGCTAGGTTCTGGGACTTGAAACCCAAGGAACGTGTTATTGGTGCCCTATCATCCATTTCGCACGCACAAGCAACAATCTTCACACAATAGAAGATTTTATGGGATAGCCTCGTGATGCTTTAGTGTCAAGACTGACCAAAACATCAAGAGGATTCATCTTCCCAATATATATACACAGAACACCAAAACATAACACTATGTACGATAAAGTAAATGTGAGAAAACAAACGTAAGTATATATAAAAATGGACATGTTGTCGAAACAGTCCCAGTTGGGTTTTCATATGTGGTATCCCATAAAATATCAATTTGACAATCATGATGCAATGCACTCCATAAAGTATAAAAATCTCTGCCTTTTTGGTGATCTCTCTTATCGATCGAGCAACTGCCTCTTTGGAAATTGCTCTAAAATTCTCCAAACTCATCCGAGCCTAGATCATACAACAAATCCAAGAATTTCCATAAAAAAATGAACAGAAAAATAAGTGGGTCCTAAATCGGGATTAGAAATCCAAACCGGATAACTTGATGAAGAAATATAAGGAAATAGTATTCCTAGAAATAAGGTAGTGTGTAAGCAAACAATGAACAGTGCATCTGCGGACGGAGAATAATGAACTCACAGGAACCTTCGCACAAAACTAGAAACAAGCTACATTGCCTTCGTGGAGAGTTAACCTTCCACAACCTTGTTCAGCCCAGAATGTCCTTGGTGAATTCTGCTTTTCTACCGACACATGCATGTCACGTGATTACTTAAGTTTTTTCTACAGTGGAATGAAGATATTTTTGCTCCAGAACGATATTCTTTGGGATCATTCCACTACGGAATGAGGTCCCTCCTAATCTTTCCCCTGTAGAATGAGATCCTTTCAGTTTGTTTCCTAGTGGAACGAAGGACCTTTCGGTTCGCTACCCTGCAGATCGATGTCTTTCCATTTCGTTCCCCTACGAAACGATGTCCTTCCAATTCGTTCCTCCATGGAACAATGGACTCTCCGCTGGGGAGCAAGCATTCTCTACGCTACAGTCTGACTCCCTAACAACTCCTCTTTCTAGCGAAAGATCCCTTGATCATCCATCGTGGAGTCTCGACTAACCATTCAGACTATACCTGATGGACTATGGTGTCCATCTATCAACAATCAAGCATGCGAGATTATCATGGGGTTATTTGAGATCAAACACAGGTGGAAGTTCAAGAACAGTTAGAGGATATTTGATGGACTTCGCAAATTTGTCTACGTTCTGACCTTTGGCTAGTATTTGACAGTTTTTGGTATTTGGAACGACGTCATATCAAAAAGTGTACATCATGAAGTTTGTAGCTAACTTTCTAAGCTTCGTAGAATGGGCTAAGTTAAAATTAGATTTTGTTTGCTATGTCAAAATCCCATGGAATATAAAGCAAATATTGTGCAAAGCCCAAGTGGCCAAGCTTGGAGACCAAGGAAAATCAATGCATGGAAAGCATCTAAGTGGAAATATTAAAGAAGGAGATTTGAATTTGAATAGAAAAGCTTTTGCATTATTTTTGAAATTAGAGTGATTCCTCTTTCAAATCTTTGGTGAGTTACATCCAAAGTTGCATCACAAGATTGAAGTTACTTTGTGAGTTGAGTGAGTTCTCTTATTGGCATCTATACTCTTACTCTTGAAAGGAGAGTGTCTGAAGAGGTATTCATCTTTCAAGCGGAGTTTCATTGCTAAGACATCCATACGAGGGTTACAAATGTGACTATTTGCTATTTCCGGCCAATCATCTTCTCTCGTGCATATTTGAAAATTTGTGAAGTTTCTTATTATTATTTTTTGAAGAGTTATACTTCATTCATCAAGAAAGCTACTGTCAAAGTTTTAGAAGGAAAGCCTTTATAATGAGGGAGTTATTGCTTCTCAAAGTTGAACTTCCATAAAAGAGGATTTACGACAAAGTATAGAAAGTGAAGTCGACCGGTTGATCACCTTCACTTCAGCCTATCGATCACTCGCCATATTGTTTCAATCTGTAATATTTTTCCTCGTTGATCAATTGCTTCTGCTACCACAAATCCCCGGTCGATTGATTGCGGTCATACTCTGCCTGTTGTTGATCAGCCAATTCTCCTACACTTTGCAACACCTGATTGTTCATCCTCTTCACTCAATCAGGCACTCAACATATTATATTCTTAACCTCCTTCCGCTAGTGCATCAATACCAAGAGGAAGGAGGCATTCCTTCTCTCAGCTGGATTCCGCCCCTCATAGCCTTAACCTTTCATCGGTGCTTGGGATTCTTGAGCTTACAAGCTTGACTCCAAATTCAACACCAACTCGACTTTGAACTGTAGAAATTTACCTTAATCATTTCTACACACAAACTTCTTTCACCAATATTGTGAATTGACACTCCGATAACATGAATCTTTGGTTGAAAATTCTTCTCTCACAACTTTGATCTTTTGCCCTTTCTCTCCTCTCTCTATCTCTTTTTCTCTCAACTCATGAATTCGTACCCGTGAGAAAAAGGTTCCTGTCCTGATAAAACTGTATTCTAACTTTCCCATTAAAATATATTTTATTACACTAAATTATTTGGGGAAACACTATTCTCCAAATTACCAAAGAACTCAAATTTTATCCTTTCAACCATTGAACAAAAATCTACACTTCAACGTTATACACAAATCAGTCGAATTCAAATGTTGGACTGACTAAACATGAAAAATTCATATATGTGGAATTTTATTTATTTTAAAAATTTGTGTTTCTTACCGCTTTTCTCCTTTTAAAGAAATTTTGTCCCAAAATTTAAAAATAAACCAGATACATCTCATAAAAGATAGGGGTACTTTCGCATCATGTTAGACTCGATTTCCCAAGTTGCTTCCCTCTTAGTGTGGTTACTTCACAACACTCAGACTAAGGTAATCTCCCTGTGACAGAGAACTCGAGTCTCCTAACTCAAAATTCATTCTTGTTCTTCCACATATGATGTGTCAACCAAAATGGAAACATTAGTTCAGGAGATGACGTAGGATGGATGAGACATGTACTTCCTCAGTTATGATATATGAAAAACATTGTAAACATACCTAAGCTTGGGAGATCATCAATTCGGTAGGCCACATTGTCAATCCTCTCAATTATCTAGAACAAGCCAATGTATCTCGGGCTACCTTTTCTTTCACCCAAAATCAACTAATACCACGCCTCAGTCGAACTTTTAGAAAAACAGAGTCTCCCGAGTCGAATTCAACTTCCCACCTCTTCAGATCAACATAATTCTTATGTCTACTCTGCACTGACTTGAGCCTCTCCCGAATTGACCAGATCTTGTCTATGGTTTCTAGGACCAAATTTGGCCTAAGGAAAACCCTCTCTTCTGCCTCTGCCAAGCACAATGGATAATGACATGATCTCCCATACAATGCTTTGTATGGAGAGACACCAATGTTGGTATGATAACTATTGTTACATACAAACTTCACCAACGGTAGGTGATTGATCTAGTTGTCACCAAAATCCCGGATACAAGCTCGTAACATGTTATCCAGAATTTGAATAGACCTTTCAGATTGTCCATGAGTCTGAAGATCATTTGAAATGTTGAGGTTCAACTCCATCCCTAAAGCCTTTTGCAAAGACCTCCAAAACTTGGATGTGAACCTCTGGTCGCGATCTAAGACAATACTTGAAGAAATGCCATGGAGACAAGCAATGGTTTTGATGCAGAGGTGGCTCAACTTTGACATGCGGTAAGCCATTCAGATTGGGATAAAGTGAGCAGACTTTATCAAACAATCCACGATGACCCACACCGTATCTAACTTCTACTGAGTCTTAGGAAGACTTGTGAAAAAATCCATGGTGATTCTATCCCACTTCCACTCTAGAATAGATAAACATTGTAATAATTCTACCAGTCTCTGTTGTCCGACCTTCACTTGCTGACACGTCAAACACCTGGCTACAAAGTCTGCTACATCATAATTCATACACATCCTAAAGGTTGGGTACGGCTACCTTACCAACAATCCAGTAGTTCACCATTACGCCATTGCTCAACTCTACCTTGGATCACCTCATCTTGTTGCTACAATTGCTTGGTCATCTAGAGTAAAGATGGAGTAGCAATAACATTGTACGCACAAACCGTACTACTAGAATCATAGTACTGAAGGTTGAATTCTCAAATAACCACAGACTACTTCCACTCATAAAGAACCAGACAAGCAAGAGACCCTTGAGGATTTCGGCTTAGAGCATCGACCACCATATTCACTTTCCCCGAGTGATACTCTAGGCTAAAATCATAGTCCTCTAGGTATTCCACCCATCTATGTTATTTAAAATTCAAATCCCATTGAGTAAAAAGGTATTTCAGACTCTTGTGATCAGATTATAGCTGAAAATTTGCTTCGTACAAATAGCTCCTTCATATCTTCAAAGCAAAGATTATCACAGCTAACTCCAAATCATACATTGGGTAATTTTTTTCATAGGGTTTAAACAACCCTTTTTCCTTGTTGCATCAGAACACACCCAATACAAACTTCTAATGTGTAAGTGTAGACTGGAAAGGGCAGTTCACTGTTAGGATAGCTGCATTTGTTGTTTGCTTTTCAATTCCATGAATGAACTCTGAAATCAGTCATCCCTTTTAAACGTACCCCTTTTCTGAAACGGATATTCCTTGTCACAACAGGCTCTCGGACGGAACTACTACTACTAGCAAGGTTTCACAATGCTTCCACCATTACAGCGATCAGATTAACATTGCTCTCTAAAGGTTGGACATGTGAGTTGCTTCTCGTTGGTAGCATTTTGTCTATTCTGGGAAAGAGAAATTTTACTTCATAAGAAAACTTGATTTGTGCATAGTTAACAAAATTCAACTTTATACTATTAAATTCTCAAGCGATCACTACATTGGAGTTCAAGAATTTTGAAGCTCTAGTACCATAAAATTTTTGTCATGACCTGAAGACAGACCTAATAGAAACGTCTGGTCAAGCGACCTGATCCTCAGAGAGAACCCGATCGCAAAACCTTAGGCTAAGATTTTAGTGAAAAAATTATATATTTTTTAGCACAGCCCGAGAAATATAAGCCAAGGTCCGAATAGCAATCACAAGAATAATAGTATAATACCCTGAATTGTTGGGTTATCGTAAGCTTAGGATGATAATGTTAAGATTTAGAATAATTAGAATTATGTTGGTTGATTAACTAGGATTCAGTAGTTTATGGTTTAAAGAGTTGGTAAAGCAGTGAAGAAGATTGTTAAATTGGTAAAGGTAGTGTTAAGTTGGCTGGAATGGCAGTGGCTAAAATGGCATTGGCAAATATTACAGTGGCGAGGTATTTGGTGGCGGTAGATCACTAGCTACGTTGGTGATCAATTGGGAAGTTTGGACGGCAGCTGATAATGTGATCGACCGAGCTCACTGCGAAATTCCAGAAATTGGTTTTAGCGTTGCTCCGGTCAATCAAGTGATAGACCGGGACTCTCGGCTTGCGGTCAATCATGTGATCGACCGGCTCCACTATTGTTTCCAGAAACTATATTTTAAGTGTTACTCTGGTCGATCACTTGAAAGAAGGTGATAGATCGACACTGAGGGAAAATGTAAATCCCAAGGCTATGTTTTTTGGGATTTCTCCATGTGTCCTTCCTTTATAGATGATAGTACAAATAAAGAATTAAATGGGATATTTTGGGGTTATGTGAAGCGTATGAGGGAAGCTTTCATGGGAGAGAGAACAGAGAAAGAAAAGGAGTCGAGAGAGAGATAGAGAGAAATTGAGAAGAGAGAAAGAGAGAGGAGTCCCTTAAGAAAGGAGAATAGAGCCGCAAGAGAAAATAATGAGAAAGGAGAAAGGAGAAAGAGAGGAGTTACGGAGTTTGAGTGAAAGAAAGAGAAGTCTGAGTGAGTGAGCTTCTATGGGGAGGATTGTTTCTTCTGTTTCTCTCGGGTTCTTCAGGTGAGAAAGGTTCATTCCTCACTGTTATGGATTTATGAAATGATCGTTATTAAAAATAGAAGATGAATGATGCAAGGGATTAGGAATGGGTTTTATTCGATAAATCTGTTAATGGATAGTACCCTATTGGTTTCTAAATCTCTCCTGCCGCTGTTATTGAACGTGGGAAATGAATGAAATTAATCCCTGTCTTTATAGGTTTGATAAATATACTATGTTGATGAAGATTGATTATCTATGTTGATTATTGCTTCTTAGCGACGAAGATCTATACTCTGTAGACGTGAGTTTGTTTTGATTGTACTACAATTTGGTTAGTGTTGAGGATTTATGCTCAGTTAAGTGGGTTAGAATGGTCCTTTGTTTATTTATGGCAACATTGATAAAAGTATGTTGATATTTGGTTCACTATTTTGAAGATTTAAGTTGCTTGTTGTTGTGTTCCTACTCATTGGATATTGATGGGTATTATATTATGTTATATTAAGCTATAGATTAGGTAAAGATTTTGAGATAAATGTGGAAAGTTTCAGGTGATTGTGGAATTAGAGGAAGTTTTATGTTGTTGTATCCTTAATATATATATATATATATATGAATGGGTTATTGATAAAGATTTTGTTGACGTTGAGGTGTGAGTACTTTGGAAAATAAACAGAAATATTGAATTGTAGTGAAGATTGCCAGGGAAATTACACTGTTTGTGTTTTGCACGAAAAGGCCTACATCGCAAGAGTTAGGGTTTGTATGCTTACTTTATTTATTAGATTATTAGGTTGTGATCATGTCTTAAGGATGTATTGTTGTTTGTAGTTTGATGTTGGGTTTATTAGAGTTAGGTTCTTTAAGTTAAAGATCTTGATCATACTTTGAGGATTAAATTGAGGATATAGAATTGTATGCATTCATGAGCATTCACGCATCATAGTTTTGAAAATGTTGTGAAAAATGGTTTTAAGCATGGTTTTTGGAAATGAAACAAATATTTTAAAGGTTAAGTGTGAGCTTGTTAGTTGGTTCTCGATTGATGTCGAGACTAGCCGACCAACGGTGTGGTAAGGCCATTTAAGCATTGATGCCGAAGCTACTTATACCCGTGGTGTTGGGTCATGGTGCATTGATGTGCACGGAAACAGAAAAATGAAAATAGAAAACAACATACGAATTTATAAAAGTTGCATAGCATGTGCATTGCATAATTAATTTATATCGCTTACTGTGCCTTAAGCTCATAGTTTAAGTCATGTGATGTAGGTATGCATGGTATCAAGGATATGAGCAGTTAATGGAGCATTTGTGCGATGTTGTCTTGGTGGCTGGCTAGGCCAAAAGGTTAAAGGTTAAAAGGATAAGTTTAAATGGTTTAGTAAATGTTTTAATTCATAAAATGTTCATTGTTTGAAGTTAAGTTAAGCTTTGTAAAATTTTATTTATTGTCTTCTCAAATCTTTTGTTTTATTCATAAAAGTCTTCCACTGTGTTTTATAAAATAAGTTTTCCAAATTGTAAAGGTTTTTAAGAAAAGAATTTTATTTATCGTCTTTAAAGGCTTTTATGAATGAAAAGTCTTTTGCTACGCAAAAGTTTTAATTTTATGTGATTTTCAAAGAAAATGCCTTTTAAAAAATGCCACGTTTTAAGAAAGAAAAAATCGGATCGTTACATATAATATCTCAAATTATTGTGGAGCTATGCACAAGGCTTAAGTGATGATTCTAAGGATATCGAGCTCAAATGAACAATTATAGTGTTACTCAAGAGAAACATAATTGGAAGAAGTGAACTATGATACACCGAATTATGTTCATATTAAGCTTAAGGGGATGATTTAGGATTTGTTGGAATTAACTTGGATAATTTAAGATATTAGTTAAGTGAAACATATTTGGATAAAGTGAACTATGATACTCGAATTATGTTCATACTTAGTTTGGTGAAAAGATTAAGGTTATGAGAGAATTATTTGAAGATATTTGGAGTTAGATAGGACTATATGAACTGGATTAGTAATTGACAGTAAGTGAAATTGGAAAGAGAAAATATATTTGGATATAGTTAGGTTGAAAGTAGAAGATCTATAATATTTAAGAGTATATTGAATTTAGTGTTGGTTTTGGAAGTAGGGCTTCTTTATGTGACACAAGGATAAATTGGAGATTTAGTAGATGATAGTTAGAGTTAAGGGAAATTACATTTGGAAATAGTGAACTATAAGTACCCGAGTTGTTGAGAGTTGATGATATTCATGGATATATTAGGTTTAGAATAAAGTGATGGAGGAAATGTGAAGTATACAGGATTGATGTTTGGATAATTTGAAAAAGTGATTATATATATATTGATTTAGAATGGCGGATGATAAAAGGAATGTGGCGGTTGCCCATGGATTCCCATTTGAAAGGTAAATTGGAAGAAAGCGTTAGCAATTGATCGAATGAGGTCGATCGTGTTCAAGGAATCAATTGATCGGCGATCAAGAAAGTTGCAAGAAATGGAAACGCCATCACTTGGAAGCTTCTAGGTTGGACGTTGGATGCATCTGGATGATGAAGGGTTGCATCCCTTGGCTTTCCACCTTGAATGGATAGTGATAGGACGTTGGTTGTGGCCTATAAATAGAAGAGGAACACGTGTTGTTGATAGTTTTATAGAAACAGAAAAGGAGAGAGTGAGGCCAAAAGGCTCTATGATTTTTGAGAATAAACTATCAGATGGAAGTTCCTGCTTCTGTGGTTTTTGTGTGAAGCAGTTTGAGTGAGAAACTGTTGGTGAAATTGAGTGAAGGTCTGAGAGGAAGGAGTGAATAAGTGATAGAAAGGTCAGTGAATGGTTGCCTGAGGTTTTGGAAATAGAGAAGGTTCAGTGAGAGTTTGAGAGTTATGTAGAAAGGAAAACCGAGAGAGTGAGGGACAGAGAGTTGCTGTGCAATTAAGGGAGAGACGAGGATGAATTGTTTTGTGATTTTAGAGGAAACGAAGGTAGCAGACTAAAGGAGAAAACACCAAGAGTCAGGGTTGCTGAGACTTGGAATAAACACCTGGAATTCTGGAGGAAAGAGTTCTTTTTGGCTTCATTGTTCTCGGGTGCTTTAGGTAATCGAGTTCTTCCATTATTTATCAAGGTTTGATTATAGTTACAATCTGGTGATGGCATGGTATAGGTATATGTTTAGGTGGTATGTGATATGTAGTGAAGATTTTTGTTATAATTATTGTTGTTGGTTATGGATGAAGTTTTAGTCTGTGAAATTGTGAATGTATATGCCGGGTTTGGATGATGCTTTTGATTGAGTGATAGTTTGTTGTGGATAAGTTGGGTTATTATTCTGCTAAGTTTGTTGATAGTAGAGTTGGTTATTGCTTGTGGAGTATGTGATAAGTTGTATTTCTCTCTACAAATGAATGAGTTTTATAATATATTTATGCTAATTTTGGTGGTTTGGGAATCTACATATTAGAATGATATCCATGAAGTTAGTTGAATTATATTGTGTTTGTTCTGTGGCAATTTAGTAAACCCATTATCAAGTCAGTATGATGATCATGTATAATAGGCTTTAAGGAAAGGAATCTATTATGCTATGAGAACTTATTAGCTGCGGTTAATATTCTGGATGAATCGAATTGTTAGATTGGATAGTTGTTGGATAGATGATAAGTTTAGGAAACAACTTAATGAATATTGTCCTATATAATAGTTGTAGAATTATTATTAATTTAATATGTTTAATTATGAATAGGTTTCGTGAAGGACAATTTAAGAATTAAACTCTCTAAAGCTAAAGACTTCAGGTAAGTAGTAATGCATGTATTTTGTCTAAAAGGACCTACATCAAGGGAATTAGGGTTTGTTTGATGTTTGCGTTTACTTGATGTATTGTTGATTGTTTGGTGTCAATTGTATTTTTATTAGATTTAAGTTCAGTTTCTTAGTTAAGAAAAACATGTTTTGAGAATATGGTAGATAGAACTATATGCTTGCATCATTGTTCCTAATGCACATGAAAATAAAAAAGTAACTGAATTAAACAGAACAGAATGAATAAATGTAAATGAGCGCTTTCTTCATGAGTTCAGATACTAAAGAGGTTGCTCTCATGTGGAAACAAACCATTGCGGCTGAGTTTGGATAGTAAAGAGGTTGCTCCACCCAACGGGCAGGTGAGTTCGGATACTGAAGAGGTTGCTCTCACTCAACACGTCACCTAGAAACAGAAACAGAAATGGTTTAAGTTCATCATGATGGAATAAGTTCACCATCATGATACAAGTTCACCGTTGCGGTATAAGTTCATCGATATGATTTAAGTTCACTAGTAAGGTATAAGTTCACCACTAGAATATAAGTTCACTGATCTGGTTTAAGTTCAGTTCACCAGTAAGGTACAAGTTCACCGCTAGAATATAAGTTCACTGATCTGGTTTAAGTTCACTAGTTAGGTACAAGTTCTCCGCCTGAATATAAGTTCACTGTTATAGTATAAAGTCCATCACTGTTTTATAAAGAGTAATGGAATAATAAACATTGAGAAAACTGTATGTGTTTTAAAGAACATTGCATGCATACTTTTATTTTTATACTGCTTACTTAGCGTTAGGCTCATAGTTAGGTCTTGTGATAGGTATGCATTGGATCCAGAATTGAAGCAGTTGATAAAGCATTTGTACGTTACGGGCTTGGTGGCTGGTTCGGCTAAAAGCTAAAGAGGAAATGTAATGATTGGTAATAATGTTTTTAAGGAAAGTGAACCTTAATTATAGTAATTGTTTTATTAATAAGGTTTTTTCAATTGTTTTCTAATTCTTTTGATTTTGTAAATACAAGTCTTCCGCTGTTCTAAAAGTTTTTAAGTTATAAAGTTTTAATTCATGACATGTTTTTAAGTAATAAAAGGTTTAAGGAAAAGAAGTTTATTTATATACTTCATATTAAAGATAGTTTTCAAATAAAAAGTCTTCCTCTGCAATTTAAAAAGAAAAAGTCTTCAAAATCATAAGTTTTAAATTGTAAGAAAAATTAGGATATTACATTACAAATAGTACATGAAAGAAATAGAATAGAAAGTATTGTGAAACAAATCTCAACCATCAGTTATAAGTTTACACAAACCATTAAATATCCTCACCAAGAATTAAGTTCAAATGCTCAAGAATAAATAGAAATAAGGGAAAACTCCAACTTCAGAATGAAGAGGGATCTTTTCGGGTGAATGACTAACTCAATAAAGAAATCTAGACTAAATGCAATACATGAGAAAACAATTTTTCATTTCTCTCATAAAACCAAAGTCATGCTTCTTTTTACCATACATGGATTTTTAAATCATTTGAAATCTCTTCATCATTTTATTAAACAAACCCATGGTCACCGATGAAGCTTTTATCAAAACACGTTGTGTACATACATAGCTATATCAGAAAAACAGGCCCACATCATTTTCCTTTGAAAACGTTATCAGTGAAAAGGTATAATCACACAAGGACCCATTCGACATATATTACAGAAAGGTGGCAATCCATCGATTGGCAAAAACTCATAAGTTAGAAGAAAAAAGTGTCTGCGGTCTGTAGATTAGGTAGTGCACCTTCCGTGATATCAAATAATGAATAAGATTGCTAGCAACGGATTGCTCCTCCACTGGCTACCTATTAGATCCAAATTGATGAGCAGAGCTACAAAACATCACATCACCCATCAATTGAAAAGGTATTGGGCGAACAAAACTCAGCAGCTAACAATCTTCTAATCCGTGTGACTAAAACCCTGGCCAGGTTTAAGGACTAAAAACCTAAGTAGTGCATCATCACCACCCTTTGAACATTTTGACTTTCGGGACTCGAAACCTAAGGACATATCACTAGTGCCCTATCATTTACTTCGCACATACAAGCAAACAATCTTCACGCAGCAGAAGATTGTAAGGGATAGCTTCTTCATGGGAGGGTCTCGTGAGCCAATATTATACAAAAGAAATCCAAGAATTTCCATCAACAAAATGAACAAGAAAATGGGAGGGTCCTAAACCAGGATTAGGATCCCAAACCGGATGACTCGGTGAAGAAATGGAAGGAAAGAGTGTTCCTATAAATAAGGTTGTGTGTAAGTAGACGATGAATAGTGCATTTGTGGACACAAAATAATGCACCAAGGGGAAATTTTGTTAAAAAATGTAAATGGGCTACAGTGCCCTCATGGAGAGTTTACCTTATGCTGCACTGTTCTGTGTGGAACTTCCTTGGTGAATTTTGTTGTTCTGTGGATACGTGTAGGTCATGTGATTACTTAAGTTTATTTCGCTCAGTAATGACGATATTTCTGCCCTGGAACGAGATCCTTTTTGACCATTCTGCTGCAAAAAGTGGTCCTTTTCTATCTTTCCCCAATGGAACGAGATCCTTCTGGTTCATTCCCCTACACAACGAGATACTTTTGGTTCACTCCCTCGCCAAACGAAAGACCTTCTTATTTGCTCCCTTACAGAATGATGTCCTTCTGGTTTGTTGCTCTGTGGAACGATGCCTTCTGGTTTGCTTCCCCAAGAACGATGGACTCTTCGCTAGGGAGCGAGCGTTTCCCATGCTATGGTCCGACTCACCAGCAACTTCTCTTTCGAATAACCAATCCCTTAGTCATCCACCATGGACTCTCAATTCACTGTTCAGGCCATACAAAGAGGAAAGAGTGGGCGTAACACCCCACATTTAATTTAAACCTTTTCATTAATAAAATTATCGCGTAAAAATTTTTCGTTTAATTTATGGAAAACATATGAGAGGAAGTATTGAAAGCAAACTAAAATGAGTAATTAAATCAGAGTAAAGCGGAAACATACTTAAATTCAAATTACGGTTTGAAGGTCAAAAGAAAGTTAATAGTTTTACAAAAACATCGTACATATTCAAACACTACTTTCACTTCATGCAAGTCATAACCCTCACAGGTCGATTCAGCTGGGTAACTCAAGTTCTCAACGGGTAATGCCTCCTCCTCCACTCTAGGAATAACAACATCCTAACAATTACCTACACCACAAGCAAACTGTAAGCCGAAGGCCCAGCAAGAAATGAAATATGCAATAGGATGTATCCCTCTAACTCATTATGTAAAAATGGAATCCATCCAAACTGTTCTTTACTCACGATTACATATACATCAACTCATAGATTGAGTTGGGACATTGGAGGTTCTGTCACAGGAAGAGTGGCCGCTAGTCGACATCTAATCCTTTGGGTAGACAGGCTCTCGCTACCCGACATGGGAAGGGCATAATCTCGAGTCTACCCGGTTAGGATCCAAACCACCTCCCCAACCTCCAATTTCTCTTACATTCATTTTTCTTTATCCATTTTCTTCACACAAATGAATACCAACCCACATATGGCATTCGTAATGGTTTCTCTTAATATGATGCATGTCAATGCGGTACAACAATCACAATAATATTTAACTATCATGCAATAGAATATAGCATGCTTACAAGTAAATCAGTCCAGTCCGATCATTAAGAATTCACAATTCATATCACCAAGGGATTTCTAATTTATGGGGTAAATAACAACGATACTCAACGTATTAACATACTTCAATTATGATAGAAACGATAGCAAATAACAAAAAAATAGAATGTGCTCATTCTTTGGATTTAACAGAAAAATAACAGCGAATAATCAGCAAAATAAAACGTGCTATCATGCTTCGGATTTAATAGAAAATAAAAGAAAATAATTAGTTAAATAAAACATGCTATCATGCTTCAGATTTGACAGGAAATAATAGCGGGTAATCAATGAAATAAAATGTGTTATCATACTTTGGATTTAACAGAAAATAATAGTGAATAATTAGCGAAATAAAACGTGCTATCATGCTTTGGATTTAACAGAAAATAACAGCGAATGATCATCGAAATAAAACGTTCTATCATGCTTTAGATTTAATAGAAAATAACAGCAAATAATTAGTAAAATAAAACATGCTATCATGCTTCAGATTTGACAGGAAATAACAGCGGCTAATTAGCAAAATAAAATGTGCTACCCTGCTTTGAATTTAATAGAAAATAACAGCAAATAATTAGCGAAAGAAAACGTGCTATCATGCTTCGGATTTGGCATAAAATAATAGCGGAAAATCAACAAAAAAATTTGGCAACTAAGATGTAAATTGACAGTCAATATTCTTTAATCAACTACTCAGCAAGTGATACAATCGTGAGAGTTAAATTAACATCTTTATTCTAGTTAATAAGCCAAGAAACAACGTTACTTATATTCATAGGTTTATGCATAAAATAATAGAGAGAATGAATTGAATGCTTATAGTTTTTCTTTTTAAAATGAATAATAGTCAATACTTATCATTAACATAAACCTCAGCAAGGCAGAAGCTAAACTAACAGAGTCATTAAACAACAGGTGATCGGACTATCCATAGAACAACAATTATTTTGACAGTTTCAATATCTTGAGCAATGAATAGCGGGAGTCCTATACTTAGCAGTTGAATATTTTTCCATACAACAATCACAACATGCTAAGGGTTGAATTCACAATAAACAATATGGAATTAACGACTAAGAGTAACCAAATTTAATAGTCAATGTAACTAAGCAGAGAGTAGAAATCCTAAACTAAGAGGGGATTAAACAACTTAAGGATTAGCCATACAAGAACTACAAACCTAACAAGCAATATCCAGGAGTATATAAATTTTGACAGTGAGCATCAAGAACTTAAACAAGTAGAAAACTTTGTTAAGATAGAGGCACTAACAAACTATGCAGAAGGCAACAACGTTATCCAGATTGTTCAAATGACAGCAACATTAACAGCAGTTGTATTCAATCAAAAATCAAAGGACACTACTTGTGGTGTAGGGCCTCCACTGGCCAAGACTCTACCCACTTGTTACCTCAAAATTCCCATCAGTTGAAGGTTTTCTGCACAGGGAGAACATAACAACAAATTCCCAAGACCAATAGCTACTCCAACGCACAACTCCCATCGAACACAAGTGTAATTCACCTCCACTGTCTCTTCAATGCTCTCGGCTCACCCTTTTTGTCAACACCCCCCACATAAAGGAATTCTCCCCCTCAAACCCCGTTTTACAGTTCCATAGTCATGGTCCTTGGATTACTTTACGAAATGTGGAGGTGTCGCCAAAAACGTGTAGGAGTTTGTCAAATCGGGGGAAGCTCCTTACTGCCTTCGGGAGAATCACGTGGGGTTGTCGGTTGAAGCTGCTGAAAAAAACCCACTCTGGTCCAGTCCAAGGATTCACGGGTCAAACTGGTGTTCAACCTTACCACTTCACCTTTGCCGCCAACCATTTCAATGGCAATTGAAAATGCAGAACATGTTCAACAGAGCAAAATTCAACCGTAGTGCTTACCTCGAATCAGTGCTGCGTCGTTCCATCTCGCGGAAGCTTCACTCCAAATCGTCACGCGACTCACTTGTTCCAAGCCCTAGCTCCACAGTTCGCCAGGCAGTCGGAGACTACTTGACTTGCCCATCGTACCTAGTTTCCGAGCTCATTTTGAGCTCGCGCCTTCCTCTCACCAGCGATCGATTCGGCTGAAGGAGAAATCACCCAAGGGGACACCCGAGCTCTCCCTCTCCCTTGCCTCCCGATTTCATTCTTCTTCCCAAAAATGGTCTGGCCATTTGTTTTCTTCAAAAAACCGCGGACCACTTCTCTTGTTTTCAAACTGGACCAATTCAAGATGAACTGGTTCAACCCTTCCCGCTTCTCATTTTAATCTTTTACTTTTATTTTTTCATTACTTTAATTTAATTCCATTTTATCTCAAATCTCTCTTTTAATAACTTAACCCTTTTATTAAATAATCCTTTCCTTCACTTATTCTATTCAAATTTTTTTAATAAATTTATAACTATCAAATATACGTATTGTATATTAATTGACCCAATTTTCAATTCCCATATTATTCCAAATATTGCTTAATGATAATTATCGATCCAATTTAATCTCTTCGATTCGGTTTCCTAAATTAATTTTCTATTATCCTTACTTAATTATATCAAGGCAAATCGGGGTATTACAGTGGTCCTTCTCTCGGCTGAGTTTCTGCCCATCAGCATTAACCCTTTATAGGTGTTCAGGATTCTTGAGCTTACAAGCTCGACTCCGAATTCAACACCAACTCGACTCTGGACTTTAGAAATTTACCTTAATCTCTTCAGCATGCAAACTTCCTTCACCAATATTCTAAATAGACAATCCGATAACATGGATATTTGGTCAAAAATCCTTCTCTCACAACTTTGATCTTTCGTCCTTTCTCCACTCTCTCTCTCTTTTTCTCTCTCGGCTCGTGAATGCGAACCCGTGAGAAAAGGGTTTCTATCCTGATAAAACACTATTCTCACTTTCCCATTAAAATATATTTTATTACACTCAATTATTTGGGGAAACATTATTCTCCAAATTTTATCCATTCAACCATTGACCATAAATATACACTTGGACGCTACGTGACAAATTGATTGAATTCGAACGCTGCACCGATTAAATGTGGAAAATTCATGTTCATAAAATTTTATTTATTTTAAAAATTGTTGTTCTTACAATGCCCTTTGGTGTCACGAATGCTCATGCCTTCTTCCAATCTCTCATGAACTCATTTTTCATGCCATACCCTACAAACATTTGTCGTGATTTTCTTTGATTAAATTTTGGTTTATAGTCAAAACATGCAGGACCATCGTTCCCATCTACAGGCAATTTTTCAACTACTTCGTCAACATACCTTATTTGCCAGCTAAGCAAATATTCTTTCAGCCAAAACAAGATTGCCTACCTCAGTCATATATTGTTCACCAAAGGTGTCACGCCAGACTTGAACAAAATTTTTGCTATGTTCTTTTGGCCAAGTATGACGCAATATAAGTAGTTACGTGCCTTCCTCAAACTTACAAGCTATTACCGAAAATTCAATACAGGTAATGGAATTCTCGCTCGACCACTTACAGACCTACTTAAAAAGAACTCCTTCCACAGGTTTATTGACACAAGATCAATTTTTTGTTGCCTCAAGGAAGCCATGTCCAGTGCCCCAATACTAGTTTTGAAAAATTTTGTATACAAATTCATTGTCGAAACCTGGTGGAATGGGTGTAGTTCTCATGTAGGATGGTAATCCCATAGCCTTCATGAGCAAACCTTACAATTCCAAGAACTTGGTTTTTTCCATTTATAAAAAAGAGCTTCTTACTATGTTCATGGCAGTGTAGCATTGGCATCACTACCTTGAAGGCTATGAATTTATTATAAAAACTGACCACAATTCCTTGAATTTTTTGTTGGAATAGAGCATCACAACACCCTTGCAATAAAAATGGCTTATAAATTTATTGGGATTGCATTACTCCATTCAATCCCTCTAACATAGAGGTTGATGCCTTATCACGATGACAAACAGATCTAGTTACCTACCAAGCTGAATATGTCATACAACCTACTTGGATTACATAGGTTAAGTGGTCTTCAGATATAATCAGTAAAATTTTCCTCTCCACTCTTGAAACTGTAGATTTTTCTTGCAAGGATGGGGTGATACGATATCATGGCAAGCTAGTTATTGTCCCTTTGAACTATATTCACAAAAAAGTGGTTCAAGTTATTTACCAATCTCACGCTAGGGGTCAGTCGGGAGTTCATGGTACACTCCACTGTGCCGAATAATTTTTCCAATGGCCAAGTATGTCGACGACAATATGAACCACCGTGTTACAATGTGACATCTTCCAACACTGTAAGCACAAACATCTTTTGTACCCAGACCTTCTTTAACCTTTGCCAACTCTTGAGAATCCTTGGACCCTTATTTCGATGGATTTTACCAAAGGATTGTCGACTTTGCATAAATTGAACTGTATATTTGTAGTGGTCAATCGCTTCACCAAGTATGGCCATTTTGTACCTCAGGCTCATCCCTTCATAGCAATGTAGGTGGCTTCTCTTTTCCTTGAAATATTTACAAGCTTCATGGCTTACCTCAACACATTATCTCATACCACAACAAGGTTTTAACATCTTAATTATAACAATCTTTGTTTAAAGCCCTAGGCACTCAACTAGATTTGTCCACAACGTACCATCCCAAATCTGATGGCCAAACAAAAGGCGTCAATCAATGCGTAGAGATGTGCTTACATTGTATGTCCCATTCTCAGCAACATCAATGGATCTCGTGGCTATCTCTTATTGAATGGTAGTATAACACCACCTACCAATCATCCATTAAAATGTCACATTTTGCTGCTTTATATGGGTCACCTCAACCTCAACTTTCTCACGGACCTTATCAACAAACTACTACAGATGTTGTGAATACTCTATTGATGGATCGATTCCATTTGGATAGGCTTCTGAAAGATAACACCACACAGGCGCAAGCTCATATGAAGCAATAAGCTGATAAAAAACTCATAGAAAGATAATTTAACGTGGGAGATTTACTCTTTCTTAAACTACAGTCGTATCGATAGTTAATAGTGGTCAATCATTCTGATCACAAACTAGCCCCTTGGTATTTTGGCCCCTTCCTGATTCCCAATCGAGTGGGATACGTTGCTTATAGGCTGGCTCTGCCACCATTAACGAAAATTCATCATGTCATCCATGTTTTGCTCTTGAAGAAACACCTGGGTTTAGCCGAGATTCCTCTACCATTTTTACCAGAGGAATACTTCCACAACAACTCCCGTTTCCACAAGCTCTCTTACAAATGCTAGTGGTTAAAAGAGGCAATTTTTAGTAACACAGTGGCTAATCCTTTGGGAAAATTGTCCTTTTTCTCATGCAACATGGGTCGATTCAGCCAACAACTCTGTGGAGTTTCCTTCATTCAAGGTTCATTGGGGG
>CM039483.1:11652660-11664509 GCA_022433065.1 Begonia loranthoides
TGCGATGAAGCGATGCATCCTAGGGCCTCATATATTCTAGTGGAAGAGAAAGCACAAACGTTCGGAGAGGAAGAAAAAAGCAATGACATGAGCTATGTGATGTCAATCTCTTTGTTGACGTGGAAGACAGTTAAGAGCAAGTGAGATTATAAATTGTAGATGTATTAGAGAGAATAGTGATTTTGCATGTGAAAACTTTCTTATTCTTGTCTATTTCTTCTCATTTTTCCTGGAATTCTCTTTGTTATTTCTCTTCTAAGTTCAATATAAAATGAACTTCCATAGAATTATCTGTCAGATAACGTCAACCATAACAATAACAAAAATTGTACTCTTGTTGTGTTTTGATTTGAATATGAGATAAACTTTTATTAATCTTGATCAGTCTATAGCCTTCTTGATAACTTTTATATGTACATATTGTTGTTAAATTGTTCTGCACAAATATTCGAATTTGTTGTAAACTACATGTATTTTGGTCAACATGTCTTTTTTTGAATATTTGATTGATATAGATGCATCTTGCCATTCTGTTTTGATTCTTGCCACTGTTTCTAAATAAGCCAGCCTACCGTGACAAATTAATGTGATTTTCTTATCTGTTAAACTTGACTGTCAAATTGCCAAGTTATTAAGTTTAATTTTATGTTGTTCCAGAATTATTTATGTTAGTTTAATGAGATATAAGCTTTTTTTTTTATGATTAAAGTATTTCAATTGAAAATTTTCTTTTAAGTTGAGATAATTTTTACTCACCTTGTAAATACTCTTGTATTGGGTATTAGAAAGTTTTAATGTGTTTGTTAAGTCTTTGCAACATGTTTTCAAAGTTTATGTTTAGGACTCAAAAGAAAATGATCACTCAATTTTCACTTGAAGTTTTAAAATAGAGGATGTAATTGACTAAACTTCAGTTGCGGGTGCACAGTTTCAAGCGACAACTTAGAGAAACTACTTCACAGTATCCTGGGGGCCATTCGCAGTTGACCTTTCCCAAGAGAAAATTTTGAAGGACCGAATTGCGGTTGAACAAACCAAGCTAAGCAAATTGTATGTCTACAACACCGTTCATCTTCACGGTGTTTCTTTGAGTATTATTTCTAATAAGGATCCGAAGTTTACTTCTAAGTTTTGGAAAGCCCTCTGAAGAGCTTTGGATACTGAGCTAAATTTGAGTACAACTCATCATCCTCAGACGGATGGTCATTATGAGTGTACTATTTAGATTTTAGAGGATATGTTGAGGTCATGTGTGTTAGACTTTGGATATAGTTGGGTGAATCACTTGCCTCTTATTGAATTCATTTAAAACCACAATTTTCAAACTAGTATCGAGGTTTCACCATATGAAGCTTTACATGGAAGACCATGTAGATCGCCCTTATTTTGGGTTGAGGCTGAGGAGTGAGTTATCCTTGGACTTGATTTGATTTAAGAGATGACTTAGAAAGTCCAAGTGATAAAGAAAAACATAGAGCAGGTCAAAGTTGTAAGAAAAGTTATGCAGACCTTCTAAAGAGAGAAGTTGAATTTGAATATGAAAACTTTGTGTTTTTGAAGATTCAACAACATCAAGGTATTAGTCGCGTTAGTTTGAATGGTAAGTTAGCTATTAGATTTATTGGCCTTTTTTGGATTGTCGAACGAGTTGGTTTAGTGGCATATCGGTTGAATTTACTGCCACAATTGAGCTATGTACATAGCATTTTCCACATGTCTATGTCGAGGAAATATGTTTCTGACCCATCACATGTCATTTTCTGGACCAATGTGCCTATCCTAGATAATTTTTCTTATGAGGAAGTGACTGAGAAGATTTTGGATCGTGAAATCAAAGTCTTGCAGCACATTGAAATTCCTTTGGTTCATGTTTAGTGGAAGAACCATAGCGAAAGGGAACCTACTCAAGAAATTGAGTCAAATCCGGCAATAAAGTACCCTCATCTATTTGATGGAACGTTCAAGGTTGTATTAAATTTTGGGGACGAAATTTCCTAAATGAGGGTGAATGTAACATTTCAAGGGTAATATTGTAAATTTCTTGATGAATAAAGGATGAGAATTTAATATATGTTTTTATTAATCCTCATACAAGTTTCTAACAAGGAAAAAACTGCTCCTTTTGGCCGCCATTAAGGGACGCATTATGTGATTTTATTTCCTTTTCTATTTCTGAAAATTTTCTCCAAAGAAGGTCAGAGTGTTGAGTGAGAAAGAGAGTTGGTTGTGAATTGAAATTCATAGTTGACATATTTGGTAAGAAAACTGTATTTAGGTGTTGGAAATTTTAACATCTTAGAATTTAGAATTTTGATCAATGGCATTGATCAGTTGACGTTTTATCAATTGGATCAAGTTGTTGAAAATTTGAAATTTCTAAAGACTGAGTTTCAGATACACTCAGAAGGCAAAAATCAATTCTCTATACATTGTTGTGCGTGAGTCATGTTGCTTTGTTAAAAATGTTGGTTTTTGGTTTGGGCCCTAGCTATTGATTTAATTTAAGTCCTCAGTTTTTCTTAAATGTAATTAAGTTTGGAAAAGGTTAGATGACTAGGTTCGTTTTGGGCCAAGTTGTTCTTTATTCTATCTCGGATTCCCTTTGGAGCATGACAATCTTTTTTCTTTTCCTTTTAACAATCATTTGGTTGTTGATGGGGAAGGGAGTCTCCATGACCTCCTCTCCATTTCCCACAAACATTTCATAAAAAATCTCCGCTTATATGCATCACATCCTTTGATCTATCAAGTAAGGAACAAAATCACATTCTTTCCACAAACGCCTAGAATTGTGATTAGGGTGAAAAAGTCTTTATTCATATTTTTCCTTCTATTTCAAACCTAACAATCATCCATTAAATCTTCATCAAATGGTTAATATCAAGGCACTCTAGGATATATCTTTTATGTTCAAATATTTATAACTCAAAATATTGAAAACTCAATAATCAACTCAAACAATGAATGAAACCATATTTTACTCCCCAAAATCACAAACTCGGGATTCACTTTTACTCTGTCATTACTATTGTTAATGGGATTTTGGCCAGCATTCATCAGTATTACTTCCATCAATTCTCTCATGGCAACAAGCATGTTGACCAATTCTGCTCATCATGTTATTGTTTCCTCTTGACATCTATTTCACACAATGAACCCAAATTAGTAATTAACAAAGCAATTGACTAGCAAATGCTATGAATAGGCATAGTTCTAAGAGCACTACCTAAGGTTTTTAAACCTAGAGTGCATATATTAAGTTTTTCACGCCTGAAAGGGAATTTAAAACAAAACGAAGAATGACCCAACCCGGAAACAGACTTAATCACCCCACTCCATTATATTTAGTTATTCCGAATAGCAGTTGTAGATTTAAATATAAAAAAAATATCAGGGCCCAAAACATTTGGGCGAAAACGAAAGTATAATAGTAATATCGAAGATAAAATGCCAATATATGTCCATAAAATAACTAGGCTAAAAATAAAAATAAAATAAAATTTTAACAAATATAATATCCAACAAAATCTAACCTTGCAAAAATAAATTTTCAAAGAAAAATAATAAAATAAAAATATAATTCACCAAGGCTACTTTTTCATAGCAATTGATGATCTCCCAGTTCATGACTTGAAAGGGTGGAGTCGTTTAGGGTGTGTTCACAAGACTAAGTAGGGATAGACTTTTACATTAAAGGTTAGGGTGAGAAAAATGTATGAACATGTCAATATAAAATATTTTATAAAACTGAATACAAGATCTACAATATAGCAAATTTTAAAACAATCCACTATAATGTGGTACATACCAAAAATAAGTCTTATTGTATAAATTCTATTGAAAATGGAGCCATTTACGGACTCTGAGTACACCATGTCATAGACTTAATCAATAATAATGAAAATACTCGACGATTACAAAAGTCATGACAACCTTAATTAGGTTTAGAATACTTTGACCAAGAACATGACACATACAGTTGTCCTATTACTCTAGTTAACAACAAACAAACATATCCTCCAATGGTCGAATGTGCATAAGAAAAACAAAACCCCCACATAGGTTGATCAAATTTGGTTCACACAACTAAAATGATCAATCATAATGAATGTGCATGCCCGAATAAAAATATATCCAATGAAAAATACATATATAATATAAAAACCGACGAACCATAAAATGGACATATCATTTTTTTATGGGAACACGTCCCAAAATAATATTTTACAAAATGGTGAAATGATGGACAAAAGTCCAAGTATGCAAAAATTCAAGAAAGCTCAATATCGTGTCAAGCCTCGGAACGTATTCGATCAACCACTAAATAGTGTTGCCCTGATCGAATCGATCTAGTCTAGTTCGAGTCATTTTGGTCTGGATCGATTAGGATCGGCCTGGTTTGGTTTGGTTTGAGTTTGTTTGGTATGGTCCATTCCTGATTAGTTCCATTTGGTCTTGTCTGGTCCAAGTTAGTTCCATCTAGTTTTGTTCAAACGAGTCAGGTTTGGTTCAATCAATTCGATCTGGTATGGTCTGGTTGGTTCGGACTAGTCTTGTCCAAGTTGATTTGGATTGATTCAATTTGATCTGGTCTAGATCAGTTTGGGTCAGTTTGATTTGGTTCATACTAGTTCAGTACAGTTGATCAATCTGATGATCCAATGATCTTGCTCCATGAAATTCTTCCGATCTTATACCGATTTTGACCTAAAACAATAACAACTCGATATAAACAAGTTTCCAAACATTTTCGAGCAAAGATTACCAATTATTATATAAATTTAAACACAAAACCTAAAATCTCAATTTTTTTGTACTTGGAAACCCTAGATCTGAATCAAGCTACGAACCTAGGGTTGAATTAGATCATACCTTAAAAAATTTTCATTTGAGACAGTAAAATCACTCTCTCCGAATGGTAAAATGCTCAAATTTGCCAGAAGTAAATCCTAAATTTATCCATACATTAGAAATTCAAAATTTTATGGGTAAAAAATGATTAATGATAACAATTTAAACTTACCCTTAAGAATTTGTTGAATTAAGACTATCAATCTTCAACAATTCTTCAAGATAAGGTCACTTTTAAGATGAGTTTCACTCCTGTCAAAGCTAGTAGAGTAGAGGGGGAAATTTAGAGAGACTACGGTGGAAGGTTGAATAGGATTTTCTAAAACTATTTACACATATGTAAATTTTTTAAATTTATGGGTTTATTTCTTTAGTTTGGTAGTAGGGTTAATTTTGTGAAAAATTGCTTTGTAATAAAATTTTTAAACTTTACATTTCTCATTAAGTTCTTCAATTAACCCAATTTAGGAATCAAAATTCCAAACATTTTCAAAATTGTCATTTCTTTAGAACTTACAACTTACTCCCTTATCTTGAAGACTCCACCTAACCTCTAATATCAATTTGTCATACCCTTAAGACAATGCACCAATATAAACAACTTTGAATAGAAAGAATATAAAACAAGTTTTATTCACCAAGATAGATCCAACAAATCAAATGAACATCTTGTTAAATTAAGTTAAAATCAGCACATCATCATCAAGTCATTATCTTGTGATAGATATGCTCAAAATATAATGGTTAATTAACAAAAAAACATAAATTATGGGATCAATGACAAGTCAAACCTTAAACTAATTTTGCTAATAAATAAAAGAGAAATTAACAAAACAAACCCTGGACTTTGAGATTAGCGACCCACCAAACTTTAAATAAAATTCAAAAATAACTAAAACCTCAAAGTATAAAAAAGAATGACGCAAACGTCACAGTCCTGTTTCCCTTCAAAAAAAGTCAAGGCAAACATCGCAGTTATGTTAACGTCAAACACCATTAAACGAGGATGTCCAAGGCAGCAACAAAGACATCTTTCAACTACGAGGGATGTCCAAGGCTAATCCACCAAGTGGGGCATCCTTGGGGTGGTCATAAGGCCGAGTGACATTCTTATTGGTTGTTGGATGAAGAGATGGACGTCCTTCAATGAGGATTTATGTCCAAGATGAGAGAAGGGGTGCTGGCGGATGAAGGAACATACCTATTAGATCGAGGGACATACGTCCCTCAACGAGGATGGACAGCTAGGATGGAGTTAGGCGATCCTCCAAAGGTGTTGTTGGAAAAAGGGTCGTACCGGTTGGATTAAGGGACAAACGTTTCTCAACGAGGATGGATGGCCATGGTAGAGTTAGGTTATCCTCTAAAGGCACTAGTTAACGATGGTTCATGCCCATTGGATTGAGGAACAAACATCCCTCAATGAGGATGGACGATAAAGATGGAGTTAGGTCATCCTCTAAAGACATTGATAGACATTATGTTGAAGAGGGTCACGTGCAAAGTACATGCTTTTTTAAATGGGTGCAGACTTCCTCCACCTATGATGGATGTCCCTCATCCCACAACAGACATCCATCGATTTACGACGGACATCCCTCGACTTACGACGGACATCCCAAAGCAACAACAGAAATCCCTAAGCAAAAACAGACCTCCATCAGCCAACAACGGACGTCCCAAAGCCCACAACAAATGTCTCTCCACTTACAATGTCATTTAGCATTGAGGGATGTCCATGGATCCTTGGGGACATTCATTGATGTTGAGAGATGACGTTGTTTAGTATTGATGGACGTCCCTCAAGTTACCATGGTCATCCCTCAATTCTAAACAATGACATTGACTGACCTTCAACTCCATCTATATAAGCAATCAGAACGTCCTATACAAGGGCAAGCAACAATCCTAAATCCCTCACCATAATCGAACAATGAAGTTTTTTAGTGTTGTACATCAAATACCATTGAGGAATGTTGTACTATCCAGAGATGAAGAAATCATTAACTACGGAATGGAGGTGGATCCTATTTTAGTACTCCAGGCCAACGAGCAATTAATGTTTTGTCACAAATCTGGTATAAAGGTGCATTCAATCCCTACATCTCTATAGGAGGAGCTTCGTTCAATATGCAACTTCACACCTGTGCACGATAGATGGACAGCTGATATAGTTCTGTGAAATGGGTGGCAAACCTGTAAAATTCAAGATTTTTAAATGATTTTAAATTGCCACATGTAAATTTTTTGCGAATTTTCATTCAAATGTAGAAAAGTTGACGCGTTTTGTCGCTCAGTGACCATATGTGCATTTTTCAGAAAAACGATCAAATTGTAGTTTCCGAGCACTAAATTTGATTTTGAAAATATTTTAGTAAACTATTTTAAATGAAGAAATATTTTTTTTTATTAGCATTTTGAAACGAGTCGGGATTCAAATCAGATTTAAAAATGGGGAAATGTTAAATATAATATATGTTTTTTAATATATATATATATATATAATTATTTTACATATATAAAAAAATAAAAAAAATAAAATTTATATTAAAAGAAAGGAAGGGGGGACAATGAGCGAGGGCTCGATTCTGGCCGGCGGTGGTCGCGGGTACTAGAGAGTTATCGAGTGTGGTAGTTGTGTCGTCATCCTAAAGTGTTTCGTGAGGACAGATTGGCCGGGACAGAGAGCTCGGGAATTAGGGCTTCTTGGCTCGGGATTCTCTTCTACTATTTCCTTCGATTGAGGTACGATTTCTTCACATTTTCCTAACCTCTTGTCCTCTATTGTTGTTTGATAGGCAGTGCCGGGTGTTCAGTTGTTTGGTTATGATTTTTCCCTTTTGCTGATGGATTTCACAGGTGAGTGGGTGAGTTGTTCCTTGTTCTTTTTTTTTTTTAAACTGAATGTGATAGTGTCTCTGTTGTAATCATTTTCCCTCGCAGTTTGATGTGTATTTCTTCAGGATGAAATTATTCTGCTAGGTTGAGATTTGGCCCCTATCTCTGCCTTGGTTTAGGTAGGTAACTTTGGATCCTGTTGTGGCCTTGTTAGGGTTTAGTGGTTTGTCGACTTGAGGTTCAGTTCCTTGGGGATTTTAATGCCATTTATACTGTACTCTGCTGTGTGGTGTGTAGGGGTGGGCAAATCAGTTCTTGGTTTCAATTCTGGACCTCTCGGAACCGACCGTTCGGTTCTCAGTTCGGTTCTAGTTCAGGTTCCGGTCGGTTCCGGTTCCCAACCTGCAGTTATAAAAATATGGCAGTCGGTAGATATTGAAAAAATATTCCTGAAATTGCAACAACATTTGAAATGCCCACAAAAACAACTGAAATGCCAGCTACAAAATTGAACTAATATAATAGACATATTTATTAACAGACATAAATCGAATTGCAAAACTGCAATGATATCAGTTTATAAATCAAAAATAGAATCTAGTTTTTTAACAGACATACCCTCGGAATCAGATTCATTAGAAATCTAAAATTGCAAAATTGCAAACCCTCGGTCAAAATTACAAACCCTAAAGCAAATTCATCAGAAATCAAAAACAGATTAATATATCAGAAATCAGAAAAACTAGATTCATCAGATTCTGTTAAGACCCTCGGTCAAAATTGCAAACCCTAAATCAAATTCATGAGAAATCAAAAACAGAATCTCATGCCCTACTAAATCGAAGAAGAAGCAACGTTTTTTAACAGACATACCCTCAACAAATTTGCAAACCCTGAATAGCAAACCCTAAATCCAGAAGCAACATTTTTTAATAGACATACCCTCGGAATCAGGGGAACAAGCTCGCAATCGCAATCGCAGTCGCCTTCACAATCGCAGGCTCCCACTTCGCAGATTTGCAAATCGCAGCCGCAGCTTCGCAGTCGCAGCTTTGCCTCTCGGTCTTGGTTCTAGATTTTTCAGCTTCACTTTGCAGACTCTCCCTACTCCCTTAAGTTTTAAAACCATTCATTTCTCGATTCTTGAATTATGGAACGAAGAACCGAACCACAAATATAAAAAAAACGAAACCAAAAATAGTAAAATTGTAAGAACCAAGAACTGGAACCGACCCAAAACCGAACTTGGTTTCGCGTCGGTTCTTGGTTCTGGTCGGTTCTTACCCAGTCCTAATGGTGTGAACTTGATGCTCATTGTTAGCTGTTAGGAACCTAAAAGGGTAATCTAGGTTGCTATTTTGAGGATAACCGTTTGGGATATGAAACTTACTGTTTTGTTCAGTCTATGCAAATTTCCAAACTTAGTTTGTTGTTGTTTTGGGAAGAAGTACTTAAGGGTGACTAGCTTGGTTTGCTTTGGGTTCTATTAATATCCTGTCCTTGAATATGAAATCCAAGTGTATGTGGATTGTAGCTTAACTGTTGGGTTCATTTGTTGTTTCCTGCCTTGTTAAATAAGTTGAGAATGCTACTCTGGTGAATGAGTTAGTTGAGTCCCTCCTTTCGGTTGCTGTGTTAAGGGTCGGTAATGAGGATAGTCCTCTGATGGGCTGTAACGACTCGACATTTTATAACCTTTTAAAAATGTGTTAAGTTTAAAACTTTTATAAAATAACTAAAATATTTATTGAAACTTTATTATTTTAAATCAGAGTTCAACGCTTTACCAAAAAGCCAGACCGTTACTAACCTTTTCGTTATACTTGTTACGAAAACCATTATAAGTATTGGAAAACTATGGTTACAAAATCATTTATCAAAACGTAGCGGAAGTCAAATCAAGAAACATAGTGAATTACATTAGAACGAGCTTAGTGTCTAATGAGCGAGCAGAAAGCGAGTGAGATTAATCAAAAAGACTGTCATTGAACATAATTTGTATGTAAAAAGATTTATCATTGATTGGCAGCAAATTACATTGGGTAGGGGGTCTACGTGTAATCATGCCTCTCCCCCTAAAGAGAAATCCCGACCATTTCCACCATGGCAGGAGTAAACATGCTATGGTGGTGAGGAGTCACTTGCCCAAAATAGAAAGAAAAAAATACAAAAGAATTGCCATAAATTGAAAGACTAACTTAACAGCATAGGCGGCCATGGACAACACATCCTAGACAAGCCCGGATTCTTATATTCTCCCCCAACTAGGCTGTTGATGTCCTCGTCAACTTGTCTTCAACTTGAATTCTTCAATCTTTTGTGTGGCATTCTTCAAGTCGTCTTCTTTCTCCCAAGTAACTTCATCATCTCCAAGTCCCTTCCATCTCACTAAGTACTCTGTATGTAGGTGGCGACCTATCTCGACACTCCTATCTGCTAGAATTTCTTTGACTTTCTTTTTCTTTCGGTAGTTGAGGGCGATGTTTGGTCTGGTGATATTGTTCCTTGTCTAGTCTTCATCGTCTGGATAGTACGACTTTAGGTTGCTGATATGGATTATTGAGTGGATTTTAAGCCACGCAGGTAGATTAACTCTGTAAGATGTCCGCCCAATCTTTTCAATGACTTGGACTGGACATTCATATTTTTGGACAAGTCGCTTGTCTCTCATACCTCTGAATCGGAGTTGTTCAGGCAATAGTTTCACCAACACGAGGTCTCCGGCTTTGAATTCCAACGGATGCTGCTTCAAGTCATCCCACTTTTTCATGTGTTTGGAGGCTCGTTCCAGGTAGGCACGAGCTATCTCGGTATTTTCCTTCCACTCTTTCGAGAAGTTATAGGCTTTTGGACATTTCCCCAAGTAGGGATGATCAAGGGTGTGCGGTATATTTGGTTGTCTTCCGCAGACTACTTTAAATGGGCTCATTCCTATTGAAGAACTTTTCTAACAATTAAAGTAGAATTGTGCTGCATTGAGCAAACTTGGCCAATTCTTCTGAGTGGTGTTGATGAAGTGTCACATATATTCTTCTAGTAAACTATTGAAACGTTTGGTCTGGCCATCAGTTTGTGGGTGATAACTGGAAGAGATATTCAGACTAGATCCCAGCAACTTGAACAGTTCTAACCAGAAGGCTCCCGTGAACCTGGTGTCTCGATCACTGATGATACTTTGATGTATGCTGTAACACCCCAAATTTTTAAATCGAAAGTTATTAAGAATAATTGGAAATTAATTAGGGGTATTTGGATTTATTAGATATTTATCGGGGTATTACCAAGGATGTAACCGTTCGGTTTTAATCTAAGAGAATTGATTGGAGTTTTAATTGATGGAAATCAATTTAGGAAATGGAATTAAGAAATTTAAATTGGACCTCTAATGATCTTTCAATGACATTTGGAATAAGTCGAGAGTTACAATTTTTGGTAAGTTAATATGTGGTACAAATGTTTAACACTTAAACATATAAATTTAAGATTAATTAAAGAATTAAAGGAAAGTGGGGATTTATTTTTTAAATAAATGAATCGGTTCAGATTTGCCCTCATTTCGTCAATTTCCTTCGACCAGACGAAATGAGAGGGAGGGATGAGATTTATACGATAAATAAGATTAATTGGGATTAATAATGTAGGGGGGTTTAATTAATTTAGATTAATTGGATTTAAAAGGATTAAAGGAGGTGATGAGAATTATGAACCGGTTCACGCCCATTTATTGGCAGTTCATGCCAAAGGCCATTTTGCGAAAAGAAGAATGAGAAGAGAGAGAGCAGACCCGAGGGGTGAAGAGGAGACCAAAACCGAGAGGGGGAGCGATCGATCGCGAATTGGCTCGCGGTCAGGGTGCGACGACTGGGAGGCCTGGTGCAAGCGACGAGGAATGGGGACCGTGGATACAGCTAGGGCTCGGAATCGGGACTTCCACGGGTAATGATATCTGGTGATAAATCAGAGGTATGTTGGTTGGGTTTTCCTCCTCTTTCGTGTTTGAGGATCAACTATTGGCTGGAGAGTATTACAGGGACGGTGGCCTGCGATGATGAGTCGAGAAGGCAGGGGAGCTACAGTTCAAGCTGGACCGGCTGAAGGCCATGGTCCAGCTTGTGGTTTGGTCCTCTTCTCTTGGTCCTTGCTTTGCACAAAGCCGACAG
>CM039483.1:11664881-11710417 GCA_022433065.1 Begonia loranthoides
GGGGGGAACACATTCGTACAGGCTAGGCGGTAGTAGTCGGGCGTGCTCTCTTCTGGGAATTTGGCAGAGGGTGTTCCCTTCCTGGGTTGATATATTTAGATGAGACATTGAAGGAGATGGAGGGAAGAACTCTCAGGGTTCCTCCGGGTTAGCTGAGCTGAGTGTTTCCCCATCGACTAGTGAGTTTTTCTCTCAGCTAATTCAATAGTTTGGACTTTGTGTTGGCTGTTGTTGGATTGTTGGTCTGGATATTGAACTGCTGCCATTGTTTGGATAATATTTCTGTGAATCATTGGTCTGAAACATGTTTATAATAGATATTATAGATGAATTGCCTGATGTAGGGAAAATGATAAAAACCAATGCTCTGATAGTGGATTGTACTCTGGAACTCTTTTCTCTCTCTTTTGAACATCTAGATTATTTACTTGGTTTTTGTGAAGGATGATGTTAAGTGTATGTTGCTGTAGGATAAATAGTTGTTGTTGGTTGGATTCGTGCCTTGAATGTGTCACGTGATGTTCTGAAGCTAATATTTGAGAAATTTGTTGGGTGGTAGTTGGTGGAGATAAATTATTAACTTGTTTAGGTTGATAATTTAATGTTTGGATAAAGAATAAGGTCATTGCCTAGAGTGCGAATATGTTGGATTTAATGTGGTTGTGGATTTATACCTTGTTGTGGTTGTGGAAGTCTGTAAATGGTCATTGGAGGGATTATTATTGACAAGTAAAATGTTTTAATTATGAAGGTATTGAGAAAGAGGAAAGAGCATGATAGCGACTAAGTGGCAAATGCAGTAAATTATTAAGGTAAAGAATTCGGTGAGTCTTGGCCATTTGGATGCCCTACCCACAAGTAGAGTGCGTGCGTTTTGGATTCGTTCTTGAAATGCTTACTATTAGTTAGTTCCTTGAATGATATTCTACTGTTATTTCCTTGGATTGGTAGGGTAGATTATTGTTAGTTTCGTGATGTTGTTTGGTTAATATAACTGCTATTATTCATTGTTGGTATTCTTTACTGCTAAGTGATATTGTTAGTTTTGTTATAAAGGCTTAAATAAATGATGAACGAGTGATAGATAAATGATGAACGAGTAATACTTAGATAATGAATGAGATAAATGAGTTAAGTGCAAAGACATTAATATGAATTGTTCCTTATAGTTTAGCTTCTTTTTAGTTATTAATTACAAGCTGCTATTTATTTCATCATTGTTGTGTTGCCATTGTGTTGTCTTACTTTTATAACCTAGCATTAATACTTGTGATAATGAGCATGTTTAAATGGTAATTTACTAGGATACTCACAACAAATGAGCACGTTAACTAATTTAGTAATCTAAGCTTGTAAACAATTAGAGTAAGCTCAGCATGTGGCTTTATGCTTAACTAACTAAGCATGCTTAAGTAAGTGTAGTTAATTCTTGAATAAGTTCACTCACCTGGAATGATAATCAGATCAATAATTAAGGCACTTAACTCAAATTGAACATTTTAATTAACTAACTACTTGAGCATGTTAATTAATTAGTTGAACATGTTTAATTAACTTGATTTATTCATAATGCATGTCAACTTATTAGAACAATCAACATAACGAGAGTAGTTAATTAACGCAAGCATGCTAACTAAACTAAAGTAATTAATTAGTGTAAGCATAATTAACTAGACAAGTATATTAATTAACTAATCTATCGTAAATTGGCATGAATGAATTAACTAGACTCTAATACGACAAGTCAAGCATGTTTAAATACCTAGCTATGCATGTTTAATCCGTTAAACTATTAAAAGCATGTTTAGCAAGTTATAATAAGAACATGTATCATCATCATTCTTTCTTAAGTACATGAATCAATTAGGATGACTAACTAGGATGTTAATCGTATTTTCATCGAGCATGTTAATTAATCAGATAATTAACTAATTATTGAGCAGGTCTAATTAATTTGAGTAAACATGTTAATTATAACTTAAGTGACTTAATCGACTTAAGCAGGTTAATCAATTCAAGCATGTTTAACCAATAATTAATCTTTGAGCATGTAAATTGACTAGGATAATTATTTATAGTCTTGAACATGTAAATTGACCTTGAACAAGAGCATATTTAAATCGCCTAGAATAATAAATGTAGGAAGCATGTAAATGGATTAGGATAATTTACATGTTAATCGATAGTATGTTTTCGATTCTATTTCGAATGATATTGTTCTATTAATTCGAGCATGTTTTTCTTGTTTCAACCCATTGTACTTGTTCTCTGTGGTGTGCAGTTATTTCCTTCTATTATATGCTTTGCTAGTCCTTATATGTGCTTTCAGTTATGTCAGATGCACACTACAATTTTTGTTAAAGTTACCTTATTGAACATCATGCATCACATTAGGTTGAGAATGTATGGTCATGCATCATGTAATAGAAACTGAGTAGGGAGTACTCCCATGGGGTGGTACTCACATGCATGGTAAGGAAAGTAAAATGATAAGAAAAGACGAATAAAAGGAATAAGGGAGTTGGGAGGCTGATGGGTAACGATCCTAGTCTGGCAATTAGGAAATGCCCTTACCTTATTGGGAATTGGACCTAGTTGTCCATAAGAGGTTAGGTCCGACCCACTATACTATCTCATACGGATCTTCCAATCTCCAGGTCAAAGTACGAGTAAAGAACGAATGAAAGAATGAAACGTAATGAAAGAATTAGTATGGGTGGCCCCCATTCCAAATGAACTAAAGAGGGTCATAAGCATAATTGTATTAAACCCCTATTCCTTACTAAGCCATTAGGCTCACGTATTACTTGTGGTGTAGGTACAACGACGAACATATAACAAGTAGATGATAAACACATAATGAAGCTGGAATGAAGGATTCCGCACGCACGAGACTCGGGGCTGGCAAGGCAAAGAAAAAGATGAGTAGATGATTGTAATCAAACGATATTTAATTATCAGTTTCATTGTTAAAAGCAGTGTTTCAATTATTTAGTCTTTCCTTCTTGAACGATTTATTTACGCTTCCGCCATGTTTTACAAGAATTTATTTTATAACGCTTCCACACATTTTATCTTTTGGTTTTCCATAACAAGTTTAAGGAAAGAGTTAGTAGTGATCTGGTCAGATGCGCTCTGATACGTTTTGTTTCAAACAGAAAAATTTTAAATTTTACGCATTTTAACGGATTTACAAAAAACTGGGTCTTTACATATTCCCCATAACTTCACCACATTTTTGAAGAAAAGTTGTGTCGTTGTCTCTGCGGAACAATATTTTGGGGCGGCTATGAAAGTGGCATACTTAGAAAAGCGGTCAATTATCACCAAGATTGCTTGAAAGTCATTCGAGAATGGTAGATTTGTAATGAATTCAAGAGATATACTTTCCCTGGGCTTTGTTGGCACTAGTAGTGGCTCTAGCAGACCGGCTACTTTTTCCCTTTCAGTCTTGTCTTGCTGACATACCAAACAGGTCTTGGTATATTTCATCACGTCGTCTTTCATGTGAGGCCAATAATATCCCCTCTTTAATAAGGCATAAGTTCTTTGCCATCCAGCATGACCAGCCCACAAGGGGTCGTGACATTCTCTTAATAGGGTTTGTCGTAGATCATTGCTCCAGGGCACATAAAGGCGATTTCCCTTGGTTAATAACAAATCTTCCTCAACCCAGAATTGTCGGATCTTCTTTTCCTTTAGTAATTGCATGACGGCCCAAGCAACACGGTTGTCTTGTAGACAATCTCGAATGCGATCTCTCATAGACCTAATAATTCTACTTGCTTGAAGTTAAGACAAATAGCAAAGACCAGCACACTCTGCTTTTCGTCTGAGGGCGTCAGCTGCCTGGTTTGATTGGCTCGACTTGTGCTCAAAATGGAAATCGAATTCTGAGATAAGTTCGTGGCAACGCGCTGGTTTGGAGGTCAGCTTTGGTTGCTCAAAGAAATGACAGATTGCTCTATTGTCAGTCTTTACTATAAAATTTGATCCAAGCAGGTATTGTCTCCATACACGAAGGCAATGTACTACAGCCAACATTTCTTTCTCTAAGGCTATGTACCTTTTTTCAACTTCTTTTAGCTTGCGGCTTTCCTAAGCGAGAGGATGGCCATTTTGTAATAAGACTCCTCCGAGTGCAAAGTTAAATGCATCAGTTTTGACTTCAAATGGCAAAGTCACATCTGATAGAGCCAGAATTGGACTTTGCATCATAACTTTTTTTAAATTAGCAAAGGCTGTCTGGCATTCTTGATTCCACTCCCAAAGGACTCTCTTCTTTAACAGTTTGGTGAGAGGTGCTGCCTTCTTGGAGAACCCTTGCACAAACCGCCTATAATAATTTGAAAGACGGAGAAAAGAACACAATTCTGTAACTAAAGTGGGGTTTCTCCATTCTTGGATTGCCTTGACCTTGTCAACATCCATGCGAAGCTGGCCTTGTTCAATAATGTGGCCAAGGAATCTAATACTTTTCTGAGCAAATGAGCACTTTTCTTTCTTTACATATAACTGATTCTGTCTCAGCTTCTCGAAGACTAGACGAAGATGAACTTGATGTTCTTCAATGCTCTCGCTATAGACCACGATGTCGTACACGTATATCACCACAAATTTATCAAGAAATTCATAGAATACTTGGTTCATTAGAGTGGAAAAAGTCATGGGAGCATTTTTCAGTCCAAAGGGCATCACCAAGAATTCAAAAGGTCCATATCTGGTCACACAAGTCGTCTTTTGCTCGTCACCTTCGGCAATCCTGACTTGTTAATAACCTGAACACAAGTTGAGCTTCGTGAAATATTTTTCCTTGTATAGTTGATCAAAAAGATCCGTGATGAGTGGGATGGGATACTTGTTCCGAATAGTGACTTTGTTTAAGGCCCGATAGTCAATACACAAGCGTAAGCTACCGTTCTTCTTCTTTTGGAACAACACAGGTGCTCCAAAGGGTGCCTTTGCAGGTCTGATGAACCCTGCCTCAAGTAAGTCATCTAATTGCTTTCTCAATTCTACCAGTTCTAGTGGGGCCATTCAATAGGGGGCTTTTGCGAGGGGTTTAGTTCCTGGGCTGAGCTCAATTTGATGATCAATGTCCCTACGCGGAGGTAGTGACTTCGGTAAGCATTCAGGCAAAATACTCTTGTATTCTTCAAGTACTTTCATAATTTCCGAAGGCACTACTTCTTCTTCGCCTTTCTCCATGATCGAAGGGACAAGAACATAGGTTGGATCCTGATTCTTCAATCCCCTTTTAAACTATATAGCCGAGATCATTTTTATGCTACTAGTGCTTTGGTTGCTTGAGAATTGCTAGAACTACTGTCGGATTGTTTCCTGTAATCACTAGACATTTGGCAGATGGAATGGGGATGACCTTGTGTTCCATCAAAAATTCCATCCCAAGTATCGTATCGAAGTCGTCCATCTTTGCCACGACAAAACCAACTAGTCTCGACCACGAGTTGAGCTTTAACAGAGCCCTTCTTACTACCCTAACCACGGCCATTGCTTTTGCGTTTGTGTCAACATTCTTCATCTTGCCAGTGGTCCTCGCTAGTTTAAGACCTAAGCGGTGTGCTTCCTTTTCTGTTATGAAGTTGTGGGTAGCTCTCGAGTCAATCATAGTACTTTTAATGGCTTTATTATTGACAAAGGTCTCCACATACATGAGGCCTTTAGTAGGTTCCTTTTCAGTTCTTCCATCTGTTGCTAAACAACTGATAAGAATGTCATTGTCCCAACTTCTGCAACTTCTGTGGGTTCTACTTCGAAAACTTCTTCTGCTGGGCTGTTGTTAGTAATCGAAGCTTGTAAAGCTGTTAACGCCAATCTATGGGGACACTAAGCCAATTGATGTGGTCCTTTGCACAAGAAGCAGGATATATGCCTATTCGTTGGTCATTGGTAATTAGCTCCCCTCGATGTCTCTTGGCCCTCTATTCGGACATACGAATTTCTTTCAGTAGTGCTCGGGTTCAGTCCAGGGGACTTTGCAATGCTTGAATTGTTGGGAGTATTCTTTTTCTAACCAGGATTCTCGTTGGTGTAGTCGAATAATCGTTCGCCAGTATCAAGAGCACTTGAGAGGGTCTATATTCTCTATTCATATAATTTTGTCCTGGCCCACGATTTTAGTCCTTTGATGAAGGTGAAGATCTTGTCTTTTTCTGACATGTCTTGAATGTTTAGCATGAGGTCTGAGAACGTCTTAATGTACTCGCAAATGCTGCTAGTCTGTTTTAGTTCTCATAGCAATTGGCGTACATTAAACTCAACATTTTCAGGAAAGAATTGATCCTTCAACTGCTTTTTGAGCTCTTCCCAAGTATCGACAACATTATTGCCATTGCAAATGTCATTATATTTTGACCTCCACCAGAGTATTGCATCTCCAGTAAGATGCATTATGGTCAAGGTCACCTTTGACTCTTCATCAGTTTTAGTTGCTTTGAAGTATTGTTCCATGTCAAAGATGAAATTTTCTATCTCCTTGGCATCACGGGCTCCCCCAAAGGATTTCAGCTCTGGGATTTTTACCCGACTATGTTCTATTGAACTTGAAGCTTGAGCCTAGTTTCCCATGGCTCTCATAGTGACGTTCAATTTGATGTTCATTTCAACAATCTCAGCTTTGAGGTATTCCAACATCACCTTGAATTCTCCCGTCAGGTCAATCACGATACTTGACAGTCGAGTATAAGCAAGGTCAATCTCTTCAAAGTGCTCCATGACCTCAACCATAGCGCTTGTGAAGCTCTATCCACTTTCTACCCCTTTTCCCCTCTCTAGTCGGGATTCGAGGTTCTCCACCCGATCCATCAGCTCTCGAACCGAGAGGGTGTCTATTCGGTTGTGAATAGCAAAATCTCAGTAGGAAATTTAGACATTTCCTTCATATGCTCTTCCAAAAAGCGAACGTTATCAAGGATTTCTTGGAGATACTTCATCTCCTCTTCCAGCTCGACTAGGCGCTCGAGCTGGTCCAATGACGAGTTTGCCTTCTCTGACAAATTCTTTCTCGGCATGGTTTCTTGCGATTTGAGCCAACGGGGCTCTGATACCAACTGTCACGGTCCTACTTTTGAGGGGTTTCAGACGGACTGTGTGGCACCCGTTTGAGGGGGAACAACGAGTCAGCCTACGAGGTGTGCCAATGGCACCAATTGCCCACGACGTTAGAATATATTTGGTGTCTAACTAGCGAGCGGGAAGCTAGCGAGATTAATCGAAAAGAGTGTCATTGAGCATATTTGTATGTAAAGAGCTTTATCATTGATTGGCATCAAATTACATTGGGTAGGGGGGTCTACGTGCAGTCATGCCTCTCCCCCTAAAGAGAAATCCGGACCATTCCCACCATGGCAGGAGTAAACATGCTATGGTGGTGAGTAGTCACTAGCCCAAAATAGAAAGAAAAAAATACAAAGAAATTTTAATAAATGGAAAGACTAACTTAACAGCATGAGCGGCCATGGACAACACGTCCTGGACAAGCCCGAATTCTTACACCCAGCCAGCCACAAAGTCCGCCGGTGAAAATGCTTCATAAACTGCTTCATCATCTATTCATCATTTCCTCGTACGTATACCTACACCACAAGTAAGACATAAGCCTAATGGCCTCGTAAGGAATGAGTTTATGCAATATGTTATGCCTTTCTTTAGCTCTTTTGGAGTGGGTTCTGGCGGAAATCAATCTTTTCATTACGTTCGTTCGTTCGTTCATTACTCGTATGTCGAGCGGAAGATTGAAGGATCCATATGGGATGGTATAGTTTGATCAGCTTCTAACCTCCTGTGTGCAGCTAGTCCCGTTCCCGACAAGGTAGGGGTGTAGCCAAGCTGCCAGGATAGATCTGAACTACCCATCCGCCCCCAAACTTCCCATCATTCATTTTTTTATTCATTTTCTTTAACGTTTTCCTCATATAATGCATATGAGTACTACCCCAAAAGTGACACTTCCTAATTGTTTCTATTATCATGATGCATGTTGATACAGTATAACATAATGAAATTAAACAGCGAACAACATAAGCAAATTACAGTGAACAATATAATGGAATTAAACAACAACATTAAGGAATAGCAGTAATTAAACACACATAACAGAACAATATACAACAAATTAAAATGACGAATGACAAGCTTGAACTTATATAACACAACAGTAAACGAAACAGCAATCGAAACATGCTATTAAACTAAAATTAAATTACAACTAACTATTCATACGAATAAGCATGCTTCACTAACACAAGAGTATAATGACATTACGTAGATATGGTCCACAACATAATTCAAATATAAGAAATTAGAACTAAAGGCAACGTGCAACTGGAGAAAAGAATAATTGTTCTAACTAGAGTTAACCACTTAATTCCAATTATTATTCAAGTTAATGAAAGTAAAGCAATAGAGTTAACACACTTGTTATTCAAGTTAATTAAACATGCTCAAGTGGGTAATTACAATTAATAATCTAGTTAATTAAGAATGCTTAGAATTCTAGTTAATTAAACATGCTTAAATTTATTAAACATTATTACAGTTATTATTCTAGTTAATTAGTTAATTAAATATGCTCAGTGGAGTAATGACAGTTATTATTCTAGTTAGTTAAACATGCTCAGTTAAGAATCATTGTTACAATTGTTATCCTAGTTAATTAACATGCTCAGAATTAGAAAAATAGCAAATTAAACATGCTTAGGCTAAGGGTTAATTTAATGAATATGCTCAGGATTATGATTCATTGTTACAATTACTATTCTAGTTAATTACATATGCTCTGAATTAGAAAACAAAGGCTTCTAAGCGATTTAAGCAATGACAATGCCAGGACAATACATTTATCGAAACCATATATATTCACAAAGCAGAATCAACATAAGTAAGAAAATCCTAGCTCATTCATGCTTATCATTCTAACGGGGTCTTCAGTTCATTTATCTCAGAAAGCATTCATCTCTGTTCATCATTCTATACTACAAACAGGAAGCATTCATCATTCTTCAGTTCATTCATCTTAGAAAGCATTCATCTTTGTTCATCATTCTATACTACAAACAGGAAGCATTCATCTTTGTTCATCATTCTATACTACAAACAGGAAGCATTCATCATTCGTCAATTCTCTATCGTTAAGCATTTAATCAGTATTTGTAGTAAATAAATTGCAGGAAATCAACAGTAGTATATCAACTAAGAAAATAACATAGAACTCAACTCATGTACACTATTTGTGGGTAGGGCCTGAACTGGCTAAGACACACCCAATCCTTACCCTTGTTGAAGAACTAAATCACAAACAGTAAAGACTCCTCAACTCATGATCCATTGCTTGCTCCTTGCTTTACCCACGAACACCCACGAGCTCACAAGGGACTTATACTCACTAGATGATTTTTCACTCCCACAGGAACTCACTCGCGCAGGAAGAAGAAAACTTACGCAGGATCTTCACAGCAGAGAACTCGCACCCACGGAGAAGACATTGGGAGGCATGGCGTCCAGACAAGGGGGTCGTCACTCCATGTTGAGTGAGTGGGTTTTAATGGACAAAATGCCAAAACTTTCCTTCATTTAAAACCTAATTATTCCTAAACCTGGGACATTTCGAACGAGGGCGGATGTTCTGGTCTCATCCACTTTTGTCTAAAATCTATATTTTCACTAACAGATTTGCGTTTTTGGACATAGGGAGGTGTCTAAATCCTGCGTCCGCATGCGTCCGAAACTATTCAGAAATTGGACAGATTCAAAATCATTGTGTTCGCATGAATTGGGATGAGAGGCTTCCATCCTGTTGCGTCCCAAAATGTGGGGATGGTGTTCTGTGCGATTTTGGATGCAACATTGCATCCGCATTCGTCCATATGCTTCCGAATTCTCAAATTATATAGTTTTTTCACTGTGTCTGAAATCTCCCATTAATCCAATATTATCAATTTCCCATACTTTACTTATTCCAAAACATTAACCCCATATTTACATGTCATAATTTAACATGTATCGATACGTAATATAATATATGAATTATCCCGACTATTGATTACATCGCGTATATGGGGAAAACATTATCGGGGTATTACATAGGCAAACTTCTTATTTTCTATATTGTGTACTGCATTGGTAATTAAATTATAAGGAACTCAAGCTCTATTAAATTAAGTTTCATTTTCCACTCTATGTATTGTCTTCCTGAAATAGATAGTTCGGTTAAACTCTTGGTTATGCTATTGAATGTTAAGGTTTGAGATTTCATTTGGATTTCCAGTTACGGTTTTTGGGTTTGGACTCGTGGTTGTCCTTATGAACTATCTTGGATTGTAGTCTTGATTTAAACTTGTCTATTATCCCTGTTATGATTGATGAGATGTTGACATTGACCTTGTTGTAGGTTCTTAAGGTGTCAAGTAGTTCGACTTTCGCTTATGACAGCGCGTGGAGTGGAATTGTCAGTAAGCGTGTCATGGTCGCCATCGAGGAAGGGAACTTTATACTTTATGCATTGCATTTGCATCATGTTTTTCAAAATATTATTTTGTGGACTACCACAATTGAAAACCAGACGGGAAATGTTTGACAGCACGTTAGTTTTTATTATTAGTATGTTTTCTCATGTTCACAGTCCGTACATGGTTTACTACTGATACTTGCATATATATATTGATGATGTGATTTCTGTGCGTGTGTTTGGGGATGAATCCTCTTGATGCTATTGGAACTTTCGCGCTAAAGCATCACGAGACCATCCTGTCAACCTTCGAATGTGAGAAGGTTTGACATTGGTTACGTACATTGGGAGGATGAATCCTCTTGATGCTTTAGGAATTCTAATGCTAAAGCATCACAAGGCTATCCCCAAAACCTTCTACTGCGAGAAGGTTTAATATGTACATTGGGAGGATGATTCCTTTTCATTCTTTTAGCCCTCTAATGCTAAAGCATAATGAGGTTATCCTTGTACAATCTTCTGCTACGTGAAGATTGGTCATTACATGCGAAATATGATGGAGCATTCATGACATGTCCTTAGGTTGAAAGTATTGAAAGTGGAAAAAAAATATATAGGTGGAGCATTGGTGATGTGTCCTCAGGTTGAATTTCCTAGAAGTTGTAAAATAGGATGGGACGATGATGACTCCTCTTTAGATCGAAAACCCCTAAGCCTAGACACGATATTGTCACACGGAGTTGGCAGTTATTCAGCCATGAAGATTTGCCTGCCACAGTACCATTCCATTTGGCAGGTTGGCTGGACGACTTGAGCTTGCTCATCGACAACCCTCGTCAATTTGGGACACCGAGGTTCTAGTGAGTAAGGGTCTATCGTGGGGCAACCTCATCCATTACTACAATTATACGAGTTGTGTCATCGCTGACTGTAATACCCCAATTGTTCATAATATAAGTTAATAAGGATAATTGGAAAGTAATTAGGAGTATTTAGATTAATTGGATAATTTTCGAGGTATTACCAAAAACGTATTCGTTAGATTATAATTTATGGAAATTAATATAATTAAAATAAATATAAATTTAATGAATTAAATTATAATGTTTGGGATAAATAATTTAGAAGGAAAAATTAAAAGAAAAAATTTAGAAGGATAATGCTAAGGTGAACTGGTTCTCTTGAACAAAATGGCTTGTGGCCATTGACAGAGAGAAGACCCGAGAAGCGAGAGAGCCATAGGGAGAAGGGAGAGCGATGGCGAAGCAAAGGAGAAGGCGAGACGATAGAGGATGGCACTGGTGAACTCGGGATGGCGGTCTTGCCTTGTCCGGTGGGTGGCAAGCATCTCGGGCTCCGTAGGGCATTGGGCTTTGCTAGATGGAGCAACGAAACATTGGGTCGGGGCGAGCATCGATGTTTTGTCGATTCATGGTGGCCGGCGATGGCGACGAAATGGAATGGCGACGGTGAGGAGAATTGGCATCGTCGGTGACTTGAACGGCTAGGGCAAAGATAAAGTGGCAAAGGGCAGGGGATAGCGGTTCGATTGAAGGCTTGTGGTATGGTCTTCGGTTCTGTCCTAACCAGTCTGTCTTGCTCTGCAGGATCTACAGCGTGGCGTGTGTGAGGTATGGTGTGGGTCAGAGTATGATTGTGACAAAAGCAGGATAAAGAGAGCCTCTCGGGGAATTTGAAAGACAGATGAGAGGGGTGTTCTAGCAGAAAGATAACCCTCGGGTGTGCTAAGGAGAGAAGGAATGGCAGAGTGGGAGGAGATAGGCTCTTTGGTGATGAGGAGTCTGAGATCTTCTGGGGAAAAGAAGGAAGAAAGTTGGAATGGAGAAGTGAGTGTGAGGGAGGCAGTTAAGTGGATTGGAGTTGAAGCTCATAGTCTAGCTGTTCTCGGCTATCTCTGGTAAGATGATCCTTTCTCTTTAATTGTTTCTATAGATTATGGAATTATGTTCTATCGTTTTCCTTGTAAGGCCCAGGGTGTTCTGGAACTGGGAGCTGAGAGAAGGTTGAGAAATGCAGGATTTGCTTCAGATTTGCTCCTACCTTCTGGTGAGGAAATGTTTGTTTTTGGTTACGCTATAGGTTAGTCTAATAAGTAGAAAACAATGAGGAAACATTGATCGACTATTGGAAATTGATTTTGTGTTTTGTGTTTGAATTCTAATATTGCCCTTTATAGGATTGGTTGTGATGCCTTGGATAAATATTGTGTGAAGTCTTATTATATGAAGTGAGTTGTTAAATTACAGTTTTGATTTTGAATGTTGATTAGTGAAATATGACCGTTGAAGTAGATTGTTTTGTGGCGTTGATTGGTCATTATTGGCTGAATCTGGTTGAGGAAAATATTGGATGTATTCTATGGATAGTTCAAGTTGGGATAGCTTATGTTCCGTTTAGGTGTAAAGAAGGGTTTCTAGAATTTTTATATAAATTAGAATACGAAAAGACAATGAAATTAACAAGTTGTAAATGTTTTAATTATGAAGGTATTGAAAAGGAAAAGAATGATAAAGATTAAATACGAATACGAGATAAAGCTTCAAGGTAAGAAATTGAGTAGAGTCCTTGGCCAGTGGAGGCCCTACACCATTAGCAGTGTCTTTTCTTTAATTATTTGTTACCGTTTCTACCATGTTGCTTTAATTATTATGCCTATGATAATCATACATTATTAGTTTAATTCCGAGCATGTTTATGATATTAGCATATTGTTATTGTTTCCTTTAAACTGACAAGCATGTCTGTATTGTTATCACTTTCTTTAATTGTCAAGCATGTCTACCTTGTTATTTTCGTTGAACTGCCAAACATGTCTAAATTGTTATTGTTCACTTTTAAATTACCTAACATGCCTATATCATTGTTGTCTCTTTTAATTACCAAGCATATTTTAGAATATATCACAATGCATAGTATGTTAATAGCTTTCTTTTACGTCTCATACTTTTATATTGTTGTGATTACTACTTTATGTCTCATACTTTTATACTGTTACAATTACTGTTTTTCATTGACATGCATCACGATAACTTTTGCATTGACATGCATCATGATAATAGAAACAAGTAGCGAGTGCCACCTTTGAGGTTAGTACTCATATGCATTGAGTGAGGAAGAAGAATTAAAAAATAAGAATAGGGAATTGGGGGATGGAAGGGTAAGTCTGGGTCTAGTTTGGTAGACAGATATATTTATACCCTCTCACAAGTTACGAGAAGAAAAGAACATTACCTTTCCCTTGTCGGGACTGCGAGACTGTCTACACTAGGTGGCTAGAAGTTGAAATGAGACGCCCTCTCCTTTATAGATTCCTCAATCTCCCACTCGATATACGAGTTATATAAAATACATAATGAAAAGAATGGTTGGGGCAGATCCATTCCGACAGAATGAGTTAGAGGCATACATAGTTCATATCTCATTTCTTACTAGGCCTCGGGTTCACAGTTTGCTAATGGTGTAGGTACACGTACGAGAAATGATGAACATATGAAGAAGCAGTTGATACAAGATTTGCACATGCCAACTTGGGGCTTGTTAGGCTAAGGAAAGTAAAAGAGAAAATTATTTGTTTGGTATTCCTTAAATGAATTTCTTACGCTTGCGCTATCTTTTGATAAAGGATTTTATAACTATGGTTTTCCACTGTATAACGATTTTCATAACGAGTCTAAGGAAAGAGTTTTTAACGGTCCAGCTTTTTTGAAAAGAAATCTGATTTAATTAAGAAGGTTTTAATAAAGATTTTAGTTGTTTTATAAAAGTTTTAAATTCACGCATTTTTAAAAGGTAATAAAAATTAGGTCGTTACAATTGGTATCATAGCAACTGCGTTTTAAAACCGATTCTATATATTGTCTACTAGCACAAGCTTCGACATGGAAATACTCCACAAACTTTAAGTACTCTAATAGAGTTGTTTTAAGTATTTGCTTAAACTTAATTGTAATAGAAATGATATCATAATTAGAGAACGACTCATAGATAATGTTCTGTTTTATGTTATAGTGTATTGATGTATGTAATAGAGGATAGAGAATACTGGAACTGCTTGGAATTTTGTACAGGATGTATGAAATGTAGCTTTGGGGGAGTGTAAAAACAGGGGAGATTCTGCCCAAATTTTTGGAGAATGGAAAGGTGAAAAGAAATAGTAATCATAGTATAAGCTAGTTTAAGTAAACTATTAAACGGGGCCACCTAAGTTGCAAAGGACTAGATAGAGAATAGAATTGTTATGAGATGGAAGAATATTAAGGACTAAGGACTATGCCGAATTAGGAGGATGATAGTATTAACAATTGGAACAGTGGTCCTGAAACGTGGAAAGGTTTATAAGAACGAAGGCATAAAAGAAAAATAAGAACAAAAATGTAGAAGATAAAAAGTTCAAAGAAAAACAAAAAGAGAAACTACATACGTAATTTAATGTGGATCTAGACGGTGCCAAGGAATAAATCACAACGGTGGATGACATGGATTGCACATGCTAAAACAGGAATTGTTAGTATAAATGGGGTAGCATGTGCCAAGTTTATGTTGGTTGAGGACATGAGATCATGGTGGGATCCCATCGGGATAGCCAAGGCTGTGGCTGTAATGACTTGGACGGAAATTCTTGAAGAAGTAGTGGTGTTGGAAATTCAAGACGTGGCTTACTCTGAAATTGTATCAAAAACTCTTGACATCAAAGAAGTAAAGGATCGGAGTTCGAAACGGAGTAATTATGTCGTAAGTTTTCAGCCACACGCATGGGACGAAGCAGACACAGATACAGAAATGAGAACAGAAACGAAAATAGAAACAGAAACAGAAATGAAAACAAATACGGATATGGATACGGTTATAGATACGGATACAGAAATAGAAACGGAGACGGATAGAAAAACAGAAATGCAAACAGAAACGGATACAAATACAAATACGAATACAGATATAGAAACAGAGATGGATACAAAAACGGAAACATAGATAGATATGGATACAGATACGGCTATGGAAACGAAAACAGAAATGGAGATGGATACAGATATGCATATGGAAACAGAAATAGAAACGAATTTCCAAAAAAAAAATTTTGGAAATGGATATGGATACAGATACAGATATAGATATGGAAACGGAAACATAAACAGAAACAGAAACGAAAACAGACACAGATACGAGAATAGATACAAAAATGAAAACTAAAACAAAAATAGATATGGATACAGATACGGAAACGTAAACAGATACAAAAACAGAAATTGAAACATAAACGGATACAAAAATAGATACGGATACTTGAACGGATATGGACACGAAAACAGATACGAATACAGACACAGAAATGGGCACGAAAATAGATACAGAGATAGAAACAGATACAGATACGGATACAGAAATAGAAACGGAAATGGGTACGAATTCGAAAAGGGAAACAAGACTAATTAAGGATCGAATCTCGAAATGGCATGGTTTAATTAAGAGATGTTAGCTATATGAATGGAATGAATCAAGCACATTTGATAAAATTAAGAGGACGTTTAAGGATGAAGATTTGGATGTGAAGGACAAGTAGGCAAAAAATGAGTCAAATACTACTTTGGGTTAAGGTTCTACATGTTTGATCATGCGCTAATTGTCAGAAAAATCATTTTGGGGAGTGTAAAGACGATACCAGACAATGTTTTAAGTTTAGCGTGACTGGGCATTTGGTAAAAAACTGTCCAATGTTGGGAAGAAAACCAACAACAGTTGTACTTAAGTGACTTTGACCCTTGTGAATGCAAGTGAAAGGTGTGTTTGTGGGGTCGTTTGAGTGTATGTCGTGGTGCGTAGTGTCTGCAAATTATGTTATTAGATCAAATTTTGGATCAAGAATTGGTGTTTGGAACCATTAAGAATGTAATGGAAGAGTTATTTATGCAAGACATATGTGCGATTTGATTGTTAAGATAGGGAGAGTGTTTACGTTGGGCAAATTTTGAGGAAGAAATTTATATAACGAGGGAGGAATGTATACCTCGACTGTTCATAATATAATTTAATAAGGATAATTGGAAAGTAATTAACAGTTTTTTGATTAATTGGATAATTTTGGGGTATTACCAAGGACGTATTCGTTAGATTACAATTTATGGAAATTAATATAATTAAAATAAATATTAATTTAATGAATTAAATTATAATGTTTGGGATAAATAATTTAGAAGGAAATATTATAAGAAGAAATTTAGAGGGAGAAGGGTGAGGTGAACCGGTTGTTTGGAACAAAATGGCTCGTGGCCATTCGCAGAGAGAAGACCCGAGAAGAGAGAGAGCCAGAGGGAGAAGGGAGAGCGATGGCAAAGAGGAAGAGGAGAAGCGACAAGAGAGGATGGCGCCGATTAACTAGGGACAGCGGGTCGTGCCTCTTTTGGTGGGTGGCATGCGTCTTGGGCTCCACAGGGCATCGGGCTTAGCAGGATGGAGTGACGAAGAATCTGGTTAGGGCAAGCTCTGATTTTCCTTCGATTCCTGGTGGCCAGTGATGGCAACAAAATGGAATAGCGACGGCGAGGAGAATTGGCGTTGTTGGTGACTGGAACGGCTAAGGCAGAGACGAAGTGGAAAAGGGCAGGGGTTTTCTTTCTTGCTCTACAGGATTGACAACGTGGCGTGCATGAGGTATGGTCCTACTCAGAGTATGACTATGATAGAGGCAGAAAAAGGAAAGCCTCTCAGGGAATTTGAAAGAGAGATGAGAGGGGTGTTCTGGCAGAAAGAAAACCCTCGAACGTGCTGAGGAGAGAAGAAATGGCAGAGTGTGACAAGATAGGCTCTCTGGTGATGTGGAGTATGAGAGCTTTCGGGGGAAAAAAGGAAGAAAGTTGGAATGGAGAAGTGAGTGTGAAGGAGGCAATGAAGTGGATTGGAGTTGCAACACACGATCCAGTTGTTCTCGGCTGTCTCTGGTAAGATGATCCCTTCTCTTCAATGGTTTTTATGGATTATGGAATTATTTTAAGTCATTTTCCTTGTAAGGCCGAGGGTGTTCTGGAACTGGGAGCCAAGAGAACGGTGAGGACTGTAGGATTTGCTTCGGATCTGCTCCTGCTTGCTGGTGAGGAAATGTGTGTTTTTGGTTAAGCTATAGGTTAGTCTGATAAGTAGAAAATAATGAGGAAATATGGATCAACTGTTGGAAATGGATTCTGTGTTTTGTGTTTGACTTCTAATATTGCCTTGTATGGGATTGGTTGTGATGCCCTGGATAAATATTCTATGAAGTCTTGTTATGTGAAGTGAGTTGTTATATTACAGTTTTGTTTCTGAATGTTGATTAGTGAAATATGACCATTGAAGTAGATTGTTTTGTGGCGTTGATTGGTCATTGTTGGCTGAATCTGGTTGAGAAAAATATTGGATGTAATCTGTGGATAGTTCAAGTTGGGATAGATTATGTTCTGTTTAGGTGTAAAAAGGGGTTTCTAGAATTTTTATATAAATTAGAATACGAAAAGAAAATGAAATTAACAAGTTGTAATTGTTTTAATTATGAAGGTATTGAAAAGGAAAAGAAGGATAAAGATTAAATACGAATATGCCATAAAACTTTGAGGTAAGAAATTGAGTAAAGTCGTTGGCCAGTGGAGGCCCTACACCATTACCAGTGTCTTTTCTTTAATTATTTTGTTACTGTTTCTACCATGTTGCTTTAATTATTATGTCTATGCTAATCGCACGTTATTAGTTTAATTCCGAGCATGTTTAGGATATTAGCATATTGTTATTGTTTCCTTTAAACTGCCAAGCATGTTTGTATCCTTACCGCTTTTCTTAATTGTCAAGCATGTCTACCTTGTTATTTCCGTTGAACTGCCAAACATGTCTAAATTGTTATTGTTCACTTTTAAATTACTAAGCATGCCTATATCATTGTTGTCTCTTTTAATTACCAAGCATGTTTTAGAATATATCGCCCTGCAAGGTATGTTAATAGCTTTCCCTTACGTCTCATACTTTTATATTGTTATGATTACTACTTTATATCTCATACTTTTATACTGTAAAATTATTTCTTTTCATTGACATGAATCACGATAAGTTTCGTATTGACATACATCGTGATAATAGAAACAAGTAAGAAGTGACACCCTTGGGGTTGGTACTTATATGCATTGAGTGATGAAAAAGAATTAAAGAAGAAGAATGTCGAGTTAGGGGATGGAAGGGTAAGTCCAGGTCTAGCTCGGTAGATAGATATATTTATACCCTCTCACGAGTAAAGAGAAGAAAAGAATGTTACCTTTACCTTGTCGGGATTGTGAGACTATCTACACTAGGTGGCTAGAGGCCAAAATGCGACGCCCTCTCCTTTATAGATTCCTCCATCTCCCACTCAATGTATGAGTTACATAAAATACGTAAAGAAAAGAACGGTTGGGGCGAACCCATTACGACATAATGAGTTAGAGGCATACATACTGCATATCTCATTTCTTATTGGACCTCGGGCTCACAGTTTGCTAATAGTGTAGGTACACGTACGAGAAAACAATGAACAGGTGAAGAAGCAATTGATGAAGGATTTGCACGGACGGACTTAGGGTTGCTTAGGCTAAAGAAAGTAAAAGAGAAAATTATTAGTTTAGTATTCCTTAATGGAATTTCTTACACTTCCGCTATGTTTTGATAAAGGATTTTATAACTATGGTTTTCCATTGTATATAACGATTTTCATAACGAGTCTAAGAAAAGAGTTTTTAACCGTCCAACATTTTAGAAAAGAACTTTTATTTAATTAAGAAGGTTTTAATAAAGATTTTAGTTGTTTTTATAAAAGTTTTAAATTCATGAATTTTTAAAAGGCAATAAAAACCAAGTCGTTACACTGATTGGTGCGCCAACAACTCGGGTGACGTGCTTAATCTGCGGATCACATCATTGGTATTCTTTTCTGCCTCATGAGCTGTTACTATTGGCAGAGCCACGTTTCTCTAACTTGTGTTGGATGATTACACGAGTTGTGTCATGGCTGACTGGTTTGCCAACAACTCTGGTATTGCATTGGATCTTCAGATCATATCCGCGGTGGTTACAGCTTGTCGGATATTCGAGAGATCATACCACCTTTCGACGATGAGTGACGGATGGGTCCTTGCGTGACCATCCCTTTTCACTAACGATGTTTTCGTATGGAAAACGATGTTGGCATATTTTACGAGTATAACTATCTATGTATACAGCAAGTTTTAATAAAGCCACATGAGCCGGATTTATAAAATGAGAAAGAGGTTTTAAATGTTTAAAATCCATGTACGGTAAAATGAGAAGCATAAAATGGTTTTCAAAGGATGAAGAAAACAGTTTTAACATGCATTGCATTTGGTATAGATTTTCCTATTGAGTTAGTTACTCACCCCTTTGACTAAAATTTTCCCCAGTTTAGGGTGTAGATTTGGTGCATTAGTTTAGCATGTGTGGCAGCTGGGCAAAGCTGATGTTACCTAATGGGTGTCTAGATCTCCCCGTGGAGGGGTGGAGACTCGTCGGTTCAATCCCTCCATTCTGGGTTTGTTAGGATTTTAGTTATGGTGTTGTCTGATTTAATTTCAGCACAGTATTTTTCTTTATTATACTATAATGTCTCTAGTTGATCACTTTGTGGGCCCCAACCCATGTTATTGGGCATGGGCTTGATATTATTCCCGTTAAGTCTTCCGCATAAAAATTTATGCCATGGGCTGGGTAACTGGGTTCTCTATGAGGACCTGGTTGCCTGACCCGGTGGACCGGGTTGCCTGACCCAGTGGTGACAAAACCAATATTTGGATAGGTTCAAAAGTCAGCCCATGTGGGACGTTTCTTCCATCATTGAGACAATCAAGAATGATTTTAATGTCAACATTACCTCGAGTCTTACTAGAAGGGCAAGGAATGTAACCTAAAAACTTAACGAAGGGGATAGTGATGAACATTATAAGCAACTATGGGCGTACGGAGAAGAGATTCGGAGATCCAATCTTGGCAGCACATTGTTAGTTATGGTAGATAAGAATGATCTTATGCCTTATCCAATACTTCAAAGGATGTACGTGTATTTGTCTACGTGTAAAAAATGTCTATTGGATTGTGGTAGACATGTTATTTGTCAGGATGACTGTCACTTGAAGGGGTCATGCCTAGGCCAGTTGCTCACAGCCATCAACTTTGACGACAATGAAAAAATTTATCTAGTGTTGTAGTAGTTGTTAAATTAAAATGCAAAGACTCTTGGTCCTGATTTTTGAGTTGCTGCCTTTTGGATGTAGACAGTGATATGGCCAGGTGATGGACATTTATTTCTGACAACAAAAATTGTTGGTGTTTGCTATTGAACAATATGCACTGAAAACTGAGTATTGATTCTTCCTCAAACACTTGTATACCAATTTCAAAAAATAATTTTGAGTCAAGTTGATGCACCAGCAGAAGGGGTAAAGAAATAACATGTCAATTTGCTAAGAAATATGGAAAACAATCGGTTGAATATGTGTTGAAGAAGAATGAAGTATGTTGATCAACCGAACATGTTGAAGAACAGGCACGGTGGTCGACCTTTGGAAAATGGCAAGGCAGAGATCAATTGGAACTGAAGGATTTAGATCGATCGAGACGTCGTGGTTGAGTAGAAGGTTGACCTTTATAAAGGCAGTGGCAAACAGAAGAACAATATGGTCAAGCTAATCGACTAGTTCCTCTATTTCCTTATTTGCCACAAAACTCACTTTTGGAAAGTCCAACTTTGATATTCAATAATTCTCTCGTTTTAGAAGCTTTTGAGCTTAAATTTGGATTACGTCTACTTGGATGAAATAAAAAAATCCCTTTTAGAATATTGTAAATATCAATTACAGATTAGGAAATATACTTGATAGAAATTAGGTCACCATAAATAGAAAGTAATTGGGATGGTTGCTTCCGTATGGATGATTTGTCGATGAAACTTCTTTGGGAAGTTGAACACCCTTCCTCCAAGGAGTAAGAACGCAGATGCCAATAAGAGAACTCACCCGACTTACAAGTGAGCCCAATCTTGTGATGTAACACACAAAAGGGGGACTTTGGTTGTGACACGCTCACTCCAATTTAGATAATTAAACAAAAGCTTTTTCTATTCAATCTCAACTATCTTAAACAATTACATAGGGTGGCTTCAAATAGCCAATTACAAAATATAAAATAATAGTAAACTAAATAAGCAATAATAACCTTAAATTGACTCATAGTATAAGTTGTCTAATTCTTTACATAGTAGTTACTAGGTTAGTTACTAAAAGATTAATTAATTAATTCTTCCTTCTTCTCCAAGTCTAGAAGTCTTTTGGCAGCTATTCTTTGTTGGTGCTTGACCACTTGAATGGTTTCCATGTATAGACTTCCTTGGTCTCCAAGGTTGGACACTTGGTCTTTCCTTAGTCTTGCTCTCAGTTCCATGCTTGAACAATAACTCGGAAAATAGATTATCATTCTTTATCTTCAAGTTAGAAATAATGTAGATCACAATAATGATTACCATAAATATAATATTGAGAACACCTTTAAGTATGTGTGGCCAAAAAATAATTTTTTCATAATATTCCTTAATCAAATAAGGAGATGTGTCGTGGGCCTTGAAATTTGCACTTTCTTCCAATTCTTCATGGATGCAATAAGGAAGTAAGCTTTGTTTAATGAAGTAGACCAATAATATCAAAATTTTCACAAACCACTTCCTATATTTGAATAACAACTTAGAAGAATTGTAGACACTCTTTTGTAATGCAAAAACTCCCAGAAGTAAAACTTCAGCATACCTTTGAGTATATGTGGCCAAAAAACAATGCCCCCATAGATTATTGATTTGCATTTTCCTTGACATGGCTTACTTGGACCCCAAAAATTTCTTTCCTTAAGAGTGATGCTTGAACCCCATGAAGTGATACACAAATATTGCCATTCTTGGGAACATGATATTTGAATTGAAGCATTGGCCACTAGTTTTGTCTTTCCCCTTTTGCACTTGATCATATAAGGGAAATATTCTATCAAATTATTCTTGGACGATGATTCACAAATAGGTAAGTAATAATGGAAATCATGAGTCAAACAATTAGTACAACCACCATCAACCTCATTGTCATAAGAGTTTTACCATGGAATCAATTTAACGTCTTCATGCAATAGTAAGGTTGTCCACAAGATGCAATAGGTTTCCATAATCCCAAAATAGTAATCAAGATTTACTAATAACCCTCTTTTTCTAAGCATGTCATCAATGCTATCCAAATTTGAATTCCCATCATAATTAAAGAGAATTTCCATATCATAGAGATTACTATAAGAGTGTTTCCATATAAGTAAATCATCATGAGATAGTAAAGTCTTCCTTCCATTGTAATATGTTGTCCCAAAATAATAATCAACTCCAAGATTCCTTAAGACCAATCCAATAGCTATAAATGAACTTTCACCATGATTAAAGAGATCATCTTTATTGCCATAACCAAATATCATGCCAATAATATAATAAGTTTTAATCCATCCAACTTTAAAAATCCAACCAATTAAGTTTACTAATGCCACATATCTATTTGCTTTAATCCTAGTAGTTTCAAACCAATTTTCCTTTAGTTCACCATATTCCATAATCGAGTAAGAATCTGAATACTTGTTATGCATATGCCACTTATCATCAAGTCTTGGTATTTCCAAAAATAGATAGCTTGTACTCACATATCACACAACAATATATTAGTATAACTTCCATAAGGAAAACTAGTCCAAGTTCAGTTTACCTTGATGTTTTCTTTGTCATTTAACCAACTCAAACTTTTCTTAAAATCCATGGAAGGCAATTGTCATCACTCTTTCCGTCTTTGATTAAAGGACATACCTTCTTTGTATTTAAACTTTGGCCATGGCCATTTTGGCCATTGTCAATGTACCACCAAAGTTTGTAAGTAATACCATATGTCCATAATCGAGTGAGTCCTACTACACCTATCTCCTACCAGCCCGGGACAAATCGATCCTCACTTGTTTGAGATGATTAGAATGGGCACCATGTGTAGGATCATTAAGAATCATGAGAAGATGGTCAAGTCGACGGACCTATTATGTCCTCATATTAAAAAGAAGTTTGCCAACCTACAACATGTGGCTCAAAATTTTTGTCGAACATTTACAGGAGGTAGTTGATTTGAGGTTAGTGACGATAAAGAATGGTACGTAGTTGATTTGGATAGTGCACCTGTAACTATTACAGGTGGGAGCTGACTGGAATCTCACGCGTGCATGACTTACTGGAATCTCATGCGTGCATGTCATCCCATGTATGCATTTTATGAGGAATTCAGTTGAGGATTATGTTCATGTATGCTATTAACTGGAAGCATACATGAGGATGTACTCCCACTGTGCCTAACCCGTAAGTGGCCAATGCATGTGGCCTAAAACAGACTAGGATTTAATTATGCCGCCACCTGTTAAGAGACTCCCAGATCAGCCTTGAAAATAAAGAGTGAGGCATGTGGACGAACCCCATAGTTGGATGATTCTAAGTATGAGAAATGTCTCCATGACATGTAGCCAGTGTAAGGGTGTAGGCCACAATGCTCGCTATTGTCAAGGTGGAAGCTCGCCCACTGGCGAGACAAGTAGTGGCAGCGGCTTGGCTAGAGATAGAAGTGGCAGACAAGGACACTAACAAAATATATTTATGGGTTTTACCACTATTGTCAAGACATAAGTGAGTAAATTGTTATGCTTTTAAACATTATTCTATGTGCACTTTGCATGACATACTATTGCATTTGTGTTATGCAGGAGTTTGCCACCCCATATTTGCATTCTTAACTATGTCGCTTAATGGTACTATTTTATTTGTTTGTTAGTAATTTATTTGTACTTATTGTACTCAATAATACTACTGTCTTATTTGTATCATCATGAAGACAAATCTAAGTTGGCTGACGGTTTGTGTGATGATTGATTTTTGTAACTCTATATATTCTCGCATGTTCACTGTATAGATGTCCAAGGATTGCTCATGGATGTTTGAGGGAGTCCNGATTCTCGGAAGACTAAAAACATGATAATTGTTTTTGACGACGAGAAGACCATGTCTGAGTTTTCCAGAATCGTCTTCGATTTAAGATTGTTTCAATTATTTTGATTTTTGTATAAAACTGAAGTAGAATTAAAATTGCAGAGATATATTTGAAGATGTTTCTTCGCGGGTTCAGTTTTATGTTGAAGATATTTTCTTCATGGGTTTAGCATAACGGGAATGTTTACTCTATCCATTTCTCATAGTTCAGTGTTTAAGTTGTTAGTAAAAATTATTTAATTATTGACTTGTTATTGATTCTATAGTACAATGGTTGATTTGTTAATTTTCATTTCTTTTGTTAATTACTCAAATGCAAATAAAAGTAATTGGTGATGAATTGATAACAAAGATAAAGATAATGGAAAGAAAATTAGATGGTGGACATTAAGAAAGAGAATACGAGACTAGTGATTGATAAAAAGTGTGATCGACTACTAAAAAGTATGATGAAAAGGATAGTGTTTATAAAATTAATTTTAAACAACCAAAAATAAAAAGGAAAAAACATTTCTATTATCCTTTGAAAATCATGTGATCCTCACGTAACTGGACGCCTTGGATTACATGCAACACCCTCAAGCTTTTGTCCACCACACTTAAGCCATGCTCAGATACTGGACCAATTCAACTCAACCTATTCTTCACAAGTCGATCTAAGAGGAACGGTAGGTTGGGACAAAATATTTATATAATGCAAATATGGGAAGATATATTTTTTTAAGACAATTTCTTGTCTTTTTTTTTCTAAACAAAGAAATTAAAATAATATTTGAAGTATTCACTGTTATTTAATAACCTTCGAAGTTCGAACATGTCTACAAAAATGTGTAAAAAATAATAATATATGTAAAAAAAAAACCTCTGTCAAGAGCAAATATAGGAGCCTTACCCAATCAGGTAACCCCAAATACTGAACAAAATAAATAATAGTTTCAGGTTTTCCAGTGAGCTTCAGCCACCCCCTTCCAAGCATAGGCAAAGCTCGATGTGGAACCGTCCCGCTCCATTTGTTCCGTTCCATAATTTTAGAAACCAAAAGTGCGCTGAGTTTGTTTTGTAGCCTAAGCAAAACCAAATTGATTTCTTCGATTTTCTCAATTCAATTTAAGTTTGGTTTTGGTTTTAATTTTTTTTTACTCTCGGTTTTTGAAAGATTTTAATTGGTTTGGGATTGGCTTGTGCTACTTTTTATCCATTTAGTTTAGGTTTTTCACTCTATTTTTGTAATTTTTAAAATTAAAATATATATAATATGTATTTTAAATATAGAACGGAGAACTCAATCTAAATATTATTTGTTCTAAATATGTTTTTCAAAGGTCAAAACCAAACCATGCAATGGTCTCACCCCAATCTTTCTACAGAAAATAGGAGCAACAGCATTTATATTGGGAAGAACTGCCCGCCAACATTTAAATTCTATATTTTTTAAGAAATTCAATCAACTTGTTTGCTATAATGTTTTCAAGTGTACTGTTTTGTGTGGTTGAAAATTAAAGTTTTCAAGTGGTCCACCAGGTGAACGTGGCCAGCAATGGAGATCCTTTCCCTTTTTCTTAACTAGTCTTTTACAGATTATTAATTAATAAAATATACACAATAAATATTATGTTTGCTATATAACAAATTAGTCATCCATGTATTACTCAACTGTACTTCATTAATTAATGGAAAATTAATCAACAACCACTCTTATGATAAGTTAACTACTGAACATTTTTTTCTAACAACTTAAACACTTAACTATAGAAAATGAATGAAGCCAACATTGCAGTTATGTTTTCTGTTAAAAAATATTGTGGTTTCACTAAACAGATTTAAAATATTATTTTTGAGTGTGGAAAGATAACGTTTCCCAGCATACTTTCCTTTGTGAAAAGTGAGACAATGGTAATGAGCATTGGACGACAATGACGGACCAAAAAGGGGAAAGAGAAGATGGTGATGAGAACTGGACGAGTGAAATCGAGAGGAGGGATGTGTCATGCCAACGTTCGACAACGTTTTCAAAAAACTGAAATTGTGAGAAATTTTTTCGACGATGAGAAGACCATGATAGAGCTTTCCGGCATCATTTTCAATGTAAAATTTTTTTTATTATTGCAATTTTAACATGAAATTAAAATAAAATTAGAATTGCAGAGAGTATGTTGCTGCATAGTCTTCACAGAAATGTTTCTTTCAACAAGTAACGGTGATATTTATAACGTTTATGTCTCATATTTCAGTATTTAAGTTGTTAGCAAAAATTGTTCAGTGTTTGATTATCATTGACCAAATAGTATAGTGAGTGTTTTCTTAATTTCCCTTAATTAATATGAAAATAAATATAAAAATACTGAATTATTATATAATTCTTTTTTCTCAAAAGGAAAATTAAAAAATCAACTACTGCACTTTATGATCAATGACAAGTCAACCATTAACGTATTTTTGCTAATAACTTAACCATTGAACTATGAGAAATAGATGCTTCAAATATCGCTGTCACGCTTACCGTTAAACATTTAAATTTTTTTCCGCAGTGGAACGCTACAAGTTCCTCCACATAACTTCAATGCCAAATATGAAGCTGCTTGTTTGTTGTTGTTACAACCTTGAGACGAGTCTAACAAAACCACCGGATCAGGTGACCCGATTCTCAGAGAGAACCCGGTTACCGAGCCCAAGGCATAAAAGATACGGATGTCTTAACGGGAAATTAAGCCCAACCCAAATCACATGGGCTGAGATCCATAGAGTGATCAACTAGAGACATCATAGTATAAATAAAAAATTGTACTGTGCAAGAATTTAAACCAAACAACACTAAAACTAAAATCCCAACATACCAAGACGGAGATTTGAAACACCCATCCACAAGAGATTTGTAACACCCACCAGGGGACACCAGCATCGTCCCACTACAACACGTGCAAATCTAGTGCACCGAACCTACACCCTAACCTAGGAAAAATATAGTCTAAGTAGTGAGTAACAAACTCAGTAGAGAAGTCGATATTAAATGCAATGCATGCATAAAAACTATTTTTCTCATCTCTTTTGAAAAATCATTTCATGCTTCCCATTTTACTGTACATGGATTTAAATCATTAAAACCTCTTTATCATTTCTAAATTCGGCTCATGGCCCTAGATGTGGCGACATCAAAACTCGCTGTATGCATAGACAACTATATCGCAAAATATGTCAACATCGTTTTCCACACGAAAACATCATCAGTGAAAAGGATGGTCACACAAGGACCCATCCAACACACACCATAGAAAGGTGCCAATCTATTGAGAGTAGCACCTCATGAGACAGAAGAGAATACCAATGACGGCGATATGTAGATCCAGCACGTCACCCGAGTTGCTGCTGAGTAACACAGTGACAATACAACTAGTACGATCGAATAAATGGATGAGGTTGTCGGTGACAGATTGCTTCTTATCTAAAATATCTCTAGGTTCCAAGTAGACCAGTGTTGCCGATGAGCAAGCTGAAGTCGTCACGCGACCCGTCATATGAAACGGTCAAGGATAGGCAAAACTCTACGATAAACAACCTACCATCTCTGTGTGACAAATACCCTTGCCCGGTTCTTAGACACGAAGCCCAATGAAGCGTTATCACCTTCCCATCTCCATTTCAAATTTTTGGGGCTATAAACCCGAGAACATGTCACCAATGCCCCATCTTCCCTTTTTCACTTATGGGATTCGAAACCCGAGAACATGTCATCAATGCCCAATCGCCATTTCGCAACAAGCAAACAAATCTTCTCCGAGCAAAAGATTGAACGGGATAGCTTCATGATGCTTTAGTGCTAGAATGCCTAAAGCATTAAGAGGATTCATCCTCCAAATGTACGTAACAGAAAACCAATCTTCTCACAGTAGAAGATTGCATAGGATAGCCTCGTGATACTTTAGTGCTAGAGTGCCTAAAGCATCAAGAGGATTCATCCTCCCAATATATGTAACGACCCGTATATCCAAACATTATCTTTTTCTTAACCATCAAAAAACATTTCTTTAATTTGATTTATTTAAAACGTGTGACAGGAAAACAAGTAATTAAAGTATAAAGTAATAACAATTTCAAAACATAGTTTTAACAATTTAAACAAAGTCCATTATTTTACAAAATATTTATCAGAATTCAAAAACCATCCTTAATTGTTACAAAAACAACAAATATTATTTTTTCGTGACCCATAACCCTTAGGTTGAACTCGATTGATAACCCAAATGCTCCTCCTGCAATGCCTCCTCCTCCATTGGTATACTACTGATATCATGATAGTCACCTACATCACAGGATAAAACAATGAACCTAACGCTCAGCAAGAAATAGAATGAAATGCAATGCTCAAAGCTCAATGCATGCTTATGCTATTTGTCTTAGAGAAGAACTCTTCTTCTCTATCTTTTCTGTATTTACGTTCACATTTCGTTACATCAGAGAAAGGATACATCATCTGCTCCATGTAGCTTAGCCGTCACTGCATCCCTACCTGGGAGGAGTTGCATCCATTAGATGTGTCACCATGACCATCACCAATCTCTTCAATCCAAGCCTTAGGATTTCTAGTACAGAAGATAGGATACATCATTTGGTCCATGTGGCTTAACCATCACTCCATCCCTACTTGGGAGGAGTTGCATCAATCAGGGGTGTCACTATCAAGGACCATCACCTACTCTCCCAAACCCCCATATGCATATTTACGTTTATTCATTCATTTTATTAAACATGTCGTGCATGTGTCAACATTTTTATAAGTCCTAATCGTGATGCATGTGTGTCTTGCAATATTCAGTCCATAGTAATAATATACATAAAAGGAAACATAGCATTACATTAGTGATATAACCCTCTGGGTCAAGTAAAAGTAACTCATTTCTATTATCCATTATTTTATCAATGACTTATAGAAATCAAGGTCGATACCAATTATATTAGAAAATGACTATTAATATTTCTGTGTGATTATTAACAGTAACCAATTTATAAAACTCGAACATTTATCATTTACAGAGAAATATGGAGTGAATATTTTTAATAGAGAGTTATATATATTTTTCATTATCCAGCACTTCACAGTCAACAATAATTCACGGAGCATTTTACTATTTCTCCATCAACTATAATTGACAATAAATAATGGAAGCTTAAATCCTTTAATCAACAGTAGAGCATAACCGCAAGAGAGAATATTTCACAGAAATTCACAAGAAAAAACAACAAAGTCTTGTGATGTAGACCTCCACTGGCCACACATCCTATTTCTTAGCTCAATTCACAATTCTTTTTTGTAAAACTTCCTCTTCACTTGAATGAGTAGCACCAAAGGAGGTAATTTACACCCAAAAATCCAACAACCAAACTCTCTTTGTTTCTCTCTCTCTCACACAAGTTTTTCTCTCTTTTTTTATCTCTCTCTTTCTTCTCGGCAGTGTGCTCTCAATAAGGAGAAATATAACACACCCTTCTCCTTCATTTCTCCTCCATTTATACTACTCATTTATTATTTTCTTAATGGAAAATATTGCAACCATTCAATAGTGGTGCCCATGAAATATCTTCAAAGTGGGTAAGTTGGGTTGAGTCGCATTGCCACTCTAGAAGTGGTGCAACCACTTAAAAATAAAAATACCACTATTGAGAAAAAACATTTCCGCGTGAGTCTGGTCGAGTAGTTGGTCGAGTAATCCAAGCCATCGTCAACCGCATTGTCGACCATAGTAACGATTTCAACATTTTACGCAAAATTGGTCAAAGACACTCGACCGCTCAATCAACTCCCTCTAAAGAATCCCCTTTGTCCTATTTTTTTCGATTGACCAAATCTCAGCTGCTCAACCGCTTTGTTAACCGAAAAACCAAGGAGCACTCTGTAATATTTTACGGTCGATTCGGTCGAGGAAAATCTCACCTGCTTGACTGCTTTGTTGACCAAAATTCCTGGGAGCACTTTGTGTAAAAACCCTATTTTCTTTGACGAAATTAAGTAATGATAATTGAGAAATTATTTGGGGTATAATAGGATTATTTGGAGAATTTTTATTATGGAATGTATTACCCCATAAATAAGTTTAGAAAAATAATAAGTTGGGGTGTAATCATGTCGGTTAATCGGATAATTATTGAGGATTTAATTGAAGGAAATTATTAGAAGTGGTGAAGTGGGAAATTTGGTTAAGATTTATTGAGGGTAAATTAAATAGGGAGTAATTAAATAAAAGTGGTAATTAAAATAAAATAAAAAGAATAAAAATAAGAATTGATTTTAATAGAACGACGACATTTGGAGAAGAGTAAAATGGGTGCTGGCTTGTTTCGGTCTCGTTGAGGTCAGAGATGCGGTCGAGTATCGCAACCAAAATGCATTTCAATTTAAATTTTTGGGTTTTCAGCCGCAACGCGGTCGAGGTTGCGGACATGATTCGTGACAAAAAAATATTAGGTTTCGAATCTGTCAAATTTGTCGATTTTGCGGTCAAATCTTTGGTTGGGAAGTGGTTACAAGGTACGACCAAAAATGCAAAATTGAAGCGAAATTTGGAGATTTGGTCATCGTGTGGTATATCGTTTGGACGACTCCTTCAACCAAAAAACCAATTTAAAGCGAGAAATATGTTTTCCATCGTCCATTTCTTTCTCCTACAGCAAATAATGTCTTTCCTCCTCCCCGAGAAGATAGCGACTTTCCACGTGGCCATCTCGCATTTCACCTTCTCCCTTGGTTTGGGCAACTGTCCATCAATCCCTAGCCTTCACCTGGGTCTTCCTTTGTCTATAAGATGATGGTGTGAGATGATGACTTATGGAGTCTGCACTGCCAAGTTGCGACCAAGAGAGAGAAGAATTGAAGGAAAGGTGAGGGTGCTACATTTTTATTCTATCAGTGAAGAGTATCCCGTGAGTTGAGTGGAAGAGGTGAGTTCCTATCTTGGTATTTTTCTTGGGTGCATTGATGCATTGCTTGTTGTCGTAGTCGTGCGGTGAGCTGTTGTGTTGACGTTCTATTGAAGGTAAGAAATGGGTGTAGTGGCTAGAGGAGGCCAAACCTCACGAGGTTTGTTTGTTGTTAAATATTGGATTGGATTATTTGCTGTGAAATGCTATTGTTAATGTTGATTTTGTTTGAACGAAAAATGGGTTTAGGCAGCATGTAATAGTTAAGGCTTGATTGTTACTTACATATAGCATATGCCTTTCACTGAGAATAAATATTCTGCCATTTGTTACTATTATTCTTCTGTGGGTTGAGAAGTTGGGAAGTTTTGTCATGCATGGTGTGATGTTGCTATGTGATTTATCACTTCTGAGAATTATTGGTTGTTGAACGAAAGTGCTACTCTCTATAGAGAATTTTAGTGAATGTTGTTGACTGTGAACTGCTTGGTTTAATTGTTGAGATCTATTGATATATGGTTTTGGCCGCTGTGATTTATTGCTGATTGTGACTCTGTAATTTTGTGGGTTGTGAGAGAGTAAACGAGGAAGATACGGGAAAGGTCCTGTTAATTAATTATGAAATAATACAATGTGGGAAAAATTAAAAAGGTCCTTTTAATCTGTTAGCAATCTGTTATTTCTTGCTTGCTTGACCGTTAGGTGATGGGTTGTTTTCTGGTGTTTATTGAATCACCTTCTAATATAATTGCCTACATAGATTCTTTACTAGCCATTTTTCAATATAATTGATCACAACCTTGGTTCTACAAAATATTAATGGAAAGTTGTATAGGTGAATTATTTAATAGTCCTTCTAATGCATTTGTTTTTTGAATTGTTCTTTATAAATCATTGATACATTGCTAGATGATAGAAGGGACTGCTTTAACTTGAGCCATGCTATTATATCTCTGTCAAGATGCTATGTTTCCTCTCTGTGTATTATATATATATATATATTGTTGTGAATTGAATTGTACATGACATCCATGCATCACGATTAGGGCTTATGAAATTTCTGAGATATTGCATGACATGCATAGGAAATGTAAATAGGCGTGTGGGGATTCCGGAGATTTGGTGACAGTCCATCGGTGGCGACACCATAGGATGTATCTCCCCATAGGAGTAACGGTTAGCCACATGAAACATACGATGTATTCTCTTCTCATGTAGGGAAATCTCCAACGTCTTAAACAAAAGAGAATGGTGACGGTCATTGGTGGTGATACCATAGGATGTATATCCTCATCGGAGTGACAAATAGCCACATGACCATAAGATGTATCCTTTCTCTCGGTATACCAAAAAAGATAAGTTCTTTTATGTAATGCATTGCATGAGCACATATGCACATGAACACGCATGAACATTGCAAGTCATCCTACTTCTTGCTGAGTGTTGGACTCATTGTTTTACCCGTGATGTTGGTATGTGCGCAGAACAGGATAACAGGTCAAGGACAGTTGATGAAGGATTTGCACGGGCGAATCTTGTGGCTAGCTAGGCTAATTGATTTAAGGAAAAAGGGTTTTTGTTATGAAACAGTAAAATGTTTTGTAAATATTTTAGTAAATGTCTTAAATTGCAAAGGTTTATATATTGTAATTTTAAATATTTTGTTCAAAAGTATTCTGTTGTATTTATAAAAGATAAAGTATTAAATTTCACGTGATTTTAAACATACGAGAAAATGGGGCATTACACTCTGTAATATTTTACGGTCGATTCGGTTGACCAAAATCTCAGCTGCTCAACCTCTTTGTCGACCGAAAATTCTTCTTCTCAGACTTTTCTTTAAATTTATCAATTCCTTCCTCTAAATCCCTTAACACTTTACAATTTACTCTTTAATCAATTTCCAATATCATCTCAATTAATTCTAAAATTATCTAATAAATCTTCAATCCTCTCCAAAAATCATCACTCATTATACGAATTGTAACGTACGCTATTTTTACGGAACACATTTCCTTTAATCAACACACATATTCCGCGACAATTCTTCACACTCTAAATAGAGGGATTTATCCGATATTACAATATATCCACAGATGTCAATAGTATACTATGTACGAGATGTAAATGTGAGAAAACATACGTATACATAAAAACTGACGTGCTGTCGAAATAGTCCCCGTCGGGTTTTCGAGTGTGGTACCCCACAAAATAGCAGTTTTGAAAACCATGATGCAATGCAGTGCAGGAAGTATAAATATCCCTACCTCATACTCTTACTGATTAGCCAGATCCACATGCTATTAGAAGTGAAGGTCGCATCACTGACATCTCTAGAACCTATAACAAGGCCGATGTCAACATCTCATCAATTACTCAAGGGATAATAGAAAAGTCTTAAACAATACTAGAATCTAAGACAGTTTCTAGGGACAACCATAAGTCCCAACCCAAAAACCAAAACCCGACCGGAAGGGATCAACACCAGACTTCTCAGTTCAAACAATGAACGATGTGTTCCCTACACCTTGAGCCAAGAATCTACACGTTTAGAAAAAAGGCATGGTATACGAAGCCGAACGGATTTTGCTAAACCCAACTTCTAGAAATAAATGGTGGAGTCAACCAAACACAACCATGGTCGACACGGCACCTCTATAGACCATCCGCAATTCCAACCTGTCGACAAGCCACGATGACGAAAGGTCGAAAACAACACACTCAACCCGATTTGCTCTGTAGTCGAGGAAACATAACCGAAGTCATCCGAACTACCTAGGGTCAATAAGGTATCACAGTGGTCAACTGGAACCACTCAACAGTCGTCGAGACAAAATGAAGGTCAATCTGGACCTTGCAATCTCGACTAGACTCAACAACAGTCAATTGGGACCATTCAATGTCCATGAGACACGTCGACGGTCAACTAAGACTTTACAATGGACAAAACAAACTAGACAATGTGATCGACCATAACAAACTAGAGATAGAATCGGGACAATCTGCTCATTTTTCGGCCGACGTGAACAGTAATGCAGATGTAAATAGTAACCTCGCGTGAACAATACTGGCGTGTATAGTACCTAATGAACAGTAACCCCCCCCCCCCCCCCTTTCCCTTCTCTCTCCCGTGAACAGTACCAATTGACCACTATTCATTTAGTCGACCAAAATAGTACTCTGGTCGACTAAATGAACAGTACCAGTCGACCACTGCTCATTTAGTCAATGGAAAATAGTACTGGAATTTTCCCTCGGATTCGAGTTTCCAAGCCCGAATCTAAAACCAATAAAATTTAAAACTTTAATCTTGAAAATAGATGAGAAAACTTAGTGATTCGCAAACCACCTTTACCAATGTTACTCGCGCGGGCAACGGGAAGGAAAATGTGTCGTCAAAAGTTAGAACCGTCATTGTCCGACTCCCTCCCCTCTCTCTATTTCTTCCTGCTGTCGACTGCAAAGAAGAAGATAGTTTTAAAAATTACTTTATTTTTTATTTATTTATTTTTATATTATAATATAATATATAACAAAACATATATTTTATGTTTAATAAACCTGATTGAAATTCTGATTTAAAATCCGACTCAAATCCCGACTCGTTCGAAATACTAACCAAAAATACTTTAGTCAAAATAATTTACCGAAACATTTCTGCAATTAAATTACCTCTCGGTAAAATTCAATTTGACCGTTTTTGACTATTTGACAAAAAAAAATCACGTGTGGCCACTAAGCGACAAAATGGGTTAATTTTCAACATTTGACTGATTTTAATGTGAAAAATTTACACGTGCAATTTCAAATTTATTTAAAATCTTGGATTTTACAGTTGTTCCTTCACAGAATGTCTTACATTCCTCCGCAGAAGGTTTACATTCCACTGCGGAACGTCAGTACTAATTAAAATTTATCATTATCATTCCTTTGAGCGGAACGTCCTAATTTCCGCAGTGGAATGACAACTTTCTGCTATAGAACGTCATGCATCATTTTCCTTACATAAATTCACACTACACTCATTGTGATTTCCTCAGCTATTATCGAGTTCTAGAGCTTTCAAGAGCTGAAGTGTTTCGCATCTAGGCAATATTGAAGCATTAGTAATTGTTGAACACCAATGGCGTTTGAGAGTGTTTAGGAATCCGATAAGTGCACATTTGAAATGGATATCATGTACATGCATTTGGAAACGAAGCTATTATAGTGATGCATTCTATCTCAGCATCTCTAGATGAGGAGGAGCTCCGTTCATTATGCGAATCCATTGACAAAGTCATGGGTAAGAGTAGGCCTCAACAACCACCACAAACAGAATACACTTTCACTGGTTTGTGTCTTGGCAAGAAGTATAGTTCTTTGAATCAAATTAGAGAAGAAATCATGGATCATACGTTGAAGAATGGGTACGAGATAAAATTCACCCACGGTGAATCTTATCGGTTGAGAGCTGGCTACCAGGAAGGATGCACGTGGTGGATTCACGCCTAAAAAATGCAAGGTGAACTGACATTTTAAATAAAGAGCTATAACAACATTCACACTTGCTCAAAAAAGATAGAAAGTAGTCATGCCTCTGCAAAATGGGTGGCAACACATTGTTTGCAAAAATTTAAAAGTCAAGCCGACTAGGACCTTCCTTCTATAATTGAGACAGCTAGGAAGGATTTTAACGTAAACATTACACCAAGCCTTGCAAGAAGGGCAAGGAATTTGGCACGAAAAATGAATGAAGGGGAAGGTAATGATCAATACAAGCTCATATGATCATATGCGAAGGTGATTTAGTTGTCTAATCTTAGAAGCTCCTCGCATGTTTAGCTAGAAAGGATTGATCTTTCTCACAATCCAACATTTAAAAGAAGTACATGTGTTTGCCAGCATGTAAGATGGGGTTGTTGAATTGTGGTAGATTGGTTATTTGTTTAGATGGTTGCAACTTGAAGGGATCGACTTCGGGCCAGGTGCTCATTGTTGTCACCATCGATGAGAATGATGAAATTTAAATGATTGTTGTAGCAGTGGTTGAAGTAGAATGTAGGGATTCTTGAAGTTGGTTTTTGAAATTATTGTTCAAGGATCTAAACACCTCGTCCAGCAATGGATGGACAATCATTTCTGACCAACAAAAAGTATTGTTAATTGCTTTTGCCATCTATGTTTATATTATGTATTGTGTAGGAATGTTTGACTCATACTATTAATTTTTTGTAGGAGCTACTGCTAGTGTCAAAGAGTTTGCAGGGCAAGCAGAGCATCGTTTTTGTATCTAACACTTGTATGCAAATTTTTAAAAACAATTTGAAGGCAAGTTATGCAATGATGCACTGTGGGGTGCTTTTAGGGCCACAACATCACCTTACTTTGAGAGATAGATGAGGAAGCTATTTTGGCTTTACTCGTTAGCCCACGCATATCTATGAGGAATAGAGGTAAGATTCAGGGCCAAACATGTCTTCAGCTCCATCCCAAAGTGCGAAATAAGCCTGAACAACTTGATCGAGTCCTTCAATGCCTACATCCTACCAGCCCTAGGACAAACTGATTCACAGTAAGTTCGAGACTATAAGAAAAAGCATCATGTCTGCAGATCAAGAATCGGATTGCCAGACTACAACTTGTAGGTCAAAATTGGATTCTTGTGTTTTTCATGCACTAACCAGTTTGAGGAGAACAACAATAACAAATTAATACTTTGTCAATTTGGACAAACGTACTTGCAGCTGTTATTAGTGGGAGTTGACTGGTATCTCGTGTGTCCATGCAGTTCTATGTATGCAATTTATGAGGAGATCTCTTGAGGAAATTGTGCATGAGTGCTACCATTGGAAAACTTACATAAGGATGTAGTTCCACTTTCTCCACTTGATCAGTGGACAAATCATGTGGCTTGTGACAGACCTTTATCCAACTATGTCACCGCCATTCAAGAGATGTCCCGGAATGCATAAAAAACAAAGAATAAGGGATGTTGACGAGGCCCCAAGCCGAACAGTGTTATCTAGAAGACATCTCAACATGACATGTTGCTGCTGTGGGGCACAATTCCCGCACGTGTCAAGCTGGAGGCTAAGACTCAAATGCATGTAGCAGCAGAATGTCTAGAGGCAAAGGCGAGAGAGGAATCTCACATGACAAATTTATAGGATTCACAATTCTCGACATAGTCCTCAAGACAGTTCCTGACATAGTTCAAGAGACGCAAGAGTATGATGCACAAGGTCCACAAACACAAATGTGGACCTTAACCATGATTAGATATATTAAATGGAAAGTTGTCATGCCTCTTCAAACTAGTGGAGTACTCAACAATTGATGGATCTTTTGAGATTAATGGAGTGAAACATATATTAAATGAGATTTGTTCTAAGAGAAAGTGGTCGAACCTGTAATTTGGTTTCGGCCACAACTATCTCTTGGAACAAATCTCATTTAATATATGTTTCACTCCATCAATTTCAAAACATTCGTTAATGTGATTGAGTACTCCACTGGTTTTAAGAGAAATGACATCTATAATGCAAATGTACGTTATATGATTGTATTGAAATTGATAAATTTGTTTGCGTCTGTAATGCAAATATACATTATATGATTGTAATTGAATTGATTTTGGTTTGCATCTGTAATGCACATGTACATTATTTGGTTGTAATGGAATGAAATTGTTTGTTGATGATAAATGAAATTGATTAGTATGAAAATGTAATTTTGGACAAAGTGGAATTGAGACAGATTAAAACCAGAGTAAGTGGAATTGCGATCGATTGAACCAAAGTAAGCATCAATGTTTCACGATGGATCGTCGACGTCCCTCAACAAAATGACAGAATTCCTCTACCTTATTTATTTCAATGTTATACACATGTTGTTTAAATTGTTGTAGTGACCATGTTAATTGTTTATTGATGATGAATAAAATGGATAATTTGGTTTGAGTCAAAGTTTCTTTATTTCTCTTTCAAAAAAATGAAAATTTTGCAAGAATTTTCCTTGTTTTAGTCTCTCCCCCCTGTGGCATTATAAAAAACAGGCATCCAACCAAATATTATTCAAACATATAGTATCCAAACAGATTTTATTCAAACATATAGTTTCCAAACATATATTATCCAACCAGATATTATCCAAACATACACATAAACATATATTATCCAAGTCAAAACAATTAACTACGCAAAGTGACAATGAATAAATATTCAGTACAACAAAATCAGTATCTAAATCTATATCCATACACATCAAGTAAACCAAGTCGGCGCCGCCTTCCTACGAGATTTTTTCTACAAATCTGTGATATCAAAAGACAACTATGGGTCTAGGTATATGTTGGACCCTTTGGCGTATAAGGGACACTTATTAGGTACCTCTTCATAAGGGTGAAAGTCAGTCTCATTGTAATTTTGAAGCAGCCCTAACCCTCCACTGGTACATCGAAAGATGTCGTGCAGGCTGAAATACAAAGGGAAAAATTAGTATATAAGTGGAAAGCAATATAAATCTACACAAGGGAAAAGATGTACCTCTCTTTGTCTGTTGACACTATGACAATTGCAATTACTTCTAGCAGCAACATTTGGTAACGGTAGTGAGTGTGCAGGTTAACGAACAACAAAAAACACAGTGGTTTTGGGTATGACTGAAATTTAAACCACACATTAGAATTGTTCAAACATGGAAGAAAAGCCAAAAAAGAGAGAAATTTACTTACGTGAATTCACCTTATTGTCATTAGCAAATTTTCATATTAAAAGTTGAAGAATTCTTCTTCGTTCAACGCAAAGCACTGCATAAAAAAAACTCAAAGCAAGGATGAGTACTAAAATAAAATATTCTCAACTACTTATTATAACAGAATGTAATTCTCACCGTATTTGACGTCGCTTCTTACTTTGGAAAGATGAGTTGAGTGATGTGGTACTCATACTAAACCTGAAAATGAAAATAGCAGGCAAAATATCCTAAGTATCCAGCCCAAAACCTTTAATGCCAGAAAATGAAATAGTCTACCATAATTCCTACAAGAAATACGCACATCTCCACGTTTTTTCTGGTATTTGCACGAACAAACTTTGTAAAAATATCCACCATTTGAACTGGCTGCAATGATCATTGACAAGTTACCATCAAACTAATAAGGCATGAATAAGTGTAGACATATAGATAATCAAATCAAAGACATACCACACACACAGTTTTAAGTGGCAGAGGTTGTATTCCACCCGACGAGTCTGTTGATGAAGGAATGAGAATGTTGGCATCAGGGAAATGAGGTTGCAAAGTCAAGACACATTATTACATAGCATGCAAATAAAGTAAATAATGAACTTTATGTATAAACTAAAAAACTTACAAGCATTCTGTGCATTCGAATGCTGAAAAGGTTGTTAGAGAGGATGTTGGAGAGTCTGTTGGAGGGGTTGCTCAAGGGTCTACTAGAGAGGATGCTGGAGGAGCTGCTAACTACCTCATTCTTTGCAATTCATTCAACAACTACTAATGACACTGGTCAACTCGGTCCACTAATGATTGCATTTTGTGTAGCCCCATTTCAACTCAATCCTCCATCCTTCGGACACAATTCAACATCATTTGATGTAATACCCCAAATTTGGGGTCATAATAAGTTTAGTATAAGTATGTGAGGATTATTGGAGATTTATGGCATGATGTGATTTTGGTTTTGAGGAGTGATTTAAGTGTGTATGTGATAGTTACTGGGAAGAGAAATTGATGAATTGATCGACTAGAGTATGTGAAAATAAGGAAAATAAGAGTTTTGTAGAGGTAGTGGTCAATTAATGTTAAGTGTGATTGATCGGCTTTCCTTGGATTGTGAAGTAATGTGATTTGCAGTAGATCGTGCGAGTGTGTTGGTGATCAATCGGCTCCTCCGAGTTTTAGGATTTGTGGTCAATCAAGGTGGAATTTGCAGTCGATCATGGCCTTTGAAGTTTGTAATGTTGGAATTTGTGATCGATCATCTTCATGAAAGTGATCAACCGGGAAGTTCAAACATCGCTTGAAATTAGCAGTAATGTTGTATTCTTATTGGAGAAGCAGGCAGTGGGTGCCTCGTGGTTGAATCGGCGTCCCTCCACCTCCTGCGTGGAGGCCTAATGGTGAGGGGCTAAAATTATATAAGATAGAAAAGAGAAGTCTGGAGGAAGTCTCTAGAAAAAGGAAAGAGTCGCGAGAGAAAGGAGAGGAAAGGGAGCCATGGGAGAAGAGGGTGAGCTTTTGAAGGAAGAAGCTTGAGTGAGAAAGCAGGGTGAAAGAAAAAAAAAGTTGTAGTGAGAGAGAAGTGAGGGCCTCAAGCTGTGAAAGAAGGAGGGAAATAGTAAGGGAAAGGTAGAAGAAAAATGCAAAGAGAGAGAGAGAGAGAGCAATGGATGGCTTAAAGAGGAACTTGAAAGGGAGTGTCTTCATCTTGTTCAAAGAGTTGAGGTAGAAATGTGTGTTCTTTCCCCTTTTGGTGCTACATCACAAGAAATAGGGGTTTTATTTGGGAGATGCTTGCTTTTGATGTTATGTTGTTGATAGATGTAAAGTTTTAGCTATGTTCTTTGATGTGTTGCTTATTGTTGCTATTATAAACCTATTTTGGAGATGTATTGTTATTAATGGTTGTTTTAATTAATTGATAATATGTTTGTTCTGGATAGATTTATGTTGTTGATAAGCTGTATAGATCATGTCTCTGTTGAGAAGAAGTTGTTACATGGAGGATGTATTGTTCAATGTTGATTGACAGAAGGGTAAGTCTATAAGTTGCCTTTGATGTGGTTTAAGTGCTGTGTATATTGATGGTCTTGCTTTGTTACTAGTGGTGAATGATAGATTCTATATCATGTTGTACTTTGGAGACTTGCTGTTGTGTGTTGATTTGCTAGATTTTATTAAGTTGTATGATCTCATACTCATGCATCATGATTTTCACAAAACATCACGAAAGTGGTTTATTATGCATATGGTTTTAAGTAAATAAAGATAAAGGAAATTAAGAGATTAATTATATATTGAGGCTTTGGGAACAAGTTCCCAATGGAATTAGGAGGTTTTAGCGGACGTTGTCCCCAATGGTCGAGGTTTTGGATTTGAAACTCATGTTAAAAGACTTGGTGGATATGGTGCCCAAGGTGAGATGCATTTGCAGGTTATTCCTCAATGGCTGAGGCTTTGAGTTATGTTCCAATGGTAAACTGTTGAGGCTTTGGAATGAAACTCATATTAAAAGAGTTTATGGACGTGGTCCCCATGGATAGCGACATTGGCGGGTCATTCCCTAATGGTTGAGGCATTGGGTTGAGTTCTAATGGTAAAACGATAATGGTAGTAAAAAGAAGAAGAAACTAAAATGGAAAAATGTTTTTATAAAAAGGGTATTACATGTTTCATATTGCAATCCATTTCTTACTAAGCATTATACTTATAGTTTGAGTCTTGTGATGTAGGTATTCATGGTATCAAGGATAGGAGTAGTTGATGAAGTATTTGTACGTTACGGACTTGGTGGCTAACTAGGCTAAAGGTTTAAAAAGGGAATGTAAAGGTTTTGTAATTGCTTTCAATTTGCAAAAGACATATGGTTTTAAGTTAAGATAGGTTTTCTAAGTTGTAAATGTTTTAATGAAAAGAATTTTAAATATCATATTCTCAAACGTTTTATTTTATTAATGAAAGTCTTCTGCTGTGCTTTATAAAAGAAAATGACTTTTAAATTACACATTTTAAATGTACGAAAATTGGGTCGTTACATTTGATGTCACTCCTCCACTTGCTCCTCCATTCTTTGCATCTAGACGACAATCTCATGAGGCATTGACGTAAAGTGAGATGACTGAGGAGGAGATAGAGTCATCGGCTGCGAAGTATCATCCTCAATGTGCTGCAGAGGCGATGAAGAAGGTTGTTTCTCTAAGAGGACTGAAGGCTGTACAACTAAGGGGGGTGGAGGTCGTACGACTGAGGAGACTGTAGGTTGGGAAACTTTTGCTTGAATCTTCGAAGGTGAGCTTGGAGGAGTCTTGCATACCCATTCCCCTCCGACTTTGGAGATCCCCCATGCAGTCCACTTTCAATTTGTTATAGTTGTTGGCAACCTTCTCTTTGACTCTCTGTCTTCAGCTCAGTCTAGTATCCTATGATGCTCAATAATCCTCTGAATGAGCCAATTAAATCACAGACTCTTGGTCAGGTTGTTGAGGACCTCATACATGTGACTTCAAATCACATAACCGATAATCACTTTCTTTTGGTTGAACACCTTTTCTAGCATATAGAGATCCAAGCAGCTAACATGATCTCGATGTCTATCCCAAGGAAAAATGGTGTGCGTCATGATGGTGTGGACCACTCGTCTAATGCCCTGATTTTCCATTACATAATTAAGTAAAGATAAATGAGAAATTAATTGGGTATAATTGAATTATTTGGAGAAATTTTACTATGGAATATCTTACGCCGAAAATAAGTTTAGAAAAATAATTGTTGGGATATAATTATATCGATTATTGGATAATTATTGATGATTTAGTTTGGAAACCGAATTGAAGAATTTAAATTGGACCGATAATTATTGTCAAGCAATATTTGGAATAAAAAAAAATTGAAATTAGGTTGAAAATAATTTAATTAAATGAAGAATTTAATTAAATAAAGGAGACTTATTAAAAGAAGAATGAAAAAAATAAAAGAAAAAAGGGTTAGTTAGAAACAAAAATTTAAGGATAAATGAATGTGGGGATTCAAATTACAAGGAGAAACTAAAAAGAAGAATTGAAAATATAATAGGAGGAATGGTGAATTGGTTTCCACCGGACCGGTTCGGTTTTTGACAATAGAAAGGGGGAAAAGAAAATGGAAGAAAACTGGAGCTGAAAATTGAAGGAAAAATGGGACTAGGGAGAAAGAGATGAAGAGAGAACCCAAGAGGGGAGAAGAGAGGGCGACGAGGGAGACGCGACGGCGGTGAAGGCTAGGGACAAATCTGGCGTGCGACTCTAGGCGTGCAGGCTGCAAACGTCGGCGTTGGGAGGCGCAATGGCGTGGAGGCTCAGGTTTGGTGCTTCTTCGCGGCAAGCTACTAGTAACGACGAAGGGCAAGCATGGATGAACCGTGTGCGCGAGCTACAATATTCTCCGCGATTGACCTGGTATGTATTTTGATTATGGCTATGTCGATTGGTATGAAATTGCTGCTGTGATTGTTGGAAGGAATTTGAAGAGATGAATTTGCAGGGATGAATTGGCTGTGGTGGAAACACGAAGGTTTGATCCTGTTGTTTTCGCATTGAACTGGTTTATTTTCTTCTGGTTGACCCGATGATTTCTCTTTCTCCCGAAACGATAGCAACTTTCCACGTGGAGATTGAGCAATGAACCACCTTCCTTGAAGTGGGTAGTTTTTCCATCCACCTTGCGTCACTGGAGGTCTCCTCTTGCCTATAAATTGATGGCAGTGAATGGGTATGCATGCTGGACTTTTCATTCAATTATAGAGAGCAGGTGAGACGGAGGGAAAGGAAGAGTGAAGCTTTGGAGAGATTGGAACCAAGAGGAAAATGAGTGAGTGACAGTGAGATGTGCGAATCTCTGGAGTGTGAGCCGAGTGAGGGACTGTGAAGAGAAATGATAACTCCTATTTTCAGGTAATATAGAGTCTTGTTTACTACTTTACTAGATATTAAGCATGTTTTGTTAATTGTAATATTGTTTGCTGGGTGTTTATTAGAATTAGGTTTTTTTAATAATATGTTTAATAGATGAGCATGTCTCGAGGTTATATAGAGATATGATTGAAATGTATGCATTCATGAGCATCATGCATCATGGTTTTCAAAATGATACGAAAATGGGTTTTCATGCATGGTTTTGAAAAGAGAACAGAAACAAATATTAAATGATAATGGTAAAGTTTTAAGTAAAAAAGAGAAAATGGATATGTTGCGGCTTTGGGTGGATTAGTCCCCCAATGGTTGAGTTGCGTTTCAATAGTAACCAGTTGAGGCTTTGACATGTAACTCATAAAGAGAGACTTGGTGGACATTGTCCCCATGGTTAGAGGCTTTGGGTGTATTAGCCCCCTAATGATTGAGTTACATTCCAATGTTAGACAGTTAAGACTTTGGTGTTGAACTCAAACTCAAAAATAGAGGCTTGGTGAACATGGTCCTTATGGTTAGAGGCTTTGGATTAATCCTCCATCGGTTGAGGCTTGAGTTGAATACCAAAGGTAGAACAATTAAGTTAATATCAAGAACATGGTAAAAGAAAAGAGAAGAAAAGACAGAAAAGAAACAGAAACGGAAAACGAAAAGAGATTTTAAAAGTTGCATGACATGTGCATCATACCTTTTATTTTATATAACTTATTAAGTCTTGGGCTCATTAGTTAAGTCTTGTGATGTAGGTATACGTACAAGAACAGAAGAACGAATTAAGGAGTAGTGATTGAGGATTTGCATGTGCAGATCTTGTGGCTATTAGGCTAAAGAGATTTGCAAGAAATGGTTTGTTAATAATTTTGTAAAGGATTTGTAAAATATTAAATTGTAAAAGAAAAGAATGACATTTCTTTACTGCTTTGTCTTAATTATATTCCGCCGCATTTCATAAAAGATTTTAAGAAAATAATTTTATTAATGTCTTTTAATTGGGTTCATGTTTTACAAAGTATTTAAGAAAAAGAGTTTAATTATCATCTTACAATTGGTTTGTGAAAGAAGAATCTTCCGCGGTTTTTATAAAAAAAGAAAAGTTTTAAATTTTAAGCGATTTTTAAAAGGCAATAAAAATCAGGTCATTACAACTCGGGTTTTAGCGTTCAATTCATTGAACTTTGGTTTCTTTATAATATCCTTATTTTCATAATATAATTAATTAATGATAATTAGATATTTATTTAATGAAAACTTAATTTGGAAATGAAATTGAGAAATAATAGATAATTAAATTGAATATTTAAAAGGAGAAAAATGAAATTTAATAAAATAAAGAAAAGAAAAGATTTGGATTAATGGATAAATGGAAAAATTGAATTAAAAG
>CM039483.1:11710806-11803011 GCA_022433065.1 Begonia loranthoides
GGGGGGGGGTCGACCTTCCTTTGTTAGCGTAAAGAGAGAAGACGAGAGAGAGAGAGAGAGAGAGAGAGAGAGCGATCGAGAGGAAGGAGACGGCGAGCGGGAGGAGACGGACGACAGTTGACGGACATCGAGTCTCTGGTGCGCACTGTCCGGCGTGCTAGCTACTGGCGACAGCTGCAGGCGATGAGATGAACGGCAGGCTAGGGCTCCGCGGTTTTGGCCGATTGGAACCGTGGAGCTGCATCTCTCATTGTGGTTGTCCAAGGTAAGTGTTTCAATTGATGATTGTCGAGTAACTCGACTCTGTGTTGGGCGATTCAGTGAACAAATCGGTGACGGTAGTGATGGCAGGGGCGAACGTGATGGCATGGTAGGGTGAATCGAACCGGAGCTGGTTTTCCTCCAGCTGCTCCTCTAGCCATCTCCACATGATTCTTCAGAAGATGCTAAGGGCTTTCCACACGGCTCTTGCTGGTTGGACCTCCCTCCTTGAAGTGTACAATTATCCACCAACGTAGAAGTCTTCTCCTTGGATATATATGAATGGCAACAGTGAAGTGTATCAGGAGGTACTCTGTAAAATTGCAGACTAATGGAGATGGGGGGAAAGAAGAAATAGGAGGAGAAGAGGAAAGAGTTAACTCTGAGTGTCTGTTGGTAAGGAGTTTCTCCATCTCTGTTATGGATTTTATGGTCTAATTTCTCTATTGATGTTAAGTTTTGGTTGAGCTATCGGATGAGCCTCCTGGTTGGAATTGTCTTCTGTTGGTTCTACTGAGTTTTATTGTTGATTTTATGTCTGGAATTGTGGATATGTTCTCTGTTGTGGAATTGGTTAGTGAATTAGTGCATGTTCGGTTGATGTTATGGAAAATAACCTGCTGAATATTGGTTCTACATTTTAAATTCCTACTCATTGGACTCAGATGGATTCTTATTTTCTGTTGAATTAGAGTTTAGTTATTCATCTTAAATATTAATTGCTGGACATTGATTGGATAATGCCCTGTTGTTTGGAATTATATTCTGAGTCTTGATTTTGAATGATAATTGTGTTAGGATTAAATTGTTGAAGCTTTACACTTAAGAGATGAAGTTAATATGGAAAAATATAGAATGTTAGTCTATTATTTTGGGAAATTATTTTGTGACAATTACATTGGATAGTAACTGGATATAGGCTCCCTGTTTGATTTCAATGTTTGGAAGTGTTATGCCTGTTATAGTTAAGCTATTTCTCTATTGCTTTGTAGCTAATTAAAGTGCTAACTTAAGAGGAATATGGTGATATGAGATATATTGTTCATCAGCATGTATGTCAGATTAAATTCATGTACAGTGAGAATTAAGTTAAGTATTTTGCATGTTAATACATGCTTTGTACATTTGGATGATTTATTTACATCCTTTCTAATCAGATAAAAGGATAAATAATTGTGCTGTGTTGGTTATCGTTTGGACAACTGTGAATATATAAGGTTCATAATTATTATTGTTAAACAATTGTTATTGTACGGTTTTGTGAAGAAAGCTCTTTGTATTGTTATGTGACATACCCGTTGCACATGTTAAGATATTGGGATTGTTATTTCGTAGTTGCTAAGTAATTAAGTTGACTAATGAGATTTGTTAAACGTTAAGGTTTATGAAACTTCAGTGATTGTTATTAATGAATAAATGTAAGTTAAATTATGATTTAAGGGGAAAAGGTATAAATTAGAGTTATTCGTTTATTGACCATGAAATTCATGAAGATAAATTAAAAGAAATTCGTTAAGCGATAATTAAATTATTAAATAATAAAAGAGGAATAACGATATCAAAGTTAAGAGTGATGTTTGAAAAAAAAATATTAATAAATAAATGATAATTATTTTGAAGGTATAAAAGAGAAGAAGGACAAGTTAATTTCTAAACCGCACTAAGAACGCCAAGTAAGTGATATTGCCTGTATTTTAGTCTTCGGGCCCTACATCCTAAAAATTAGGATTTCTGTGCTGATTGTTTATTGCTTTCATAGAATATCTAGGTTGTTTATCGCTTTACCAGATATTGAGCATGTTCCGTAAATTGAATGTTGTTTGTTGAGTGTTTATTAGAATTGGGTTCTTTTAATGATATGTTTAATAGATGAGCATGTTTCGGGATTATATAGAGATATAATATGAACTATATGCATTCATGAGCATCATGTATCATGGTTTTCAAATTTATACGAAAATGGCTTGAAGCATGGTTTTGTAAAGAAAACAGAATCGAATATTAAATAGTAAATAATAAAGTAAAGTAAAGAAAAAGGCAAGACTTTGGCACGTAACTCATAAATAGAGACTTGGTGGACATGGTCCCTATGGTTAGAGGCTTTGGGTGGATTAGTCCCCCAATGGTTGAGTTATGTTCCAATGGTAACCAGTTTGAGGCTTTGGCAGATAAACCATAATAGAGGCTTGGTGGACGTGGTCCCTATGGTTAGAAGCTTTAGGTGGTTAGTCCCCCAATGGTTGGGTTATGTTACAATGGTAACAAGTTAAGACTTTCGTATGTACCTCATAAATAGAGGTTTGGTGGACATTGTCCCCATGGTTAGAGGCTTTGGGTGGATTAGTCCCCCATTGGTTGAGTTACATTCGAATGTTAGACGGTTAAGGCTTTGATGTTGAACTCGAACTCATAAATAGAGGCTTGGTGGACATGGTCCCCATGGTTAGAGGTTTTGAGTGGATTAGTCCCCATTGGTTGAGGCTTGAGTTGAATACCAAAGGCAGAATAATAAAGTTAAGATGAAGAAAATGGTAAAAGAAAAGATAGAAGAGAAACATAAACGGAAAACGAAAAGAAATTTTAAAAGCTGCATGACATGTGCATCATACCTTTTATTTTATATCACTTACTGAGCCTTAGGCTCATTAGATTAAGTCTTGTGATGTAGGTATGTACGAGAAACAAGAGAATAAGTCAAAGACAGTTGATGAAGGATTTGCATGGAAGACTCTTGTGGCTGGCTGGGCTAAGAGAGTAAATAGAAATTACTTGTAAAAGGTTTTGTAAATTAAATAATAATCTTTAAATGCTTTGTTTTAATTCCGCTGCGTTTCATAAAATGATTTTGTTACTTCCGTTGTAATTGATAAATGTTTTAAGTAAAGAGTTTTAATGATCGGGTTTTATAAAGGAAAAATACTTTAACTTTTTTGTAAAAGGAAAAGTTTTAAATTTTACATAATTTTTAAAGTAAATAAAAACTGGGTCATTACATTCTTGAACGCTGATATCTCGGGATCACGGTGCAACAGTTTAAGCACTATCAAACCTTCTTCTTGTTTGATGAAATCAGGCTCTCGAGACACGTGGTAATATTCCTCTCTTGGGTCTTCCATGAAACATCCAAGGAGCAGATTAATATTATTGGGAGTCAACCTCAACTTCCACCCAATCTGCACAACTCGGCTAAGCCAACCCCCTCAACGAATTCTTCAATCTCCAATTCACTCAATGACTCAAAGTCTACTCTTCTAGATACAATAATTGAACAATGTTTAATATCGGCTTCATACCGATCTTTCGCTACAGTAGTCCTGAAGAGCAAGTAGTGGAACTTGTCTGTAACAAGTTAGAAACGAACCAATTGAGCTGCTAGTAATATTGAGGCTGAGGTTGAGGTTGTGGTTGTGCTTCAACCGCGGGTTGTGCTTCAACTTCAACTGCGACAAGTGCTTTAACTTCAACCGCAACTGGTACATTGAGCTAAAACTGAGCACGGATGATATCAGTTGCAAGCCATCTCTGTTCACGGCCTGAGTCCGTTTCTGTTTAAGGTTGAGGCTAAGATTAAGACAAAGCAATCTTATACTTGAGAGTCAATTTTGTTGTCCTAGAATCTATTGGAATTGATGAAACAGTAAGGACATCACTTTGAAAGTACGAAGGTTTCAAGGTTCGCTAAGCAAATCGTTGAGCTCACTAGAGCGCAAATTATCAATTATATATACTGGGCAATAGAAGGCAGAACGATGCATGACATTCCGCGGCGAAAAGTTGTCATTCCATAGTGGAAAGTAGGATGTTCCACGTCGGGGAACGACAATGAATGATAAATTTTAATTAGTATAGACGTTCCGTAGAGGAATGTATGACGATTAAGGAAGGAACAACAAATAAACAAGTTCATATTTAGCACTGACGTATATATATACGTTCCTTCACATAACAAAATTTAAATATTTAACGACATTTGTAACAGCGATGTTTTTAGCATCTATTTTTTAAAGTTCAGTAGTAAAATTTTTAGAAAAAATACGTTAGTAGTTGATTTATCATTAATAATAAATGACAATGGTTGATTTGTTAACTTTCCCATTTAGAAACTGAGATATTAAGGTTTAGTTCATTTTTTAATTATTTTATTTTATATCAAATAATAGTAGCGCCATTAAAACTAAATAAATAAGTCTAGTTTTAAAACTTATAATAAATAATTGATACAAGTGGCTGGGTTGGTGAGTACTCCCCTTTGAATCTGGGCAACGGTGCCGTCTTATTTATTGGATGTATTTAGCATTAGCAGTCAACAGGGGCACCATCACCGTATGATTGAGTCATGTCGTATCACACCTGTCCGATTCCATCAAATCAGAATGGATCTGATGTACAGGATGATTCCATATTCGATGAAAATCTGATCTTAAAGACAGTATCTTAATGGACATGTGATGTCTGTAGCAACTGCAAATCAGTTTGATCTTCAAAGTCGGCCATTTTTGGGTCAGAGAAGAGAAACTGGAGAATGGGTATTGTAGAAGAAGCTCACAACCTGAGAATTTTAGGGTCTGGAAACCAAGTGGTGGTCCTCGGCCATGGGTTTGGGACCGATCAATCTGTGTGGAAACACCTCATTCCTCACCTCGTCGACGATTACAGGGTCGTCTTGTTTGATAAAATGGGCGCCGGAACCACTAATCCTGATTTCTTCGACTTCGACCGCTACAAAACGCTCGAAGGCTATGCCTATGACTTGCTCGCCATTTTAGAAGAGCTTCGAGTTGAATCCTGCGTTTTTGTTGGTCACTCCGTCTCTGCAATGGTCGGCGCCATAGCCTCCATCACTCGCCCAGACCTTTTCACCAAGATCGTCATGATCTCTCCATCACCGAGGTTAAAATAATTTTTACAGTTCTTTTTGCTCTAGTTCAGCTCTGAATCAGTATAGATCTTCGTTGTGATTCTTGTGTATCTTTGTACGGTTTGATTCTTCTAACTATTCTCTTATAAATAGTGCTGTGATGGGAAGTTTTCTTAAAAATATTTTATTCTTTAACTGATAAACGTGACGAAATTTACAGACGGCGGCTTTCCTAATTTTTATAAATTTTGTTTAGGTATCTGAATGACGTTGATTACTACGGGGGTTTCGAGCAGGAAGATCTAGAGCAGTTGTTCCAAGCGATGCAGGAAAACTACAAGGCATGGTGTTCCGGCTTTGCGCCGTTGGCCGTCGGCGGTGATATGGATTCCGTCGCCGTTCAAGAGTTTAGCCGGACCCTTTTCAACATGAGGCCGGACATAGCCTTGAGCGTAGCGCAGACGATATTTCAGAGCGACATGAGGGGGATACTGAGCATGGTTACTGTACCTTGCCATATTATTCAAAGCATGAAGGACATGGCCGTGCCGGTGGTGGTTTCTGAATATCTTCATCAGAATCTCGGCGGCGAATCCATTGTGGAGGTTATGCAATCTGACGGTCATCTTCCTCAGTTGAGCTCGCCGGAGATCGTAATCCCAGTGCTTCTCAGGCATATTCGTTATGATATTGCGATCTGATCAATTTCATTAGTTCTAAATAATTTATATGCTGTATTAATCAGTGTGTTAATTATCTGATCAAGAAGGTTTTTGGGAATTATAAGCAGTGATTTTCCGTTCCCTTCGTTGCAATTTGTCACATAAATGAACGTTTTAATCTGGAAATAATATCTTTACTCTTCCAAGTTTATTTACGTCTACCAATGTATCATACTTTTTGGTCCCCCATCATAGGTTCAACTACCATTTCATATTATTTTTATTTTTAATTTTGCAAATATCAAATTAAAAACTTAAACTTTTAAATAATACTAGTTTTCCGTTAGTTCCCTGCAATGCTCGTATTTCCAGATTTTTTATTGCTATTTATCATACATAATTTTTCCACATTAGAAATAAGAATTGATTGGAAGCACAAGGGAAATTAACAAATCAACTATTATACTTTGTTATTAATGACAAATTAATCACTATTATATTTTTTTAACAACTTAACCACTAAAATATGAAAAATAGCAACTGCAAACATCATTGTTAACTTTATAAGAACTCACAGTGAAAAATAGCTAAACTCATGGAAAAAACTGCAAGAACTCGTAATTTTATATACTTTCAGTGGAAAACAGTTAATATCTATAGAAAATAAATTTGAGAAAATACTGTAATTTATAAGATTTTGTAAAAGAATGTTAATGTTTAGATTTCAGATGATTTAGAATTGTATTACTGTCTATGGGAGAATCACAATTTGTCTGTGTTTTCTGTGTTTTTCCACAAAGAAGAAAATGAATTTTTTTTGTTGTCTTTCCGCAACGGAAAGTCGTCTTTTCTCTGCAAAAAGTTATATTTCTACAGAGTAAAGTTGTTCTTTCTCTATGAAAAGACGTCTTTTTTCTGCGGAAAGATGACTTTCCTAAGTTCTATTTCAAAGACTCACTCTTCGCATCGGAAAGAAAATGTTCCACTGTGAAAAACTAATGTTCCACAAAGGAAAGACAACGTTTTGCAAAGGAACGACAATGCTATTTAACGAAAAAATATAACCGTAGTGTTTACTTTATCCATTTTTTATAATTCAGTATTTAAATTATTAACAAAAATTATTTAATTACTGATTTGTGATTAATTTAAAAGTACAATGTTGATTTGTTAATTTAACTTTTTGAAGGATAAAGGTGACGTATCAACACAACAATACGTTGAGAGAATTTTTAAAAAAACATTGTAGAACGAAAGATATTTTTGATGTGTTGACCATGACTACACATAAATAAATAGATATCAGTTAGAAGAGAAAAACAATTGTATATTAAAAATAATTTCCATAATAGAAAGTGTGTCAAAAAAATAAATCAAAATATGAAAAATGACAAATCAACCATCATATTGGGATTAATGACAAGTCAATTATTAAACTATTTTTACTAACTAATTAACTATTGAACTATGAAAAATGTCCCCGCAAAAATTGTTGTCACATTTTCCGTTAATTGTATTGACTTTGGTCCTTGGGAGATCGTCTATTGTTCCCCCATGGATCATTATTTTTGAAAATAACATTATTATATTGATGGTTCACCACAGATTGGGACACGATTTGTGGCGGATTGGGACACGGTTTGTGGCGGATTGACTACGATCGGCAGTGGGATCGATGTGCGTCGTTCTGCGTTCCTCTGTCCTAGTATATAAGACTCGACTGTGCGCTCAGACAAGTTCACCACGAAATATTCGGTGAACATTTGTACTCTTAGACTTTCGTTCCACACTATTTAATTGATACCAATGGATTACTGCGTAGCAAAAAAAATGTCGCTCAAGCAAAAGGGTGGTCCGTCTCAGGCTTAGCCGTGAGCCACGACCAAAAACGATGGACTACGGCCGTGAACGAAGTAGAATTGCAACCTAGCTCGTTGGTTAGTTACTCGACAATGTACCCGCTGCGGTGCAAGGTGGAGCACTCGCGGTTCAAGTTGGAGTAGCCACAATTGACTTTATAGAAACCAAGGTTGAAGCACAACCTCAACCTCAACCTCAACCTTAACCTTAGCCTCAAAATTGATCGGTAGCAAGTGCACAGGTCCGTTTTGAACCCATTATTGCGGGTTTATACTCCCCACTCTTCAAGACATCCAACGCGAAGGAATGGTATGAAGTTGATGTTAAAAACCGTTCAATTATTGTTTCTAGAAGAGTAGACTTCGAGTCATTTGTTGAGTTGGAAATTAAAGAGTTGTTTGAGGGGGCTGGCTTAGGCGATTTGTGCTGATTTAGTGGAAATTACTGTGAGCGGATTGTCAAATTGTTTTATGCAAATTTGGAACATTCCACCCAACCATTAGAGGTCCAGACTTACATGTTTGGATCGAACTTGTAACTGTTACCAGTGGAAGTTGACTGGCATCCAGTGTGTCCATGCAGTTCCATGTATGAAATTCATGAGGAGATCTCCCGAGGACTTTGTGCATGAGTGCTACCACCGAGAAACATACATCGAGATGTACTCCCACTTTGTAACGACCTGAATTTTCTTAAAGCAATTAAAATGCGTAAAAATTTAAAATTTTTTTTTTAAAACAAATCAGAGTGCGTAAATCTGAATCGCTACTAACTCTTTATGAAAACTCGTCATGAAACCCAACTTATTAATTATGCGGAAGCATTAAAATCATCTATTAAATTTTTGCGGAACGTTATAAAATATCTTTTTAAATCATAGCGGAAACGTAAGAGTTGTTTCAAAAGAAATACCAAATAATACTAAACCATTACTTCATTGATTCATAATCTTTTTCTTTATCTTTTTCTTTCATTTATTTCATAGCCATTAACTTACATTTGTCTTTGCCTTGCCAGCTCGAATCCATTGTGTGCGAAACCATCCATCTCTACCTCATTATGCGTTTCTCGTCTTCTTCTTATTCGTTTACTATCTGTTCGTCATTGTACCTACACCACAAGTAAGGACGTGAGCTTACGCTCAGTAAGGAGAGGGAAAAAATAATTATGCATTTTTCTCTTTAGTTTTTGTTGGAATGGGGCCACCAATCCAACTTCTTTCATTACATTCTTGTTCTTTGTTCGTTCTTTAAACTCGTACATCGAGCTTGGAGATTGGAGGTTTTCCTTTGATATGACATAGTTGTACGGAAACTAACCCCCTGTGGGCTACTAGTCACTTTCCCGTCTTGGTAGTGGTGTATCCTAGTAGCTAGGCTAGATCTGGACTACCCATCTACTCCAACTCCCTAGTTCCAGCATATACCTGCTTTTTTGGGTTTGTTCTTTCTATCCCGGCATATACCCATCTTTTTGGGCTCTTTTCTATCCCGGCATATACCCCCATTTTTGGGTTCTTTTCTATCCCGGCATATACCCGCCTTTTTGGGTTCTTTCTTTCTATAGTCTTTTCCCTCACTCCTGCATGTTGGTACCTTCCCGGAGGTGACCCCCTACTTGGTTTCTATTATCATGAACTCGATCTAACTTTTTCCTAGTAAACAAATCACATATGAGAAATAACATACTTAATGAAAAAGGAAAGCACATTGAAGTAAACATACTATACTTGAAATTGCGCATATAAAGAATCACAGAAACAATTATACTGTCAAAATGTAACAGCGAGCGAATACAATGAAGCAGTAAAGTGACGTACAACAAATTATAATTAACTAATCATGCTACCCAACTAAGAATAATATTGATCTGCTAATTCACAACTCATACTTAAGAAAACAATGGAAATCTTATAATGTTCATGCATCTTATCTCCTTAAACATTTTCCTCACAAAATGAGTAACAAACAAAGCTTAACTAGCAAAACAAGTCCGCAAATGTTAACAATAGAAATTTAACTAAACATACTTCTTCTAAGTTATACAACAGTATCCTTTCAGTCGTAATCTCTTTATCACATTTTCGTAACTTTTAACGTCACCAAAGTCTGATTCACAATCTAACAAAACTAACAAACCAAACTTAACAAAACATTTTAAGGGAACACTAACAACCAACACCATTACTCACACACACAAATTTCTTGGGTGTAGGGTACGAGGCCAAAACAAACCCACTCCTTACCTCAATTCCTTAATGCAAGTTGGCGCTACATCCTTATCCTCTTCCTTTCTCTGACACCTTCACAGTTAACACATTTATCATGGACAACTTTTCATTGAAATCTATATTTTAATGCCAATATTCACAACTTAGCAACCAACAAAGCATACTCATCATTCTTTTTACCCAATTATAATCACAGCAGACAGATCATCCCAACATACATAACTAACAGTTTATAAACTTTTCATAGACTTGTCAGAGAGCACATTCGCTTCATACTAATTATATGGAATTTATAACTAACTCAATCCCATAACTTATTCCAAATCTTAACTAGACAAGTCATCACTATTAATAGAGGAAATCATTAACCATTAAACAGAGGCCATTTAACAAGGTTAATTCCTTTTTGTGCCAACATCAACATTTGACATTGTCCCTGATCAATAATGTTATCCAACAACACTTTATTATATTTTTCCACAACTAACAAGGTATATTCAAACAAACTCAAACATATCTAGCAGCCGGTCATAAATAATAACGACTTGATTAACAGGGGCTAGATCCAACTTGACAGAAATCACTTAAATCTATTCCTTACAATGTTATACTCACATATCCAATGGTAGACAGACAAATTCATTCACATAATCAACACAAAAGCCCAAAAAATTAACCCATTCAGAATACACACATCGGCAGCTAAAATCATCACATAGCAGGTAAGTGGAAACCATTTTTAACACCAACTGCACCTACTCAACATCCCAATTCTTCCATCCCAATTCTTCCAAAACACTAATCTCAGTGTAAAATCATACTGATAACAGATGGAGGGGAAAAGATCCGTTACCTGCAGCATACCCACGAACAACAGGGAGGACCCGAACTATCCAGACCGACCACAGAGGCTAGAGGCCGTCGTTCTCCCACTCTGTCGTCGCCATTCCACGAGTTATCTACCACCCATTCCTCGGACACTGCCGATCCGAGCATGCGATGACAAAACATCGTAGCATCAAGTCTCTTGCGTTCAGCCGATCACAGCCCGTCACCGTCCATCGTCACCAGTCGACTGTCGCCGAGTCTCCGTTGCATGCTTCGCCGTTCATCGCGCTTGACCCATTGCTCTTTCTCTCTCTGTCTCGGGGGTTCAGTGCGGAGCTGCCTCTCCTCCCTCCTTTTATTTTGTCCATTCCCCTTTCTTTTTATTGTCTGTTTTCTATCTTTTAGTCTCGCTTTAAGCAGAGAGAAGGAGAAGGCAAGGCAAATCCCTGGAATCCTCTCTCCACTCATTCTTCAACCCCACTTATTATCTTTCCACCAATTTCTTTAACTATTCCCTTTCTTCTATACGCTATTCCTTCTCCATTTACATATTTTAATCCTTTTTTTTATCTTCATATCACATCAACTTTTTCTTCTTCCAAAATAATTTCTCTTTCTCTCACTTCAAACTTTTTTTTTGTATTCCAAATTTACCCCTTTTTCTACTAATTCTAAATCCCTCCCCGAGACTTCTCCCCAATCCGTTTTAATATATATATATATATTAAATACGTGATATTAACTAATCTATTTCTAATTTTTGACTTACTTTGAATACCATTCATGGCGTTTTCTGATCTAATTTAATACGTGATATTAACTAATCTATTTCTAATTTTTGACTTACTCTGAATATCATCCATGGCGTTTTCTAATCTAATTTAATTCTCTAATCTCGTTTCTTTGTTTAACATTTACTCTTAAAATTTTTGGGTATCACAGGCTTCATCTTTCGGTCAATAGCAAGACATCTAGGAGCTCTTTACTGTGCAAGCTATTCCTCCCATCTAGGTCTCCATATTGCAATGTTGGAGGGAAAATCACTCTCTGCCATAAATAATGCAAAGAGGAAAAGATCTCACACTCCCACGCCCGACAAGAATCCTACTTTCGGCTTGGGTGGGTGATTTCCACTTTACCAGCCATAACTTTTTTGGTAACCATCGTTTTCAATCTGACTTTCGTCCTAATTTATGTCTGTTCTGGTGCAAATCGGACTCATGCGGATGCCGTACTATCGTCCGCATGTGTCCGCAAGTCCACATTTACACAGCAAATGGCATCCTAACCATACGTCCGTACCATCCGAAATCTGGTTTCGGACGCCATTTGATCTTCCGCATCGACAGCATGGTGTCGTCCGCGTAAATCAAAATTGGACAGATTCAGTGCGGACGCTAAATCCCTCGTTCGCATGCATCGTTCGGAAGTTCCCAGTTTAAACAGATTCAATGCGGACTCCAAATCTGGCGTCCGCAGTGTCCGCGTCCAGCACCCAGCGTCCGTCACAACACATAACAATGAGTTTAGGATGCAAAATTGGCGTCCCGAGTCGTCCCCAAGTCTATCAATCCATCGTTTTTCATATTTTATTCTAAATCTTGTTTAAATTAAACGCCTATGAGGGTACATGTCACAACATAACGTCCATAGAACTTTGTAGCAACCCATTGTATTCTAAACAAAACAATTACATCGTTTTAACCGGAGAATTTAGGATCGGGTTGTTACATTCTTCCCCCTTTAAAATAAATTTCGTCCTCGAAATTTGTCCTTTCTAGTGCACTCATCAACGTTAACCTACGCACCAAACCTCCTCTTAGCTACTGCATTTAATAATGATGCCCTGCAAACGATACTCATACTTCGTTTTTACCTATATTAACCTCCGAACTTCATCCAATGACTCCTCTTGTACCAAAGATAGATCAAGTTCGCGTACTCGCACGTCACCATGCTTCTGCTGCGACACTCTGATTACATTCTTTCCGAGAAAGAAAATGCCATAATCAAAGCTATTCTTCAATATCAATAGAAAAGCGACGGCTCTCTTATATCCGTCACTTTCAACCAATACATACTCTATACTTGCCACCCAATACATACTCTGTACTTGCCATAATCAAAGCCATTCTTCAATAAATCTTAACCTATTACTTCGTTGATTCACAACCGTTTACTTCCTTTGTTTTTGCCTTGCCATCCCGAATCCTGTGCGTTCGAAATCATCCATCTCTGCCTTGTTATGCGTTTCTCATCTACTTCTTATCCATTTACTATCTGTTTGTCATTGTACGTACACCACAAGTAAGGATGTGAGCTTACGCCCAGTAAGGTGATGGGAAAAAACAATTTATGCATTTCTCTATTTAGTTCTTCTTGGAATGGGGGCCATCCAAACCAACTCTTTCATTACGTTCATTTTTCTTTGTTCGTTCATTAAACTCGTACATCGAGTTGGAGATTAGAGGTTTTCCTTTGAGATGGCCTAGCTGTTCGGATTCTAACCTCCTGTGGGAATACTAGTCCCTTTCCCGACTTGGTGAGGGCTGTTCCAGTAGCCAGGCTAGATCCAGACTATCCATCTACCCCAACTCCCTTTTCGTTCCCTTTTTCAGGCGTATCCTGTCTTTAGAGTTCTTTCTTTTTCCTCCGGCGTATCCTGCCTTTGGCGTTCTTCCTCTTTCTGGCGTATCCCGCCTTTAGAGTTTCTTCCCTCCTGGCGTATCCCGTCGGGAGAGTTTCTTCGGTGGTGGACGTATCCCGCCCATTCCGAACATTCCTTTTTCTTATCATTTTTCCTCACTCATGCATGTGGGTACCATCTTGAAGGTTACCCCCTACTTGGTTTCTATTACCATGAACATCAAACATTATAATGTACATTAACGGAAACTAAAATACACATTGTAAACATACTATAATTGAATTTGCGCAATTGAAAACATATATAGATACAAGGAACAATTATGATATCAAATTATAACAGTGGCGACCACAATAAGAAAATAAAGTAAGCTAAGTTAAACATGGAGAACAAGTTGTGGCAACAATAATAGACAAACACTAATCATGCGAACTATACTTGAGGGCCAATCGAATCTATTGATCACACTCCATATTTAAAGAAAACAGTGAAAATCAGAAATGACTTACAACCTTCATGGTTTTTAACTCTTTCAACCTTTTTACTTCATTTGTTTAGTTAACTAAACCTTTTTCTTTCGTTTGTTTAGTTAACAATTCACATATGGAAATCAAAGTTCATTCATGCTCATCACACATCCTCTTTTTAGTTTATCATTCTCTATCTTTCCACAACTACTTCATACTTCACAAAACTCATTTGTTAATTACTAGCATCTACATGACTATTCAACAATATTCCATCCAATTAATTCATACTCTAAATCAATCTTGACAACAGAAAACTTACATACAACAATCATGCTCACATCTCGAATTTGACCAACAAGAAGCTAACTAACATTACAGCAAAGGAACTAAATTCAAGAAGATCACCATTTATTAGGCTAATAAATTATTAACCGACTTCATGCTTAGCCCATTTGCGTAATAGTTTACATGCCCAAGTGTTGATGTTGTTAATTAACATGATAGTTATACATGCTCAAGTAATTGGACATGCTAATTGATTTATTACATGAAATGATTACACTTAAAACTATAGCTACATAGCAAATAAATAGTCAATAACTCTTTTACCTCACTTTCATACCTTCGTTCACTTAGGCATTTTCATCACATAATGTAACTCTTTTAGCTACTTTCATACCTTACATAATAACTTATCATTTACTCGTTCCACTTTCGTACCATCATTCCTTCGTTTACTTAGGCATTTTTATCACATAATGTAACATAAAACAAAGTTGAACATTACAGGAAGATATCACAGATTCACAACAATTCCTACAGAACATCAACAACTATCAACATGCATTTTAAGAACACTAACTCTAACTCACACACAATTTACTTGGGTGTAGGGCACAAGGCCAAGACAACCCATTTCCTTACCTCAAAACTTTAACGTGCATTAGCATTCCGTCGTTATTCTTCTTCCTCCTTTTAATACCTTCACAAATAGAAATGTCTATCATTAATAATTATGACGTATAACTTTCATTTTCTTTCATATTCTAACTCATCTCAACTCGAACCCTCTATAGCATTATAAAGGGTTTGTCCATATCTTCCTTAACCATTTAACCCTTTAACAGTTTCTAGCAAGCAAAGAGTAATTATTCTTTAATAAATCTGGCAGACGACCACTACCAGAACCCAATTATTGAATAGATACTAATCCACATTAACCATCAAGCCAATTCAAGATTTAACAGAGCATAAATCACATTGGAATACTTAAGAACTCATTTACCAAGAGAAGATCTTACCAAGACCTGAGAGTAACAACTCCAACTACTCGGTCAACAAATTTCAACACCAACTCCAGTTCACACTCAGCACAACACCCACTTGAAGCATCAACAGAAATTAGAGAGTATCAATTTACAAACATAATCGTCATCCAGGTTCATAAATCAAAGAACAGAGGAAGTCCTTACCTATTGACTTCACCCCTTCACTGCCATCATGATTTCCAGCGAGTTCCCTGTCTCCAATATGTTCTCAGCTTCATCATGTCTCACAGAAAAAGAGATAGCTTCTCCCACAGCTCACTGAGATCCCCTTTCTTTGTCAATTTATCAACACAACAATAACTCTCCAACCCCGACAACATCTCCACAAATCTCTCCAGCCTTTAAGAGTTTTCCCCACTCTGCATTTACACCCAGTAAATGTAGAGTACAATTCCAGGCTGGAGTTGTCAATGTAGGCTCTCGGCCAACCCCTAGAGAGCTCCGATTCTTCTCGTAGCTAAGACCTTCAACCAACCTTTATTCCTCTTCTCCTCTCGACAACCTCACCGACAGCCTCTTCAAATTTTCAACCACTCGTTGTCTCCTCATAAATATGTCAACCAACCCAAATAATGTGCTCATATGGTATCAGCAGAACCCCACAGTAGGAAGGGGAATAGTGTGTGGACTGAGTCGCAATTGGACCATTGGCCTTCGGCCGGTCTAGCCCAACTGCCAGCCAAGCTCCTGTCTCAGGCGAAGATAGCCCCTGCCGAACGAGAAATGACGATTTGTCATTGGAATTGCGCCTCAAGACAACAACAAATCAATAGAATGGCAAGGGAGGAGGAAAACCCATTCAAATCTTACCTAAAACCATCGCTAGAAACACGCTCATGGGGAGCTCCAACTTTGAGCCCTAGGCGCGCAAACGCCGCTCCACTTCACCTAAACGTCGCGCACACCGCCAGACAACGTCGGCTGCTCATCGGACATCGCCATCTCGTCCTCTTCGTCATCTCCCTCTCCCTTGTTCTCTCTGTCTCTCCTACACTTCCCCCTCCCCTCCTTCAATTTTCGCCTCTACTTGCAAAGAAATGGCCATTTCTTGGCCGTTTCTTTTCTTTCTTCAACCAGTTCACTTAGTGAACCGTTTTAAAGCACCCCTCTTTAAATTTTCTTCATTTCAATTCTAGGTAATTCTTTTCATTTAATCCCTCTTTAATCATTATCTCTAATTAATTTATCCCAACACAATTATTTAATTAGTAAATTAACATTTATTTTAATTATAAGTTATTCCATAAAATCCCCCAACTTAATAATTTAATTCGTTATCACCCCATTTATCCCCCTTCTCATTTCGTCAATGGCCGAAGGCCAGACAAAATGAGAAGAGCTGAAACAGTCCCTTAACAGATTCGATTAAGTTAATCTAAAATACATCTCCACTTATACATATTAATCGCAATTAATCAATTATATCATAATTTAATTCAATTAATATTTATTTTATTTTGATTAAGTTAATTTCCGTAATATATGATTTATCGAATATGTTCTTGGTAATACCCCGATGTCAATCCACTTAAAAGTTGGGGTATTACATAGTCCCTGAGATAGTCTCCAAGATAGTTCCCTACATAGTCCCTGAAACGTAGATCAGCACATTATTGTGTTTACGTTTTCATGTGTTACGTTTTAAACTATACTAATTTTATTTGCAATGTGTTATGCAAGAGTATGATGCGCAAGATCCATAAACAGAAACAAACACGAATGTAGACCTTAACCATTCTTGATTAGAGAAGACAACGCACAATCAAAGTGACAATTAACTATGCGTCGAAACCAGATATCCATCATCTAAAATAGGCTACTTCAAATAAACTATTGTAGATGATGGATATCTAGTTTCGACGCATAGTTAATTGTCACTTTGATTGTGCGTTGTCTTCTTTGATCAAGGAAGATTAAGGTCAACATTCGTGTTTGTTTCTATTTGTTGTCTTCAACAACAAATGTAATGTAGAGGCATCCTGAAAGGCTGGAGAAACTGAGAATACGGGGTGGATATTTTGGTTTGCGTCTGTAATGAATATATGCACGATATGGTTGTAATCGATGATGAAATTTTAAATTTGTGAACGAAATTTTGAATTTGTACTTTTTGATCGACCACGCTGACGTTTTGCCGTGGAAAGTTGACTTTCCACCACGGAATCTTGTCATTTCGCCGCGGAATGACATGAAGGATTGATATGAGCCTTAAGAGGGGGGGAGGGGGGAGGGTGAATTAGGCGCTCTAATTTTTTTGTGGGATAATTAATTCTCTAAACCCTAAGTGATTTATCGCAATTATATATAAACAAATAATGCGTAAATATAAAGAGAGAGGCTTAGAGAGTCACACCATTCGACAACTCCAGCCTACGTCCATGCTCCAAGTGTTCCAATTGGAGATTCCTAATCGCCCAATCTCCCCGATTGACGATGTTTGACTTCTAGGTGTCAAACAAACCTTTTACAATAGCTATTCTAAGTCGTCACCCTTTTCCCTTTTGACTATTGCAGGGCGTCACCCTTTGATTAATGAATTCGTTAGGCACCACCCTTTGCTTTGGAGTATAAGAATGTTAGAAATAGAAAAACAAACTAGATCCTAACTCTCCCTAAATCAAATCTCAAGTTTATGAGTATGGAGAGTTAGGTTTACAAGCTCAAAGATGATTTGGAATTGAGTGATAAATTTGTCAGGGTTTCGCCTCTATTCCTGGAACGTTAGAATGAGTTTCGGAGTGTCTTATATTTATAGCACAAAATTTTTCGGCCGACCCAATCTTTTTTTGTTGACCTTATCCGATCGTTGAAAACTAGTCGTTGGGTGCTTTGCACATTTTCTGTCGCATATCTCATCCATTGATTCAACGATTGCATTGTCCAAAATCTTCCAGAGCAATCTGTGTACATATTCGGTCTCATATCTCGTCTGTATGCTTCGATTGTTTCCTTCATTGGCTCAATATATCGGATGTCCTTTTCGTCTTGACTAACGTCCATTTCTCAATTCCTTTGGGAGCTAGGCGTCCGTTTCCCCATGGGACATCCATTCCTTCACACCCTTCATTCGTTTCTTCGTCTATTTCTTCGTTGTTTTATAAATCTTTCACCTGCTTTAATTCCTTGATATTTTATAACTCCCAAAATAATATATATTCACTGCATGGACTTAGATAAACTTGTTAGCACAGCTTAATACCCGTTTTTATGGTATTTCCAATAAATTTAAATATAAATATAATGTTTAAACAGTTAAGCACAATATCAGCAAACATCAATAAACAACTTATAATTGCAAACACAATATTCATCATCAAAACAAATGGGTCTAACACATTTAAGCTAACACGTCATACATTCCGCAGCGGACCGACGTGTTTCCACGCCGGAATATCAACTTTCCGTGGTGGACAAACATAATTACCATGCTTTGTATATTTTGGTGTTATGTACAGATTGCTAAATTGTTGCAATGAACATGTTAGTTATTTGTTGATAATGTATAAAATGGTTTGAGTCAATTTTTCTTTCAAAAAATTAAAAATTTTGCAAGAGTTTCCCAGTATCTAATGTTCCTTGAATATAGGTGTCTGATGCAAAACAGATGCTTGCCACCCATTTTTTAGAGGCATGATGGCTTTCCATATTTCTCAACTAAGTGTGAATGTTGTTATAGGACTTTATTTGAAACATCATTTCACCTTCCATTTTTGAAGCGTGCATCTGCCATGTGCATCATTCCTAGCAAGCAGCCCTCAACTGATCTATGTGAGCGTTTTCCTATGCTCGTGCCCTAGTATATAAGACTCGGCGGTGCAGTCCGATGAGTTGACCGCAAACCACCATATCTTCGGCGACGCTTGGTACAATGTTGGAGTAGAGCTCAATGACAATGTTCTGAGTGTTAATTACTACAGTTTTCCTATCTAGCAAGACAAAGTTGTCGATGTTTGTAAATTTGGGAGATGTAAAGAGGTGAAATAGTTGGAAACTAGGTTTCGACCATTGTCGGTATAGTTATATGACTCCAAGTGCTATGAGGCGCTCCTTTGTATGTGACAGCCTCAGAGCACTTGGAGTCCTGTAACAGTACCGACAATGACCAAAACCTAGCCTCCAACTCTTTGACCTCTTTCCAACTCCCAAATTTACGAAAATCGACAACTTCGTCTTACTCAACAGTAAAATCGTAAAACTTAACTCTCAGAACATTACTGTTGAGATCTACTCAAACATTGCACCAAGTGTGGCTGAGTATTTTGTTGTTCGCGGTGAACTTATCAGAACGCACAATTGTGTCTTATATACTAGGGCAGAGGAACGCAGACAACACACGACGATCCGTGCATGGATTGCAAATCGTAGTCAATTCGCCGCGGATAGGGATAACGTTATTTTCAAAAATAATAATCCGTTGTGGAACAGTAGACGATCCACCGCGGACCAAAGTCAATACAATTAACGACAAACGTGACAACGATCTTTGTGAGAAAAGTTTTCTATGGATCAGTAGTTAATTTGTTAGCAAAAATAATTTATTCGTTGACTTGTCATTAATCACAAAGTACAATGGTTGATTTATCATTTTTCCATCAAAATAATATAAAAATAGTCAACTGTGTAAAGAAAATAAAATATGACTAAAAAATAACTCATTAAAAAATAAATCATATTATTCATAATTGTGTCAAGAAGACCAACTTAAGTACAAAAATAGTTGTGAAAAAAAAAATCAAATATCATATATTGTAAAATTTGTAATTTTTAAATTAAATTTTTTTTATTAAATTGACATGTCAAAGTGTATTGTGTTAACGAATTTCTTGCCACGTGTTTTAGTTTTTCAACCACGTGTGAAGAAGTCCAATCAATAGTCAATTGGTACATTTTGTATTTCCCTGCAGCCCGAAGCAGTTGAATTTCGTTCAGTTTGTTCTCGTTTCCATATATCAAGTTCTAAGTTTTTCAGCTTTCGTCATATTATAATTTAAGAATTTTGTTTAATAATTATATTATATTTATTTATATTATATTTAGTAAATAAAATAAAATAAATTTTAATTTATTTTAGTTTTTCTTCTTAAAAGGAAAAAATTTTCCTTTTGTTGGGAGGGAGCCGCGTTAGAGAAGGAAGAGGAAAAGAGAAAGAGGGAGAACCGACAAGCGATTCTCGTCGTTTCTCCACCTTATTCGTGTTTGCGGGATCTTGGTCTCCGACCTTTGTGAATGAGTTTAGCGGGTAAGTCCATTTTTAGCCTCATTTTTTCGTTTGGCTTTTCCGTTTTATGTTGATACTGGATTTGAGCTTAGAAACTCAAATCTTTTGCTTTTTTTTTTGGTTATTGGATTAGATTTAAAGTTTATGCTGTAGTATTAGCTTTTTGGAGAAAAAATGGTAGAAACAACACATTTTAGTGATCAAAATCATGCTTGTGGGTCGTACTAATCGACCTTTGGTCATGTTTGGTCGACAGTAGAGGGGGCAGTGCGTTTAGGCTAGGCACAGGTTGATTTGTGGACGACAAAAGGTGGATGCAGTAACCCGCATCAGTCGCCCCCGACTAGAGGGGTCGACCACACTAGCAGGTTGGTCAACCACAAATTGGATAGTTTAGACACTAAAGGTCCCTGGTCAATCGTGAAGGTCCCAGTTCAACCGCTGTGGATCCCTGGTTGATCGCAGGAGGTGCCAAGTCGACCACTGTTAGATTTTTCATGTTTTTGAGTTGTTTACATGTCAGTTGAGTTCCTAGTCCCAATGTAGGATCATTCCACTATTTCCTTGTATTTGTTGATGAAAATTCCTAAACTTTGGCATGATTTTAGGCTTGGTCAAGTTTGTGGATTTTATGTCAATTCCCAATGAAGTCGTACTAGATTGACTCCAGCTTAGTCTCCTCGACTGCTAAGTCGTTCGAGTTAGGAGTGTTGTATCTCGTAGACCGTAATGGTCTCTTCGACCACTAGGTCTTTTGAGATTATTTGTTGTTAAATCTTGGATGGCTAGTGGCGTGTCTCATCAACTGCTGTGAGGTCCCGATTGATTGTCACCGTGTCTTATCGACACTAGGTGGCCCTGGTTGACCGTCATCATGTCTTGTTGATTGTTGGGTGGTCCCAGTTGACCATCGTTGTGACCTATTGACACTGAGTAGTCCCGGTTAACCTTGGTCATGTTTGGTTGACTCCAATTATATCTCCTTGATTGTTGAGTCATTCTATTGACGTGTTGTATTCTATCGATCATAAGCATGTCTTGTCGAACGGTGGGATTTTCTAGTTGTATGTTGAGGTGTCAGGTCGACTGTTCTTGTGTTTTGGTCGACCACATTATTTGTTTATTAGAATCTAAGTTTAGCAAAATTCATTCAGCTTCGTCAGCCAAGTCTCGTTTTCGGTCTGGTTTTGCATTTCAGTCTAGGACTTTAATTGTATTCCTAGTTTTGATTTAGGGATTGACATCGATTTGTTTTTAGATTCTAACGATATCCCCGATTTTGGTGCTGCATCCAACAACGCATGTGGGTAGTTGACTTGGCTCTTCAATCGACATCGAGGTAGGGATTTTATACTTACTTGCATTGCATTTCAACATGGTTTTCAAAACGTATTTTGTGGGTTGTCACATATGAAAAACACGACGGAGACTGTTTGATAACACGTTAACTTTTATACTATATATATATATGTGAATTTTTCACGTTTACTTTACGTGCATAGTTTTTCATACTATGCTATTGTTCTAATATGGGCAGGTTTAGTTCTCTTGATACTTTGGACAGTTTCAGTGTCAAAGTATCATGAGGATATCTTCGATACATCTTCTACTGCTTGAAGATATTTTGTTTGCGCGCTATATGAAAATGGGTAATAGGGCAATGTTGACGCATCCCTTAGATTTCAGTAGGTTGTGTCATCGTTGATTGATGCGCTAACAACCCCAGTGAGGGCTACATCTTTAGATCGCACTCATAGTATCTTCCTTCGGGTTAGTGAGGCACTACCATATTTGGACAATCGTCTTTTTGTGTGTTTGTATTGGAGGAATCCTTGTGTATCCCTCTTTTTTCACAATGGAGCTTATTTTCTTGTAGCTTGCTTGGTATCTATTAATGTTTTGATTATTGCCTCATCGGTGGCTCGTGGAGCCTCTTTTGATGATAAAACATGTTTTGAAAATGATTTTAAACTGTTGCAGGAGTATAGTATTGAGTACAGGCACGGGCACAGACTCAAGAGAAACATTTATTTGATCATTTCTTGATAAGAAAAGATAAAAATAGTGTTACACACACATTGCATTTAGTATAAGTTCTTTATTTAGTTAATCACTCACCTCATAACCCTCTTATTCTTGGTTAGATCGTGCTTACAGTGTCTCCCTATTATCCTTGGTGAAGATTTTTTTCTGGTATAAGTTTCATTAAATTGTTGTGGTGTTGTGTGGTTTTATTTCTTGCACAATATTTATCTCTTTGCTAATTTTCATTCATGTTGATCATTTTGTGGGCCCTAGCCTGATTGTTTTGGGCTTTACGCTTAATTATATATTAAGACCTCCATTATCAACCTAGCCTTGACTGGGCGATCGAATTCTCTTCGAGGAATGGGTTTCTAACTCAAAATTTCTGTTTGACCCACCTCTGAGTCATGACAGAAATATTTTAGCATCAGACATTGTTCTACTATTCCTAAGAGGGATCACTTGAGAAATTGATAGGGCAATATTTTGGATGTGTTTCCACTATGGATGGAACTGTTTCAATACCTAGTTAAATCTTTGAATGAGTCAAGATGTTACTAGGAAGGCAGATGGGGTTGTGTGCTAGTGGATGACTATGTCTTTTCCAATCCGCATGAGTAGTGGGTGTGCTTCGTGGATCATTAAGTGAAATTATTTTGGATTACAAGCCTGTGAACTCGTTTGGATTCTTCCTTTTGTGTTTGCCTATGAGGTTTAGAATTTGAGTCTTTCATCTTAAGACGTGGTCCAAGACTCAGTTCTTTTTTAAAGACCTAGGCTTGTCTTGTCTTTGTGGAAGCTCGTTAGTTTGTGTTAGAACTTTTCATTCATTGACCTTGGATCGATTATGCATAGTATTCATTCCCTTGGTTCAGAGATAGTTTGTTAATGTCTTTGAATGAGTATTGTTTCTTTGTATTCCAGCGTTAGTATATATACACTTACATTGGTTGTTAGAAGTACTTGGTCCGAGAACTAAAGTCGTTTGATGGGTTTTTCTAGAGAGACAATTGCAGCGGAGGATTACCTTACTGAGGCTTGCTTTGTCTCTGATAGGAATATGTTGTGTTGTTGTGATGTTACACATTCATTTTCTATGACCGTTGTCACCATTTTGTAGTAGAACTCTGACTAATGAGACAACAATATTTTTAGTTAGTCAGAATCTGAATGTTTGTCTTGAAATTGTTTGCTCTAGTTTCATCTTTCCTTAATGTTCTAGTGCTTTGGTATATCAAGGGATCATAGGGGTTTGATCCTTGTAACCAGTCGTTCTGTTGGAATACCGTTTGGTTCGAGTTTGTCATATTTTTTTGTCTATATTGTTCTTTTCCTAGTGTCAATTATATCAGTGGGTTGTGGGAACTCTACAGATACTCAACATTGTCGTTTTTCAAGTAAAGAGTCTTCCAGTGTTGTAGGTCTCGATTCGTTTCGGTCAATGTCGATTTTCTATGCTCTATATTATTTTTTCGTTAGGACGGTGTGTTTTGAATCCTTTCAAAACTTCTTGTGAGATGAAAATTGTTGTTGGTCCTCATCTAGTAAGGGTCTCGTGTGACGTTGAAAGGTGGAACGCCATCCTTTTGGGGATCCATGTCTTGTCAATTAATTCCTCTTCTTAGATGTTGTGTAGACGGTCATTGGAGTTGAAGCCACGATTTTCGTTGGTTGGCTAACTAGGCGTCTCCACTAGGCTAGTCCATGTTGTCAGTTGACTAGGAGTGTGAGTTGCACTTCTCAATGGACTAGTTAGCGTATCTCTCGACTAGGAGGTATAGTTCTGCTATAACTTACTTCTAACCTCTACCTTGACCCTGTTCATGTTATACGGGAAATCTATGTTGTTTTTGGGAATATGGAATCCTAGCTGTAGGAGTTCTTTCGTACAAGGGTCATTCGCGTGGCTCCGTCCTCTTAGGTTGTGTTCGTCTCGCGCTTTTTTGTTGACACTCATGTGTTGTGGCTGGTGGTGTTGTCTCTTTGGGCTCTTCTGTCAGAGCCTATCACTTCTCCGTGTTGGGCTGGTGTGCTTCACCTTGTAAGGGTGGACTTCTAGGTTTTCTTTTATAAGCTTTGTCGCTCGTCCACCTAAATCTTGAATTGTTGTTTCGATGTTGCCAGTCGTTGATTCATTGGAGATTTCTTTGATCACGGTTTTTTGTTCTAGAGTTTTGTAACTATCGAGATTTGCACAAATAATTTAATTATGTAAATATGACAATTTTGAATTTAGTAGTTAACGACCCGGTTTTTCGTAAATCCTTTAAAATTCGAACTTTTTTTTTGTAAAACCATTAAAACCCTCTTTATTTAAAACTCTTTTGAAGAAATATCAGAGTGCCACGCTAAACTGGACTGCTACTAACCTTTCGTTAAACTCGTTATGAAAAATCAATTTATCAAATGCAGAAACGTTATAAAATCATTTGTTTAAAACATTGCGGAAGCGTAAGTACTTTAATGAAGAACTAAACAATTTAATACAATTTAATACAACTAAATTCAATTACAACCGTTTACTCTTCTCTCCCTCTAGCCTGGCCAGCCATGAGTCTCACACGTGGAAATCCTTCATCTCTGCTTTTTGTTATCTGTTCTTTATCTGTTCATTGTTTTCGCGTTTAAGTACCTACACCTACACCATAAGTAACTGAAGCCCAAAGGCCTAGTAAGGAAAAGAGTTTAATGCAACGTGATAGGCCACTCTTTAGTCCGTTTTAGAATGGGGGCCACCGAAACCAATCATTTCATTAAGCCATTGGTTCGTTCATTACTTTACATTCATTCATTCGTTACTCGTACATCGAGCTAGAATTGGAGGATTTTCCTTTGGAATGGATAGTTGGTCGGATCTAACCTTTTACTTTCACTAGGTCCCCGTTACCGTCATGGTTGGGGGCCCTGGTCTAGTGCAGACTAAACCCACTACCTATGTACCGCCCCCAAATTCCCTTTTTCCTTCATTTTCTTTAACATTTTACCTCACATAATGCATGTGTGAGTACCACCACCAAGATGACACTCCCTATTGGTTTCTATTAACATGATACATGACCATACATTCTCATCCTAACATGATGCATGATGCATGATGCATGATGCGTTATAGCGTACTTTAACAGAAAGTGCATATAAAAGAAAGTAACTATAATTGAACGACAGAATTGAAAGCGCATATAACGAAAGTAAAGCATATAATAGAAGGATATAACTGCGCACAACCGAAAACAAGTATGATATCAAATTTAAATAGTGAAAGAACAGTAAACTAAACATGTTCAGAAATAACTACGTTTATCATGCTAGTTAGATATAATTAACTAACATGCTCAAGTCGAGTTACAATTATTAATCTAGTTGGTTATTCTAATTAATTTGCATGTTCAAGAATAAATTACGATTATTATCCTAGATGATTAATCTAGTTGGTTATCCTAATTAATTTGCATGCTTAAGAATGAATTACAATTATGACCCTAAATGATTAAACATGCTTTTGTGGTTAATTGGTTAAACATGCTAATTTTAGTTAATTAACATGCCAATAAATTATTATTCTAATTAGTTGTCCTAATCGACCTGATCGATTTTCATGCATCAAGAATTAGCCCACATGATTAGACTATATGCTTAAATTAACTAAATTGGTTAATTAATGTGCTCAAGTAAAGACTTCGATTATAATTCTAATTAGTTATTCTAATGGATTATCATGCGCAATTTCTAATTAAGTTGACTACTCTAGTCTGTTAAGTTAATTATGCTAGTTGATTAGCATGCTCAAGTCTAATTAATTACTTTAGTTGATTACCCTAGCTAATTAACTTGCTGCTAGTTGATTTACACATGCTAATTAAACATGCTAGGTAGCTAATTGAATATTCTAGTTAGTTAATTTAAACATGCTAATTAATCAATCTAAACATGCTAGTTAATTAGTTTAAACATGCTAGTTAGTTAATTAGACATGCTAGTAGTCACTTATTAGTCAATTTACATGTTTAAGAATAGATTACCACCTATTGATTAAACAACTAGTTAAATTAATAAATACATTGGAGTAATAATCAATATGGTCAAGTTAATTAACATACTTATAGCAAAACAAGGAAATGGCATAACGATATGTACATTAAATGAAAGAAAAGACAGCTGAATCATCACAAAGAATGTAAACTAGGTAGCAAGTGAATAATAATTAACCGAACATTTAAAGGAACTCTTAATCTGTTCATGCTCCTCATCATTCATGCATTTATCATTCTACTCTCATCATATTCGAACACAAATCGTTTATCGCTTGAAATAAACATTTGTAGTAAGGAAAATCAACAAGGAAATCTACACTATCAACAAAGGAAATCCACGCAAAGTAAAAGGGAACACTTGACAGCAAAGGAATCTATACTATTAACAAGGAAAATAGTAACATCCAAGAAATCAGTCAAAGGAATTAACGACAGTGATATCAACTAAAATTATCCACTAACACAAGCATTTCCATTATCAATTTATCTAACTACCAATCACAGTATAGCATAAGAGAATTTACAGTGAACTAAACGTAAGACTCACGCACACTACTTGCGGTGTAGAGCCTCCAATTGGCCAAGACACAACTATTTCCTTACCACTAATGAAGACACTAAAAACAGAGACAACAACTTCAGTCCATGGTTCCTCACATTTACGGATAGCAGGGAGCAGCTCCCACTTCTCCTACACTCACAACTCACCTTCAACCTCACTCATGTAACACACTCAACCCTCAATGGTTAAGCCACAACTCATTCACTCATCACACACATTCACACACAAGAGCTCACCACTCACAGGAAAGAAGGCTCTCTCTCTCTCTGTCTCTCGAAAGGGAAAGCTGAGGACTGAAAAATGAGAGAGGGATGGTAGGGGAGAGAGGGAAGACATTACCTGGAGAAGGAGACGCTTCGTACACGTAGGGGAAGGGGAAGGCATGGCTTCCAGCAAGGGAAAAAAACGTCCAGCAAGGGGGAGGCGTGGTCTTCGGCATGGGGGGTTGGGTTTGGCGTCCCCTTTGTTAAGCATTTATGGACTAGCTTCTGGATTTTAGATTCCTAATTTATCGCTGAAATGGGCTATTCCGGACGAGTGCGGATGCATTGGTCTCGTCCGCAAGTGTAAAATCCTTAATGCCAAATTGCTTCCTCGGACGAGAACTGGCGTCCTGGTCCTGTCTGTACCGTCCAAAAACAGTATTCGGATGCAATATGGCATCCCACATAGCGTCCACATGCATCCGAAAGTGTCCCAAAATCGGACAGAGGTCTCCCCAAGTCCACAATCATCCGGACTCGTCCAAAACTTTCTAGGATTTGGACAGATTCAAATCAGACAAGGCCATCCACGTCTGCACTAGTCCAAAAGTCTGCGACACAATGTATTAAGGATACTAAATCACGTCCTGAGTCGTCCTAACCCATTCATCATGTGTGCAATGCATTTGCGGACGACACAACTCGTCTGTAGTGTCATCCGTAGGTGTCCGAAAATGCCCTGGACATCTATTTCTCGCATTTTCTCACTTACCTCCTACCCCATAACACTTTTCCCATAAATACGCGTCATAAAAATAACACGTATCAATACGCCATGTAATGTCCCAATACCCCATCCTTTAATCACATCGCGTATACGAGAAAAATGTAATGGAATTACCCCTAGACTTAACGCTCAAAACACATCCTTAGTAATACCCCGATATGAAAAGTCGGGGTGTTACAAGTAGATTAATTAGATATTAATTGTGGATTTTAAAGAATGAAATTAAAATGATGGAATTATTAGAATTATTGGAAATTAAAGAAGTTAAATAAAGGAATAAAAACAATAGAATTGTTAAATAATTATGAAATTTGGAAAGATAAAATGAAGGACTTAGAAATTGTTATATAGTTATGGAATTAGGAAAGATTAATAATAAATTTTATTTTTTAGATAATAAAATAAAATATGAATTATTGAAGAATTAAGAAAATCAAATATGATAGAATTAGTAAAGAATATTCATGGTTAAGGTAAGTTTTAAATTATTGGTTTTATTATACATGCAGTAGAATTAAAGATAGAGAATTAATTAATAGATTAATAGTTTAATTTTGAAAATTAAGAAAATATAGCGCAGGTTGATTAGATGCAATAGGGACTATCAGATGAAGCTTAGGAATGGTTGAGATCGCTTAGGATAGTGGAAGATTTTTCGAGGAAGTGTTGGACACTGCTTGGACACAAATTGACGTTGAACCATTGAATCAGTTTAGTAGAGGAAGCGCAGATCGTTGGATTAAGGAAAAGATGCTTCTGCGAGAGTGTTTATTGCATTTGAGTGCGATAGTGTTCTGGACTGTAGGATTGGATTTGCGGAAGGAATGAGGACCATTAGATTTCAGAAAGATTCTTTAGCGGGAGGGTTTGGTGCACTCTGACGTGGTAGAATGATGGGTCATTAGATTAGGTTTAACGGGAGAAATGTGAGTTGTTGGATTATGAAAGATTCTTTTGCGAAAAGGGAAGATGCCGTTTTGGGAGTGTTAAGCAAATAGAAATGTCTTCATTTTAAATTAATTTTTTGTTTTAGTAATGTCTTGGTTAGTGGCGTATTAGTGAAAGTGTTCGCTTCCGTAAATGGATTGGTGTTCTCAAATAGGTTTTAGACGATGTGAAATTTCAATCTTTGGGTTTAATGAGTTCGTGGTCCACAGGTGTGTTAGCGTCTGTAGATGAGTTTTAGCAATAGATTAGCATACATAGTCGATGGCGAGCCTTTGGATTGGGGTTCTTGCGTAAGCGTTAGCTTATGTGGCAATGTAGGCATCCGCAATCGTCAAAACAATCGCGAATGTGATTTAAAGCTGACATGGTTGTTGGCTATTGTTTGAGTGGGTTTCTGCGGACGTCCCCTGCAGCTGTTTATGCGTCTATTGTAGCTTAGACAGTTTTAAAAATGATAGTTTATAGATTTCTTGCGAGCCATGATTTATCCTTAGACTGTTTAGGTAAATTATGGATTTAAGATGCGATTATCATGGGATTTACTCCAACGTAGTTCTCTATTTACGAGTCTTTAAATTTAAAAGGATGGGGTGAAATTTTGGTTGTCATAGTGGCCATGGCCACGATGAGAGCCTTCTCTCAAGCCCTCGGGTAGACCTCCCTCTAAGTTTTCTCACGGATAACTCAGTATAAGGATTTGTTGGGAAAGGTAGTGTATGGATGGGTTTTGGAATAGGCGGACCTTCATGAGGATATCTAGGTAAGTGATGTTTTATATGTGTTTGGCCTTTGGCTTACATCATAAGAATGCTAAGGTAAGATAATATGTTTTATGGACTTCATTCTGTGATGCCTTCGGGCTACTGTTTGATGATATGATGTACTTTGATTGTTTACTTCTTACTATCCATGTTGAGATATTATTTGAAGATATGTTCACTATCATGCATATGTTATTATGTCTGTGATGCCTACGGCTGTGAATTGAGGATTTGGCTATTGTTATGTTTACATTGTTATGTCTGTGATGCCTACGGCTATGAATCGAGGATTTAGCTACTATTATGTTTACATTATTATGTTTGTGATGGTAGTGAATCGAGGATTTGGTTACTGTTATATTTATATTATTATTTCTATGATGTCTACTGCTGGGAATTGAGGATTTGGTTACTGTTATGTTCAGGATATGTTTATTGTTATGCTTCATTTATGTTGTCTATGATGCCTACGGGCTAATGATCGAGGGCGTTAGGCCATTTGTGTTTCATGGTGATAGATTAGAGGTTTGACTAGTATTAGGTTATGAATATTATGACTGATATCATGATGGTCGAGGACATGTTTACTGCTTGATGTACTATTTGTTGAACCATATGCTCGCCTAAAGGGGGGGGAGTGTGAATTAGGTGTGCTAAACTTTTTTGTGTGATAATTATAATCTCTAATCCGTAAGGGATTTAACACATTCAATGCATACAATTAATAACAAATAATAAAGAGTTAAGGGATAAAGAAAATGCAAACCAAATGTTCGGCAACTCTGGCCTACATTCGCGCTCCAAGTTTTGAACTTGGAGATCCTTGAACCCAATAACCTCCCCAGATATTGTTGATAAACTTCACAGGCGTCAATCAAGCCTTTACAGACTATTCTAGGGCGTCACCCTACTCTTGGACTATTCTCGGAGCGTCACCCTTTTGCTTAACAGTTTGAGAACAAGAAATGGAAAACTAAAATTCTTAATTGTCCCAAATATAAAATCACAAGTTTGGGAGATGGAGAGTTAGGATATACACTCTATGATTGATGAGAAACCGAGTATGAAATTCAGCAGACCTTCACTTTGATTCTCGCTTGGTTAATTTGATCTCCAGAGTGTCTTCTATTTATAAACTTTGCAAAATCGGTCTACCACCCTCTGTTTGGTCAACCGCCTCCCAACCTTGGAATGTTACTGTTGTGAAATATAGTTGGATTGGTCGACCACTTTGTCCCCTGTCGACTGCCTCTACACAATCTTGAAACTGACTCGAATTTGTCTTATTTTTTGGTCGACCATTTTTGAATCGGTCGACTACTTTTCAGCAGTTTTTAACATGTTGAGCAATCTGTTTTCATTTTTAGTCAACCACTTCTCCTCTGGTCGACCACTTCTCTGGAAAATAGAATTCTTGAGCTCTCTGCCTTGATTCTGGTTTACCACCTTTGAATTGGTTGACCGCCTTCACTATTTTTCAGGAAAATGGTCGACCTCCTCTATGCTTTAGTCGACCTCTTCTTCCCGTTTAGCATTTCTTGAATCCTCTAAGTCCCAATGATCATTCTATAAGCTACATGGACTTAGGCAAACACATTAGTAAGCAATAATACCCGTATTAGGGCATTTCCAATAACGAATAAACGTATTTACTTAATCCAAACAAATGCATAATAAACAACTTAATTATATAAATAAAACTGTCATCATCAAAACAAATAACCTAATGTCTATTAGCCTAACACTGTTTACATTATTGATGAGGATGCCAACGGCCTATGGATCAAGGACTTGTTTTTGTTATATTCATGCACGCTACACTGTCATCATGTTACGAGTATGTACATGCATTCATGAAAAACTTTTTCATTAAAAAAGATAATAAATAATAAAATGTGGACTGAATAAACATAAAAGATTGTTATAGGTGGGGTTCGAGTTGGCTGTCTAGCATGAGGTAAATCTAATGGTGTCATTCTCCCTTCGATTGACGACCCACAATGATCGGACAACGCGGGTCTCGATCTGATACCACGAAAATTGGAACATCGTGAAGTCAGATGATTTCCTTGATATACGAGTCGGCAAATTGATTCATCATATATGTCATAGATACTGGCAGGAAATGCGACACCTTGGTCAACCGATCCATGATTACCCAAATAGCATCGTAACCCTTAACTGTCTTGGGCAAGCAAGTGACAAAATCCATGGTGACGTGCTCCCATTTCCACTGAGGAATTGGCAGTGATTGGAGTACTCCACCAGGCCGCTGATGCTCGGCTTTAACACACTGGCATATATGGCATTGTGACACAAACTTAGCGATATCGTGCTTCATGTTCGGCCAGTAGTAATGGGTTTTCAGATCTCGGTATATCTTGTTACTTCCCGGATGTGCAGAAAAATTGGAAGAGTGGGCTTCACTCAAGATCTTCATTTGTACCGCCGTTTCACTTGTCACATACCATCGGTTCTTATACTTGACAATGCCATCAGCGGATATAGAGAGATTCTGATACTTCGGAAGAGTCGGGTTTAGCTTGAAATCCTTGCATACCTCATCCTTTTGTTGGGCCTCCTTGATATATTCAATAATAGATGGTATCTAGGTCAACTTGGATAATACCACATCCAGAGGCACTAGAACAATTTGCACCTCTATTCCCTAGAGGTCCCTTTGAAGTTTGGCGGACATTCCTCCTCATATTATACTCATCACAAAAGTCTTGCGGCTGAGAGTGTCTGCAATGACATTGGCCTTCCCCAGATGATATTTAATCTCACAGTCGTAGTCCTTGACAAATTTGAGCCACCGCCGCTGACGCATATTTAGCTCCTTCTGGGCAAAGATGTGGTTGAGTCTTTTATGATCTGAATAAAATCACACAGCATTGCCCATACAAATAGTGCCTCCATACTTTGAGAGTGAAAACAACTGCTGTGAGCTCCAAATCATGAGTGAGGTAATTCTGCTCATGGATCTTAAGCTATCGGGATGCGTAGGCAATGACTCTCCCGTGCTGCATAAGAACTCCACCGAGTCCTCTCTTCGATGCATAACAATAAATATTGAAGTCACCATCCTCCCTTGGCAAAGTCAAAATTGGGGTCGTGGTAAGTCTGCGCTTCAGCTCTTGAAAAGTATTCTCACAATCGCTGGACCACTAGAACTGGGCATTCTTCTTAGTTAGGCTAGTGAGTGGTAGAGCAATCTTTGAGAATCTATTAATAAAATGCCTGTAATAACTGGCTAACCCCAAAAAACTCCTCACTTCTCTGACATTTTTCGGCGGTGTCCAGTTCACCATCGCCTATATTTTTGCCGGATCTACTGATATACCTTCTTTAGAAACAACTTGGCCCAGAAAACCAACCTTGCTAAGCCAGAACTCACACTTGGAAATTTCGCATACAACTGGTGTTGGCTAAGAACAGATAGGGCCACTCGTAGGTGTTCGCAATGCTCTTCTTCTGATCGGGAATAGATTAAGATGTCATGAATGAAGGCAATAACAAATTTGTCCAGATAATCCAGGAAGACTCGATTCATCAAATCCATAAAGGCTGCCGGGGCGTTAGTCAGTCCAAATGACATCACCAAGAATTCATAATGCCCGTAACGTGTGCAAAATGCAGTCCTTGGGCTTAACCTTCAACTGATAATAACTTGAACGGAGATCGATCTTTGAGAATACCCTGGTGCCGCTCAATTGGTCAAACAAATCATCAATCTTGGGTAGCGGATACTTATTCTTGATGGTCACTTTATTTAGCTCTCTGTAATCTATGTACATTCTCAGGAACCCATCTTTCTTTTTGACAAATAATACTGGTGCGCCCCAAGGAGAAAAGCTAGGTCGAATAAATCCTTTGGCGACCAGTTCTCCAATTGTTCTTTTAACTCTCGCAGTTTGGCGGGTGCCATACCATACGGGTGTTTAGAAATAGGATCCATATTAGGCTGCAAATTAATCTCGAACTCAATTTCTCGGTCTGGGGGCAAACTAGGAAGATCGTCGAGAACGACATTCGGGAATTCTCGCACCACAGCAACATTCTCTATTTTAACCTTAGTGACTGTCGTATTGTCAATCACATTGATTAGGAACCCTTCGCACCCATTTCTTAATAATTTGTCTGCTTTGAGTGCCGAGATGATAGCAAATTTTTCCTCCCCTTTGGCTATGCAAAAGGTGTGTCGCTCACCATTTGGTGGATAGAAGCAGACTTCCTTCTTCTTGCAGTTGATGATTGCATGATGCGCAGATAGCCAATCCATCCCGATTATGACATTGTAAACTTTCCAATCCATGATAATTAGATCGGCCCAAAATAATTGGCCATCGACATCCACTGCATAATCCTTGAGTATTCCATTTGTAATCAGTCGATTGCTGGAAGGCAGTAATACCCGATGTGTATAGTTCGTAGTGTCGGAGAAGCAGTTCGCCTGCTCGCAGAACTTAGTGGAGATGAACGAGTGCGTAGCACCTGAATCAAATAGGACATAAGCTGCACACCCTTTTACATAAATTGTTCCTGTGGAGATTTGGTAAGTCATTTACTCTAAGGTAAAACTCCTACTTTGTCTAAAGGGAAAAGCAAATGTAATCACATGTATAACTTTGTTAATTAAATAAGTCGTAACTGCCACTACCACCAGCTAGTCGTCATCCTCAGTCTCGTACATCGCAAAAACTCATGGGGCCACAACTCCTTGGTTCGCGTGCCAGACTGGGCAGTTTCTAGCTACGTGACTCGACTTTTCGTAGGAATAACACTTCTCGGAACCCGCCAGGTATTCACCCCGATTTGCTCTCTGACATTTTGGGCAGACATTTTGTGGAGAAGTGTAGGACGCTTGTATCATTGGCTTATTGTCTGACCTTTACTGTGTCTCAGTCTCAACCGGGCGTTTATTACCCTGGCTTGCAGAGGGACCACTCTTTAGCTGCTGGGCGGAGCTAGCCCTCCATGCTTTCTTGCTGGCCTCTCTCTGCCTTGCCTGCCGTGAATTTGACTCCCTCAACTGCCAAGGCCCTAGATACCATCTTTGAATAAGTGACACCCTCGGTGCCAGCCCCGATAACTCCCTCTTGTATTTCTGTTTTTAGCCCCTGTACAAAGTGCTGCACCTAACGCTCCTTGACCTCCACCAGATGTGGAGCGTAATGGGATAAAGCCTCGAACTATTGGGCATATTCCGCCACAGTTCCCAACTGGTATATGCGCATGAACTCTGTCTCCTTCTGGGTACGGACAGTGTGATTGCAGTACTTGTCATTGAATAGCTCCTTAAAATCATCCCAAGTGAGACCCGCTACATCATAGTAGGCAGCACACTTAACCTTCTCTGCCTCACCAATCTCGGCGTAGGAAAACTTGTCCTCCATGGAGTGTATCCACTCCTTGGCCCCTGAAATATTGGATACATCACCATTGAAGTAAGGCAGCTTGAGTTTCTGGAATCTCTCCCACCCGGCCCCCCTCTGAACCGGCTGTATCAGCATATATCGGTGGTTCCCATTATCGTTTCCGTGGTCCTGACCCATGAACCTATCCATATAACGAAAATACTGCTCTATAAATTGGGTCTGTCTTTCCATTTACTGTGACTGTTGCCCTATAATCTCTGCCAAGCGTGCTAGAGTCTCGTCCCAACCGCGATCCTCAAGTTGATCAGGTGCCCGGAGTACATCCCCTACACCAGGCATGTGTCCTCTTCCTCTTCTAGCCATTTCTAACCGCCTACGTGTCCACATTACAATGTAAATAAACAAGTTAAGGGAAATTATTAAAGGAAACATATTTCTTAGTCACAGTTCCATACATTTCTATACTATGGTGCCGTTAGTTCAAATAAACATTTCAATAGCATAAGGGGAAAAACTTATAGTCAGAGGGGCATTACCCCGTCGAGTCTGGGTTATCCACGGAGAGACGCACGAGTAGTAGTTTGGCTCTGATACCAACTGTAACGACCCGAATTCTTACTTGTTTTAACGTTACGTTAAGATATTTAATCTTTTGGGAACGAGCGAAAAACGTTACAAGAAGCATTCTTACTTGTCCTAAAAGTACATTAAAATTTCAAGTTTTTACTAAACGATAGAAATCGGGGAAAACGTTATTTAGAAACCTTTTAACAATTTAAAATCAAAGTGCCAAAAATCCGATCGTTACTAACTTATTAAAACAGTTAATTAAATCGGGAAAAACTACGATTTATAAATTTAGCGGAAGCATCACTTAAGTACCACCCCGTGGAAGTACTCCGTACTTTGTTTCTATTACGTGAATGCGTGAGGAGACTCCTACTTGACTAGCACATACATGGGTACGAAGTAACAATGCTTAAGGAATCTACAATAAAATAGCATAACGTAACCCATAAGGAAAACAAGGTGTATCCACGTAGAACGCTATGTTAACATGCCAAGCAGTTGAATTAAGATTAACTAAGCATAATTATCCAAACTCACAAAACTTAACTACGCATAAGAAATTATGGAAATCAATAGCATGCTTCATTGTCAATCTCGAGTAAAGTGGCTAACAATTTACAAGCTATTTAACGAAATCATGCTATTAAACAAAATCATAATATTAAGAGAAATCATACATTTAAACGAAATCATACATTTAAACAAAATTATGCTATTGAATGGAATCGAGCAATTAAATGAAACTATGCTATTAAACAAAATCATACTATTGAATAAAATTATGCAGCATACGATTATCGAAAATAACAGCGAAAATAAAACAACGAATCATGCTTCTTAGAGAGGAAATAAACAGCAGAAGAATCTCAAGAAAAAACAGTGAAATGCGCAATTTTAACGACTAGATTCAGCAGCAATTTTACAACATCTAACATGTTTTTAATCGGTACTAACGGCAGTGAGGAATATTGAAGCAAAATAGCAAAGTTATGCTCATTAAGTGATATTAATATCAGCAGTACGAGTAATGAAAACGAATGACAAATCATGCTCTTAATGACGATAGAACAGTAGCATAACATAAAGAAAATAGGATGACAGGTCATGCTTCTTAAACGATGAGCATTATAATGGAAACAAATGGTTAATCATATTGTTAGTTAAACCGAAGACGTGACAAAAAATAGTGCGAATCATACGTTCAAGCGACAATCAAAACAGTGATAATATACAACTACATAGCGTTACATGGCATGCTTTTGAACAACTAGAAATGACAACGAGCATTATCAAAATAAACAGCACAACATGCTTTTGATCCACTATTGACAGCAGTAAATACTGAATTGAACGAACAGGGAAACATGCTTCTTGCTCAACTAATATGACAAGAATGAGTAACAACAAAACCAACAACGAAACGTGCATAACAGCCGATGAACAAAACTACTTAGAAAAACAACAACATGCTTCTCATACGATTATAATGGCAGCGGATCTAATCTAACAGCAAAGTAAATGATGCAAGCATGCTTCAATCTTTGACAGTGAGTCATTAAATGTGATAGCGAGTAAGACGCGAGCATTTTATATATAAGAAATATGACAGGGAAATAAGGAATATAACAATAATAATGAACAATGGAGCAAGCCTATTATAGATTAAGTTAGAGGTGATGTGAGTCCAAGTCTTCAGGAAAATAAGCAAACGACTAGTCTATTAGGACCCAAGTAGTAAAGTAATATTCTATAAGGTATTATCAAGCACACAGAAAACTGAATATTAACACAGGTGATAAAACTAGTATTCTCATTTAGTCATTCATTCCTTTCATTCATACTCATGCTTCATTCATGATCCCAACTTCTAGACTTAGCATCAAACAAACCTTCAGTAACGTAAGCAAGCATTAAATCAAGATTTGTTGTAGAAAATAACTACAAAGTAACTCGATCACAAGATAAAGAGTAGAATCCGAAAGAAAAGTTGAAGAAGATTGACAGAGTTCATCCAAGAAAATTTTATAGATTCTAACTACAACAACCATATTGAACACACAACGCACACACGTGTTTTACTTGGGTGTAGGGCCTCTAAATGTCCAAGACTACACAATGTCCTTACCTTCACTGGCGTTTCCTTTACAAGCACAACAACTCTCCTTCCAAGCAACTCCTTCCAAGCAGAAACCCACCAGACTGCTCCAGGAAAAACAACGAAGGAGAAAAAATGAAGGGCTGAAGAAATAGGGCTCACCTGGGAACAATTCATACGAGTGGCAAAGGGAGAATAGTGGAAAAATCTCTGTTGGTCGGCCATCATTGTGCGATTTCATGTCAAGAGGTGGCATTTTATTGGTTGGGTATCGCTTTCATTCTGATTTTAAATCCCCGTCTTCGTAGTTCTACGATTATTCGGACGAGTGCAGACGACTTGATCTCGTCTGCATTCGTCCACAAGGCCAAAATGTTGCAGTCTAAAATGAGTCTTCGAACGGGAGGACACGTCCTAGTTTTGCCTGTAATGTCCGAATTCAGTATTCAGACGAGCATTGGCGTCTAAGATATCATCTGCGTGCATTCAAATTCGCCCAAAATTTGGACAGATTCAAACTCATAACGTCCGCCTACGTCCGCAGTCTTTCCAAAACATTCGAAGTCGTCCTAAATCACAAAACACACCGAAGTCACGTCCTGAGTCATCCCAATTCTCGAGACGACGTCCGAAGCATTTACGGACGACATGACTTGTCTGAAATGTCATCCGCATGCATCCGAAAACACACAGACCAGATTTTTCTCCCATTTTTGAAATTAACTTTCTATCCCATGAGTTTTCCCCATGGATATATGTCATAATTAACGAGTAAGGTCACACGATGAATTGTATCATATCATTTCCAAGATTGATTTTTACGTAATTATCAGCCACGACTTAACACGTATAGGACGACATATATATATATATATATATATATATATATATATTACGCCATTATTTCCTTCAAAGTTTCACTACATCGTTTATCAGAAAAATTTAGGATCGGGTTGTTACATTTACAATTCAGGCCTACCGCCCGACTTGATAGAATTTGAGTCATACTGAACTCTCACATGTTCATATCATTTGCAGAGATAATGAGCAACTATCAGAGTATGAGATACTAAGTCTGCGAGGGGTAATATGCTTGTTCAACTGAAAAAATTGATTGAAGCAAATCCTCTATTTCGTGATAAACTTCAATTTCCAACCGTGACAAATTCTAGGTCACGAACTCTAATTTACCAGAAGTCTTGTAGGTTTCTTTTTCTTTAATATTATATACAACTTAATGCTATAATTTGCCTCACAATTTTTTTTAAATATTAACTTGATTTTATTAATCTTCATTAGGTTAATGTATCTTTAAATAAAAGTTTTTTTGTTAGTGTATATTTTTTATATGGTTCTGGTAAAAGTCAATGTATTTGTGAAGACTCACTAGGGATTTGAGATTCATGTATGTATAGGTACATTGGTTCATGTACTTGTATGGTTAATTGATGAGTATTTCATGTAACTAGGTGATTCATTATCTATTAGTACATGTATTAGATTAGATAGGTCTTCCATGTATTGTTTTATACATGTACTAAATAATCTTCTAAATATGATATGAGTTTAGACATTTTGTATCAAGTAAATAGCAAAAGAAATTGAAATAAAAAGTTTTTGTAGTTCTCTCATCTCCTTATTCTTCATTCTCAAAAATCTCTTTTTCTCGTTCCAACAAACTGGTATTAGAGATTAGTTTTTGATCATGTGGAAATGTCAAATTCTACATTTCCATTCCATTACCCTCAACTTACCAAAGAAAGTTATGAGAATTGGTGCATTCGTATGAAGACTTTGCTTAGCCTGCAAGATGTATGAGAGATTGTAAATAGAGGTTATGATGAGCCTCTATAATACCCCGACCTTTTATATTATACTTAATAAGAATAATTGGAAGGTAATTAGAGATATTTAAATTATTTAGATAAATGTCGGAGTATTGCCAAGGATGTAACCGATAGATTATTATTTAAGAATGTTATCGGATGATAATTGGGATTGATTTGGAAAGGAAATTGTTAAGGAATACTAGATTAAGGATGAAAATGTGTAAAAATGTATTTTGGAGTGTTTCGGTCGACTTGCGGTTGAAGTTGGGTCAAGTACGGACAAGTAGTGTTTGAATCTATCGAGTTAATTGACTTTTAGGTCGAATTGTTGTTGATGCGCGGTCGATTGCAGACGAGGAGCGTTTAAATCTGTTCGTATTAATTGACATTTCTGTCAACATGCAGTCGAGGCTCGGACACCTTTCCTCTACAAAAAAATTGGAGATTAAACGAAAAATGAAAAATAAAGGGGTTGAACCGGTCAGTCTTGAACGAGTCCGGTTTGAAGACAAAGAAGAGGAAATAAATTGTGGTTGGTTGGTTTATGAAGGGAAGGAGAAAGAGGGAAATTAAATAAATGGTGAGGAGAACAATTATAATTTAATAAAATGAATTAAATTGATTAAAGAGATTATGGAAGGTGAACTGGTTTTATTGTTTGGTCCAGTTCACATCTTGTTGGTTTGGTTCACAGCTTGTTGGTTCGCTTCTGTCTTGCGTTTTTCTCTTCCATGGAGATTGTTGTTGACAATTGGAGTTAATTCGGTGAAGAAACTAACAACGACGATTTGGTAGGGACGATATGGAGAGGGCAGGGGATTTTGGACTAGCCACGGTCAACAGCCCTACAGCTATGGAGGTGAACCCGATTCATTTTGTTCTGACTGTGAAGACGAGATTCTTCAGGTTTCTTCCAGTTGGCATCGTACTCGGGTGATGAAGTGAAATAATGGAGAATGTGGGAGACAGCCTCTTGTGGAAGGCATGGCCGAGGTGAAGTCAGGGTATGGCTTGTGGACAAGCGGGAAGGAATGGAGGGTTATTGTTAAGCAAGTTGTGCAGAGTGTGAGAGGAGAGGAAATAGAGAGAAAATGAGAGAAAGAGCTGAGAGCTCTCTGGTGGTGAGTGTAAAGCCTAGAGCTGTGAAGGTGAAAAGCAAATGAGAGAAGAAGAGAGCAAGGCAAGGAGAGTGACAGAGGTCGTGAAAGGGTGAGTGGTTCTAGAAAAGAAAAGCTCTATGGAGGATAGCTGTCGGGCGAGAGAAAATATTAGAGGAAAGAAAGAGAATAAATGCCTAAGGGAAGAACTGCTGCTTTCGGGTCTTCTCTGCATTTGCTTCTCAGGTGTTCTTCAAGGTAAAGAGAAGTCTTTTGCTGCTTGTTATGGAATGCTAAGATATTGTGCTCTGTTGTTTGGATTGATGTTCTGTGAACTATTCTCCTTGAGGAATGTTATGGATTATTTGCTTTGGTATATATACTGACTTGTGAAATGCTTAGTTGGTTTTAGAGATGTTTCTGCTATTTGCTATGGGCTGATATTCTGTTGCCGTTGGATGATTTTAGCTTCATTATAGTCATTATTGCTGGATTGAGGGGCTGAATAGTAATTTGTAATTTATTGTTGACTGTGGAGTATTGGTTGAGGAAGAATGTATGAAGTCCTCTACATATTTTACTGCTTGGTTGTGATGGTTAAGGATAAGCATATTGAAGTTACATGCTCTGTTAATTATTGTTGACTGTTGCTGTGCTGGTTTGGTTACTGTGATAACCTTTGGATAATGTTAGGTATATATTTAAGTTGGATTTTGTCAAATAGTGTTTTGGTTTCATGTTCTTTAAGATAAGTAGAAGATATTTGGATGGTTTGTGTGGTTTGTGCTTTGTTGACAGTTTGTGATGTTATTTGCTGCTTTGTTACAGTTTGGAATAATTGGAAAGATATTATTAGGGATAATGTCCTATGTTGGATGTTATGTTCCGTTTGGGGTTTTAATGGGTTCCTTGAACTATTATACGATTAGTTGAAGTTAGATTATGAAACTAAGTGATGTATAAGAATTAAGGATATGGAAAGACGTAGATATTAATAAGTTGATTAATTGATTAGATTAATGATAAATGTTATTAATTGTGAAGGTACTAAAGAAGGAAGAAAAGAACAACGAATAAGCGTTGAACGCTATAAGGAAACGACGTAAGTGATATGAGTGGGTTTTGGTCCTTAGGGCCATACATCGCAAGAATAGGATATGTTTGTTTCGTTGTTTACTGCTTTATTAGATATTGAGCATGTCTACTATTTTAATAGCACGTCTATTGATTTATAGCATGTCTACAGCTTTACGAGCATGTCTACAATTTTAATAGCATGTCTACCGCTTTACTAGCACGTCTAGCATTTTATAAGCATGTCCATTATTTTATTAGCATGTCTATCATTTTAAATAGATGTCTACCGCTTTATTGAGCTCGTTATGTGAATTGGGTGCTTATTTATATTCCCTTATTAACTGTTAGAAATTGTATGCATTCACGAGCATTATGCATCATGATTTTCAAAGATTACGAAAATGGTTTTCATGTATAGTTTTGAAAAGGAAACGAAAACGAAACAAAGTACAAACGAACGATTAAGAAAGATAAAGCAAATGGTTCTTGTGGATCGGTAGGTCAAGCCCGGCACATGAACAAAAGAAAAAAAAAAGAAAAGAGAAAGGTTTTTGTGGACCGGTAGGTCAAGCTCGACACAGGAACAAAAGAAAAGAAAAAAAAAAGAAAAAAAAAAGAAAAGTAAAGAAAAGAACATAAAAAGATAAACAGATACGAATATGGAAACAGAAATGGAAACGGATACGAAAACAATATGAGCACAGATACAGATATAGAAATGGGGATAGAAACAATAACGGAAACGGAAATGGAAATGGAAATGAGTTTCTTGAAATGCAAACTGATGCAGATACGGATACGAATACGGAGATAGACACAGGAATGGATATGGAAATGCGTACGATTAGGAATACCAAAATAGATACAGCAACAAGAACGGAAATAGAAACAGAAAGAAAGTACGAAAACATGAAAAGATAAAAGTTAAAAGAAAGAAAAAGAAAAGAGAAAATGCATACGATTTTAAAATGGCATAGCATGTGCATCTAGCATATTAGGTATTATCACTTACTGAGCATTAGACTTATAGTTTAGTACTTGCGATGTAAGTACAAGTACAAGTGAATATGACAAACAGATTAAGGAGCAGCTGATGAAAGATTTGCATGTGCGAGACTTGTGGTTGACTAAGCTAACGAATGTAAAGAGGAACGAGGTTTGTAAAATATAAAGTAACACTTTATTCATTGTCTTTAAATGAACTATTTATGCTTCTGCTACGTTTTTAAAGAAAATGGATTTTATCAATAAGTCTTCTGCTGTTTATAACGATTTTAGTAACAAGTCAAAGTAAAAAGATTTTAACGGTACAGTTATAAGAAAAGAACCTTGATTTCAATTTAAAAGGTTTTAAAGAAAGACTTCCGCTAATGTTTTATAAACGGAAATTTTTTTTTTAAAATTTTACATGATTTTTAAGATGAGAATAATTAGGTCGTTACAGCCTCGTGATGATTCCGCATTGGCTCATAACCAAAGAGAGACTTAGAGATCAACAAGCTTTTATCCTTATTTATCAATGTTTTGATGAAGCCATGTTTGAGAGAGTACCAAATGCAACCACCGCCAAGCAAGTATAAAAGATTCTACAAATATCTTATCAATGAGTTAATAAGGTAAAGAATGTACGTCTTTAAATCCTACGAGGAGAATATGAAGTATTGCAAATGCAAAAATCCAAGTTCATAATAGATTTCTTTTCAAGGGTTTTTTTAAAACCCGTCAAAATTTTAATTTTTAATGATAAATTTTACGTGTAAATTTTTTGCGTTAGAATCGGTTAAGATGTGGAATAATTGACAAGAATTGTCCCTTAGTTGGCACATGAGAAATTTCAATCAATTAGTCAAATCGGTGAAGTTGGAAATTTTTGAATGAAAAATTTATTTAAGAAACGGAGTTAGTGAATTAAAGTGGGCTGGTAAACATGGTTAGACAATATTTGGAATAAAACAGGATTGAAGTTGGACTTTAGAGTTAGGTTATATGATTTATATATAAAGTTAATGTATAAGAAAAATAAATGAAATAAATAAAGGAAGAAAAAAGGAAATGAAGTTAAGTGAAGAAAGAGATGGGAAAGGCATGAAACTTTCGATAGAAGGGAAAAAGAAGGCGGTGGATGAAAAATTGAAAGGGGAAAATAGGGTTTCTTCTTCAATTTTGTCCCTGCTTCCTTCGCCAGAGAGAGAGAGACCGTGCCAGAGTGATTTTTCACGAGAGAGAGTGGCCAAATCGATCAATTTCGGGTAGGAACTGGGTGATTCCAGCCGAAGACAGGTGCGGGGTGGTTGAGCATTGTTGAACGCGGCCATTGTGTAGTCTGTCCGAGGGCATTTTGAGTAGACGACAAGCGATCCCTTCGGCGAGCTGCGAACGGACGGTTCAGACGAGAGTAAGCAGTCCATTGGAGCATTCGGAGAGTGAGTTGACCGCGAGAATTTCTTCCTCTGATTCTCAGTTTTCAGTGAGTAATGCAAATGACTGGTTCTAGTTTATTTGGATTCCTATTTTGATGTTGGTTTCTGCTTCGATAATGGGTTCCGTTTGGTTGCTATTTGGATGAGAAAAATGCCACTGTTTCATTTCAATTTTTGCTGAAGAAAACTGTTGTGAGTTGCTGTATTGAAGATTTGCTCCTTGATTTGCTCTCGGCCAAATTGATTTTGTTCTGTTGTTGGATAGAAAAGCTAATAATAAATTTTGAATCTGTTGCTTTGTTGGTTCAAGCTATATTCTGCATTTTGGTTCTGTCGTCTGTCATTGTGAGAAATATTGTGGTGCTAGAAATGATTTTTGTTCTTTAGTTTGATTTCTGCCTGATAGACGTTTTGAGGAATGTTGTTATGCCAATTTAGGGTTGTTCTTTGGGTTAGTTACTGCTTGATGGATGTTGCTAAAGGTTTATGTTCTGTGCTTGAGTTTAGTTCTATTTTGATAAACATCGACTGGGAGTTGGTTCCTTTGATTGAACTTACATTCTTCATATGGTTACTGTTGGGTAAACACTATAGGGACTCAAGTTCTGTTGATTGAGTTTATATCTTCATTAATGTTACTGTCTTTGCTAAAACACCCAAGAATAATGGTTTTCGTTAAAGTGTGGTGTTTATCTTGGTTAAAATATTGACTTGATGCAATAAAGCCATAGGAGTTGGTTTTGTTTTGGACTTTTGTTTTTAGATGATGGAATTGTGAATTAATGTTGATGCTCTGTATGGAAATGGATGTAGAAATTGCTTAGCTCATGTTTGTAGGATGTTACTTGTATTGTTAGTATACTGATAAGGTGGGGTTATCTACAGTTTAACTAGGCAAGTTCAGGAATCTGTTATATGCACTGTTGATGATCAATAGATGAGGATATCATTATTCAATTTTGGTTAAAGATAAACGTTAAGCTTAGACCTGATGTAGGATTATTCCACTTAATCCTCAAGGTTTATTTATGAGTTTTTGTTTTGACATATTTTTAGGCTTTAACGAGTTCAAGAACTTCGAGTTGGTACCTGAGGTTACTACTCCTTGGGGCCGTTAAGGTAAGGGTTTTATACCTACTTGCTTTGCATTCCCATACCATCATTTTTAAAACTAATATTTTGTGGATTACCACATTTACAAAAACCGACGGGGGACTGTTCGACAGCACGTCTAATTTTATTATATTTATGTAAGCGAGTTTTACATGTGTTAAATTTCATGCATAGTTTTCATAGTTTTGGGGGTGATAAATCCTCTTGATACTTTGAATGGTTTTCAGTGTCAAAGTATCAGGAGGCTATCCCCAGTACATTTCCTACTGCGTGGAGATGTTTTGTTTGTATGTTGTGTGAAAGATGTTATAAGGAAGATGATGATGCTTTCTTAGATTTTGAACCCCTAAACCTGATCAAGGTGTACTTTGATACAAGTTTGTCGTCGCTGAGCTTTGGCTCGTTGGCAGACTTGGGATTTGATGAGTTTATCTGTGCTAAGCTTTGGCTAAACTCAAGAGGTGATTCGAGTTGTGTCAGTGTTGAGCTTTGGCTCGTCGGCAGGACTAGGGTATACTTCGATACGAGTTTGTTGGCGCTGAGCTTTGGGTCGTTGGCAAACTTGAGACGTGATTTGAATTGTGTCAGTGATGATCTTTGGCTCATCGATAGGACTTGGGTGATGATACGAGTTGTGTCGATGCTGAGTTTTGGCTCATTGGCAAACTCGGGGTGACGAGCCGGGTCTAAGGACCCTCGTTGCGTTATTCCGTGTGATTGACCAGAGGAATCCATGAGTGACCTCTTTTTTTCACTGGTGATGATTTTCAGTGTGAAATTTATGAGAATATTTTTAAGTATAGCTGTCTATGTAAACAACGGTGTTTTCTACGATATCTCATCGGGGCCTTTCGAAGCTGGTTTTCCTTAAAAAAGATGTAAATGATTTTGAAAATATTTTGATAAAAATGCATAGCCCCTAAAAATTCAAAGTTTTGATAAAAAAAATGTAAAACAAGTTTTTTCATGCACTTGGTAGTGAGTATAAGTTTCCTACTGAGTTAGTCACTCATCCCTTAAACTATATTTTTTCCATAGGTAGAGAAAGGAATACCTAGAGCGTAGACACATTAGACTCGTGGAGTTCCAGTTTTGGATTGCAGCTGACTTGTTTCGCTTACTTTGGTTTAGTTATATTTTCCGATAGTGAGAACTATTAGTTTATATAATATTCTATGCTTTCGAATTCTGGATGTATGGACATAGATGCAGAGGTTGTTTTGGATGTAATTTATATTTCCGCAATTTAACTCTTGCAATCACTACATGGACCATGACCCATCACATGTGGGTTGCGGCTGGAAAAATTATTATAAGTTTTTTGCTAATTTTAACAAGCCTTGGGCTGGATGATTGGGTTCTCTCTAAGGACCGAGTTGTTTGGCCCGACGTTTATGTCCGGCCCGGCTTTGGGTTGTGACTGTTTTGGTCATCGGCAACCAAATAAAAAGATATGGAGAAAGTATGGAAGACGTTCCTGTCAATGAAAATGATTCTTCGCTTGTTGCATACAAAGTTCGATTTTGTGGTTGTAGCCATCGAGCAGTCCAAAGATTTAGCTACTATGATGGTTGACCAACTCATGGGTTCTTTACAAGCTCATGAAGAGAATCAACAAAAAGAAGGAGCCGATCGAGCAAGTTTTGGCCACCAAACTTTCGGTGAAGGAAAAAGAGAATGAACTTTGGAGAAGCCAACAAGGAAACAGATGCAGACAAGGTACAGAAAGAGGTTGAGGCCGTCAAAATCTCGATAATGAAGAAAAAAGCAATTTCACAAGAAATCGCAGTAGAGAAGCCACTCAAGATAAAATGATTGATCAAATGTTCAATGTTACAATTACCAAAAGCATGGGTACTATGCTCGCAATCATTGGAGTCCTCAAAATGTCAAAGAAATGATGAATTATGCTCAAAACAAAGAGGCAGAGGAAACTTTATTTTTTGCTTACAAAGGAGAAGAAAGCAAGAACAATGCGTGGTATCTTGACAATGCAGCAAGCAATCACATACCATGTTTTCATACTTTACTTTAAACGTAACTCTTTCTTTGTAAAACACGTAATAGAGGACTTTCATTAATAAAACATAGAATTTAAAACTTTTCTCTTTAATAAAATCTTTTCAATATAGTGAGTAGCAGAAGACTTTACATATTAATATAAAACATGTTCCTTAAAGTTACTATGATTAAAACATTCATTCTATATCATGAACATACCATATCCATTATCACAACCCATATTTTAGTGTAGAAAAAAGTTATCAAGTGATACTTAAAATTTGATCCTAAAACCTTCATACAAGTATCAAAATAGGTATGTAAAACATAGTATTTTGAGCCATATCCCACCGGTCAGATCACCAACAATGCAAAATGCTCAATATAGCATTACTCCATCAGCTGCATCCTCCCTATTTTCATTTCAGAAAGCCCTCATCCACAAATAAGATTCTCACCTACATCAAAAGACATATACTATGAGTCTAACGCTCAATAAGAGATAGAAATGTGTTATGCTTATAATGTGCAACTTTATAAAACGTATGTATTTTCTATTTCATTTTTCCTTTACTTTTACCTTTAACTTTACCTTTACCTTTACCTTTACCTTTATTTTCACTTAACCATCCAGGCGTTGGAGTTATAACTGTACAGGGGAGAGTGATCATCATGATCCATTTAAGACCGCCACCTTGAACCCTATGCCTCGCAACGTCTATTTACGTTTACTTCCATTTTATTCAATTTTCCTTTAGTTCCACTAATCCATCTAGACGCTAGAGGTATAACTTTACAAGTGAAAGTGACACCTTTTTACCCACACGGGCAGTCATCTCAAGAACTCATACTTCATAGCATCTATTTACGTTTATTTTTATACATTATCAGTTACCTTTTCAAAACATATGCATATGATATTTCTGTACATTTTCATCAAAATCATGATGCATGAAAATGCATATGATAAACACAATGCATCATATTATCTACACATTTCATAACATAGCAATATTTTACATTTATTCATTTATCTTGTCATTAACAATCAAAATTTTAGTCTTTTAACTAGATCAATACTATCCTCATATATTCGTAGCATACTAATCACATGATAGCATACAATTAATCACATCAAGTCATAATAGTATCTTTATACACACATACACTCAAAACATACCAAGGAATTTCCTATTTTCTTGTGATGTAGGCCAACAGACCAAAAATATGTATATCTCATACCTTAAGTCCTCAAAGTAGTTTAATACCTAGGATTATCTTCTTGAGTAACTACACCTTCAAAATTAACAAAACTTTTATCAATAATGCATATAACACCAAAGTATGCATAATTTTGAATATACACAATCTTCACCATTATCGTGCACGTTACTCAATCACTTAACACTTACTATTTATACATGTTTAAAGTAACACCTTTTAGAACTTCAATCAAATATGCATACAAACAAGGACTTCCTTCCAATTTTTCACTCATCTTTAACTATCCATAACTTCCTCCATTCTTAACCAATTTCATTAATTTCAGAATCCATCTCTTCCTTAAGATGTATAGAATAACATACTTAAATAGTTTCTCATTACAGTCCAATTAAGATAATCAACATGTACCAAACAGCATAATTACCAAATTATAACCATTTTCCTTATATTTTACTTCATTTCACCAAATCAACTTCCTTAAACTCAAGAAATGCATAAGAAGCATGAAAGAAACTCTTGATACTTTCAAAATTTTGTGAGGAATAAAGATAAAATTCTTAAGAGCTTCTTTTTCCTTCCTTTGAAGATTTCTTAAGTCTTCTAGGCTTTATTTTCTAATAGAAAACCTCTTCTCCAGCATCAAGCTGGAGGTGTGCATTAGCTAGGCATGCAAATGGTGAGCCACTCCCCTAACTACCAATAAAAACACAACATTACACTTTAATTTGGGTAACTTTCTACATTTCGGTCGACCACCCCTCAACTTCTGGTCGACCGAAAAACAACCTGAGGCTTACTAATTGTAACCTATTACAAATTCAGTCGACCACAAATCCACATCTTGTCGACTCCAAATCTACCAGAGAGTAACAGATTAAAATCTATTCTAAATCTGGTCAGCCACCCACACACTTCTGGTCGACTGCAAAATAGCCTGAGAATACTCGTATTTCAATATGCTCTTTATCCGATCGACCAAAATTCTTACTCTGGTCAACCAAAAATCTATCCAAGGCAAATCTACTTAATTTTTCACAACTTCTATTTCCATTTCATAATCCATTCATCTTTTCCAGCTACAATTTACATCAAACTAGTATCCCATAATCAATATCATTATTACAATATCTTATACTTAACATGATAAAATTTGAGGTATTACATATGTGTGGCGATAAAAAGAATATTTATGAAAATTGACAACTCAGTGACTGGATTGGTAACATTTGGAGATAACTCCAAAGTTCAAATTGAAGGGGAAGATACGATTTTAATTCATATGAAAATGGAGGTCATCAACTCATTAGCAATGTTTACTATGTTCCAAGTATGAAGAGTAACATTTTTAGCTTGAGACAACTCTTGGAGAAAAACCACGAGGTTCACATGAAGAATTGTAGTCTTATATTTCAAGATGATAGAAGAAATGTGATTGCCAAGGTACCGACGATGAAAAATAGAATGTTTTTGCTGGATATTCAAGCTAACGTTGCTAGATGTTTGAAGACTTGTGTTAAGGACACTACATGACTTTGGCATTTGAGACTTGGCCATCTGAATTTTTGTAATACACCGATACTATTTTTCCCGTGTACATGATGTAATCGAACTTTGGAGATAATTATATATATTCCATTGTGTATCCATACTTGTTTAATTATGACATGTATCTATAGGAAATATTATGGGGTAAAAATCTAAATAGGAAAATGTGAGGAAATGCTGTTCTGGGCATTTCCTGATGCCTGCGGACGAAAAGTGTCGTCCGCAAGTGCAGTGCACACACGTAGAATGCTTTGGGATGACTCAGGACACAATTCTTGCGTCTTGACTTCACCTGCGACATGGAGTTCCGGATGAGTCCGGACGATGTAGATGCCGATGACTGTGTCCGAATAGAATCTATCCAAATCCTAGACACTTTCAGATACATGCGGACGAGTGCAGACATGGACGAGCCGTGTCCGATTTGAATCTGTCTGATTCATGGACAGATTTGGATGATACATGCGGACGCCAAAACGTGTCTGAATGTCGTCTGCAGATGGTACAGACAGAGTAAGGATGACATTTGGCATCCGTTTAACGCAAATTTACCTGAGGGATTTACACATGCAGATGAATGCAGACGAGACCTGTGCGTCCGTACTCATTCGAAATATCACAAATCAGCAAAAAATTAGGGATTTGAAATTAGACAGCTTGTCGCGTAGTCCATAACTACGCGATCTCCAGACACGAAATCTCCAACTCCAGCTCGCGCGTAGCCCCGCCACCCTCATCCCCTTCTAGGGTATGATTGCCCCCAAGTGAGCTCTCTCTTTTTAATCTCCAGCCTACCTCTCCTTCATTCAGTCAATTTTTTCCCCCTGTGTTCTCTTCCCTTTTGTTCTGTCTTCTTCTCATCTGGAGGGTGTGTGGTGTTACTGGGAGTGGAATTATGTTGTCCCTGCTAGTTTTCTTCAAAACAAAGGTAAGGAATTGGGTTAGTCTTGGTTAGAGGAGGCCCTACCCACAAGTAAAAAGTGTGTGTGTGTGTGTGATTGTTATTGTTTGTAGTTAAAAATTCTGTAAAATTTCTAGATGCCTTAAACTCCCGTAATTTTTCCTTTAGCTACTATGTTCTGTTGTTATACTTTTGCTTAGTTCTATTGTTAAAACTCTGCTTTGTTCTTTTATTACCTTCTTGGTTCTATTGTTAAAACTATGCTTTGTTATGTTATTACCCTTCAATGCTTGTTTACATTTACTGGATGTTAAGTTTAGAAGTGTTAAGCCCTGTCCGACGCCAAGCTTGGTGGACTAGAATGGTGAACTAGTGGATTCATGGTGACTGTCAAGAATGAACGAGATAGACTCTATGTTTTGCTTGTGACCTTAATTGGATTAATATTGTCTTGAGATTTCCTTATATTTCGAGCATGACTATTCTTCTGTTCATTTTCTCATAATACCTTGCTGTGGTTATTGAGCTTGTTAATTGTAATACTTTTATTGGGATTACTCAAACTATATTCGTTATGTAAGCATGTGACTTTAACTCCGTGTCATTGCCCAATAGCTACGTGAGTACCCTTCGTCAATGTTATGAGTATGTTTAGACCGAGCAGTTGTGTTATTTAACTTATTTAATCTTAAAGCATGACAAGTAGCTATTTACTTGTTTAATCCTTAATCATGTTAACTTGCTATTAATTGTTAAATCTTCTATCATGCTAATTATCCATTTCTTGTTAATCCTCCAGCATGTTAATTAGCTATTTCTCTTTTAACTTCAAGCATGTTAATTGACCATTACTCTTTTAACCTCAAGCATGGTAATTAATCATCACCCGTATGCTAATCAACTATCACTTGTATGTTAATTAGTCGCTAAATCTTCAAACTTGCGAATTACTAGTTAAGCATGCTAATTACTCGTTTACTTTTCAAGTATGTTCATAAGCATAATCCTTGACTCTTAGTCTACTATTATTTGTCTAATCGTCAAGCACGTTAAAGTACATACTAATCTCCATGTACGTTAATTTACGATTTCTTGCATGTTAATTCACAATTAGTCTTTAAGCATGTCCATTAACTATTATTTATTTAAATCTACAAGTATTCGAATCGAGCATATCATTGTTAAATCCTGCCTCGTTTCCTATGGTCTATAAACTGCTGTCATACGTAGCATGTAATAATTTTTTGGATAATTAGCTGAATTATAGTCTCTGTTGCTTACTCATTCATGTATGCAGTGATTATTCTAATTCTGTGATGCCAAGTTGAATTATTGTCCCCATCTAATAGCATGCTCTGTTCATCATCTCTATATGTTTTTGTTATAGCTGCTCCATTATTATGCTTTCGTTCTCTTCATGTATCTTTAAATTCCGCCAACTACTTATTGAATTGTCATTTCTTTAAATTATTGTTATTTACTTTCCGTATATACATTATTCAATTGTCGTCATGCATCATGCTAATAGAAACCAATAGGGAGTGCCACCTTGGGGTGGTACTCACACGCATTGAGAAAGGAAAATGATAAGGAAAAGAAAAGAAAAGAAAAGGGAGTTAGGGGGCGGATGGGTAGCAGCTCTGGTCTGCAACTAGTCGAAGCCACTCCCTTATCGAGTATAGGAGTTCTAGTTGCAAGTTAAAGGTCAGATCCGATCAACTATTCCATTGTAATAGAAAATCCCTCAATCTCCAGCTCGAAGCACGAGTAAAGAACGAATGAATGAATGTAAAGAAAATATTGGTTTGGGTGGCCCTCATTCCATAAAGGACTAAAGAGAGGCATAGCATAAGTATAAACCTCATTTCCTTTACTAGGCCACTGACTTACATCCTTACTTATGGTGTAGGTAACAAAATGGTAGTGCTGGGAGCGGAAGAAGAGGCCTTCCCAGTGGAGCCTGCGGAGTATCCGGATGAAACGCGATCAGAGTAGATGGGTGGCTCAAGGAAAGAAGAAAACATATGTTTTGTAAGGGTTTAATGGTAAACACGTTTTGTAAAACACTAACTACGGTCCTAACCCTTATTTTGAATATGTGATGATTTTAACCCTAAACTTTAACTTATGTTTTAAATGAATGATTTTTTTATTCCACTTCCGCTATATATATATATATATATTTTGAAACAAGATTTAATGATTTTAGCCTCCCACGATTTAAGTGAGTATAGGCACAAAGAAGTGACGACTGGGATTTTGGAAAAGCACTATGATATTCTTTTAGAAAGAGATTTCCCTAGTTATAACAGTCTTTTAATTTAATGCATTTTAAGACAGAGTAAAAGATAGAGAAAAATCTGGGTCATTACAATTTTGGTGGCTTGACGCTGTTGGGACACAAAAAAATATTGAAGGGCTTGTCATCCATAAACCAACCAGATTAGTTACGCGAAAGATGTCTTGTTGGCAAACAATTTTGAAAAAGTTTTCGGAAGGAGATAACATCAAAAGCAAGTAAACCACTTCAACTTGTTCATGTTGATGATGTATACAGACCGATTAAGCCACTCTCATTTGGTAAAAATTGGTGTTTTCTCATTTTCATTGATGACTTAGCAGGAAAACTTGGGTTTTTTTTTTTAAAGGTGCAATATTGTGCTTTTGCCGCTTTTAGAAGATTCAAAGCATATGTAGAAAAGCAAAGCAAATATTTCATTAAAGCTTTAAGATCAGACAGAAGAGGTGAGTTTACATCTAACGTGTTTAATGAGTTTTATGAAGCAAATGACATCACTGATTTCTAACCGTTCTAAAATCTCCTAAAAAATAGTGTAGTTAAAAGGAAGAATCGAAGCATTCTTAATATGGTGAGAAGTATGTTGAAAACAAAGAAGATGCCGAAAGAGTTCTGGGCAAAAGCAGTTGATTGTGCAGTATACCTATCAAATAGATGCCCAACGAGAAGCTTGAGGGACAAAACACCTCAAGAAGCATAAAATGGAAGAAAACCAAGTACTTACCATTTAAGAGTTTTTGGAAGCATCGGTTATGTACATGTCCTCGATCAAGAGAGATCAAAGCTTGATGATAAAAGCAAGAAGTACACTTCATCTGTTATGATTAACTCTCCAAAGGCTACAAGTTCTATGATCCAAGTATTGGGAAAAGAATTATTAGTAGAGATGTTGAGTTTGATGAAGAAGATTCTTGGGATTGAAGTAATAAAGACAAAGAGAGATATGAATTCTTTACTTTCTTTGATGAGAAAGATAAAAGTATAGAATTCCAAGAGCCCGTGACACTTCCAAGATCACCAACGATATTAGACACATCTTCTTCATCTTCTTCTGGTGGAAGCCCAAGTGAAAGAGAGCCTTGTATGAAAAGTCTTCAAGATCTTTATCAGGTAATTGAAGATTTAAGTGAAGAACTAACTTTCTTTTGTCAGTTTGTCGATTGTAAGCCTTTAGTGTTTGAAGAAGCGGTGAAGGATCAAAAGTGGAGGATTGCCATGGATGAAGAGATTGCATCAATTGAGAAGAATGAGACATAAGAGCTAGTTACCATTCCAGAAGGCCAAAAGCCCATTGATGTGAAGTGGGTCATCAAAAAAAAGAATAATGCAAAGGGAGAAATGGACAAATATAAAGCCAGGTTAGTGGCGAAAGGATATAGTCAATGTCCAGGTATCGACTATTGTGAGCTATGTACTCTCGTTGCTTACTTAGAAACTATCCAATTGAATATTTCAGAAACGACTTAAAAGAGGTGAAAAATTTAGGATGTCAAATTGGCATTCTTGAATGGAGTTTTTGAAAAAGAAGTCTACATAGAACAACCTCAAGGGAATGTTATCAAGGGCTATAAAGATAAAGTATTGAAATTGAATAAAGCATTGTATGACTTGAAGCAAACTCCAAAAGCTTGGAATAGTCAAATTGACAAGTACTTCCTCACAAATGGATTTACAAAATGCCCATATGAGTATTCTCTATGCTAAGGTACGTGAAAATGGAGATGCCTTATTTGTTTGTTTATATGTTGATGATTTGATTTTTATAGGCAATAATTTGAGTATGTATGAAGAATTCAAGTAAGAAATGACCAAAGAGTTTAAGATGACGGATATTGGTCTAATGTCATACTATCTTGGCATGAAGATCGATCAAAGAGGTGATTGTATTTTCATGTCTCAAAAAGGTTTTTCTATAGAGATTCTAAAAAAGTTCAAGATGGAGAATTGTGATCTAGTGAACACTCTTGTGGCATGTGGAGTGAAATTATCAAAGAATGAGAAAAGAGAGAAAGTTGATTTTACAACTTTCAAAAGCCTTGTTGGAAACTTGAGGTATTAACTTACACAAGACCAAATATTTTATTTGCAGTTAGATTGGTCAGTCAATTCATGAAATCACCAACCATGACTCATTTCAAGGTGGCAAAGCGGGTTCTTCGATATATCAAAGTATAATTGATTTTAGCTTGCTTTATTCATTTTATGATGAATTTAAGCTTGTCAGATATAGCGATATCAACTGGAGTGGAGATATGAATGACCGAAAGAGTACAACGGGTTTTGTTTTCTATGTGGGTAATATAGCTTTTACATGGAGCTCGAAGAAATAGCATTGTTAAGTATGTTGTTGCTATATCTTGTGTATGTCATGTCATATGGTTGAGAAGACTATTGATGGAGTTACAAATGCCACAAAGCTACATAAATTCTTGTTGACAATAAATTTGCTATTGTATTGACAAAGAATCTCATGTTTCATGATAGATGCAAACATTTAGATACAAGGTATTATTTTCTTCGAGATTGTATTACGAAGAATGAAGTGTAAGTGAAGTATGTAAAGACAGATGACTAAGTTGCTGATATTTTTATGAAGCCTCTCAAGTAGAACGTTTTTAGCAAGCTACAGATGTTGCTTGGAGTTACAAAGAATTAAGTTCAAGGGAGGATGTTGAAAATATTAACTTAATTTTATTATCTTTATTGGATTAATGTATCTTTAAACAAAATCTCTTTATTAGTTTATGTTTTTAATATGGTTTTGATAAAAGTCCATATATTTGTGAAGAATCACCTAGGGAGTTGAGATTCATATATGTATAAATATATTGGTTCATGTACTTATATGGTTCATTGATGAATAATTCATGTAACTAAGTGAGTAATTATGTACTAGTACATGTATTAGATTTAATAGGTGGTTGATGTATTTTGTTATACATGTACCAAATAATCCTATAAATAAGATATGAGTTTAAACATTTTGTATCAAGCAAATAGCAAAAGCAATTGAATGAAAAAGTTTGTCTAGCTTTCTCCTCTCCTTATTTTTCATTCTCCAAATTCTCTTTGCCTAGTTTCAAGTTTTTTTTTTCTCAGAATTTCAATTTAAATTGGCAGCATCAACTCTGTAAAAATCCAAGGCCAAACCCTGAGATTAAGCAATTATTTGTTGACTATAGTTGTGGACAACCCAATGGTACAAGGGCTCCATCACCGATCACCAATTCCTTGATGGGAGCTGTCCCTAAGGTTGGTTTTCGACCATTAACTGCTCATGGCGTAAGTGCATGTAACTTTTTTTTTTCTTGTTAAACTATTAAAAGCATTTTAAGCCTGTGGTATTTTGCTTCTGAATACGTATTTTTATGGCCATTCCAACAGACACTAGCTGCTCTGCGCCTCCTCACTCGCTGGTTGGATGGCAAAGCCCTCTCTTGTGCCTCATCCATCAGCTTCAGCAGGCCCCATGAGTCTTAATACTTTTTCAGTAATAATGTATGTACTTCTCCTTTTGCGTTTGCTGTATTGTTGTTGGCTTGGATACTTCTTCACTATTTTCGGAATTTGAGATCAGGTTTGCTGTCATTTTTTGTGCTATTTTTATTTATTTAAAATTTTCAAGAACTGTTGCGTGAAATAAAAATAAACACATTACATAAACACACCACAAATCTATTTAGTTACAGATTCTGAAAAAGAACGACTTCTTACAATTCTTTTCTGAAAATTCACACACCCCCTTTTGTTACATTCTACCCTTTTTAAGCTACCATTCCTCTCTTTCAAACTACACACAAACTGCACATAATAACCGTTCAATAAACTATATCAAATACCATATTTATCCCTGCTAATATACTTTTTTCCAAACAACTTATTCTCCTTTACTGGACATGCATCAAGAACCAAACCCAAGTAAGACATAAATTCTCGATTCGGTTGGGTACAACCAAAAACCAGTTGGTGTGGTTCTGTTTGATCCCAAAGCAAAACCAAACGGAATTAATCGGTGCTCACCTGTAGAGGCCTCTGCCATTTTGGAAATACGTTGTGTGTGGGATTGCGTTTTGGTGGTGAGCTTTTGGTTTGCGTCTTTTCTGTCTTCTATGTGTTCACTTGTTCTGTAACAGAGAATAATTTCTAATTTCTTCTGCGCCTTTTTCTTTTAATTTAAATTTAAAAAATTACCAACCTATGTGCAAATATCGTCTGTTGAGGGACTTTGTTTGTAGGATTCATCGTACTTCCCTGCCATGTACTATTTTCCAAACTTGGGCTAATCATTTCCTTCATGGGAGGAGCTTTTCTTCTTTCTGAATCGGGCTTTTCTTTTGCTCGCTGCGATTCTGTGTTGGTTTCTTTCTCTTCATTATGGCGTAGGAGACTTCTAACTTCCATTACTTGTTGATGGGAGTTTTTATTTTCTTCCACAATTTCAATTCTCATACTGTTCTATCTGATGTAGAACAGTCGAGTATGATGAATTCGCTGTTGTTCTTTTCAGAGTGACATTTGCTGACTTTAATTTATCTAATTGGAATAGTTTTTTTCCTAATCTTCTAAATGTTCAATCTTAAGCACATATTTCTTAAACATTTTTCAGGCATCAAAAACTGTTGTATGTTGTTTGTTAGATGATCTTGCCAACTGCTTAAAGTTGTCAAAATTGGAGGTGGAGGTACACCTAGATATATAGTTTTGATGTTGGTCTTGATGATTTTGTTCTTCAAAGTAATAACTTGTATTGTCATTAGCTAATAAAGCTACTTATGAAATTGGTTGGTGATAGAGTTTGGAATGACCCGAATTTTAGTTGGGCCGGGTCGGGCCTATATCTAATATTAGGTTTATTTATTTTCTCTATATATTGATGCTTGAGTCGCAAAACTCATTGTACTTTGATTTCATTCATAGTGATTTCTCCTCTGCCCGTGGTTTTTTTCCGTTAGGGTTTTCCACGTAAATCTTAGTATCTCTGCTTCCGTAGTTTTTTTTTTTCCGTTTCACGTTAGATTCTCAACAGTTGGATCATGGACCATGCTTATTGAACTTAATGCTTGTAATTATCTCCAATATTGCACTCAAATGAAAAAAAAGCTTTTTTTTTAATGATATTATAAAGATCTTGTTGCCTAATTGCACCTAAAACATTTGCCCAATGACGGGCGAGAAACCATTGGAAGCCTTTCACGACTTATTCGATTGGATATCATCAAAACATTAAGTTAATTAAGTGATACCAATTACTCTTAGAAATATTATTGATTTTTTGTGGATCTAAACATTTTAATTTTGCTAAGAAATGCTAGGCTTAAAGCTGTCTTTTAAGCTTGGTTAACATGAATCAGCATGACTTAAAAATTCAATTTCTTTTTCAGTCAAATCCTCTAGACTCAAATTAGGGAAAATGACAAATCAACCATCGTGGTTTTCGATCAATGACAAGTCAACCACTGTGATATATTTGTTAACAAGTTAACCACTAACGTATGAGAAATTGACAAATCCAACATCGCACTCAAGTTAACCCAGGTAAAACTGCCTGGACGCCGAAGAAATATGCCTGGACACCGCGGCGTCCAGGCAAAGAAGAAACAAGCCTGGACGCCGCGGCGTCTAGGCAAAGAACAAACAAGAAACGGCGTCCAGGCAAAAAGGCATGAGAACTCTATTTTTCATGCATGGCATTCTCACTCAATTGTGTTTCATGGTTACTTCGAATTCGTTATGTATATGTTTTACGAATGTAATGTTTTTATTGGTTTTTTGACCCATGCACCTTCAAACTAGCATAACTTTTGCTACGGATGTTGGAATTGGGCGCAGAAGGTATCAAATCGAAGCTCTCTTAGAGCTCTATTGTCATCAAGGGTAAACCCTAAGACCGCCTTTCTCAGCCCCAAAATCAATCGTTTAAGCCCTCAAATTTGTGATCAAACATTTGCTTAGTCTGGAAAAATGTAAGTGTTGATGAGATTACCTTCCAAATAAGTGGAAAGATAAGTGTTGATGAGTCTTTAGGCTCTAGCCTTGTAATTGAACCTGATAGCTCATCACAATGTACTACCCCTTTCCGTAAATCTAAATTTACTTATAATTTGCTTTTATTTTTGAAAAAATAACTAAAACTCGTCACTTAAATACTATTTGAAAGAAATTCATATTTTAAACTAACTATTAAACCATGCATAAATATAATATATGCAGCGGAAAATTTCAACCAATTTTATTACATGATTCTTTTAAAGCATATATTTGAAACTACTTTACATATCACATAAAAATCCTTTAAAATCATTTTCCAATTAAAATCTCTTAGCTCACAGTCAACAGTACCAACAATAGAGTGTTCTCCATGGCATGTCCATCAACTTGTATTTTCATCATGAAATCTTATTATAGTTTCTTCACCTATCACACAAGGTTCGACTATAAGTCTAAGACTTAGCAAGTAGTGCATGAAACCGTGAAAGTAGTGCATGAGACCGTGAACATGACATTTCATTACATTAGTTTCTCTTTCTTCTTTCTTTGTTAACTTTCTTTTCTTTTCTTTCTCTTTCAAAAATGAGTAGGCTTGGCAGTTGGACACCCACTATTGATCTTCACGATTTTGTAGAGTCTCTTCCCTTTTGGAGATAGACTCCATCCTTTTTGGGAGTCCTTTGTTAACTGTCATGCATTTACATGCATGATGACCTAGCAGACTGTAACGTACCATTTTCCTTTCTCTTAAAAACTTTGTGACTTAAAACACTTTCCTTTATAAAATGCATAAATTTTAAAACTTTTCTTTTCACGGCTGAAGACTTTGCATTTAATAGAAAATATCGTGAATACCACTTTTTTCTTTAAAACCTTTACCCTTAAGAAAGAAATCATCTCTTAACTTAAAACGATACAAACCATTCACAGGAGTATCAAGATACAAAATACCAAAATAGTTATATTGACCCATAACCTACTGGTCAGTACGCTAAGAACACAAAAGGGCTCAGCACCGTAATACTCCATCATCTGCATCTTCTCAAAACTTCTATCCAAGCGCAAACTCCTTACCTACATCACAACATTTAAACTATAAGTCTAAGCCTTAGTAAGCAATATAATTTATGCAATACTCATGATATGTAACTTTTATAAATCCACATGTAGTTTTCATTTCCATGTTCATTTACTGTTATCTTGACTTTAACTTTACTGTTAACTTGATTTTACAGGCGTTGGAGATGTAAACTTGACGAGGTTGAGTGACACTTTATGACCCATAAAGGGAAGCCAACTAAAGAACTCACACCTCACAACGTCTATTTACATTTATTTCCAATTTCATCTAGTTTCAGTTACCTATCCAGGTGTTGGAGATGTCAACTTGATGAGATTTAGTGGCACCTCATGCCCCATAAAGGGCAACCAACTCAAGAACTCACATCTCACAATACCTATTTACGTTTATTCGTTATATTCCACTTACAGTTTCAAAACCATGCGTAAAACCATTTTCGTTCATTTTGTTAAAACATGATGCATGAATGCATATGAATGTATACAGCTCAACATATGCTAACATATTGTAACATCCCTCATTTTAATCCCTTTATTTATTTAATATTTTAAAAATAGTTATAAAATTTTCACTTTTTATTTCATAAACAATATAAGTCATCAGAGTAAACTACACAACTTAATGCAAAACAATTTTCAAAATATTAGTACTTTACCAAAAAATCTTCAAACAGTTATTTTTACATTTTCAAAAGTTTAGATAACCTACGTTAGTGACTATTAGCAAAAAACACCCTTTCCTACAATTCTATCACATCATTCATCCCATACCAAAATACCAAATTCAGTCTGTAAAAGTATCGTTATATCAGTCGTCAAAAAAACTATTTCCACAATCCAATGGTGATGCACCACAACCAACAGGTCAGAATGGCTGATAATCCAAAACGTCGTCCGGGAATACCTCCTCCACGTTGTGACTGTTATCTAATGCATTACCTATATCACGGGGGATACAATGAGCCTAATGCTCAGCAAGAATTAGAATGTAATGTATGTAATGCAATGCATGACCATATAATGCAATGTAATCCGAAGTACATACTTGACAAATACCGTGGGGTCATGAGGAAGATGTGGCCAAGTAATTACACATAAACATATCATGATCTTCCTCATGCCGTATGTACTTTTTGTTGTGAGAACGTAGGAGATTTCAGAATGGGAGACAATGAATACTCAATCCCATGCACTTAACCTATTTTCTTTCTAATCATTTCACTTTAAATTTTCCTTTTGTTCTTACACTTTTCATTGTAACTTCTCATGGGATGTCATTGTTATTCCAGAACCCCAACACACCTATTTACATAATTTAAATATGTCATGTGCTTATGAAGTAAATTTCATAATTCCTACTATGATGCATGTAGGCTATTGAACCGAAGAAAAGAACAATACAATAATTTCATATTAACCTATACATGCTTTTGGATAAAAGGAAATACATGCTATGTATATAAAAACAATAAACTACTCATGCTTTGACATAAAGAAACATCACAAATTTCACAACTTATTTTAGTTCCATAATATATAGCATTGAAGAACAACAATTAAGTTTTCCATAACTCATACTACTTTCATTACCAGCTACAACTTGTGTATTATCCCTTTACTTTGGTATACCCTCCACAAGGCACTTATCATATCAGTTCAATAGATCTCTACAACAACATACTGGAAATTTATATTTTTCCCGTGACCAACATATCTTCCACTATCTTATTGAGTTGAAATAATTCAAACAACAACTTAACACACGTACAGAACCAAAACTTAACAATAATAACTAAGCAGAATTTAACACTGAAGACATATCATTGATAGTTCAACTATATAATAGTCATAAATCATCAACAAGCATACCCCGTGATGTAGGCCTCCACTGGCCACACATCATTCCAATCCTTACCTATTTTGTAGTAATTCCCACGTCCTCACTTCCCTTCTCCCTTCACAGCACCACTCTGTCTATCAAATTCCCAAAGACAATTACACACATATGTATACAAAACAAAGTTAAACTAATTGTGTGTAATGGAGCTTACCTTGCTAGTTCTCGTTTCCTTACCAGACAGAGTACCCCAACTTCACTCACTCTCGTTCACAACTATACACAGAGAGGATAGGAAGGAAATACATATATACGAACATACCATATCCCTCAACTTGCTGCGTGGAGTCGATCATCCCCATCCCCTAGGAAGAGGTCCAATGAACAGGAGCAAGGCAGAGCATTATTTTTCGCCGTCTGGACGTGTCCCATGGTAAAATCGGGAGAATTAACAAGAAAGGAGAAAAAGACACCAGGTTTAAAAATGGGTTTTTCGGACAATTTTGACCTTTCGGACGTAGTTATTCGTCCTCGTCTTGTCCGCAGTCGTCCGAAATCACTTTGGGACGAAAAAAACGCATCCCCAGTCCTTCATCTGTACCGTCCGTACAGCCAATTCGGACGCTAGTAAGCGTCCAAATGACACGTCCGCATCGTCCAAATTGTCCAAAAACTAGTACAGAGTCATTCGGACGCCAATGTTCCGCGTCCGCATTGGCCGCATCTTCCGAATTGTCCCAGAATTAGAACAGAGTCATTCGGACGCCAATGTTTCTTGTCCACATCGTCTGAATTGTCCCAAAATTAGGACAGAGTCATTCGGACGCCAATGTTTTGTGTCCGCATCGTACGAATTGTCCCAGAATTCCCAATTTGGCATTTTTTTTAACTTTTTACACTACATTTTACATACCACATAATTTAAACTTTATTATTACATCATCATAGTTTATTATAACGTAATATATGGATTTACACAGTATCCTTTTAATTTTGGGACATTACACAAGTCCTCAATAAATCCTCAAAGCATGATTAAAATCCTTAACTTAAAAAACTTAAATTCTAATAAACACAATATCAAAACATACAACAGTCATCAAACAATACGTCCTCCAACAATAGCAATATCAAGAACCTAATCAATTACTAAATACAGTCAACAAACAAATCTTATTCACTTGTGATGTAGGCCAAAAGGCAACAAACATGCGATATCACTTACCTGGAAGCTTTAAGGAGTTTAGCACTTAATAATCTTCTTCTCAATACCTTCAAAATTAATAAATAATCATCAATAACCATTTATAAAATTGCACTTCCTTAAATATGCGCATTAAGACTTTCATCTCAATTTCAAACACCAATAACTAACCATAACATTAAATTCCATACCTTTTTTCTTCTTTAACTTGCCCTAGATAACATGCTTACACAACTCTATCCCCAACATTCTTGAATATACATACTACAAAATTAATATTTCCAGCTCAACAGTGTCTAAACATGATCAACCAACTTGCAGAACGCTAATCCTTAGCAATACCCTTCAAAGCAGTAAAAGAATTAAACTATACAACCTCATTAATCTCCACAACTTCTATATTAATAATATTCCTCAAAGCCAAACATGTAGAATAGAACTTTATCCAACGGAACAAAAGACCAAACAACAAAAAACCAAAATAATAACAGTGTCTACCATTCAGGATCAAAGCTAACGAATAAAAACCCACACAATAGATCACTATCTTCAACAGTAACCATCAAACAAAGAACAAAATAGAGAGATATAACTATATTCACAGAGCAAATTCCTTAACAATAACCATAACAGTGTGATTTGAACAGAGAACAACCTTCACATACAATCTCATAAGAAAAATCATGAACTAATTCTCTGAGTACCTGCAAAACCTTAGAGAGAGGAGAAGACTTAAACTTCTAGAAATGCTCTTCCACTCAGCCGCTCACCCTCTCTATTCTCTCTAATCTTTTTCTTCCTTCCCAGCAAATTATCTTCCCATACAAGCTACCATATATATAACCCCTCAACTTTTCTTCTCTAGTAGCCACCTAGAGGTGAAGCAGCAAGTGGAGAACTCTAGAACATCTACGTAGCTCCCATTGATGATTCCTCCAATCAGATAACAATATTCTACTATTTCCAGATGATGATTGAGATTTCGGGTTGATCACCTTCATGAGGAAGATCGACCACAAATCTCAATTTTAAAAATCTTCACCGACTGTGACTGTCCGCCAATCGCTTCCTAATCAACCGCAAACCAAAATTTCTAATTGACCACCCACACAGCCCATGATCGACAGATCCAAAAATTGCACACCATTGTAATATTTTGCGTGAACACTGGTCGATCACCTTCCTTCCCGTGATCAACCGCAATACCACACTTTACACTTTGAAACGCTATGTGATCGACCACGACACACTCTAAAGATCGACTAGTCCCATACATACTCCTTATTTTTTTATACTTTCAGCAACTAATATTACAATTCAGCAACAAATATTTAAAATTCACGATTTTATAAGAAAACTCATTCCATAAACTTCAAAAATCCCAATAATCATCTCTAGTTATACTAAACTTATGACCAAAATTTTAGGATATTACACAGACTTTGTGCCAATCTACCCTCATTAATCGAGAATAAACTAAAAGGCTTATGTACCCATTGGTCTGCCCTTTTGGATAGCCTGTCCTCAAACCCATTTACATGCATTCATCATCTTTTTTCTTTCTTAAATGTAGACGCATGCATGAAAAATATTATCAAAATAGAATCAGAACATGTCTTCAATATTATTCATCAAAATAGAGGGCATCATTTAAATAAATAGTAACAACAGATCTTGAAATACATTTTATCACTGGAAACAAAGTCATCATCGTCAAAACAACCATAAAATAGATCTTCAATAGCATCTATCACTGTAAATAGAAACAACACCTCAAAACAACCATATAACAAATACTCAGCAACAATATATACAAGAAATGAAAATATCATCAATCATCACACATTAAAAGTGCTCATCCTTCAGCCATTAGTAAAAAAAATAAGCAAAAAGAACAAGGATTCCTATCACCTTGCGGCGGCCGCACACATGCAACACTACTTACCTCGAGCTCTATAATGGAAGAATAACGCTTCTCGTACCTCGCCTTGTCTTCTTAATGCTCTGCCTCTTTGCAAGAGTTTTGGACAAGCTCGTCATCGCTGACACTAACAAAACACTGTAGGTCTCTTAAAAATGCCCCTTTTATACTCATGGTTAGGGTGTGGATAGACATTCCTTGGTCTCAGAGTGATGACATCCGTTAATTTCATTGAGGTGTTTCCTACCATGGAAACCCATGCTTTCGAGGTACTCATAGTCCTCCACGGTCCTCAACCCAAACAACAAAGTTTTCTTTGATTCGGCGAATGCGTTCCTTTCTACAGATGCCTGTACTTTCGCAACACTCATTGTACTCCTCAAATTTGTGACCCAAATGATGACGTTTCTTTTGTTTTGCTGATGCATTTCTTTTTGCGGTCAGCTACACTTTCGCAACTCCCCCTCTTCTTTGTGGATTAATCCTTTGAACCAATGACGTTTTGTGCTTCACTATTTGTCACGAAGTGTTCACTTTTGCGGATCCTCACATCCCCTCGTATTTTAACCTGAACGATAGTGTTTTACATGTTCCACTATTCATCATGGATGTGTTTTCTCTCACAGACGCCGATGCACCACGAAAGCTCTCTCGAAGGAGTGAGTGTGGGAATGAAGGGGATGACTATTTTGGATGAAAATCAGATTAAAAAATTGGGTCAAAGGATGAGGGAGGCTACAAGAGGCTTGGGTAGACAAGGGCAAATGATCGAAAGATAATAGTCGTTAGACTTGATCAATGACGGCTGAATACGGGAGATGAATGGTTGGATTATTCAATGGGAGGAGCGGATAACCAAATTGAGAGAGTCGGATATCCGATATGAATAGAGATCTAGCAGAGAGAATTATAGCCGTTGGATAGAGGTGAAAGAGGAAGGAGGTCCATTAGATTAGAAAGGGTTTCTGAAGCGAAGGGGGAAACAGATTTCTGCGGATAGAAAGGCTCCCTCATAAAGGATCGAGAGGTTGAAAGAGAGTCTGGAAAAAGGGTGAGACACGTGGATGGTTTGGAATGAACATGCTTGGTGTCTGTGACAGGGTGAAGTCATGTGGAGGCATGTGCAACTTAAGTGAGTTAGCCTGACCATTCGATGGATCGAGCAGAAAGAAAATGGAGCTTCGGATGGGAATCTTTGGTGTCGGTTAAAGGAAAGATTCCCAGTAGGAGCGACGAATTTGGAGGGAGTTGTAGGAATCAAAGGCTAAGTGGCTACATACAAAAGGAAAGAGACACGTGGATAGCTAACAATGTAGGGTTGAGTATCTTAGATAGTAGAGGCTTCTGCTGAGAACAACAATGTACAAAAATTTACAGAGACGCAGCTCTACTAGTCGAAGATTGATGGATACAAAATTTCCAGGGATTAAACAACTGAACCTTCATCTGAAGACAGAACGATGGTACGATGAAGTGGAGCATAAAACAAACCAAGGAACAACAAGTTGGTCTGGAATTTTCCTAGTTATAGTTCCAACTTCAAGGTGACCTTGAGAAACAAGGAGACACTCCAACTTAGATCTTCGCAAGTTTTCTAATCCTTTACTAGGAATGTTTACCTCAAGAAAAAGGTGTAGAAAGGATTAGCAATAAGAGGAATCACCTAAAACTCACAAACAAGGTAAAATCAATTTTGATACACACAAGCTTAATCGGATATGACTAACCAAAGAAGGATGCAGCTATGGAGAAACTCCACAAGTTTGAACAAATTTTTTTTTTCTTCTATTCAACTTCCCAAACAAAGGCCCCAAAGTGAGGTCTAAATACCTTTATTGATTAAGGTTAAGTCCTAATGACTAATTTATAAAAATAACACCCTTAACAAAACACACACACACATCACAATTCCTACATAATGTTTTTAATTTATTACAAAATAAAATAAGATAAAAAATAAAGTAAAGCTATTCAGGATCCATGGCACATCAGACGCCTACACTCCCATGACTTTCATTGTTCAACGCATGCCCTTTATAAAACACGATAGCATTTATTTCATTTAACACTTTAATGTGACATCTTTCTTTTTCGCTCGACATCTTTTCTTTCTGTAAAAGCATCTTTCCTTAAATCCAACGATTCTCATATGGTCCGCTCTTTCAATCCAACGTTCCTCCTTTCTCCCATGTCTTTATTAAAAGAGTACATGTTTTGGACGAAGTCTTTTATTCTCCTCTCTCTGCTCCTTTCTCCATCCATGATCTCTGCCATTTATTGCCCTCATCCCATGACAATTGTTCTATTTATTCTTTCCTTAAATAGCCCCTCATCAAAATGACACCATCCCATTCGCAGATACTTCCTTTCCGTATATATGTTCACTTATGCGGATCTTTTCCCTTTTGTGGGAGCCTATCCTTATGCGTCAGTGAACGTCTCTTGTCATCTAATGGTTAATCTTTCATCTGCGCTTTCCATCCATTGGTCATTATTTTATTCGCTCTTTTCCTCTCTTTCGACGACATGTTCCTTTCTATAGTCTGCATCCAACGGTTGGTGCTTCATCTACCCTTCCCATCCGACGGCCATTGTTTCGTTCACTCCCTTCCTCTTTTTTGTGTGCATTTCCAAATCCGAATGACTATTTTTACATTCAATTAAACCCTTACAATAGAATCTTTTCCTCTCATGGAAGCATCTTCACATTCTATTATTTTTCATCCAGTGGTCGATCTTCGTCTGGTCCTCCCATCCAACGGCCATGGTCTTGTTTGCTTCTTTCATCCAAGGCCATGGTCTTGTCCACTTCTTTTATCCACTCCACGGACAAGTTTCCTTCCACAGTCTTTATCTAATGGTCAGTGCTTTATTAGCTCCTTCTCATCCAACAACCATTAATCTACCCGCTCCTCACATCCATTTTGCAGACAAGTTCTCTCTTGCGGATTAGTCCTTCTTAGTGGACGCTTCACCCTAACGACATCATTTTATTTCTTACCTTTTTTGCCGCAGAATATATTTTTCATTTCTCATTAATTTTCCATTATTCTGTTTAACACTTAACACTATTTCTAGAAAATCATTACAATCCCCTTCTTCATAGTCACAAAATATTCGTCAAACCAAAATCATAACAATTTCTCCAATTCTAGAAAGCCATAAAGTATCACAAGTCATTATTCCAACCCAACAACAATGAAATAATATATCTCACCAATAAAATTTATTGCATCGTATGACGTACTTAGATATTTATAAATCTATTCAAAAGAAATTTCAATCGCTACAACCCAACACACGTAACTTTACTGGACAAAACACTACAAGTCTAGGACCTAACAGTGACATTCTCAAAGATAGTCTAACATTGGTCAAATCAAAGGGTAAGATTAGAAGACCAAAATGCCCAACTTGTAACACTCTGTAGCGTTAAGACCTTATTTTTAAATCTATTTGTTCGTAGAAAACTGGGTCCTTTAGAAATTTTTACAATGAAAGTCCTTGAGAAAAACCTCTTTTGAAAACAGAACTCAGTAAAACTTAACCTTTATTAAATATCTTTCCGTACCTTTTAAAACCATGCAACGAAAGTCTTTATGAAACTCATTTATAATTAAATGCAGTAAAATTCATCCTTAAAATAATCTCAAGCATTTATAAATATTTCCATTTAAATATAAACAATAATAGACATAACTCTTAATAAAAGTATTTAAGACACATTATTAAAATCCGTCTTTTCTTTAATTCTCACCCATGAGTTAACATCGCTTTGACAATGCTCAAGTTTCACCTATAAGAATCCCTCTTGAACTGCACTATCAATTTCATCTATCATCATGTTTGTTAAATTTCCATCGTTACCTACATCACAAAATTCATTTATAAGTGTAACGCTCAGTAAGAGATGTATAACATAACTATAAAATACAACATATAACATAACTATGAGATTTAACATGTAAAAATCATGTCTTTTCAGTCAACATTCTTTTCCTTTTCTTTCACTTTATAGTCCCATCGTTGTGGGTCATCAATCTAAGGGAGAATGACACCATTAGGTTTAGCTCATGCTAGACAGCCAACTCGAACCCCGTCTATAGCAATCTTTTATGTTTATTCAGTCCATTTTTTATTATTTTTTATCTTTCTTAGTGAAAATGTTTTTCTTGAATGCATGTACATACTCGTAACATAATTACAGTGTAGCGTGCATGAATATAACAATAACAAGTCCTCGATCCATAGCCCATAGGCATCCTCATAAATAATGTAAACAATGTTAGCCTAATAGACATTAGGTTATTTGTTTTGATGATGACGGTTTTATTTATATAATTAAGTTGTTTATTACGCATTTGTTTGAATTAAGTAAATACATTTATTCGTTATTGAAAATGCCCTAATACGGGTATTATTGCTTATTAATGTGTTTGCCTAAATCCATGTAGCTTATAGAATGATCATTGGAACTTAGAGGATTCAAGAAATGCTAAACGGGAAGAAGAGGTCGACTAAATGCTGATGTGTTGGCCCCTTCTGACAATAATGTCGTGGTACAACGCAATCTGAGCTATAAGGAGAAGCCTGTCCAAATCCTCGACTCATGGGTAAAGGAGCTACAACACAAACGGATTCTACTGGTTAAGGTTCTATGCCAGAATGTCAGTTGCGAGGAGGCCACGTGGGAGAAAGAAGATGATATGAGGACTAAGTACCCCGAGCTGCTTAGTAGCTAAATTTTGGGGACCAAAATTTTGTAAAGGGGGTAGGATGTAACAACCTGATCCTAGATTTTTTCGATAAACGATGTAATCAAACTTTGAAGGAAAAATTAGCGTAATATATATATATATATATATATATATATATATATATATATATGTTGTCCTATACATTATAAGTCGTTGCTGATAATTACGTAAAAATCAAACCTGGAAATGATATGATACAATTCATCGTGTGACTTTACTCATTAATTGTGACATATATCTGTGGGGAAAAGTCATGGGATATAAAGTTAATTTCAAAAATTGGAGAAAAATCTTGTCTAGGTGTTTTCGGACGCTTGCAGACGACATTTCGGACGAATCATGTCATCCACAAATGCTTTGGAGGTCATCCCGAGAATTGGGATGACTCAAGACATGACTTCGCTGTGTTTTGGGATTTCAGAAGACTTCAAACGATTTCAGACAACTGCGAACGCAGGTGGACATTATGAGTTTGAATCTGTCAAAATTCTAGGCGAATTCGGACACATGCGGACGATATCTTGGACTCCATTTCGCTTCCGAATCCTGAATTCAGACGGTACCGGCAAAAATAGGACACGTCCTCCCGTCTAAAGACTCTTTTTAGACTGCGACATTTTGGCCATGTGGACGAATGCGGACGAGATCAAGTCATCTGCACTCGTCCGAATCATCGCAGAACTGCGAAGATAGAGATTTAAAATTAGTACAAAAGCGATACCCAACCAATAAACTTCCACCTCTCGATACGAATCACACGATGATGGCCGACCAACAGAGATTTGTCCACTATTCTCCCTCTACCACTCATACGAATTATTCCCAGGTGAGCTCTATTTCTTCAGCCCTTCATTTCTTCTCCTTCATTGTTTTTCCTGGAGTAGTCTATTGGGTTTCTGCTTGGAAGGAGAGCTGTTGTGCTTGTAAAGGAAACGCCAGTTTAGGTCAGGAGATGGTGTAGTCTTGGCCATTTGGAGGCCCTACACCGAAGTAAAACGCGTGTGTCCATTGTGTGTTCAATATGGTTTTTGTAGTTAGAATCTGTAAAATTTTCTTGGATGAACTCTGTCGATCTTCTGCAACTTTTCTTACTACTTCTACTCTTTATCTTGTGGTCGAGATACTTAGTAGTTATTTTTTGCAACAAATATTGATTTAATGCTTACTTACATTACTTAAGGTGTGTTTGATGCTAAGTCTATAAGTTAGGATCATGAATGAAGCATGAGTATGAATGAAAGGAACAAATGACTATATGAGAACCCTAGTTTTATCACCTGTGTTAATATTCAATTTTCTTTGTGCTTTATAATACCTTATAGAATATTACTTTACTACTTGGGTCCCAATAGACCAGTCGTTTCCTTATTTTCCTAAAGACTTGGACTCACATCACCTCTAACTTGTCCCTTGCAAAATTATCCTAATCTATAATAGGCTTGTTCCATTGTTCATTATTATTGTTATATTCCTTAGTTCCATGTCAAACTTCTTTATATATAAAATGCTCGCTTCTTACTCGCTGTCATATTTAATGACTCACTGTCAAAGATTGAAGCCTGCTTGCATCGTTTACTTTGCTGTTAGATTAGATCTACTGCCATTATAATCGTATGAGAAGCAAGTTGTTGTTGTTCTAAGTAGTTTCCTTCAACGGCTGTGATGCACGTTTTTCTGTTGGTTTCGTTGTTACTCATTGCTGTCATATTAGTCGAGCAAGGAGCATGTTTCACTGTTCGTTCAATTCAGTATTTAGTGCTGTCATTAGTGGATCAAAAGCATGCTGCGCTGTTTATTTTGATAATGCTCGTTGTCATTTCTAGTTGTTCAAAAACATGCCTCGTAACGCTATGTAGTTGTATATTATCGTTGTTTTGATTGTCGCATGAACGTATGATTCGCACTATTTTCTGCCGCATCTTCAATTTATCTAACAACATGATTAACCGTTTGTTTCAGTTATTATGCTCATCGTTTAAGAAGCATGACCTGTCATCCTTTTTTCGTTATGTTACGCTGCTGTTCTATCGTCATTAAGAGCATCATTTGTCATTCGTTTTCATTACTCGTACTACTGATATTAATATCACTTAATGAGCATAACTTCGCTGTTTCGTTTCAATATTCCTCACTGCATTTAGTACCGATTAAAAACATGTTAGATGTTGTAAAATTGCTGCAAACTGCACGTTTCGCTGATTTTCCTTGAGATTCTTCTGCTATTTATTTCCTCTCTAAGAAGCATGATTCGTTGTTTTATTTTCTCTACTACTTTCGATAATCATACGCTACATAATTTTGTTCAATAGTATGATTTTGTTTAATAGCATAGTTTCGTTTAATAGCACGATTTCTTTCAATAGTATAATTTTGTTTAAATGTATGATTTCGCTTAATAGTATGATTTCGTTTAATAACATGATTTCCTTAAATAGATTGTAGACTATTAGCCACTTTACTTGAGATTGACGATGAAGCATGCTATTGATTTCCATCATTTCTTATGCGTAGTTAAGTTTTGTGAGTTTGGATAATTATGCTTAGTTAATCTTAATTCAATTGCTTGACATATTAACATAGCGTTCTATGTGGATGCACCTTCCTTTCCTTATGCGTTACGTTATGCTATTTTATTGTAGATTCCTTAAGCATTGTTACTTGGTACCCATGTATGTGCTAGTCAAGTAGGAGTGTTCTCACGCATTCACGTAAAAGAAACAAAGTAGGGAGTACTCCGACGGGGTGGTACTCACATGCATGGTAAGGAAACTAAAAAGATAAGAAAAGATGAAGGAAAGGAATAAGGGAGTTGGGAGGCGAATGGGTAGCGGTCCTAGCCTGGCAACTAGGAAATGCCCTTACCTTATCGGGAATGGGACATAGTTGCTCATAGGAGGTTAGGTCCGACCCACTATACAATCCCATACAAGTCTTTCAATCTCCAGCTCGAAGTACGAGTAAAGAACGATTGAAAGAACGAAATGTAATGAAAGAATTGGTATGGATGGCCCCCATCCCAAAGGAAACTAAAGAGAGACATATGCATTTGTTTTAACCCATTTCCTTACTGAGCATAAGCTAACGTCCTTACTTGTGGTGTAGGTAATGAAGTGATCTTGCTAGGAGCAGCGGAGGAAGCCATTCCCATGGAGCCTGTGGTAGATCAAGAGGAGACGCCAGAGGAGTAGTAGTACGACATCAAGTAAATGAAGAAGAAGTAATTTTGTAAGGGCTAACGTCATGATTCGTTTTGTGAACGTTAATTTCCCCTTTTAACCCTTTTAGAATCTTTATTCAAGATAATATTTTGAAATTTAAATGACTTTTATTAACGTCTTAAGTGATGCTTCTATTATGCTTTCACTAAATTTATAAATCGTAGTTTTCCCTAATTTAATTAACCATTTTAATAAGTTAGTAACGATCGGATTTTTTGCACTCTGATTTTAAATTGTTAAAAGGTTTGTAAATAACGTTTTCCCCTATTTCTATCGTTTAGTAAAAACTTGAAATTTTAAAGTACTTTTAGGACAAGTAATAATACTTCTTGTAACGTTTTTCGCTCGTTCCCAAAAGATTTAATATCTTAACGTAACAATCCAATTAAGAATCTGGGTCGTTACAGTAAATGTCATTAAAATTTTTCTTTTCTCTATAAATTGATGTAAGCTAGAGTTACAAAACTCGTGGTTGTATTTTGATCCTCATAGTAAATTGGTGTCCCGCATCGTATTTTCTTTTTCTGGTTATCGTTCGATCTATAACAAGTGGTATCAGAGCTTTGGTTTTGGGAGTTCATGTTTCCAAGTGAGTTGAAACAAATTCACTTCGGTCGTTCTACATCGAACAAGGTTTGTGTAATTTTTCAAAAAATTACATTTTTTGAGAAAAAGAAAAAAAAAAGAATGGGAAAATTGTTCCCCCTGCTATTCATCTTGCTCATGAGATTTGTTTTTCTCTATCTTCCAACTGCCATCAGAAACAATTGTCCCGTTCATCATGAAAGCTCTAATTTTTTCTCTGTTTGAAGTTCTCTAGAGCAATTGAGCTTCCGAGCAACATGTTCGTAATTGGGGGATTTTCTATTTATCGTCAGTCACCATAGATCCTCTACATTATTTTTCTCCATTTTCACTGCCAAGTTGTTTAGATTGGAGCTGCCACGAGAGTGTCCTTTGCAAAGTTGAATTTTTGCCAGAGATAAAAATTTTTCAAAATCATTAAGATTTTTTAATATTTTTTGGGAGATTAAATTAGATGATTTATGATAGATTTGGAATGGCATGAACATCTCAATCTTTGTGATTTTTTTTGTTTGAAATTCAAATAAGGTTTGAATTTTGTAATATCTGCGATTATTCAGCGATTTGATTTGATTTTGGGGTTGTTTAGTTATTATAGAAATATCTGAATTTTGAAGATATAATTTAGAATCTTGTGATATCCATGGTTTTCTGCTTTAATTTTTTAGGTGAATATTTTATTGAAACCAATAATTTTGGGTCAGATATTTTATTCAAGAATGTGTTTTTGTGGCGATGAGATCATTAAAGTACATATTCCATTTTTAGGTCAAGATTTGATATTTCGTTATGGTAAGATAACAATAGTGTAATTTTAAAAAATTTATAAAGACAGTTTTGATATACCAGATCAAGAGACGAGATATACTTGCATGGATTTGGATGGCTCTTTGCGGGATTTGAAGATATCATCAATGTGGATTAAGTATTTTTTAAACCTGGTCAGCATTAGTTGCTGAATTTACCCTTGAAGACTTTTATATTGGTGATTTGTATATTTCTTTGAGACTGACAGACATGCTCTCATTTAAGATATTCTTTAAAGGTGTGGAAGAGGAAAATTTGAAGATTTAAAAATTAGTTCATTGCATCAAAATTCAATGGAGCAATGAGTTTAGCTACTCAAACATCAATATATAGATAAAATAAATAAAACTAATATTGGATATGGGCCCGACCCGGCCCAACTAGAATTTAGGTCACACCAAACTCTAATAATCTCCACCTTGACATGAACTCCGCACGAGAGATCTAATGCAGAATTCTCAGTCCACCCCAAAACGAATCTAGGACACTGAACTCTGACAATCTCCATCTTCAAAGAAATTCCAATGCAAGGTAAACGTATTCACAAAATTCCAACAAAAAATAACCTCCTCTTCCACATAGGACCATGTAGGGCCAACTCAATATCTGACACCGATCAAGTTTAAGTCATGCTTAAACTTTAGAGACACAATCGAGAAGAAATCGCATATCCTCCATGGTACCACCAAATTATCACAAATATCGCAACGAACTTCACTTGAATATGTTGAAGACTCCCCACTAGAATCAATACCCTCGAACACACTCAAAGCATAATGCACTGTAGTAGTTTCACCATATCACTGTGGAGCTTTACCCTTCCTGCCTTTGACGATACCACTCTGATGTGAAACTGAAATTGGTGACGATGTGTTGACTGCATCACCATGAACATTTGTAATCAGCTGGCATATTGGCTTTGATGTAGATTTCGATCCCAACTTGAACTTCACATGAGAACTTGACTTATTTTGAGTCTTCTAAAAAAATCTTTTAGAAGGTGAATTCACAAACTTTGCAACCTTAGTACTCTTCACTGTAGAACCTTGTAACACATACAAATTTGCAGAGCTTCTGTGTTCCTTTAACATGAAAAGAGCACCTCTAGTGATCTTTCTACCTCCACTTACAACGCTGTACTTATACCTTTTCAAATCCAGAGTACTCAACATGATTAGATTCTTTTTCAAATTGGGAACATGTCAGAAATTACCCAGTGTCCTGACGACTCTATCAAATATTCTAATTCTGACGGTACCAATACCAGTTATCTTGCAAGGTGTGTTACTACCCATTAACACAACACCTCTTGAAACATTCTCATATGCCGAAAACCAATCTTGATTGTAACACATATGAAACAAACAAGCTGAATCTAGAATCCTATCCTTGTTTGGCTTTGAGTTTCCCTCAGACACAATTAGAAGATCTCCATCACTATAGTCTTCTTATATGACAACTTCACCAGAAGTCATCGGTTCTTTTCCCTTATCAACAGCTCTCTTTATTGCATTATGCAATTTACAACACTCAACTAAAATGTACCCCTTCTTCTGACAGAAATAACAAGTTCTATCACATTCCTTAACTTTGATATGCCTTTCAAACTCTAAACATTATTACTATCTTTGTTATTTAACTCTCTTGTTCTACTCCGAACAACGAATCCCTCACCTTGAGACTCGGATCCAACAACAATCTTCTTCATCTTTTTCTTTGATAACAAAACACCATAAACCACTTCTAAAGTTAGACTTTCTCTACTGTATAAAATCATTTTCATAAAAGTTGGTATGAAGCAGGTAACGAGCGTAGTAGAATCAACCGCAAATCCTCCTCAATGTACTTGCATCTCATAGTCTCCAAATCTAAAACTAACTTTTTGAATGCAGTCAAGTGCTCTTTAATAGAACCTCCTTCTATCAACTGAAGAGAATAAAGTCGTTGCTTCAAATGCAACTTGATAGTCAAGGTTTTCCTCATACACAACTGCTCTAATCTAAACCAGAACTCAGCGACAAATTTTTCATTCAAAACATCCTGCAAAATCTTATTTGACAAATGTAGATATATCAAAGATAGTACTTTTCGATCCTTTCAAAGTTTTTCATTTTCTTCCATGATGTGAGCATTTTATCAAGACCTAACAACGCATCATCTAAATCCATTTCTGCAAGCACATTTCACATCTTCACCTAGTTTAATTGAAATCTTGTATTCTAATCCAATAATGGAATATCAAATTCCAGCAAACTCATCTTCACCAAAAATTTCAGAATTTTCTCAAAAATATCTAAAACCAAACTATCCGCCTCCAAAAATTTGATCCTCAAATAATTCAATATCTCAACCGAAATTTCACTCCCACAAAATTGAAATCCAAAAATCAAAATTTTTATACCAATAAATTCTCTCAACTTGCATATAAGACCCTAAATTTTATTTTTCCCAACTTGTAAACCCTAAAATTTTTTGCCAAATTGATTTACAAATTATGTTTAATTTGGTCGTTATAAACCCTAAATTACAAATTTTTTTTAATTTTTGAAAATGTTAAACACATTATTTAAGGCAGAAGCATTTAAGAAAACAACTATATTTATTAGCAAAATAATTGAAGTGTACTTATTAATTAATTCTACTTTATTAAATAAACTTTATAAGTCAACAAAATAGTTTAAGTGTACTAATTAATTAATTCTATTTTATTAAATAAACTTTATAAGTCAAAATATTACTAAAAATTTATTTAAAATTTCATTCAATAAAACAGAATTTATTTAATATCCAACTACAAACGAAATTTATTCAAATCACCTTAGTAATTGAAACAGTAATTAGAGTTTATTTTAAAACATTAATACTGAAATATAAATTAAATTTAATTCTCTAATCCATCAACGATATTCCCAGAAATTCATTACCGATGAAATCCTTATCAGAGGTGAATTTGGATCGGGTTGGTTCGATAAGCTAGACCGATTGGTTTGGTTTGGTTCTCCTAGACCAGTTCGGTTTGATTTGCTGGACTGGGTCTAGTTTGGTTAGGCTGGCAAGTTTACTTGATTTGAACTGTTTTTGTTGGCTTCTCTTCCAAAAAGCTAGTTCTGCCTTTTCTCCTTCGTTCTTTCTTCATATGTTAAATTGGGGCTTAAAACAACGTCGAGGGATTCCATAGGTAGAATATGCGTGGAATATGAAACATATTTCTTCAACATTGAGATGTGGAACACATTGTGCACATGATTGAATGATTCCTGCATATTCAACTTATATGTAACTTCTCTAATTCTTTTTGAAATTGCGAATGTGCCTACGAATCTTGGGCTTAAATTTTCTTTCTTTCGAAACCGCATCACACCTCTCATTGGAGAAATCTTTAAAAACACTTGGTCTCCTAATACAAACGCGAATTTCTCCTTCTTCGATCAACATAACTTTTTTGTCTACTCTAAGCTATAAGGCTTCTTTTACGAATTAAAGTAACTATTTCTGTAGTCTGTCTTAAAATGTCAGGTCCAACAAGTATTCCATCTCCAACTCCATCCTAATGCACTGGAGATCTGCATTTCCTGCCATAAAATGCTTCATATGGCGTCATCCAAATCAAAGCTTGGTAATTATTGTTATATGCGAACTACACAAGCGGTAGAGTTTTACTCTAGTTTCCTTGGAAATTGATAACACAAGCTCTTAACATATCTTCTAGGGTTTGAATTATCCTTTCTGATTGTCCATCCATTTGAGGGTGAAAGATTGTACTGAAGTTAAACTGAGTGCCCATTGCTTTTTGCATACTCCTCCTAAACTTCGAAGTGAAACGAGTATCACGATCTGATACTATAGAGACTGGCGTAACATGTAATCTTATGATTTCTTGAATATAGAGTTATGCGTAATGATCCATTGCATATGTGGTCCTGACAGTGAGAAAGTGAGCTGATTTGGTTAGTCAATCTATGATGATCCAACTAGAGTCATGTCCTTTAACGGTCTTTGAAAGTCCCACCATGAAATTCATAGTTATATGTTCTCATTTTCATTGAGGTATCATTAGTGGCTGTAATGTACCAGCAGGTCACTGATGGTCTGCTTTGACTTGTTGACAAGTGAGACATCTTGTGATACACGAATAAATCTCTCTATGTATACTGTAAAGAATTTTGCGAAATATATGTTTTGATAAAGGGAAATGTGTTTAATACCCAAAATTAAAATGGGACTAAGAAAAATAGTAATTATGAATTTTAAGGGATTTCATTATGATTTTATTATGGGATGTATTATCTTGATTTTCGGTAACAAAATTAAGTAACGATGATGATGGAATTAATTAGGTTTAATAGAATTATTTGGATGATTGTTGAAGATTTAGTATAAGATTAAGAAGAAGATTGGTGGAATTATATATATATATATATTGTTGAGTTTAAAGAATAAAGAGGAGAGCGAAGAGCAGTGCCATTTTTCAGTTGACTATGGAGAAATTGGTCGACTGCTAAATATTACAAATTAGTATAAGGTTTTACGATCAACATAGTGGTCGAGGATACGGTCGAGCAGATGACTAAAATTTATGGCAGATTGTATTTTGGTTTTTTGACAATAGATCGGTTGATGAGGGGGTCAAGGACCGTCGACCAAAAATAAGAGGACGAAGTGAATGGTCACGTTAGGCCGGTTGACGGTGTTGTCGACCTGGAATCAATGGTCGACATTTATGTCAACCGGGACCGGTATATTTTATGAAGGAAGCATTGGGTTGGTCGATGGTGTGTCGACCGGGAATTTTCTGGTGGAATTCTCAGAAAATCAAGTTTTAATGTTCTGGCCGATGGAGAATTTAAGATCCCTAAGTGTGAAATGTGCTACAATTCCTACATGTCTATTCCCCTTTACAAATGGCAATCCATTATGGGTGTTAGATGAGATTATGGGTGTGCATGGAGCTTATATCTGTGAAGTGAAAATAGAAAGGTAGAGAAGGAGAAGGAAGATAGAGAAGCTCTCTGGATAAAAGCTGAGAGCCGAGAGGATTCTGTGAGAAGAGCAAGAACAAACACAAGGAGGAAAAGCTCCCTGGAATTGAGGAGATGAGTGAGCAAGTGTCTCTGGAGCAGAAGGTGGAAGAGAGGAAATAAAGAAGGGGAAGAAGTGGAAGGGTAGCTGTAGCTGTTGCTCTCAGAGGCTTCAAGTAAAATAGTTTTCTCCTCTATTGTGGCTTTTATGGATTTTATAAAAATATGGAAGAGTGTAGGATGTTAGTTTTGCATGAGATATACACTGTGATTGGATAACAATATCTGTATTGTTGCTCAGTTTGGTTTTTGGCGTGGTATATTTGCTTTGCAATTCCTTTCTGTTATGGATTTAATTATGTCAAAGGTAGATGATGAAAATGAAGGTGTAAATGTTTGTGAGTTTTCAGTTTCTGGTTAATTGCTGCCTTGGGGGAATGTCTCGGTGAGTCACGGTTTTGAGGATTTATGTTGTTCTCTTGTTGTTCTCTGTTGCATGCATGCTTACTGGATGTTGATGGAAGATACGAAGTTGTTAAGGGTCTCTGTTATTGAATGCTAAATGTGTGAGGTTATGGTTGATACCTTGTTTCGTCATTGCTAATGTTAAATATAGGTTATTGATATTCTATTACGCATGTTGGATATTGAGGGATTATTATGGTGAGGCTGTTAAGTAATTAGGTTGAATATGAGAATTTGTTAACCGTTAAGGTTTATGGAAATTCGATGGATGGTTATTAATGGTTAGATGTTATTAATTGTGAAGGTATTGGAAATAAGGAAGAATGTAAGTGCTAGAACGCATTGCGGATGCCAGGTAAGTTGATATGCATGTGTTTTTGCCTTCGGGCCCTACATCGCAAGAATAAGGAATTGTATGTTGACTATTTACTACTTTAATAGATTATTAAGTTAGATTGTGATTATGTCCTGAGAATTGTATTGATGTTTCTGCGTGTTTATTAGAAATAGTTTCTTTTAATGATGTGTTTATAGTTTTAAGCTCTTTAAGTTAAGGAATTGATAATAAGCATGTTTTGAGGCTTAAATAGAGGAGATTGAACTATATGCATTCACGAGCATCATGTATCATGGTTTTCAAATGATACGAAAATGGTTTTTCATGCATGGTTTTAAAGAATGGTTTAATGGATGCTCATACATACTAAGTGTACGGTGTTCGCGAGGGCTGATTACCCGAAGAGGATAACCATAATTTGGGTTGTACGAATATCCATTTTACTATGGAAAGAGAGAAACATAAATAGAACGAAAGAAATGAGATGTGAGGTTGAGTTGGTCGCTCATCATTGTCAAGTTTAGACATCTCTAACGCCGTTAAGTCAAGATAAATGTAAAGGGTAGTTTTGAGATGTGAGGCTGAGTGTGCCGCTCTTCCTCGTCAAGTTTAAACATCTCCAATACCCGTCAAGATAAAGTAAAGTTAAGATCAAGAAAACAATAAAACAAAATGTAAAGTAAAGACAAAAAAGAAACAAAAACAAAAATAGAAAATAAAAATGGATTTTAAAAGTTGCATGGCATGTGCATTTTAGATTTTATTTTATATTACTTACTGAGCGTTAGGCTCATTAGTTTTAGTCTTGTGGATGTAGGTTCACGCACAAGAAACAGGTTAAGGAGCAGTTGATGAAGGATTTGCACACATGGATCTTCTGGCTGGCTAGGCTAATGGACAAAAAGAGAAAAGGGTTGCAAAAGGTTTTGTAAAGTGATTTATAAATGTAAAAGAAAATAAGTGTATTTCTTAAATGTTTTGCTTTATTATAAGTCTTTCGCTGTGTTTTGTAAAATGTTTTAAGAAAAAGATTTTATTTATCGTCTTTAAATGATTTTAAAATGAAAAGTCTTCCGCTGGATTTATAAAAGACAAAGTTTTAAATTTTACACGTTTTCAAATGTATGAAAAATCGGGTCGCTATAGTTGGTATCAGAGTAGCCGGTTATTAAAAATGATTCTGTAGATTGCCTACCATCGCAAGTTTTGACGTGGAAATACTCCATCCACTATAGGTACATTACTAGATTTGTTTTCTAAATTAATTGAAAAGGTGTCATGGCTAGAGGACGAGTTAGGGGAGGAAGAAGAGGACATGCATGTGGCAGTAATGGTGGAAAGAATGAACTTGGTGGTCGAGGGAATGAGAATAATCATGCTGAGTGAGAGGATGTCAGTGCTCGAAATGTGAGGGATGAAGCCCTCAACCGCTTAACCGTTGTAGTGGAGCAGAAATTCTAGTATATAGAGCAGTTTATGGTAGGGGAAAATGGAAATCATGGTTCAATGGTAGCACGTGAGGGAGTTGGATGGGAAAAGTTCAAATGGTTGAAGCCAGCAGACTTTGATGGAAGTGTGTCAGAACCAGATTAGGCTGAGGAATGGATTAGAACCCTTGAGTATATGTTTGAATACACAAGGATAGGGGAATCGGAGAAAGTTTCATGTGCCGCCTATCTTTTGATCAAAGATGCTAGGTTCTAGTGGGAAACAGTTAAAGCGGCCCAAGATATAAGAGTGATGACTTGGAGGGAGTTTAAAGATATTTTCTACGATAAGTACTTCAACCAAATGTTTAGGACTCAGAAGTTGGTAGAATTCGTACATCTCCACCAGATTGCATTAATTGCGGAATACATATGGAAGTTCGAATCACTTTCCCTGTATGCCAGTCATATGGTGGCCACCAATGCCCTCTGAGTATACAAGTTCATCCAAGGATTGAAAGCAGAAATATATCGAGGCATAGTAATTTATAGTACAGAAGATGTGCCATATTCCAAGATCGTGTCTAAAGCCTTAGCAATAGAAGAAGCTGAAGATCAAGTTTTTAAGCAAAGGGAAGCAAATCAGAAATTCATAAAGAATAATGAGGCAAAACAGTTAGTGGACGAGCAGGTAAATGAAAGAGGAGTAAAAAGGACGCTTGACAATAAAGATCAAAATGCAAAGGACAGGCAGACGCGAAATGAGTCAAGTACTGCTTGGGTTAGCACCCTTCAGGTTGGATAGTGTCCTAAATGTCAAAGAAACCATTACGGTGAGTGTAGAGTCAGTACGTGGCAGTTTTTTAAGTGCAGAAAGCAAGGGCATTTAGTCAAGAACTGCCTACTGCTAGGAAAAGAACCAGCATGAGTTACACCAGGAATATGTTTGATCTTGGAGAATGGAAGTGGGAAGCGAGTCCGTAGGATCCTTACGAGTGGGATAGGATTAGATGAAATGTGCAACGTATGTATTTTGTGGTGTTGTATGCGGGATTAGTATAATATAAGTGTTGTTTCTATAAGTTTTCCTTTTTGACATAGTTGTGTATAGGCGAGAGTAACACATGTACAAGTTATTTTTATTTTGGTTGGATGTATGAATGTAAATACTTTGCCTCTATTGGATTAAGTTGAACGATGAATGTGATCAGAGATAAAATGATTCTAGAACTACTTGAGTTTGCTTGTAGGATGTATGAATATTGCTTTTGTGGAGTAAAGAAACAGGGGACACTCTGCCTAAAATTTTATAAATTGGAAAACAGATAAGTAAAAAGTGAATCCTGCATTAATTAAATCAAGTAGATAATTAGGCGAGGTTGCCTCAGTTGTAAAGGGTTAGATAGAGGGTAGAATTACCATAGAAAGAAAAAGCATTTGAAGTATATAGACTAAGTTGAATTTTGAGGACATATTACTAACTGTTGCCCCATTTTGCCTAATAAGAAGAAAGAAGTAATTATGATTAGGCGAGCAAAGAAATTATAGTTGAGGATTATTCAAAAATGTAGGTGAGCACCACTAATCAAAATTGGAAGGGCATATTGGATTATTTAAGTATGAACTTAATGAATGTTAGGGACTGTCAAATTTAAAGACAAGTGTATGGAGAAATTTCGGATGAGTATTTGATCAACCGCAGAAGGAGACCATCAATCGGTTGACTAGATTAGTCAAACAACAAGTTCAACACTTGGAAAAATTATGGAAATGGCCAAGCATGGAAATGAAAGAGTCGTAGGGCAACCGAATGTGAGTTGGGAGGAGTTCAGCGATTGCGAACACCTCAATTTGATGGAAAGAAGGTTGTACTATGAGGGATGTAAGGTGAATGAAGAGAGTTGTTGGACTTAGAAAATGAAATTGCATGGTATGCATGCAGATGTTGTGGCAGAGTTAATGTTGCGTACCATGCACTTAGGATGGTAGGACTTAAATTTGTAGTTAATACTATCAAGTTTCTATTTTGCCAATGATTGGAGTTGTAATAGACTCTGTTTGTCGAATATAAACGAGACGGTGAGGAAGCAAGATGAAATGGGGATCCAAAAGATGAGGTGAGTAGTAGACTAATAGAAGTATTGAAATGTTAGGTTTAATTGGTGAAATGGAGTAGGGAGCTAGAAGGACAAAGAAACCAGCGGCTGATGGTTCCCAAAGATTTTAAGTGAAAAATATTTGAACGACTAAAGCCACAATATGTTGAAGGAGATGTTGGTGGTCTAACGAACTCAGAAGGATGAGTGCAAGTATGCTAAGGTCGAAGAGCAAGTGAAAGTTAAGATAAAGTTACATGTGTCGAGTTTCAAGTCAAGGAATTCAAAGAAAGCAATAGGAAAATAGTAAAGGAAATACATCTCAACGGCTAATGGAAGGCCAACTAGAAGTAAGAAGATGAAAGAGACCTCTCATTGATGGTAAGTCACAAGGAAATGAGAAGCATATTCAAGGAGACACATCGATTCAAAGAGAAAATGTTGGATCTTCAAGATCTTGGCAATGCTAAAGGTGTAAAAGAAATTAGTTTGGAAGGTGTCTTGATGATTCAAAATGATGTTTTGGGGGTAACGTAAGTGGCCATTCTGCAAAAGATTGTCTGATTTTGGGCGTGAGGAACAGAAAATGATTGTAGCAAACGTGTTTTCTACTATGGATGATGCAAATGGATATGGAATTTGGTGAGTAAGACCAATATTTTGGTGTGTAAAGGTGTTAAGGATGTGGAATTGTAAGTGGAACCAGCATTTTTGGTGCATAAAGATGTTTTGGAAGCAATCAAGTCGGTTGTAGTGCAAGGATTTACTACACACCGCCTAATGAAAAGGAAGAAATTTTGGAGAATGTTTCTCTTTTGCAATAAATGTCATTGAAAATCAGGTGACTTGGATGTGTGTTAGTAATTTTGCTAACTCATATTTTGTAGAAGTGGAGATAATGAAATCCTCAAGAAGTTTGCGTAATGGTATGTCGCAAGGGATTGTTGCTATGATGCTATGAAGGTCAGCGGTTATTTTGGATTGTTAAATAAATGGAGTGCGTATGTTGAGCAAATTTGAGGATGAAATTTATATAAGGAGGGAGACATGTAATACCCGAAATTAAACTGGGATTAAGAATAATAATAATTGTGAATTTTGGGGGATTTTAGAATGATTTTATTATGGGATGTATTACTTAAATTTTCTGTAACAAAATTAAGTAAAGATGATGGAGGAATTAATTGGATGTAATAGAATTATTTGGATGATTGTTGAAGATTCAGTATAAGATTAAGGAGATGATTGGTGGAGTTATATATATATATATATATATATATATATATACATTGTTGAGTTTAAAGAATAAAGAGGAGAGAGAAGAGTAGTGGCATTTTTTGGTTGACTATGGAGAAATCGGTCTACAAAGTGGTGGACCGCTAAATATTACAGATTATTCTCAGGTTTTGTGGTCAACGTAGTGGTCGAGGATGCGGTCAAGCAGATCGACCGAAATATATGGCAGATTGTATTTTGGTTTTCGAATGACAGATCGGTCGATGAGATGGTCAAGGACCATCGATAGAAAATAAGTGGACGAAGTGAAGGGTCACGTTAGGGCAATTAATAGTGTTGTTGATCAAGAATCTCTAGTCGACAATTATGTCGACTGGGATAGCTATATTTTGCGAAGTAAGCATTTAGTCGGTGAATGGGGTGTCGACCGAGAATTTCCAGTCGACATCTATGTCGACCGCTCCCATAGGATTCTTAGAAAATCCATTTGCAATGTGTTCTGGCCGATAAAGAATTTAAAATCCTTAAGCGTGAAATGTTCTACGATTCCTCCTTGTTTGTTCCCTTTTATAGATGGCAATGCATTAGGGGTGTTAGGTGAGATTATGGGCATGTGCGTGGAGCTTACATATGTGAAGTGAAAATTTAAAGGTAGGGAAGGAGAAGGAAGACAGAGAAGCTCTCTAGATGAAAGTTGAGAGCCGAGAGGAGTCTGTGAGAAGAGGAAGAAGAAGCAAAGGGAGGAAAAGCTACCTGGAAATTGAGGAGCCGAGTGAGCAAGAGTCTCTAAAGTAGAAGGAGGAAGAGAGGAAATAAAGAAGGGGAAGAAGTAGAAGGGTGTGGAGCTGTTGCTCTCGGAGGCTTTGGGAAAAATGGTTTTCTTATATGTTATGGCTTTTATGGATTTTATCGAAATGTAGAAGAGTGTAGGATGTTAGTTTTTGATGAGATATACCTTGTGATTAGATAACACTCTCTGTATTGTTGCTCGGTTTGGTTTCTGTCATGGTATATTGATTTACAATTCCCTTCTATTACGGATTTAATTATGTTAATGGTAGATGATGAAAATGAAGGTGTAAACGTTGTGTCTTTTCAGTTTTTGGTTAATTGTTGCCTTTGGGGAATGTCTCGGTGAGTCACGGTTTTGAGAATTTATGTTGTTCTCTTCTTGTTCTCTATTGCATGGATTCTTACTGGATGTTGATGGAATATACGAAGTTGTTAGTGGTCTCGGTTATTGAATGCTAAATGTGTGAGGTTATGGTTGGTCCCCTATTTCATCACTGCTAATGTTAAATGTGGGTTATTGCTATTCCATTACGCATATTGGATATTGAGGAATTATTATGGTGAGACTGTTAAGTAATTAAGTTGAATATTAGAATTTGTGAAGCGTTAAGGTTTATAGAAATTTGGTGGATGGTTATTAATGGTTAAATGTTATCAATTGTGAAGGTATTGAAAATGAGGAAGAATGTAAGTGCCAGAACGCGTAGTGGACGCCAGGTAAGTTGATATGTATGTGTTTTTGCCTTTGAGTCCTACATCGTAAGAATTAGGAATTGTATGTTGATTGTGAAGTTAGGTTGTGATCATGTACTGAGGATTGTATTGATGTTTGCTACATGTTTTTTAGAAATAGGTTCTTTTAATGATGTGTTTATAGGTTTAAGTTCTTTAAGTTAAGGAATTGATATTAAGCATGTTTTGAGGCCTATATAGAGGAGATTGAACTGTTTGCATTCATGAGCATCATGCATCACAGTTTTCAAGCAATACAAAATTGGTTTTATATAAATGGTTTTAAAGAATGGTTTAGTGGATGCTCATTCATACTAAGTGTACAGTGTTCTCGAGGGTTGATCACCCGAAGCAAACAACCATCATTTGGACTGTAGGAATATCCATTTTACCATGGAAAGAGAGAAATAGAAACAGAACGAAAGAAATAAACGTAAATGGGAGTGATGAGGTGTGAGGTTGGTTTGGCCGCTCATCTTCGTCAAGTTTAGACATCTCCAACGCCTGTCAAGATAAAGTAAAGTTAAGATCAAGAAAATGTAAAGTAAAGACAGAAAAGAAACAGAAAACGAAAATGGATTTGAAAAATTGTATGGCATGTGCATTTTAGATTTTATTTTATATTACTTACTAAGCGTTAGGCTCATTAGTTTAAGTCTTGTGGATGTAAGTACACGTACAAGAAACAGGTTAAGCAGTAGTTGATGAAGAATTTGCACGCGCAGATCTTATGACTTGCTAGGCTAATGGACTAAAAGAGAAAAGGGTTGTAAAAGATTTTGTAAAGTAATTTATAAATGTAAAAGAAAAGAATTGTATTTCTTAAATGTTTTGTTTTATTATAAGTCTTCCGCTGTGTTTTACAAAATGTTTTAAGAAAAGTATTTTATTTATCGTCTTTAAATGATTTTAAAACAAAAAAGTCTTCTGCTGGATTTATAAAAGAAAAAGTTTCAAATTTTACACATTTTCAAATGTAAGAAAAATCGGGTCGCTACAATGTGTTCCGTAATAGTGTATGGTATACTTGATGTAATGCCATAAAAATGGATAAAAAATTTAGTTAAAATGAGTATTAAATTAATTAAAATAAATTAAGATATAAAATAATTAAAGGGAAAATGGGCAGTGGTGTTAGGAAGGTTAGCGATGTGGAGTACATTGATCATGGGATCAACTTGGTTTGAGTGGAGGAAAATGGCAATGGCGTTGTGAAGGTTAGCAAGGTATGTGGGATAGGTTGATCATGGGATCAACCTAGTGTGAGTAGAGGAAAAATTACAATGGCGTGAAAGTAGGTTGGCAATGAAGGACAGGTTGATCAAAAGATCAACCGATTGTGTGTGGGAAAATGGTAGTTGGACTGATCGATCGCTTGATCGACCGGTTGTGCGTGATGAAATTTATAGAGGCGGAAAAATGGCAGTTCAATTTGAGCTGTGTTGGACCAATCAATCAAATGATTGATCGAGACTTTTTTTATGCTGTGGCAGTCGATCATTTGATCGACAGGCTCCACACAAATTTCCCTGAATGCATTTTCTAGAAGCATGCTGGTTGGGCCTTGGGGGAAGCTGACCATCCGGTCCTGAAGAAAAGTGTAATCCAAGGTTATATTTTCTGTAATTTCTCCTCACAACCCTCCTTTACAGATTGCCATGTAGTGGAGAGTTAGGTGTTAGGATTCCTCCATCTGTTTATGTGCCGGGCGTATCCAATCAGACCACATAAACATCTGTTTACTATTTTTGTCTTTTATTGTTATTCCATCTATTTATTTTCCAGACGTATCAAACCGGTCCACACAAACATCCATTTACTGTTTCTATCTTTTACTGTTTATATGTCGGGCGTATCAAACAGGACCATACAAACATCTGTATCGGGCATAACCAACTGGACCACAATTGATTTCTGTGCCGGCATAACTAACTGTCCACAGTTGTTTACGTATCTTGATTTCTGTGCTAGGGGTAACTAACCGAACCACAGTCGTTTACTTATCTTTGCTTTCTGTGTCAGACGTAACTAACCGGTCCAAAGTCGTTTACTTATCTTTCCTTTATGTGCAAGGCATAACTAACCGGTCAACAAAAACAACTATTTATGTTCATTTTATTTTCGTGTACTTTAATTTCTATGCCGAGTGTAACTAACCAGACCACGTATAGTAAACACCCCCTAATTCTCGTGATGTAGGCCCTTTCGGACAGACCACATGCAGTTCCACGTACTTGAAGTACTTAGCTTTAACGAGTTATCACTTAGAGTTGTCCTTTTTCTAAAAACCTATTCAGATCATATACATATTTACTTATTAGATCTCTAAAAAAAATCATCTATTCATTGGGTTACATATCCTCAATGCCTCAAAGAATATCATCCCAACACTCAACAATAACCAACACAATCATAGGACATGCTTATTTCAACCCACTATTTCCAAAACTATTATTATCTTACAACTCTCCTCAATAACTAATACCACATGATAATAACCAACTTCATGAATAACACCCTAATACATCAATTCTAGCTATTAAACATGCAGTGGCATAAACCATTTCCAACTAATAGCCAACCCTAATCCATAAGATATCCATTATCACTTAAATTTCAACCACAACAATCAGTATCCGAATTCTAGTATTCCTTTATCCAATAATAATCAACAGAGAGAGTACGCATAAATAAATTCCCAACAAAATGTGAGTGAAGATTGCTTACCACGAATCAGAAACCTAAGGGAACTCCACAACTTTCTTCTCATATGGAACTCTTTTCTTTTTCCTTTACTGAATCTCAGAAAAATCACATAATCTCCTCCTTCAAACACATGTTCTCCTTGCTCATAAACCTTTAGAATTTCCCTCACTAGCTCTCTCTCTGAACCAACTCCTTTTCTCTTAAACCAAAGTCCAGGAGCTTACAGTTATCATGAAAATTCAGCAGAGTAACATTATCATTTCCTCCCTCTCATCTCTTTCCTTCCTCCTCTTCTATTTATAGACATCTTCAGTAACTCCTTCATCAATGACCGAGTGAAGATAGAAAGCCAAAGGTAGCAATCTATCAATGTCCATTAACGCATATAACATCAATCCTTTCAACTTCAGGCATTCCGGACGATGTTCCTTTCGTCTTCCATTCAGTTAAAACTCTCCAGATTACTCATAAATGTTGTCGGTCGTTTGTAATCTACAATAGCCGATCGACCACCCTTCACTCAATTGACCACAGCATTTCATTATTTCTGAATGGCGGACGATCACGGCGGATGATCTCCCCATGTCAAACAACTGCCATGAATAGCCGCATTGTTTTCCTTCAAAAAATACTCGTCATCACGCCAGTCGATCGACGGCCGATTGATCTCCCCATCCCGAACGACCGCAACGATCGACCGTAGTTCATTCCCTCTTCAAAATTATGTTTTATTCACATTATTCCTTAACGTGACACGCATGAATATATACATTATTTTTTCTTTTATAAATACAAGTTGATTTGATCACAATCAACCGCACTTTTCAATACTCATAATCAATACCCTTTTTGTTTACAACTTGATCATACCGGTTGATCTCAATCAACCACAATGATCAACCACCCCTTCAATACCCTTTTTTTTTGTTTACAGGTTGATCACACTTGTTGATCTCAATCAACCACCCCTTCAAACAATCATACGCCATATTCTTCTCAAAATATCCATATATATATATATGTCCTCATTAATCTATATATATATATATAGCCCTTCTTCTCCAATATGTATGTATCTATATCCTTAATAAATCACTCTTCCAAACTATTCAAACTTAGATTTTCAAATATGTTTCACTTGACTAATGTCTTAAATTACCCAAGTTAATTCCAATAAATTCTATATCTTTTAACTTCATTATTAACTAGCTCTCATCCTGTACAAAATCCAAATACGTCCAAATATATTTCCTCTTACTGCCTCCACTGACTATCAATTTAATTGATATCGCCCAATATAACTTTTAAGTATTTCCAATTGACTGCAATCCTTCTCAAAATTTAACTATGAACCTAACGGTGTATCATAACTCATTTATTCCAATTACGTTTCTCTTGACCAATATCTTTACATGTCCAACTCAGTTCTTATCATCCCCAAAATTATCAATGAAGCTATGTCTTCAGCTCAACGAAAATTTGGGATATTACAAAAATATCCCAGGATATAAGGGTAATGACTTGGAAAGAGTAGAAAGATTTTTCCTATGATAAGTACCTCAACAGAATGGTTAGGACTCAGAAGTTAGTAGAGTTTGTGCGTCTCCGCCAGACTACTCAGTTGCGGAATGTAATAGCCCAATTTTCCGTAACAGAATTAAGTAAAGATAATTTAGAAATTAACTGGGTGCATTATGATTATTTGGATAATTATTAAGGATTCATTTGATGAAAAATTAATTTAAGAAATCGAATTGAAGAATTTAAATTGCACAGATAAATATCATCAAGCAATATTCAGAATAAATCGAGAATTGGAGATTTATTAAATAAATAAATGGAATTAGAATAAGTGAAGGAAAGGATTAATCAAAATAAATAAAAGTAAAGGATTAAAAATGAAATAATTGATAATTGGACGGGGAGTGAACTGATTTAAGGGGTGAACCGGTTCGGTCTAGGAATTAGAAGTAAAATGGTCGTGGGCCATTTTGTGAAAGGGAGAAATCACAAGGGAGATAGGGGAGAGCTCCACAACCGATTTCTTCTTCAGCCGATGGCTCACGGTGGTAGAAATGGACGCGAGATCAAAAAGGAGCTCGACCACTAGGTGTTGATGTGGGGAGGAGGTATGGTGACGCGTTTGGCGGTGCGTCAAGCTTGGGCATGCATACGATCATTGTCGTGTGGCCGGTGGAACCACAGGGATGGGCGTGGCAAAAATGTCCAAATTGTGGGATTGAACAAATTGCGAGCTGGTGTTCAAAATGCCAAACCGAGGCAAGTGTTGCAGATGCATTTGTGCTATGTTAATTTGGGTTCTACATTTGGAGTCACCAGAAGAAATCATAGGGGCATGGACACGATGGCAGGGGTGAGCTGTAACCTATGCGTTTCACGCTAGACCAGACCTGACTGGGTTTTCTTCAACAGCTCCTCAGACGATCTTCACGTGAGTCTCCAATGATGATAAAGCACTCTCCATGTGGTGGGGACAAATTGGACTTCCTCCATTGAAATGGGCGATTGTCCATCAGCCATCACCTACCCTGAATCTCCTAACTGGGCTATAAAGCAATGGTAAACATTGATGGTTGTACTCTGCATTTCAGGTCTCCTTTTCTTACAGAGTGAAGGTGAGTTTGTAGGTGAGAGTGGGAGAAGAGGGGGGGGTCCAAATTGTGGGATTGTATAAATTGCGAGCTGGTGTTCAAGACTCCCGCCAGGGGAATGGGCGACTGCCCAGCTTACACCACCTACCCTGCATCTCC
>CM039483.1:11803411-11883159 GCA_022433065.1 Begonia loranthoides
GCTGCGTGTTGTTGTTGGTTGCTCGAGAAGATTCGGCCATGATAAATCACTAGGTAATAAATTGGATGTTAGTTGGCTAGTGGAGGCCCTACATCACAGGATTTTATTATTTGTTGAACACTGCTAGGGTTGGTTGCTTTGTTGTATGCTCCTGTTAATTGCTGGATAATATTTCGGGAATATTGTGCAGTGAATCATGAGGTTTGGATGACAGAGAATGGTTCTTCTAACAATCCGGTTTTTCATTACCTTTTGAAATGCGTGAAATTTAAAATTTTTGTAAAATGATTGTAAATCGTTATTAAAAACCTTTTTAATATGAAATCAGAGTGCGTTTCTTATAACCGGACATTTAAATAAACCCTTTTTACTTTGACTCATTATTAAAATCGTGATAATTTTGTAGAAAACTATAGTTATAAAATCTTTTATCAAAACATAGCGGAAGCGTAAATTAATTTTTATTTGAAAACGTAGCAAAAGCTTAAATAGTTCATTTACAGATAGTTAATTAAATCTTTACTTTATATTTTACAATTGCTCTTCTCAGTTACTCTTTACATTAGTTAGCCTAACCTACCGCAAGTCTAGTCCGTGCAAATCCTTCATCAGCTGCTCTTACATTTGTTCATCTATGTTCTCTCATACTTGTACCTACATCGCAAGTAGCAACCTATGAGTCTAAGGCTCAGTAAGTGATAATACCTATCATGCTATAATACTCCATGCAGTTTTAGTTCTCGTCTTTTTCTTATCCTCTTATCTTTTGCGTTTTAATCATCGTTTTTTGTCATTTTCTTCTTATCTTTTTATCCTTTACATTTTAAATCATCGTTTTCGTCTTTTTCTCCTAATCTTTTGTCTTTCCCGTCTTAATTATTATCTTTCATTGGCCGTTCTTTTCATTGTTGACCTCTGATATAGCAGCGATGACATAATTCGAAAGCCTGCTAGTCATTGGCCGTTTGTCCCAGCATAATCCAGGGACCTTGCAACAGATACGAGCTGCAATGGCATAATCCAAAAGCTTGCTAGGTACGATGGCATAATCCAAAATCTTGCTAGCGGTCGTTTCCATGAAGGACTTAAACAGCCTCATGTCATATCGTTGCCATTCTCTTTTCTTTACTTTATTATGACTTATTATTCATTCGTTATCGGTTTCTTTGTTCGTGATTTATTTCTTCGTTCGCTGATTACTTTTTATGGCTTATGATTCGTTCGTTATTTGTATCTGTTTCGCCTGATGGTCGTGAATGCATACAATTTCTGAAAGCATAAATAAACATTCAACATGCGATTCACCAAAACATGCTATAAGTACTGTAAACTTGCTGTAAAAGTAGTAAACAACAAAACGTGCGAATATTAACTGTAAACATGCTTTAAAAATAGTAAACAACGAAGCATGCTATTAAAAACTGTAGACATGCTGGTAAAGCGGTAAGCGAGAAAACATGCTATTAAAGACTGTAGACATGCTTGGAAAGCGGTCAGCAACGAAACATGCAATTAATACTATAGACATGTTAGGAAAGCGATAAGCAATGAAATATGTGATGTGGACCAAAACACAAAGAGTGCCAATATTGTAATCGGCTAAACTGTCCCACAATAATCTGTCCTCCAATCTTCAAACGAGTATAAATTCACAACTGTAATGAACCAGGAGCTAAAATTTCAAGGGGTTTTCAACAGCAGTTACAGATCACACATAAAAAATTCAGTCTCAAATTCAAACAGAACAACGAGTTATGACAAAATGAATGCAACTCACGAAATTAGGGTTTTCGGGATAGTTTCTGGCGACCCAAAATCAAACAACAAGATCTCTGCCAGCATACTTTCTTTTAACACCAATTTTGGAGGAGAAGCCTTTAACAATATCAGAATTAACACTGCAAATTTTGAGCGCTATCCAACGAACTTAAGTAGATCAAAACACAGTCACAATATCAAGTTGAAATCTAGAATGTCACAAAACAGATTCTCGGACTAACTATATCCTTCCCAAAACACAACTTATTAATAAGAGAGTTCAGGCCCAAATCCAAAGTATCAAAAGTAAACAATAAAACCTTCAAGAACACAAGATCCCCTTTCAGTATTTGCAGCAATAAACAAAAGAAACAATCCGAGGAGTCCGCACACCTCTAATGAGAGAGGGGGCGATTTACTCGGCCTTACCAAATCAGAAGACACTCTCCAAGGGGATGTTGCTTCTTCTACCCCCACACCACAATGAACCACCACACGAGGGGATGGATTGGAAGAGGTAGCAATGATCAACTCATCCAAGAAACAACAAGAAAGGGTGAGATGATGTAGAGGATGAAATGGCCGAGTGGAGAAGGAGAGCTCCCACGGGTCTTCACACCAAAATGGAGCTAGGGTTTTTTAATTTCTTCAAAAAGTTCTTGCCCTCTTCATTAAGGAAGAATAAATAGCTCCCTAATGACTGTTCCAAATAAATTACAAAAATGCCCTAAAATGAAATGACATAAGTGACCTCAAATAATAAATCACAAAACAAGTCTGAGGTTGGTTTTTTAAGTCTTTGTAAATGGAACTTTTGACATAACAAACAAACCCCAAATATAACTCCAAATACCTCTTTGGAAAGCTATAGACATCGACTACAAAACATGTGAAGAACGTTTTTTATTTGACATCATTCTGGTCTATAAAAACATCAAATACTCCACCGTGGTTGGATTGTAGGCAGACTTGTAACATCTACCCTTTCTTCTATAATTTTTCTTCCAAGTAAGTGCAAGCTTAGGAGCCTCTTTATCCTCATGCTTTGGCTCATCTTCAAGGTTCTTTAGCTTATTCCAACCTATAAAATAACAACTTATTAATTAAACAAGAAGCCTCATGGCTCGAGTTTGGGTGGACGGTCTTGGGGCACATTAACTTGCATATCCTATTCTTACGATGTAGGGTCCGAAGACAAAAACACATGCATATCACTTACCTCGATGCTTTGCGCTCTCACTTAATTGCTAGCTTTCTTCTTTTTAGTACTTTCACAATTTAATAACATTTAATTATTATTCTAATCATTTAACTATTAGTGTTTTTCTATCCTTTATCCATATACGTTGCTTACTAGAGTTTCTCAAACAAAACAATTTCATTAATTACAACTCAACTTAATTAATTACTATCGATTGATAATGTCTAGAAACTAAGCTTAACATATAGCAAAAACCAACGTAATTCCATCTATAAATTATAGACTCATAATTACTATTATAATTTCATCTATGAATTATTGACCAATAAATCAACGTCCAATAACAGCACCCAAAATGAGCCATAGAACTACATTACTCAATTTCCATACTATACATTAATCTAATTAATGACTCGAATCCGAAACCATAGAACATATCATCCAACAATAGATTAACAATTTCATCCAGCAAACTCATTCAGACAATCCAAATAGAAGCATTACTTATCATCCAACAACAAGGCTAAATCCATTAAATTCATGCAGCACAAAACAATGCTAGTAGTTCATCATAGAGAATTCACACCAATCTACAAAGCAGTTCATACAACACTTAACCAACCAATAGAGCAGTTCATACCAGAAATTAGTCATCCAACAATTGATCCAATAAATTGATCCAACAGATTATTTATTCAATCCACAAGGCAAGAATTTAAATCAAACATACATGTATAATATCTCCAGCAACCAAATCAATTCCACCAACGGATTATCACCTACCACAAAATCATTTAACATAGGCATAAGTATTTCTTATCCTTCAATAACAACACTCTAAAATGTAGAACAACAAACTAACCAACAGGTTTCACGGAGTAATAACTAGTTATTGCAGTACATCAAAACGTAGAGTATTTTCATGCTTTATATTTCATTCGGAAAATGGCCAACAACTTATCATACCTAATCAGATCATCCAACCACAACATATAATTATCAACTAAACATTTCAACCAATTACTCCCCACAATGACCATTATCAAAGAATAAATCTTTTTCATTTACAAAGCACACAACAATAAGAATCACCAGAGAAGTAAATCCAACATATTCACACCTAATAGAAAGCATTACGAACACATCAACATCGCGAAACAAAAATGTAACTTAACCATAATTATCCAAGGCATCACAACCAATATCATCTCCAACAGACCATTGATTCCACCATTTCATCCAGAAATCCATAATAACAGACAATCCAGAGTTATAGAATCACAACTCATTAACACTCAAACAACTAAGGCCATCAGATTTTTCCATAACTTCTCGAAATGAAGAAACAATAAACAACCAATATATAGTCACTTAATCCAAAACAAACAATAACCACCTTACCATGACAAACACCCGAGGCTAGGAGCTCCATCACACGGTCATTAGCTCTAGAGAGCACTTTGCTCTATCTTCTCCTCAGAAGGACACTCAGTACACAGCTCTCTATCTCATTTCTGCCCGCTTTCTCTCAGCTCTCATCTCACCAGGAACATCACAAGGTAACCAGAAGAGAATTCTCCCGCACAAAACTCCTCTGCCCTTCTCATCTTGCCATCGCCAGAAGAAAAACACTTTGCCACTTCCCAGAAGGCAGAGTGTAGCTCCCTTCTGAACGCCCAACTAGCATACCCGAAGCCACCGACAGAACTCCATCAGCTTTTCCAGAGTGTCCATCATGCAAGGTGCAATTCCAGGTTGGAAGATTCATCCTTGGCAGTCAGCAGCTCAACCTGAACAGGGTCAAACTGGGTTCGATCGGATCCGGGTCAAAAAATCTGGGTCGCGGGTCTCACTCAGACCGAACTCCCTAGCCACCTCAAATCATCCCTGCAACGCTCCCTGCCAACACATGAACACTAGAATGCCAAGAAGAAGGAAGTAATTGACCAGTCATATCTCAAATCGCCACAGAAAAACATCGCCCGTGGGAGCCCCGATTCGTCTCGCGAAGCCTCACCTTCCGAGCCCTTATCGAGACCTATGATGCAGCCAACAGCGCGCCCACACGCCACCCAGCTATTGACTAGACCCATCGTCGCCGTCGCCATTCATCGTCTCCCACTCGTCGCCTCCCGCTCGTCACCTTCATCGCTTGATCTCACCTTATCTTCTCGGTTCTCTTCTCTCTCGCTGAAGGAAATGGCCGAAGGCCAAATTTCCTTCTTTTTCTTTCTTCTAATTTAAACCGGACCGAACCGGTTCCTTCCAGTTTATTCCTCCATTCATCCATTAAGTCCCTTTTCCTTTTATTTCAATTCCTCTTCATTTATTTCCTAATTAATCACACTTTAACATTTTATTCTCAACTAATCCAATAAATCTCATTTTATTCTTCTTCCTAATTAATTTTTAATTGTCATCCAATAAATTTCATAAATTATAATCATACGAAGACGTCCTTGGTAATACCTCCATAATTACCCAATTAATCAAAAAATCTCCAATTTCTTTCCAATTATTCTTATTAAATTCTGATATAAAAGTCAGGGTATTGTAGTTCTACTTTTTGAATAAGCATGTCCACATGTTAATTGTTCACTATCATTTTCTGTTAGTTTGTGAAACTGCATTTTGGTTTACTCTAGGCTTCATGGTTACTTAAAATTGCTTCTGTTATTGCTGCAAGGAATTATTCTACTGATGGTTGGATGTTTTGTTACCGCCATTTGTTGTGGTTTGATATACTAGATCACGTATCAGTTTGTTTATTTGCTGTGAGATATTTTCTACTGCTGTCAATGATCTTTAGCTATGGTTGATCATAGTTCGATGAAGGAACTAGATTTGGTTTTGACTCGGTTTTTAACCGTGAGGAAATGGACAACAAAGAATTTGTTAAAAATATTATCTTGCTGTTGTATGCATTGGTGATTCAGATTGGCACTTTTCTGCACTGTTTGCGATAAATGCTCCCTGGCTCCACAAATTGTTCTTTGTCAATTAAATTGTTCTTCGATAGATAGCATATGAGTTGCTCTCGATTAATTAGCACATAAATTGCCCCTGTTGAATAGCGTGTAAATTACTCTTGATCTCTTTTGAATAGCATGAGTTGTTCCTTATAATTTGTCAATAAATGCTAGATAATAGAAATGGATTGTTTTAACTTAACCATCAATTGTTATATCACTGTTTTAATATCATGTTTCCATTTTGTATATTCTGTATATTGTTGTGAATTGGATATGACATGACATTCATCATAATAGGACTTTTGAAAATGTGGCATATGCACGACATGTTTAATAAAATGAATGAATAAACGTAAATGGGTGTGTGGGGTTTCGGGAGATAGGGTCACGGTCATAGGTGGGAACAACCCAAATGGAAAACCTCACCCCAAGTAGGGGATGAGTGTAGGTTAAGTCTACACTGACCAACAAATGTATCCCTTCTTTTGTCCCAAAAATTCCCAACTTCTGAAAAGACAGAGATTGGTGACAGTCGTGGTGACACCCCATATGGAAAACCTCACCCCAGGTAGGGGACGAGTGTCGGTTAAGCCACAAGGACCAACAAATGTATCCTTTCTTTGGTAATGAAATAAAAAGGACATAAAAGATAGGTTCTTTTATGAGATAGACTGTATAAGCATAAGCATAAGCATAAGCATAATCATGAGTATGAGCATGAGCATGAGCATAAGCATTGCATACCATCCTATTTCTTGTTGAGCGTTAGGCTTATTGTTTTATCCCGTGATATAGGTATGTATGAAACAGGAAAACAAGTCAAAGACAGTTGATGAAGGATTTGAATGATTTGATCTTGTGGTTGGCTAGACTAATTGTTTGTAAAGATGTTTCTAAAGGGTTGTAAAGTATTTCAATTGCAAAAGAAAGAATGGTATTTCTTACATGAATTTTTTTAATTCCGCTGCGTTTCATAAAAGGTTTTTAAGAAAAGAATTTTATTATTTTCTTTTTATTGGTTTACGAAAGAAAAGTCTTCCGTTGTTTGACAAAAGAAAAAAATTTTTTAAATTTCACATGATTTTAAACATAAGAAAACCGGGTCGTTACACGAAATATGTACGAAAGTTTGAGGCACTTTCCCAATTTACCAGTCACTTAGTTGCTACCAATGACCTCAAGGTATACCCGTTCGTTCAAGGGTTAAAAGTGAAAATATATGGAGGTTTAAAAATTTATGGTACAGAAGATGTGTCATATTCTAAAATTGTGTCCAATGCTTTGGCGATAGAGGGAATGGAAATGCAAGTCAATAAGCAAAGAGAGTTAGCACAAAAAGTTATAAAGGATAATCTGGCTCAGCAGAGAATGGAGGGACAAACAATAGGTAAAGGAGTAAGAAGGGCATTAGATAAAGAGGACCAGCACACAAGGGATAAACGTATGTGGAATGAATCAGATACCTCCTTAGTTAGAACCCATCCATCAGAACCATGTCCTAAATGCCATAGGGGTCATTTTTTTGAGTGTAGGGTCGGTACAGGAAAGTGCTTCAAATGTGGTAAGCAAGGACATTTGGTTAAGAATTGTCAAATATTAGTAAAAGAATAAGAAAAGGTAGGACCTAGAGTATTTTTGTTTTATGGAAATCAGGAGGATCGGCCATCCACATCAAGACCAGGTATTACATGTTTCGATTGATTTCTTGTTGTATGCCTATTTTTGGGCTTGTTGATATGTGTTTTGTATATAGTGATAGTAATATGCTTGCCATGAGTAGAATATGATTAGGGTACTTTTATGTTATGAATGTCAGTGGTTATTTGGTTGTTAAATTGAGGAAGTGATTACGTTGTACAAATTTTGGGAACAAAATTTTATTAAGGAGGGGAGAATGTAATACCTGTATAAATCCCTCCATGTATAATATAGAGAATTTTATAGAATATATGTTTTGATAAAGGGAAATGTGTTCCGTAATAGTATATGTTATACTTGACAGAATGCCATAAAAATAGGTATTAAACTTAGTTAAAGAAGTATTAAAGTAATTAAAATAAATTAAGATATAAAATAATTAAAGGGAAAATGGGTAGTGGCATTGTGAATGTTGGTAATGTGGAGTAGGTTGATCATGGGATGAACCTGGTGTGAGTAGTTGGAAATAAAACATTTTTCGGAAATGTAAAGATTTTAACTAAATAAACAAACCATTATAATTAAAATTTCGAACACCTTTTTGGAAAGAACTTAATGAATTTTCCAATTCAACTCCTCGTAGCCTGGCCACCACAAGCTTAACCTATGTAAATTCTTCATCAACTGCTTTGTGTTATGTTCATCGTTCTTCTCGTGCATACACTTGTACCTACACCACAAGTAAACTGTAAGTCTAAACGACTTAGTATGGAAAAGGGGAAAATGCATATGCAGTGCCTCTCTTTAGTTCATTTGAAATGGATCCACCCCAAGCCAATCTTTCATTACGTTTCATTCATTCGTTCATTCATTCGTTCAGTCATAACTCGTACATCGAGCTGGAAGTTGAAGGAACACATGTGAAATGGAATAGTCTGATCGGCTTCTAACCCTATGTAGGCTAGATCCGGACTACCCATCCGCCCCTCAACCTACCATCATCATCGTCATTATCATCATCATCATCATTCGTTCATTTCATTTTCCTCACTCATGCATGTGAGTACCATCCCATAATGACACTCCCTACTTGTTTCTATTATCATGATGCATGTTGACATAACATAAAGAGAATTGACAATTAAACAAAAATGAATAATAAAAAAGGCACGAATATTAAACAACGACTAGTAAGCATAACATTAATGAAAAGTAAATATAGAAGTAATTGAAAGCAACATAAGATATAACAAAAGGAATATACTATTAACTAGTAAGCATTTAGGCAGATTTAAACATGTTTAACGATTAATTAATGGAAACATATTCAATAATTTAACTTGACAGGAACTATGCTAAATAAGTTGGTACTAAGAAGCACATGAACAGCTATAACTAATGTCATGCATACCTAAGGTAAGACATTGTTATTGTTACAAAATGTTAATCTAATTAACTATGCGTGCTCAATTATCCAAATAGATTAACATAGTACAAAACTTATTATTTACACTTGTTTAGATTAAGGAGTTTAGGTAACGCAGAGATTTAAGCAACGATAATTGATTCGATTAACATAGTGGGTTAATAATTTAACATGGTATTAGTCTGGCTAATTGAACACGCTATCCTAATTCATTACACATGTTCAGATTTTGAAACCTAATAGTTTTTAATAATTTTAAGTAATAACAGTGATTCATTATATGAATTATAACTCCTAACCAGAATCAAGAATTAAATGATACGAGAAACAGTAATTAAGGTAGGTTTATCCCAAAGTAAAATGTACATAACATGATTCATCGTGAATTAAATCATTTGTCGTTCATAGTTATCTTGTCATCTTACAACCTTATGTTTATCATTCGTCTTTTCTCTTGAGTCTCTTATACAGTAAAGAGTTTACATTAAATAACACTACATAACAGGCATTTATCACTTCCAGGAAGTTCATCTAAACCTAACAGATTCAACAATCAATAAAGGAAATATTATAGTAACGTAACAATCAATAAGTTACCACACTCACACACACTACTTGTGGGTAGGGCTTTCACGGCCATACACACCCAATTCCTTACCTCAAAACTTTATCGTGCCTCAGTACCAAATCTTTATCTTCTATCTTTTTCCAATACCTTCATGATTAAAAACATTTATCATTGACAACTTCTCATCGAATTCTATACTTTAACATTAAACAATTCCCAATAGCAACTTAACCAACCCATTTATCAAGTAGCCTTAACAATTAGAAATAATAGAATTAATCCCTCACAACAATAATCCAACAAAGGACAATAGGTAGAGCCAATCAATAGCACAACAGGACTCAATTCCAAATTATCCATCAACATTCTACTTCCAGTAACCTATCTATCAATTATAGGGCTTATCACTATGAAATTGCCTTGACATAAATCTCCACATAATACGTCCAATATGTCCAAACTAATTACATGCTTCAACTAAAACAGACAAATCCATATTTTACAACATAGAGAGAGTTCATCAAAATTTGACCCAACAGATTAATTCAGGATATTAGTTAACAATTTCCTACATCCACAAATCCACCATAAATAGAGAAGCAACAATTCAAGATTAATCAAACTGATTCACTAGACTTAACACCGAAAGCAGAAACCAACAGATTATTCCATCCAAATATACTCATCCAAAAATCCAAAATAATAAGCCATATAATCTCATCCAACCAGATTGATTACATTTCAAATAAGGAAAACTCACCTTCTGGACAAGGCATACTCGAGACCAAGACAGTAGCTCTAACCTTCGGCCAAAATTAGAACACTCAGCACCCAGCTCTCCCACTCAACTCTGCCAGCATCTCTCAGCCTTCAACAGAAAAACACCCGAGAGTTCCCTTGAGAGAGCTCCATATTCTGCCCTTTCTCTCTGCCTCTCCAGAATATAAACAAAAATACCAATTTGAAACGCTGAACCAGTATCCAGGTTATCTCACAATATCCGCCACATAACCAGATTTTTCGGATCATGATCTCCACCAATCTGCACCTTGAGCCGCACTTTGTCGTATTCACCAAAGCAAGAACCGTAAACCAGCTTGGTCTAATCACGAGCAAACCGAACCCGTAGCTATCCATCACAAACCGAGGCTCCCCTGCTTCCACCAATCCATCGCCGATCACTCCTAGTCAATGCTCGATCAACAGAAAACGGAAGAGGAGGAAGAAATTGACTTGGCTTACCTTAACAACCTCGCCCAAAGCCGGAACCCGTCGCAGGCAGAAAATCGATCCCGAGCCCAACCTTTCCACCAAACAAACCAGCGCCCAAATCGTGCACTATTATCATCCAACTTAGCTCCCAATAACCCAAAAATTATCACTTAGATCTCATACTTAAGCACTATGATAATCCAGGGTATTAGAATCCTTAATAAAACCATATCCATAATCTCCAAAATTCCCACTTATTATTATCCTTAGTGTAAGCTTAATTCCAGGTATTACATTCCTCCCTCCTTACACAAATTTTTTCCTCAAAATTTGGTCAATGTAAGCACTTCCTCAATCCTACAACCCAAAGTAACCACTGACCTTAATAGCATAACAATACTCACAATAACTTCATGTATCTTACCATTATGCAAAACTTATAGAGGACTTCATTATTTCCATTTCTACAAAATATAATGAGTTAGCAAAGTCACTAACTCACATCCAGGTCATTTAAGCATTATCTACATTCATTGCAAAAGAAGAGCCTTCGTCGAAACTTCTCTCCCTTCATTCGACAGCGAGTGGAAAATCATTTCCATATGAACCACTTTATTGTGCCTAACACATCTCCCAGAACCAGTCATACATCTTTCTCATCTACATAGCATTATATCCAAGGAGAAAACTTACATAAACAACACTTATTTCACATCCTTACCGCCTTTACACACCAAAATACTGATTCTTCTTACAATTCCACAAAACACTTACACTACTTACTACATCTAGTCCTATTTCACTTGTTACGTCCTTATAGATTCACTCTTCATTTACATTCTTCCCGATAGAAACCACTTTCAGTGCCATCATTTTCTGCTCCATAGGCCAAAGCAAGACAATCTTTGGTAGAATGGCCACTCTCATTACCTTTAAAACATCGCTATGAGCCAGCAAGACATTTTTTCAAACGATTCCTTTTACACCTTTGACACTGCTTGCTCTAGAAGATCTAAAATTTTCTCTTTGAAGAGATATGTCTCCCTGAGTACGTCTATCATTTCCTTAGGACTAACCTTTAATGAAAGGTTTCCTTGATCCTTTTTATCTCTGGTTGACTCTCTATTAGCTGTTGGGATTGTATTTTCTTTACTACTTCCCTATTACTCTTCCTAAACTTCGTGACTTAGGTAGCCCCGCCTAATTGTCTACTTAACTTGGTTCATGCAGGATTTGCTTTTCGTCTATCTTCTTTCTAATTTGTAAAAAAAAATTTGGACAGCATCTCCCCTGTTTCTTTAATCCCACAAAAGCTATAACCATACATTTTATACCAAAATCCCAAGTAGTTCCAGTATGATCTATCATTTATTATATCCATTATTCAACTTTATCAAAAGAAACACAATGCTCATATCAAATACGGTCATTCAAATACAGTACTCTTTAATTTTCATTACATTTCCCCATTGATTACATTCACTACCAACCAAACGGAAACATTACAAATGGTACACCATTTCTTCATACCTTACATCTTTGGACACCTTCTGGCAAAATGACCGATATCACCACAATTAAAACATTGAGGAGGTCTAACCCAACATTCTCCTTCATGACTTCTCTGGCATTAATTTTCTTGTTGGCCTTCTTCATCAAAGGAACAATTTATTCCTCTGGACATGCCCCCTTCTTCCTGTGAGTGTGGCTGAAACCTTACAGTAGACTCGTTCTATTTCACAAACCGAGTTTTCACTTCTTCGATGTCAAGAGCCTTTCATACAATCTTCGAGTAGGCCACATCTTGAGTACCTGATATCACAACAGCCTCATCGATTTCCATCTTAAGCCCTTGCACAAAATGGTGTACCTTATGTGCATTATTGGTCACTAAATCCAGGGAAAACCGTGACAAGGCTTCAAACTCGCACACATACTCCTCAACCGTTCCCTTCTACCGTAGCTATGTAAACTCTACCACTTCCTAATCTTTGTTGTGCGGTTGAAATACTTGTCATAAAAGATTTCCTTGAATTCTGTCCATGTCATCGTAGTCACATCCTTGGTTATCTTGATCGAGTCCCACCAAAATCTCGGATCCTTAACCAGCATAAACATGACACATGTTGCCCTTTCTTCTTCTTTTATTTTAGCATATGCAAACATGTCCTCCATAATTCTAACCCATCTTCGCTACTAGTTGGATCAATAATGTCTCCATTAAATTGAGGTGGCGACAATCGTTGAAATTTATCCTAGCTTACATCCTGTTGCTCTACTACTCTTTCATTTTCACGTGCAATTATTTCCATAAGCCTTTCCAAATTTTGAGACAGCCACTCCAATTAGTGGGATTGCCATTCCACTAACTCAGTCAACCGATTGATATTCTCATCCGCACTATTCACAACTATTTCTTGTAAAACTCTTCCTCGTTCTCGGTCATGATACCTTTACATCGCAAGGTAAAAAAATTAACTTAGAAAATAAATTTAGTAACATACTTACAGTTGATGGAGTATTTCCACGTCAAAGCTTGTGTTGGCAGGCAATCTACAGAACCAATTTTAAAACCCGGGTGCTCTGATACCAACTGTAATGACTCATAACTTTTTCCTTTGAAAATGTGTAAAATTTAAAACTTTTCTTTTCTTTAATAAAAGCAACTGAAGACTTAATAAAACAAGTCAGTTGAGAATACAAATAATAAAACTCTTTTCGAATCGCAGCAGAAATAAATAAAATCATTTTCTTTTATAATTCAAATACTTTACAAAATCTCTTTCGAATCATTTCTCTTTTTAAATCCCTTTAGCCTAGCAAGCCACAAGATCAGCGCGTGCAAATCCTTCATCAACTACTCTTTAATCTATTCTTCTGTTCTCGTGCCTGTACCTACATCCCAAAACATAAACTAATAAGTCTAATGCTTAGTAAGTGAATAAAATATCTGAATCCACATGCCACTTTAAAATGCACATGCTATGCCACTTTAAAATCTGTATACGGTTTCTATTTTCATTTTTCCTTTATCTTTTATCTCTTACGTTTTAGTCTTTATCTTTCTGTTTTCTATTTCTGTATCGTTTTCTAACCCAACACCTAAGGTATAGCAGCTCCGGCTATGACTGAAAGCTCAGCAAGCTGTTGTACGCTACAAACGCATAACATGCGGCTGCCTATGACTTCTGGCTACTACCAGTCGTGAACACTAAGCACTGAAATGATCTCACTAACCATTGGCTGGTCCTTCCCGACTCGAACTGAGGAACCTCTTTGTAATAAAGGCTTGGCTCCGACCGAGTCGCCTGATAGCTATTGTGCACTCCAAAGCACAACGACACAACCTCAGTGATACACAGCTCTGGCTATGACAAAAGCTCTGCTAGCTATTATACGTTACGATGCATAACATGCGACTGACTACGACCTCCGCCTACTAGTTACTTTGCCCACCAAGGATTAAACAGCCTCACTCACACCTTGGCAGGCTAGTCTTAGCATTGACCAAGGACCAACTAACAAGCCCACACTCATATCATCTCTTTTACAATTATTCTGTTTAATTCATTTACGTTTTATTTTTGTTTCCTTTTCAAAACCATGAATGAAAACCATTTTTGAATTCTTTTGAAAACCAAGATGCATGATGCTTATAAATGCATACATTCTATCATATCATTACTGTAACTCTAAAAATGTTCATCTATTAAACATATCATTAAAAGAACCTAATTCTAATAAACACCCAGCAAACAGTAGTACGATCCACAAAACATGATTTCTATCAAATCCTGTAATCCTCGAAGCACAACTTTATCATATTAAATCTATAACTTAAAAGAACCTATTTCTAATAAACAGTTAGCATACAACCCTAATTCTTGCGATGTAGGATCCGAAGACTAAAGCACATAAGTATCAATTACCTAGAGTCTTTAAAGAGTTTTAGCAGTTAAAGTTTTCCTTCTCAAAACATATTGATCAAAAACATGAAATCATTAAGATTTTAAGCACCTCAACACCTAGTATTATCATCAAAACATGTTCTTAAATAAACAACATCATTAACCTGCATATCGCAACCACAGATTCTCTACTAATATCATCAACAAGTTTGCTAAGTGGAACATCGACAATAGGTTTAGGAGGTATATCACTAACAATAGAGCATGACATTCCAGAACTCCACATATTTAACAACAACCATTAACAACAACTTGTCTAGTACTTCAACAACATCGAGCAATATCTCCAGAATTTAGTCTTTGCCCAATAGTCTATCAAGGTCAACACTTCCTCAAATACCAACTTATTCCCAACATGAACCTCAATTTACTCCAATAGTTAATCACAGAATATCAGAACATTATTCATGAATATCATCAGAAACTAGCAGCAAAGCAACATAATGTCCTTAGCATGAACAATTCACTATCATCTTCATCAAAGTAGTAACTAATAGAGTGAAATTCCAATAACATAGCGTCACTCTAACAATTAATCCATCAGCAGAATCTAAATCCAATCTCCAGAACGATAATTAGAATCATATTATCCATAAACAACCAATATATTCCCTTACCTTTAAGCTTTATGAAAATCCTCTCCTGTTGAGGTTTCTTCTTGGACTAGCAGTACAACGATGTCCTCCCTTTCTCTCTAACCTTTAGGAACTCTCTCTCTCTCTCTCTCTAACTTCTAAATATTTCCTCCAGACTCCTTTCATTCCTTCCTTATTTAAAAGGGCAAAGATGGCAACACGTAGTATCTATTAAAAATCTATTCATTGGTTTTCAAAATAGTTTGTGTTTCCTTTGAAAATCTATCCAACATTTTCAAAGTATTTCATATTTTCTTTTAAGATCAATCCAATGTTTTCAAAGTATTTCGTATATAATTTCTTTCTGCAAAGAATGTCCATCTAAACCTTCGTTGTATGAGATGTTTGTTCCTCTACAAGGGATGATCGCCAGCCTCAACATTCCAAGTGGCCATCTTTCCTAAGAGACGTAGTTAAATTCTTCGCTCTGAGAGATGTCCGTTCCTCAATAAGGAACATCCGTTGTCTTCATATTTTGGACGTCTGTCAGGGACACCTGTCTTCTCCACATTTTAGATGTCCGTCCTTCCTTTCTGTCAGCTTCTTCACTATAAGGGACGTCCGTTCTCTACAAGGGACGTCCATCTTGTTCTTATTTTAAATGATTTCCTTCTTCATTTCGAACAACGCTGCTCCATTTAAACTTAATGCCATCATTGTTTCTCTTATCTCGGACGTCCTTCATCCATTAGGGACATCCTTTATCCCAAACAATACTATTCTTTAAGCCGTCTACTTTTCCCTTATTTCAGACGTCCTTTTTCCATAAGGGACTTCCGTCTTTACTCCAAACGATGTCATACCTCTCCTATTTCTTTATTTTAGATGTCCTCCATCCATTAGGGACGTCGGTTTTTACTCCAAACGACATCGTACCCCTTCTATTCCTTTATTTCAGATATCCTTCATCCATTAGGGACGTCTGTCTTTTGTAATAGCCCAACTTTTTAAGTGGGTTGACTATCGAGATATTACCAAGAACGTACTCAATAGATTATATGTTATGGAAATTAACATAATCAAAATAAAATAAATAGTAATTTAATGAATTAAAATGTATAATATTTGGGATTAAAAAAGTAAAGGGGTTAAATTAATGGAATTAAGGGGATTTAATAAATTGATTAATTGGGATTGTTTTAAATTAAGAATTTTGAGGATGAATTGATTGGAATTAAGTTGTGGGAATATTAAAAAAGGGAGTATTTAATGAATTAAAGGAAGGGAATAATGAGAATTTAAAGGATTGGGAAGAATAAACCAGTTCACGCTGTGAATCAGTTTGGGGGAGAAGATAAGAAGAAACAGACTGGCCCTTGGCCATTCTGTGCATGAGAGAACCCAAAGAGAGAACAAGCGGAGAAGAGGGAGAGAAGGGAGAGAAGGGAGAGGGCGACGATGAGGGAGAAGCCGGGAGAGCTCGCAGGAGGTGCGATTCGGCGATGAGCGGGCAGCGGGTTGATAGGACGACATTGTTCGGCAGCGTGCGGGACGTCCAAGCGAATGGACTGGTGATGACGAAGGGCAGCAAACGGCGTGGAGGATGGGCGTGATTTTCGGCGACGGTTTCAAACAACTGGTCGAGGTAAGTCTGTAGCTTCTATTCTTCCCCTTGGCATGTCGTTGTTCTAGCGTTCTGGAGTTCTGGCATAGGACTGCCGGTGTTGCTTTTGGCCATAGGGCGAATTGGCGGTTCAAGCTAGAATAACCTAAGGCCATGGTCCAACTTATGATTCGGTTCCTTCTGATGCTTGCTCTACAAGTCGACAGGGAAACAATTTAGGCTTTCGTAGCTGTGGATGGCAAGGAGTAGATTATGGAGTGCCTCTACTTTGGACAGCGTAGAGGGACAGATGGGTGTGTAGATAAATTGACAGAGGAGTTGTGTTTTGTCGAGGAATTGGAGAAGCCTTGTGTAGGGGATGAATTGGAGCTCTCTGGAGCGAATGGAAGGTGGTGTTCGGGTGAGCTGGATGAGAGGGAGGAACTTCTTGGAGGGGAGGACCAAGCCGTGAAGGTGGAGTTCCTGGTTGCTAGTAAGGTTCCCTCCTCTAAATGCTTTGGTCTCTGCTTATGGATGCATGATATTTGTTAAGACTTAGGCTTGGATTTTCTGGATGATATGGATGGATAATGTGGATTTCTTGTTTTGGGTTTAGCTACTATCATTTGTGTTTATGAGAAGCCTAAAAATGTTGGATTTTGTGTTAGTTGTTGGTCTCTTTGTTGTTGTTAGTCTGAAGCATCATAAGATTTATTTTCTGTGGTTGGTTGGGTTTGTGGTTGCAATTGGATTTTGTGTCGTTAGTCTTAGAACTTGTTCTTGTTGCTAGTAGACTAAGCTATTAAGTTGGATTAATTGAAGTGAAATACGTTCTTTGATTGGGTTCTGTTGTAAGATTTTGTACTCCATGGTGTTTATAGTTTTATGATTATTATTGGATATCCAAATTCTGATTTTGTTAAGGGAGAGTTTTGAGATAAAGGTGGATTGTACGAGTAAATTAGGAATTCGAGGAATACGTTCGGCTAGAACAGAATGGTTGTTAAAGGATTTGTCATTAATGAGCAGTTGTTTTGATTATGAAGGTGTTGAAAGAGAAGCAGGACAACAATTAAGTGTGAGTACACGATAAAGTTTCTAGGTAAGGAAATAGGGGTGTCTTGGCCATTGGAGGCCCTACACCACAAGTGGGGGTGCGTGAGTTGTATTTCCTTGTTGTGATAGTCTTCCTAATGCTCTGTAGAATTATAGTGCTCAGTGATTTTCCTTAAATGTTATTCCATGATAGAGTAGTGTTGGTTTTCCTTGGGTGAACTTCTGTTGTGAATTCCTTCGTTGATTTCATTGCTATTAGATAATTGCTTGGTTGATAGTGTAGATTGGTTGATAGTATAGATTTCCCTTAAAGTTAGCTTATTTTCTTTACTGTAAGAGTGATTCTTAAGAATGCTTAGAGAGTAAATGGTGAATGAGGAATGATGAATGACGTGATAAGTACGAACGAACTATTAATTTCATTGATGAAGACTTTGCCCTGTTATTTCATTTTCTTACTAGCTGTAGTGATTTCTCGCTAATAATTAATTGTGCTATGTTCCCTTCGTTATTGTTCTGCCATCATTTGTTCATCTTACTTCCTTAATCTAGTATGCTCACTTGCTAACTAATCTAGATAAATGTTAATCAATAAATGCTAATCCATTGAATATGCTAATTACTTTAGTTGAATGATAATTAATTGAGCATGATAATCAATTTAGTTAATCTAAGCATATAGTAGGATGACCAATTAGAATGATAATTTATTGGCATGTTAATTAACCAAGACTAGCATGTTTAATTAATGAACGATAATAATTGTAATTCATTCTGAGCATGTAAATGAACTAGGATAACTAGCATGTTTAAATCAATTTATCCTAGTTTAACTAATCAACTAATGAACCTAAAACATGTGGACTAATTAGTTAACACTAAGCATGTAAACTAATTAGCAAGTCTATGCATGGGTATTAATTAGTTAAGCTAAATCTAAGCATGGAGTATGTTAACTAATTTGTTATAATGAGCATGATTAATTAGTTAGTATGTTTAACTTAACTTGCAGGTTTAATTAATTAACGAACCTAATAATAACATATTAATTAACCTAGTCATACCATGCTAAATCAACCATTGAGCATGTAAATTACTTAGAATAACTAACCAGCTTAATAGTTGTAATCTGTTTCGAGCGTGTAACTCACCTAGGTTAACTAATCAGAATAATCACCTAGAATAATAAATGTAGAAGCATGTAAATGGACCAGGAAATTAAATAAGATATCTAATTAGGACAATAATGGCATCCTCAGAGTATGCTAAGACATTAGGGTAATTAAATAGGAAAATAAATATAACTCACTCTCGAGCATGTAAATTAATTAGGATAACCAACTAGATTAATAATGGTAATTCGACTTAAGCATGTCAGTTTAAATAAATTACTTGCATGCTTACCGTAACATCCCTTTATTAGTATGCATTCGCTCTTTCAATTACGTATTGTACTTGTTTTTGTCGTGCGCAATTATTTCCTTTCACTATATGATTTACTTCCTTTGTATGCGCTGTCAATTACAGTTACTACTTTACTTTCGTTTATATGCGCATTCGATTACAATTACCTTCTTTACATGCGCACTTCAATTTTATAAACGTTATGTCACGTAATCATGCATCACAATAGGTTGAGAATGTATGGTCATGCATCATGTTAATAGAGACTAAAAGGGAGTGCCACGGCTTGGTATGCACACATGCATAAGTGAGGTAAAAAGTTAAGAAAGGAAGAAGAAAAGGGAATTGTGAGTAGATGGTTAGTGGATCTAGTATGTGATCCAGGCGTAGCCCTCCCTCATTGGGTATGGGAGTTCTAGATGCGAGGAAAAAGGCTAGGTCCGACCACTATGCTATTGCACGAGAAAAACCTCCAAATTCCAACTTGAAGTACGAGTATGGAATAATGGAATAATAGAATAATGGATCCCAAGGGATCAAAGTAAGATTAAGTAAAGTAATAAATGGATTACTAACTTAATGAAAGGATTGGTTTGGGTGGCCCCCATTCTAAAATGCACTAAAGAGTGGCTTTCATGTGCATAAACCCTTTTTCCTTACTAAGCTTTCAGGCTTACAGTTGCTTGTGGTGTAGATATAGGTACTAGTACATGGAATAAACGCATAGATTAGGAGTAACGAAAAGAAGAACACACGATAGCAAGCAGGGATGATGGATTTGTACACGTGATGGAGATCATGGTTAGCCAAACACATAAAAAGGCTAAAAGAGAATCAGTTTTTAGTTAAGTTTAGTTTTCAAGGTTGTAATTAAATTAAGTAGTAAGTTGTATAAAAAGTAGTATTTAAATCGGTTGGTATTTCTTCCTTAAACTATTGCTTTCGCTTCTGCAAAGTTTTAAATAAACGATTTTCACAACGCTTCCACTATGTTTAACGATGATTTTAATTACGCTTCCATATAGTTTTATTAAATGGATTTCATAACGAGTTTTATGAATGGTTGGTAGCGATCCAGACTTAGGCGCTCTCAGATTTGGTTTCAAAAAGAAATTTCAAACTTTCACACATTTTCAAGGATTTACGAAAATTCAGGTCTTTACATCTTTGCTCCAAACAATGTCGTACTCCTTCTATTTCTTTAACATTTAATTAATTATGCTCACACTATTATCATCCAACTTAGCTCCCAATACCCCCAAATCATCACTTAAATCTCATACTTAAGCACTATGATAATCCAGGGTATTAGAATCCTTAATAAAAACATTTCTATAATCTCCAAAATTCCCACTTATTACTATCCTTAGTGTAAGCTTAATTTTGGGTATTGCAGAAAAAGAGAAGAAAAGTTAGGAAGGTCTTTGGAGAGAAAAGTGGAGAAAATAACCAAGATGAAGAAGGGAGTTTGCTGGAAGTCAAGTATTCTCTGGTTCTCCTCGGGTGATATTGTTTGTGTTTTGCCTAAAGTCCTACATGACAAGAGTTAGGACTTGTTTGCTCGCGTGTTTATTAGATTATTAAGTTATTGATCATATTGTTCGAGGATATTTTGCTGCCTGTTGTCTGATGATGTGTTTATTTGACTTAGGTTCTTTAAGTTAAGAATTATGATACTGATCATTCTTTGAGGTAGTATCAAGGATATGATAGAATTGTATGCATTCACGTGCATTTCAAGCATCATGGATTTTAAAAGATTACAAAAATTGTTTTTACCATGTTTTTGAAAAAGAAATGCAAAGGGATACGAAATGTGAATAAACGTAAATAGGTTTGACGAAATGTGGGTTCATGAGTTGGCTGCCACACGGGGGCCATTAGGCGTGCCACTCTACATTGTCAAGTTTAACATCTCCAACACCTAAATGGGTAAGTGAAACTAAAGACAAGTAAATGATAAAGTAAAGTCAAGTAAATGGTAAAGTAAGTTAAGTAAATTTTAAAGTCAAGTTAAGATAACAGTAAAGGAAAACGGAAACAAAAATTGCATACAAATTTTAAAAGAAGCATAACATGTGCATTGCATATTTTATATTGCTTATTGAGCCTTAGGCTTATAGTAAGTATTGTGATGTAGGTAAGGAGTCAATGGCTATAGTTGAGGACGGAAATGATGATGGAGTGTTGTTGTATTGAGCCTTTTGTGTTGTTGATGAACTGACCGGTGGGTTATGGCTCCATGTGGAAGATTTTTGAGATGACACGTGTTGATAAATGTATTTTGGGCACTCATGTGAATGTTTTGTAATGAACTTTGACTATCATATGTAAAGTCAAGAGAAGTCTTCCGCTACGCAACTCGAATGAAAGAATTTAATGAAAAAGAAAAGTTTAAATTTAATGTGTTTTCCAAAGAAAATGTCTTTTAAAAATGCCACGTGTTAAGAGAATGAAAATCAGGGCGTTACACTTCTCTCAACATATTTGGCTACATCCAACTTCAATCCACGCCACTAATAGTGCTGCTTCAAATCACTATACATTTTTGTTGCTCCGGGATTTATAGAGTATGGGGTTAAATGTGCTTCCTCCAATATGACTTTCTTTAAACTAAGATCATCAAGTATATACTATCTCTTTTTATATTTGATAATTCTAGCTTCCAAATGATCTTTTACCTTAATGATGAAAGGATCGTCACGTTATTTATCCTTGATTTGCTCAAGCAAGGTTGGTTGTAGCGTCATTGGTTATAGTCATTCAGGTAAGCCAGAGGGTACAATTTCCAAATTGAACTTCTGCATTTCTTCAGTTAATCGCCTTGAAATAATTTGTAGAGAGGAAACATGTGGCAAGACTCTCCTACTAAATGCATTGGCTACCACATTGGCTTTTTTGAGGTGGTAGATGATTTCGCATTCATAGTCCTTCACTAATTCCTGTCATCTTCGTTGTCTCATATTCAAATCCTTTTGAGTCAAAAAGTACTTCAGGCTCTTGTTGTCAGTATAGATTTCCCATCGCTCACCATATAAGTAGTGTCTCCGAATTTTTAGGGCATGAACTACCGTTTCAAGTTCCAAATCATGAGTTAGATAGTTCTTCTCATGTTCCTTCAATTGTCTAGAGGCATAAGCTACAACTTTTCCTTCTTGCATGAGAACACATCCAAGTCCATGTTTTGAGGCATCACTATATACCACATATTTTCCCGTTTCAGATGGTATAGTAAAGATCGATGCTGAAATCAATTTGTTCTTAGCTCTTGGAAGCTCTACTCACATTCATCATTTCATACGTATTTGACAGCTTTCCTGGTTAGCCTTATGAGTGGGGTGGCTAATTTTCAAAATCCTTCTACAAACCTCTTATAATAGCCCGCAAGACCAAAGAAACTTCGTACTTCAACTGCATTTTTGGGTTGTGGTTATTTACTAACTGCTTCAATCTTTCCCAGATCAATTGAGATGCCTTCCTTTGAAATTATGTGACAAAGAAAGGCCACTTCTTCTATCTAGAATTCGAATTTGGAGAACTTTACATATAACTTCTCATGTCTCAAGGTTGATAGAATGGCTTTCAGGTGCTCTTCGTGTACTTCCTTACTTTTTGAGTAAATGTGGATGTCATCAACAAACAAGATCACAAAATCATCTAGGAACACCTTTAATACCCGATTCATTAAGTCCATAAATGCTGCTGGAGCATTACTCAATCCAAAAGGCATAACTTGAAACTCATAATGGTCATATCATGTCTGAATTGCTGTCTTGGATACATCCTCCTCCTTGATCCTTAGTTGATGATAAGCAGATCTGAGATCTATCTTAGAGAAAACCACTGTTCCTTTTAGGTGATCAAATAAATTGTTGATCCTTGGAAGTGGATACTTGTTCTTTACAGTAACTCTATTAAGCTCTTGATAGTTGATGCACAACCTCATAGATCCAACTTTCTTCTTTACAAATAGTACTAGTGCTCCCCATGGCAAAAAATTAGTTGTATGAATCCTTTTTCCAACAAATCGTCGAGTTGAGCTTTTAACTCCTTTAATTCGGCAGGTGTTATTTTGTATGGGGCTTTAGAGATTGGTGCTGTTTCAGGTAAAATATCAATGTTGAAGTCTACGTCTCTTGTTTATGGCAAACTTGTTAAGTCATCTGGAAAATTGCAAACTATAGGCACTTTATCCAACGTTGTCGCCTCCTTAGTTTCAGTACGTAAAACACTTGCTAAGAATCAAAAACATTCAAAACTTAATAATCTTTGAGCTCGTAATGCTGATATTACTGGAATTCTCAAACTTTGTGTGTCACCATGGAATATGAATGGTTGTTCTCCAGGTAATAAGAATTTCACCATCTTCTTTGGGCAATCGATAGTTGCATAATGCTTGGTTAGCCAATCCATTCTGAGGATAATGCCATAATCTTGCATCGTTAAGATGATTAGGTCAGCTTCGAGTTCTTTATCTCCAATAAGAATATTACATTCTCAAATAATTGAATCAGCAAACATTATAGTGCCGGAAGGTGTAGCTACTCCCAACTTATATTCTAGGGGTGTTGTTATTTTTCCTAATTTCTTAGAATGCATAAGAGATATAAAGGAATGACTTGCTCCAAAATCAATCAATATATGTGAAGGTTTACTTGAAATTAGAAGCAAACCTGCCACAACAAATGGGTTCCCTTTTGCTTCCTCCTTAGTCATGGTGAAGACTCTATCACTTGTCTTGGTCTAATCCCTAGCATTCGTAGGGCAATTGTTGATGAAGTGTCATGTCTGACCACACTTGAAACAAGCTAGTACTTTTGTGCGACACTCTCTAGTTTGAGCTTTCTTGCAGGTAGGACATGTAGGAATAGTGGGCAACATAGTCTGATTCATCGGCTTCCTCTTGATAAACTTGGAGGCTACTTCAATGGGTCCATGGTTGAATGGTCGCTTAGATCCAGCCCATTGCTGTTCTTGCGGGTTTATTCCTTATTTGACTTGCATAGTTGAACCTTTTTCTATTCTCTTGGGCTTTGATGATTTTCTGCTCTCCTATCTCTGCACCTAAGGCCTTTTCAACCGCGACAACAAATGGAGTGTCCGTTGAAATAAGAAGATTGACATCTTTGAATATCTCTGCTCTCAACCTTTGAATGAAATGTTTCACCTTCAATACTTTGGTACTGACCATGTGAGGGACAAAATGAGAGAGGTGCTTGAACTTGTACACACAATCAATTACACTTCCAGTCTGCTTCACACAATCAATTACACTTCCAGTCTGCTTCAGGGCCATGAATTCTTCCATCTTTGCATTCTTAATGGTGTCAGCAAAATTTTTCTCATAGAATAACTCATTGAATTGATCTCATGACATGGTGGCGACTGGATGTATCAACTTCATTGAGTCGCACCAATAACACGCCTCTCTTCTGAACATGGAGGATGCACAATCCACCTTTTCTGCCTTTACAATCTTAACATGTTCAAATATTTCACCAATGGTCCTATCCAATCCTCATCAGCTACCATATCGACCAAGTTACCATTAAAAGTAGGGAGATCCATTTTCTAGAGTCTTTCATAATTAAGGTCAGTGGGTCGAGGACTATTAGGGATCTGAGCTTGGATATTAGCTGCTTGGCCTTGGGCCTAGGATTGAGCCTGACCTTGGGTCTGAGTCGTGATGGTGGCCACTTGCATCAGTTGTTCGTTTGCCTAGATTGTCTCTCGATCATGTCCATCATTCGATCGAGAACAGTATCACGCTCAACATCTCGCTCAATACTAATTCCTCTACTATTAGCCATAAGTCTACATCACAAAGATTTGTTCTACTTTAAAAATCTATCTTTTATATTTTTCATTTATTGAAGGTATTAAATCCTAATGCACATAAAATAAATAATAAAACTTATAAGGAAAAATTTTATTAGAATAAAAAGGAATTTTGAAAAGAAATACTTACTTGCTGATCGACGATCTTTCCTGATTCAGATAAGCATATAGATAATCTACAGAATAATTAAAGCTTTGATACCAACTGTAATGATCCTAAATTTTATTTTCTCCAAATTGTAAACCCAAAAAGTTTTGCCCAAAGTGATTTACAAATTAGGTTTAATTTGGTCCTTATAAACCCTAAATTACAAAATTTTGTTAATATTTGAAAATAGTAAAATAATTATTTAAGGTCGAAGCATTTAAGAAAACATCTACATTTAGTAGCAAAAGAGTTTACTTATTAATTAATTCTACTTTATTAAATAAACTTTATAAATCAGCAAAATAGTTTAAGTGTACTTATTAATTAATTCTCTTTTATTAAATAAACCTTATAAGTCAAAACATTACTAAACATTTATTTATAATTTTATTATAAAAATAGAATTTATTTAATATCCATCTACAATAGAAATTTATTCAAATCACCTTAGTAATTGAAACACTAAGTAGAGTTTATTTTAAAACATTAAAATTGAAATATAAATAAAATTTAATTCTCTAACCTATCAACGATATTCCCAATATCTCCCTCTGTATCCTCTTCTGCTTTGGGAAAATCCTCGAGCAGTGCCAATTCATCTTCAAATAATAACTCACCTGCATAACAAAACTAAAGGTAAGACAACTCAGTAAGTAAAAACACATGTATATATGTTTTAATTACATGCATTACCAAGGTCTCTTGCTTTAAGTTACATACTAGTTAGAACTTATTTTCCAACATTATCATGCGTTCAGGTTTTCATTAGTCATCTCAATAATACCATGCATTCCAGCTTTTAGAAAGCCAGTGGTTTCTTGCCCTCTTAAGATTTCATCACCATCTTATATCATGTTTTCCGTTAATTCCATCAAGTTCATGCATTCATACTCACATACATAATGTCCTATAAATTTTATCTTTAAATATCATGTGTCAATGCCTAACAATGCATGTTCAAGTAAAATATCGGGATACAATAACAAAATGATTATAAAGATAAAAATATATGTCTTGTGATGTAGGGCATATGACGAAAACGTTGTAAAACTTGTGTTTTACTTACCTAGATTTTGAGAAACTATAGTTTTTAGGGATTTCTTGGGCCTTCGAATAATCTAGCTTGCCTAAAGGATTTATCTATTAAATTCCTCCTTAAATAATAATTCATTGAAAGAAATTTGAGCAGGAATTCATTACCGATGAAATCCTTAAATAGAACAGAGGTGAATCCAGATTGGGATGGTTTGATAAGCTGGACAGATTGCTTTGGTTTGGTTTTTATGGACCAGTTTGATTCAGTTTCCTAGAGTGGGTCTAGATTGGTTAGGCTGGCCGATTCACATGATTTGAACCAATTTGGTTGGCTTCTCTTCCAAAAACCTAGTTTTGCCTTTTCTCCTTCGTTCTTCTTTGTTCTTCTTCGTCACAGCAAGGAGAGAACTCCTTCTCTCAGTTTCGTTGTGGACAGAGGCAGAGATTCGTCTTCAAGCAAAGGCTCGTCCAAGTGGAGGGTTTGTCGTTCGCCGGAGGAAAGGATCCACAAGAAGAGGGAGCTTGCTCAAAGAGGGATTTCGTCGCAGAGGAGGTAAGTTTCAGAGCTCGAGAGAACTCTGCGATTTTGGTGTGAGTTTTCTTCATGGAGAGACCCTTAATTTATAGGAGAGGTTTCATCATTTCTTCCTTAGAAAGAACATCATGAATCTGCCCTTCCATTGGGGCTTGATTCAACGACTAAAAAAAGAAAAAAGGAAAGGGAGGTGATTTCCTGATAACTGTAACTATAATACCCCGATTTTTATAAACATAATCAATTAATGATAATTGAAATTTTTTATTTGATAAGAACATTAATTAGGGGTATAATTGGATTATTCAGAGAAATTTTATTATGAAATATATTATCATGAAAATAAGTTTAGAAAAATTAATTGTTGGGAGATAATTATATCAATTATTGGATATCAAATGAAGATTGGATTAAAGAAAAATTAAAATGGAAATTTGTGGATTTTATCGGTTTTGTTCTGCTCGGCCCGAGATCAATTATAAGTGGCTCAGTTCCTTTTTAATTAAAAGAGGGAACGAGATTTATGGAAAATTATGTGATAAAATAGACTATTCGGGATTTTCAATGTAAGAGGATTTAATAAATTGGATTAATTGGGTTAAAGATTATGTGGATGTTTTGGAAGGCATGAACCGATTCACACACTGGTCTGGTTCATGAATTAAAAGATAGGGAAGGGGAATTGTTGTTTTGTTTTTGGCCTTCGGCTTTTTGTTCTCGTGACAAAGAGAAGAGAAGAGGGAGTGAGGCGAGAGATAGGGAGATGGAACGGCGAAAGGAGACGACGACGAGCGGCGAATCGGCGATGGCGTGAGGGAGACTTCGGCGATGGCTCCGGTGCGGCGTGCCACTCCGGGCTCGGAGTGCTGCTGGAGCGTCGCGGGTATGCCGCGGCTAGGGCATGGCACGGGATCGGGTGTCCTGCCGACGATGATTTCCGACTTCGAGCGAGGTATGTCCAGTTGATCTTCCTCCTCCTTTGCGTTCTATTGTTCGGGTGTTGGTGGGGGGTATTTGCAGGGGATGAATCGGCTGGACAGTTGCAGGGGCTTCGACTCGCTGGCAACCGGGTCTGTGATTTCCAAATTGGACCGGCTTATTCTTCTCCAGAAAAGATAGCAACTTTCTAGCGTGGAGTTTGGTCATTGGACCACCTCCTTCGAACTGTGTGATCTTCCCGTCAGATTGGTCGTCACTGGAGGTAATCACTGGTGGTCTCCTGTCTATAAAACGAAATGGACAGTGAGGAGAGTTGAGAGAGACAGAAGTGGACGAGAATTCCTCTAGACAGTGGCCGAAGCTGTGAAGGGAGAAGTATGCAGGTAATGGGTGTTCTTTGATTTTGTCTATGCTGTTGAAAATCAGGGTGATGCTCTGTTAATATTCTGTTGAAAATGGTTTTCTTCATGGTTGGGTTTCTGCCGAAGGATAATACTGGTTGCGGTTTAATTATTGGATTTAGTTTGGATGTTGCTGGACAATATTGTTGGAATGATGTGCTCTGTTCATGATGAATTAATTTGAGAATAATGTTGAGATTCGTTTGAATATGGATTGTGAACTTCCCTGTGCATTGGTTGGTTCTGGTGCCTTCTCTCTGCTGTCTTCAGGTGTTAGGTTGTGGTTTCCTGGTTATGGCAGTTAGGGATTTTCGGATGATCATAGCTTAAATTGTGTTATGTTACTGGGTTAGGTAAATTTGCAAATTCTGTAAAGTAAACAACTGTGGAGCATGGTTTATGTATGTTTACAACTTCGATGGATATATTTCGTTATTGGAAAATGATCTTTTTGAATTATGCTATGTCATTGGATGATTTTGTTGAATGGTATTTCCTGTTGGCAACCTTGTTAGTAATCGCATCTGTTAAGGTTGGATTTGTCTTGAAGATGTATTGTTAGATATAAGTTGTTAAGTTGGATCTTAGCTTATGCTATTGAATTGGTTTCCAGTGAATCTTATGTAGTGATTATATTGAGTTATAATTAATGAAAGTTTTGAAAAGTTTCGAATGTTTGAGTAAATGATTAGATGGTTAAACTATATCGATAAGTGTGCATGTGAGATGTATAGAATTTAGTTGGTTTAAATTCAATTTATCATTGGACACTATATATTGGAAAATTGATTGTTGGACGTGGGAACATGTTAGGTTTATATTTTGGATTAGTTGTTGAATGTTTACTGCTGTGATTGGTTTCAGATTAGCTTTTGGTTGTTTGTCTGGATGATTTATCTGTGACCTTTCTAGTTGGATAAAAAAGATAAATAAATGTGCTATGTTGGTTATTGTTTGAATAAAAGGAATTAAATGGTTCTCTACTATGTTGTGGAAAATATGGTTTTGTGATAAATACTATTCGGTTTTATAAAGTAAAATCTCTTTATTATCAGGTCACATTGATGAATGAGCAACTATAAATGGTTAATGCTATTTTCGTTGCACGTGTTAAGTTACTTAAATGCTTATTGCAAGGTTGCTAAGTAACTATGTTGACTAATGAAATTTATTAAGCGTTAAGGTTTATGAAAATTCGGTAGCCAATAATTATTAGTTAATTAGTCGCTGAAAATAATTGAACGAAAGATGTGAAATGAACTAACAAAATAATGATATAAAAGTTAATATTTATAATGGGTAAATATATTAATAAATAAATATTAATTATTTTGATGGTATTAACGGGAAAAGAATAGAGTGTCAAATGCACTACGGACGTCAGGTAAGTGATACACATGTGCTTTGGTCCTTAAGGCCTTACAGCAAAAGAAATAGGAGATGCATGTTTCGTTGTTTACAGTATTTAGTAGCACGTTTCCATATTTACAGTATTCAATAGCATGTTTCACTATTTACAGCTTTAAATAGCATGTTTCGGTGTTTATAGTTTTAAATAGCATGTTTCATTGTTTACAGTTTTTATAAGCATGTTTGATAAATTGTATGTTTGTTGCGCTATTAAATTCCTCTAGTAGAGAATGTATGCATTCACGAGCATCATGGATCATAGTTTTCAAAAGATATGAAAATGGTTTCTATGCATACTTTTGAAAAGGAAACAAAGAAGAAACAAAATAATTACAAAATGACAAGAAGAAAACAAAGAAGAAACAAAACGATTACAAAATGACAAGCAGGAAACAAATAAGAAACGAGACGATTGTGAAACTTAAAGAAATAAACGTAAATGGATATGACGAGATGTGAGATTGGGTTAGCCACCCCTCCTTGTCAACTTTAGACATCTCTAACACTTTCAAGATAAAGATAAACATAAATGGGGTCGTCTGGGGATGTGAGGTTGAGTTAGTCGCTCCTCCTCGTCAAGTTTACACATCTTCAACACCTTTCAAGATTAAGACACACAACAAACAAAAACGGGGTCGTCTGGAAATGTGAGGTTGAGTTGACTACTCCTCCTCGTCAAGTTTAGACATTTCCAATGCCTTTCAAGATTAAGACAATTGTAAATGTGAGGTTGAGTTGGCTGCTCCTCCTCGTCAAGATTAGACATTTCCAACGCCTTTAAAGATAAAGATAAACGGAGTCATTTGGGGATGTGAGGTTCTCCTCGTCAAGTGTAGACATCTCCAACGCCTTTTAAGATAAGGTACAGTAACAATCAAGTAAAAAAAGAAATAGTAAAGTAAAGTCAAGAAAAAGCAAAGTTAAGATAAAAAAAACGGTAAAAGAAAATGAAAGAAAGAAAGAAGTGAAACAGAAACAAAAAACAAAAAGAGATTAAAAAGTTACATGACAAGTGCATCATACATTTTATTTTATATCACTTACTGAGAATTAGGCTCATTAGTTAAGTCTTACAATGTATGTATATGCACAGATGAACAGACTAAGAGGCAGTCGATGAAGGATTTGCACGAGTCGATCTTGTGGCTTGTTGTGCTAAAGAATTAAAAGGAATTTATTTGTAAAAGAGTTTGTAAATTATTTAATATTCTTTAATATTTTATTTTAATTCCGCCGCGTTTTCATAAAGATGATTTTATTATTTAAGCTGAAATTGATAAATGTTTTAAGTAAAGAGTTTTAATGATCGGGTTTTCTAAAACGAAAATACGCTGATGTTTTTATAAAAAGAAAAGTTTTAAATTTACACGATTTTCAAAGTAAATAAAACCGTGTCGTTACAGTAACGCCTCATACTTAAACTTTATCTTTTTCTTAACCGTATAAATTTAGTTAAATACGTGTGCAGGGAAACAGATCAGAGTTTGGAAAGCGGAAACTAATAATGATTCCAAAACAAAGTTTTAACATTTTAACCAAAGGTCCGTTGTTTAACAAAACATTTATTGAATTTAAAATTAACATCAACTGTTCAAATCCGAGTTTTACTTTCTGTGAGGTATAACCCTTAGGTCAAATCCACTGGGTAGCCAAAGTGCTCATCGTGCAATGCTCCTTCCACCAATACTTCACTAGTATCCTGATCATCACCTATACCACAAGTAAACTGTGAGTCTAACGTCTAGTAAGAGGTAAGATGAAATGTGATGCATGCACATGTTTGATTACATCAAAAAAGAATCCACCCTTTCCGTTCTATACTTACAGTTTAATAATTATTCAGGACATTGGAGATATTTCCCACAAGGAGAACAGCTCAGCATCTAACCTTGGGTAGATCAGGCTGTCGTAATCCCGACAAGGGATTGGATAAAATCTCGAGTCCCCCAATTATATCCAAAACTACCTCCCCAACCTCTAATTCCCATTAATTTCAATTAATCTATTTCTCTCCCATGCAATACATGTGAATACCAATCCTGTCATGACATTCTTAATTGTTTCTAATCATGATGCATGTTATTTCAAGCAATGTTATTTACAACAGTATATCAATATCATATAAATCAAGGAATACAGTCAATTTAACAGAATAATTCTTAAGTACACCTAACATCACAAGTAATGGCAGAAAAGTAATCTGGAGAGCTTTACAAAGAACAATAATGAACAATATTCCTAATAGTTACTATTATGTATAAGACAGAGATCAATATTATGAACACAATATCATACAAAGCAAGGAATAGAGTCAATTTCACAGAATAATTCCTAAGTACATCTAACATCACAAGTAATGACAGAAAATTAATCTGGAGAGCTTTACAGGTAACAAAAATGAACAATATTCATAATAGTTACTATTATGCATAAGACCAATATTATGAACACAGTAGAAGCAAACAAGTTCTATTGGCTTTACTTCAACAAAAATAGACAACCTATATGAACAACAACTATAAGCAGTCAAAAAATTCTCATCATCGAGGTAGAAAACGTTTTAACAGAGAATAACGCGAAACCTAATTCTTCAAGGCCGTATCATTAACAAGTTGGTTAATTTACAGAAAGCAATTTCATTAACGGGAAGCAAATTAACAGAAGCATATTAATAATTCATCGAAGTAGAAGACATTTCAAACCACACAAACCCTATACTTTTAGTGTACGCCTTTTTAGTTCAAAACACATGCAAATCTCTTGTCTTTTTTCTCATGCAAACTTCCCTGAACTCCAGCAAGAATTCTACTCCTTGAAGAAGAGTTTTTGCACCTCTATTTATAGGGCACAAAAAGTCATTTCCTCTTCCGCCCACTCAATTATTCTTATTCTCCACTTTCAAATATTAATATTCTTCTTCTCCACTTCCATATATTTTTAGTTCACCACTTAAGAGTTGTATTCTTCCACCTTCCACCAAATCCAACTTTGGATATTTTAATTCTCCACTTAAAAGGTGTATTCTTCCACAATTTTACCTCACAATTTACTTCACATTTCACATCACTAACTTTCTTGCAATTTACTCCACAAACTTCCTTACAATTAACTTCATAAACTTCCTTTCAATTTACTTCACCTGGATGATCATGTGGTTAATTACACTTTCAAATAAATTCATACCAATATAAATTCCAATATGTCAACATCTTATTATCCTCAATGATTTATATAACTCAGGAAAATTCTTATTTACTATATCCAAATACCGTACTTCACATAATTGCGGTTTTACATACAAACAAATTTCTTGGATATTACAATAACGCTCAATTCCACGTAGAATTTTTGGAAAACAAATTAATTTAGGGTTTTGATTAAGCTTGAATTGGGGATAATTCAATGAGATTGATTCTGTTTTTTTTTTTTAAACTTGCTGAAATTTGGGAATTTTTTTTGATACGTTACACTAAAATCCCCAAAATTCAGCAAAATTTCAAAACGCAAAATTAACAAAAATTGTGCAGTCACTTCTTCACTAGTTAGCAATAATACAAATTCTTTGTACTCAAAAGACGTTCGAAATTGGAGGTTCACTGGGCCAATGGGGACTGATCAATTGATGGGCGATGATAGGTGCTGTGAATCCTCCTTCCTCAGAGACGGCAACGACGACAGGCTTGGAGATTGTCTCTTCTTCACAGCATCCTTTGGCGAGAGTGGCGAGGCCCCAGGGCAATTTTCGTGCCCAAAAAATCACAAAGAGCGCTTGATTAAAATCGGCCACAATAATCTGTAATATTCTGTCCACAAAACTTCAAACAGAAATAACTCCCAATCCAGACGTGAGAATTAGCTGAAAGTTGGAGGTCAACAAAACAACTTGTTCATAAACGACATATCAAAAATTCAGCGCAAAAAACACTCAGAAAACTCCAGATATGGCAAAAACAACACATCCCCATAATTAGGGCTTCACCTGATCAGATTCGGCCTCTGAAATTAAAACGAATAGAACTCCGCTTGCATATAGCCTAATAACATCAATTTTGGAGGAGTACAGCTCAACAACACAAATAAGATCTCAGCCAAAAATCAGTTAAAAAAGGTAACAGCAAGTTGTTCAAATTAAGGCACCAATCCAATGATCCAAGCAGTGAATAATCCAGAACAGATCAGCGACCAAAAAGTATTCTTCAGCCAAACGAATATAATCACTTACCAATCAATAAGAATACCATTCTAGGGTAGGAAACTCAGGATATTTGATTACCAAGAACAAGAACAATGATTCCCTTTAAGAGTAATAGAAAATAACAAGAATAACCAAGGAGTCTGTTTATCCTCCTACTGTGAGAGGGGCGAGTTCATTCGGCTTGATCAACGATCAAGCACTCTCCAAGGGATCTGATGCTTCTCCTACTTCTACACCACAAAGACTCCACAAAGATGATGATTCGGAAGAAGTAGCAACCTTTCCAACTCGCTCAAGAAGCAATCCAAGAGCACCAAGTTCAGGCTTGCAAGGAATCGGCCACCGCGCGGACTCACTCTCCTCAAAGTTTAGGGTTTATGATTTTCTTCAAAAGTGAGTTTCTATTCCTGCAAGAGGGCTTAAAAACCCTAAGAGTCTTACAATAAAGAAAAAAGACCAAAATGCCCTTAACATGCCCAAAATTGGGCATGATGGCGCGGTTTACATGCAAACCGCGCACCTCTCAAAAGAACTCTCTAAACAAAAGATCCAGCAAAATAAAACCAACAACAACATTAAGACTTGGCAAGATAAGTTTTAAATAAAGAAAATTGCAAGCAACAATGAGATAAAAATCGTAGAAAAATCGCAACCTCAAAACAACTCCAAGATGGAAAGTAATCAGCTAATCATCTGGCAGAGAATCGATCCAATTAACAACATGAAATGGCCTTCCTTTGTCCTCATGAGTTGCCTCTTCAGAAGAATCCCATAATTTAGTATTGCCTGCAAAATAAGAGCGAGTTAAGGAGGAAATAAGTTTCTTGGCTCGGGCACGAGTGATTGGACCCTGGATCACATCACAATTTCTTCTTTGTGCGGCCGCTATTCTCTTTTGTCCTCCTTCTGATTTGGACTGTTTTGTTGAAGACATGGGCGACTCCTTTCATGAACATAAGTAGAAATTGGCTGACTTTGTACGAAGATGGCAGGCGATCAAATGAGGAGTACAGCGTCCTTTTTCTTTTCTTCTTTGTTGAAGAAGAACATCAGCGTATTAAACAGAGACTTCTTTGTTTGAAGAAGACAGCCACAAATTTCATTTATCCTTTTTTTTTTTTGCCCTTATTCTCAAATTTCAATTTTCCACAAAAAATTGCAAACCACAAATTTTGTTCGATTCAAGTTTTGTAACTCACAACTTCGCTCTAATACCAATTGTTAGAAATTAAACGTGAAACAAAAAAAGAAAACTACGGAAACACAGACACCAAGATTTATGTGGAAACCCTTATGGGGAAAAACCACGAGCAGAGGATAAATTTACTATTTGAAAATCAAGGTATAATGAGTTTTGCGACTCAAATATCAATATATAGAGAAAATAGATAACCCTAATATTGGATATAAGACCGACCTGCCCCAACTAGAATTCGGGTTATACAAAACTCTAAGAGAACATATATAATCTAAAAAAAATCAAAGGAATGTACACGTAACATAGATACTACCGCTAAGCATGTTGAGCGTCAACACCTCCTAGTCGCAACACTAGATTCATCCCTTAATTTTTTGCAAATCTCAACTACAAATCACAATTCCTAACCCCAGTGCTTCGTATATCACTTTGGCAATCACAACTCCCACCTTGCATGATAAAAATGGAGTGTTTATTTTGGAGAGAAAAGGAGATCAATATTTGTACTTCTCTCTTTATTTCTTTTCAAATGAGCACAATACAATATTTATAAACTCAGATAAGACTTTTAAAATTCGCACAACAATTAAAGCAATAAACATACTTAAAACAGAATACAAAACATCCCAGCAATTTCTGACCATTGGTTACTTAAAATGTCATAAATTCTTCTACAAAACTCGAAACAACTTGAAACTTGAACCATCAGAAAGTAGACATCTAGGGCAGCAAAATCCAAAGGTCATATATTTAATTTAGTTGCCATTTGAGCCTTCAAAATGTTGTCAAAAAAATTCCTCAAAATGCTGACCATTTTAGTTTAATTCTCAACAAATTCCTCCCTTAAACTCAAACATTTTCGATCCTTGATTCCGATCATCTTCATGAAGTTTTCAAACAGTACTGTCTGCAGCGGCTTGCCAAAAATGTCTGCCACTTGGTCACGACTTGCAACGTGACTCATTCGCACTTCTCATTTCTTAGCATGTTCTCTAATAAAATGAAAACAAACATCTATATGCTTATTCCTCTCATGGTGAACCAGATTTTTTTCCAATTCATTTATTGATTTGTTGTCGACTCGAATTTAGGTTGCGTCATGTTGCTGGATATTCAACTCGTGTAGCAAATTTCTTACCCAAATTGTGTGGCACACACAAGATGCAGCCACATACTCTGCCTCCCATGTTGACAAAGTCACATTGGCTGTTTCTTCGAAAGCCATGTGAATGTCGCGTGTCCCATATAGAACACATATCCTGCTGTACTTTTTTCGGTCATCTACATCTCCACACCAATTACTATCAAAGTAACCAACCAGCTTGTACTCGTTTCTCTTTGAGTAGAGTAACCCGAGTGACTCCGTTCCTCAAATGTATTAAAGAATCTTCTTAATAGCCTTTAGATGCGAGTGTTTTTGATCCTCCATGTATTGACTCACTATGCTAGCACTATGTGCAATGTCTGATCTTGTGCATGTGAGATACTGTAGACTCCCAACCAAACTACGGTAGTCACTTGCATTTACGTGATCTCCTCCCTCAAATTTAGAGAGTTTCATACCGAGATCCATGTACTGACATGCAATCTTCCATTTTGGTCTTGTTCAAAATGTCTTTCGCGTATGCTTCTTATGAAACAAGAATTCCAGATTTTCCTTGTCTAATCTCGATACCAAGAAAGTACTTCATCAATCCGAAGTCCATCATATTGAATTCTCGTGTCATATCTTCTTTGAAATCTTCTATGATATTCTCGTTGTTCCCCATTAAGATAAAATCATCAACATAAAGAGCAACAAACAACAAGTTCTCTTATTCTTTCTTCAAGTACAACGCATGTTCATAGGGACATTGTATAAATCTGTTCTTCTTAAAGTAGGTTTCAATTTGGGTGTTCCATGCTTGAGGCGCCAGCTTTAGCCCATATAGCATCTTCTTTAACTTCAAGACTTTGCTCTCCTTTCTGACTTTCATGAATCTGGGAGGTTGCTCAACATAGACTTCTTCTTCAAGCACTCTATTTGGAAATGTGGACTTCACGTCCGTTTGATAGATTGGCCATTTGAATTGCACCACTTGAGATATAAGAAGTCAAATTGTCTCCATTCTTGTAACAAGAGCAAAAACTTCATCATAGTCGATCCCCTATTTTTGTCTATAGCCTTTCGTAACTAGGCATGCTTTGTATGTTTCAATCTCTCCTTTGACATTCATCTTTTTCTTGTACACCCATTTTACTCCTATGGGTCGACATCCTTCCAGTAACTCCACCAAGTTCCATGTTTCATTTCTTTCGATTGCCTTTATCTCTTCATCCATCGCAGCTTTCCACCTCTTGTCTCTCGCAGCCTCCTGAAAAGCAATATTCTCCACATCTGCTAATAAGCAAACCAAATGCACTTCATTCCTCAAGTCGTATAGATCTTGTTGACTATGAATCATTTGTTGTCTCGGCTCTCCTTCATAGTCAGATGCTTGAGGAATTGTTGGTGTGATTATTGGTGTAGCGGTTGATGGTTCTCCTTCATCTTTTGTTGTCTCCTTTTGGTTCTTCCAATCCCGTATCATTTCTTCATTCACTTATACATCTTGGCTAACCAACACCTATTTTCAACTGGGTCAAATAGCTTGAAAGCCTTCGTCTTCTCGTCATACCCGATAAACACATACTTCTTGCTTTTATTATCAAGTTTGGTTCTTCTTTGGTTTGGTACGTGCGTGTAGGCTACACAACCAAACACCTTAAAATGTAATATGGTTGGTTTATGGCTGCTCAAAGCTTCTTGCGGTGTTTGATTTGCCAATATCGCATGTGGGCATCGATTTTGAATATATACAGTACATTGGACTGCTTCATCCCAAAAGTCCTTCGACACGTCTTTGCTCTTCAACATTGACCAAACCATATCAAGAACTGTTAGATTTTTTCTTTTGGCTACACCATTTTGTTGATGTGAGTAAGGTGTAGTCAAGAATCTTTTGATTCCTTGTTCCACACAATAGCTTGTGAAGACGGTTGACATGTACTCTCTACCTCGATTCGACTGTAAAGCCTTGATGTAATGATCAATCATGTTCTCCACTAGCACCTTCAATTTCTTAAACACCTCGAATGCTTTAGAATTTTCCTTCAAGAAATAAACTCAAGTCTTCCTTGTGTAATCATCAATGAATGTGATAAAATACCTCCTCTCACTAAAAGACTTTTGGTGTGATCCGGTCACATATGTCAGTGTGTACAAACTTGGAAGATCTTGTTGCACGATATTCTACCTTTTTTGAATTGTACTCCTTGCTTGTTTGCCAAGTACGCATCCCTTACAAAATTTCTTGGTGTAGTCCATGGACCATTTCCTTCTTTGCTAACTCTTTTAGGTCGTCCTAATGTAAGTGCCCAAACCATAAATGCCATAGCCATGCTTTGTCCTCAATATTTACTTGTAAACACTTTCCTCGCACATTCCTCAAGTAGAGTTTGAACATACAATTTTTTGCCATCTCCACATGTGCGAGCAAGCGACCATTTTTGTCCTTCAAATGCAACATTCAGTCTTTTATGAAGATCGAACATCCCATCTCCAATAATTGACCCATGCTAAGGATGTTACTCTTCAAGTCGGGTACATAGTATACATCTTCCATTGTTCCTTCCTTTCCATCCTTTTTGGAATAATGTATTTTTCCTCGGCCTTTAACTTGAACCTTCGATGAGTCTCCAAAAAACACGTGTCTGTCTTTAATCTCTTGCATATCAACAAAGTGATTTTTGTGTCCACACATATGATTGCTAGCGTCGGTGTTGAGATACCACACCGTGTCGCTATTTGGATTTGTGTCCTTTTGGACCTTCATGAGAACGCCATCATCTTTTGTCTCATCTTTTGCTACGAGATTCACATTTTCTTCCACCTTCTTCTCAGAGTAGAAGTCCTTTGCATATTGTCCATATTTGTTGTAGTTGTAACACTCGACAGTTGAACGATTTGATTGGCAACCTCTTCCATCAGCACGTCCTCGTCCATGCCAATTTTGTTGGCTGGTCTTGCCTTTCTCTTCATGATTGTTTCGGCAATCGCGGCCTCCGCTGCGACCAAAATCATGACCTCCATGGCCACATCCTCTTCCTCGGTTGTGTTGTGCGTAATTGCCTTATCATCCTTGATAGTCGTCTTCATTTGTAAGGTCTCCTCCAAGACTTCTTGTGTCTTCTTCTTCTTCCTTTGTTCATGTGCCTCAAGAGAGCCTACTAGTTCGTCGATGGTCATCTCTTCCAAATTCTTTGACTCACCGATTGCACATAGAACATTCTCAAAATTCTTAGTCAATGATCGAAGAATTTTCTCCACGACCCTTGCATCCATGAGGGTTTCTCTATTGCGTTTAAGTTGATTCATCACCGTTTGCACACACATGATGTAGGTTGATATTTCTTCCAACTCCTTCATGTTCATAGCCTCCAATTCGCCATGAAGAGTTTGAGGCCGCACTTGTTTAACTCGGTCGGCACCCTGGAAAACTTTTTGCAAAGTGTCTCATGGGGATCTTGTCCTTCATTCGCGTTTCTTTCAACGCTTTTAATTGATTTGCTGTTAAGGCGCCAGTGGCTTTCATCTCCGTGTTTCGACTACTTCCCATGCATCTTGTGCACCAAGCAACACACGCATTTGAATGCTCCAATTGTCGTAGTTTGTCTTGGTGAATCGTGGTAGCGGCATTTGTCCCAACGATGTGCTCCCATAATTCGACATGCTCTGATACTAATTTGATAAAAATGGAGTGTTTGTTTTGGCGAGAAAATGAGAAGATCACTTCTCTAAAATTTCTTCAATAATTGTACTTCTCTCTCTGTTTTTTTTTTCATATAAAGACAATACAATATTTATAAACTTAGATAAGACTCTTGAAATTCACACAACAATTAAAACAATAAACATACTTAAAATAGAATACAAAACATCACAGCAATTTTTAACCATTGGTAACTAAAAAGGTCATAACTTTTTCTAGAGAACTCCAAACGACTTGAAACTTGAACCATCAAAAAGTAGACATTAAGGGCATTAACATCCATAGGTCATACGTTTAACTTGGTTGTCATTTAACCCTTAAAAATCTTGTTCAAACAACACTCCAAAATACTGACCATTTTGGTTTAATTCTCAACATTGTAGTGACAGTTCCGTTCCCTCAAATCAGTCCTCCAAAGATTGCAAGCTTAGCCCAGCACTTAACAATTGGTAGGAAAAGTTGAAGAGATAGAAAGTGAATCAAGGGGAAAAAAAAAACAAAACAACACCATAGACCATGATGAGGAGAAATAGAACATGCCAAGAGAAAGAGAGACCAAGAAGATAGGAGAAAAAAAAAACCTTACCGAGAGAGAAATAGAAGTGAGAAAATGACAGAGAGGAATGGAAAAATATATCTTACTGAGAGAATAAAGGCGAGAGAAAGACCAAAAAGCAGCGAAGAAAAGGACAAAGTAAGTGTAAAATCATACTAAAAGGAGTAATCATTGATTCAGGACGATGACAGAGATGTGATTTTGGGTTCCCCGTGAAACCCAGTGAAGAGAAATGCTCCACGAAGGAGGAGAGAAGAAGAATGGAAAAATTGGCGGCGGTGACGACTGTAAGGAAAAAAACTGGCAATAAAAAAACTAAAAACAATAAAACAAACTAAAAAATTCTTCCCTTTATGGATATATATATATATATATATATATATATATATATATATAAAGTAACACATGTTCTTAGTTTTGAAAATTTTTAAGTTGTTTTAATTTAGTTTATGTAATTTTTATTTTATTATTAAAATTCTCATAGTTTTATTGTCAATTACAAATGTTCTTCCATCTATTTTCATCATTAAAGTTTATAAAGAAAATTACGTTATAATGTTTTAGAGACATCATTTATATATGTCAATTAAAAGATTAATAAAGTTATTTTTTTATCAAAATTAAAAAATTTTAATTTAATTTAAAAATGACTTGAAACACAATTCAGTTTACTCCAACATGTATATAGGTTGATATAAATAGATGACGGAGAAAACAATTGTGTGCACTTGTCTTGTTAAATTTAATGATTAAATAAATTAAAAAATTATTTCAAAACAAAAATAAAACAATAAATATTTTAATGAAAAAGTTAAAAAAATGCATGGAATAAATCAAAATGATTCATAAATTACATATTAAGATAGCTTGAGCATTTATGCATCTACTCAGTTAGCTAGAAAATCAATTTTTCTGTTTTGTATCTTAGCATGAAGAAACTCAAGTATAAGTACATAGATTGCTTATAAGAGCTTTTTCATTTTTCCTTTTGCACAAATTTTTGATGACTAAGCAAAAATTTTGTCATAATAGGGATCTTCTGTCGCTGGATCTTCTACTATTTCTTCTTCTATAGGAAATTCTTTCTCATAATCTTCTCTCTAAAGGTAAATGAATTTGCATATTCTCTCTACTTCTTTAAAGGTAAATGAATTTTTCTTCTAAGGTTAAGTAATTTTGTGAAGAGTATTTGGTTTGATGGATAAGAATAGAGAATAGATTGGGATATAGGAAATAAGTGTTGGAAGATTGATGATTTGAATTTCAACATTTAGTTCTTGATCTATTTTCTATGCTTAAAAACATATGGAAATGTTGGTAAAACATGTTGGTTGTCATGCATGGAAAGAAATTTCTATATGTCTTTATTGTAGTTAAAAAAGGTCAAAACTATGCATTTTTAGTTTTGAGAGACAATGGCATCCTAATGCATTCCTAACTGAAACTATTGTGCTATGTTATATTAGACATCTCAAGGAAAATATGGGCTCTGAAATTGAAGGAATTGGTTAAGTATAATGCAAGTTACAAAATTTTGAATTAGGTAAAATTAGTGAAGAGAAAACTAGAAATTTGGTGCATGTTGGATGAGTTTGATGTGTTTTATCTTAAGTATGTGTGTAACACCCTGACTTTTTAAGTTGGACAATTACTAGGGTATTACCAAGGGTGTTCTAGAGCATTAAGTCTAGGGGTATTTCCATTATGTTTTCCCCGTGTATGCGATGCAAATTAGATGGCAGAGCAGTTAGGACATTACATCGCGTGATTTTACGTGTCGTGTGCCTATGGGGGAAATATTACATGATAGGAGTTAAGTGAGAAAAGTGTAAGAAAAACTATCCCGGGCGTTTGCGGACGCCTGAGGACGACACTTGCGGACGAGATGTATCCTCCGCAAAAGCATTGCACACACACACAAGGGTTGGGACAAGACTCAGGACGAGATTCCTCGTCCTGAACACACTGTGCCGCAATGTTGCGGACGACTGTGGACAAGTGCGGACGAGGAGTAGCCTCGTCCGAATCACCTCTGTTCCAATCCCGAGCACCTGCAGATGATGTCCCAGACGATGCGGACGAGAGTTGTCTCGTCTGCATCGAATCTGTTTTGAACATGGACACTTTCGGACGAATCGGGATGACTGTGGACCAATAAAGGTATCCTCTGATTTGAATCTGTCCATTTTATGGACACTTTTGGACGACGACGGACGACACATGTGGATGCCATATTACGTCCGCAAGTCACCTGCGACAGTACAAACACGGACGAGGACGCCTCTCCTCCTCCCCAAGCGTGATTTAGCCTATGGGATTTTAGCCTTGCAGATGAATGCGGACTAGGCCAAGTCATCCGCACTCATCCGAATCATCACAGAACTGCGGTAGCAGAGATTTAAAATCAGACAGAAAATGACATTTAACCAATGGAAGGACGCGACCCCGACACGAATCTGACCCCAGACCATGCGTGCCGATCTCCTCCCCTGTCCAGCCGACCACCTCTGCCCTTCTAGGTACGGTTGCCCCCTTCCCATGGTTTAAACCCCTTCACTAGGAATTTCCCTTCCTCTACCTTTTAGTCCTTCCTTTGGGTGAGTAAGGAGTCTGAAAGAGAGAGGGAGCTCCGTCCCGGTGAGTGGAGAGTTTCTGAGGTATGAGCTAAGTGTGGAAGCTTGTGAGTTGAGTGTTAAACTGTGAGTGAGTTGCTGAGAAACTCCAGTTGCTGGGAAGAACTGTGGAGGCTTGAAGTCTTTGCTGTCCCTGTGTACTCTTTATCGAGGTAAGGATTTGGGTGTGTCTTGGCCATTTGGAGGCTCTGCACCACAAGTATGGGTGTGTGAGTTACATTAGTGTCTTGAAATATTTATTGCAATTGTTATTCACTAGTTTTAGTTGCTAAGTAGATAGTTGTAAGTGTTCCCCTGAATAAAATGCTACTGCTAGATGTTTAATAGGAAGAGTCTTTAAGTATGTTATTTGTTGCTTATTGCTAGTGTCGAGATTCCCTTGTTTGTTCTTGCTATTATTTTTTACAGTGCTTTACTTTGAATGGTGGGGAAGAATGAGTAGGGATGAATGATTTAGGTTCTAATGGGGTGAATGTATGAATGTAAAGGGGTTAAGTGAAGTCCGAAAATGAGCTAAAGAGTCTGTGAAGTTACTATTTTTGAATTTCAGAGGCTTATCTTTATTGTGTTGCCCTAGTTTTGTCACTTGTGCTGTATGTATTCCTTGTTGTTGTTATGCCTTGTTGTATGTTATTTTCCTTAATGATCGTTAAATCTATGATAGTTCCCTTTTGTTGTTTAGCTTATGCCAAGTTCAATGAATGCCTAGATAGTGAATGATGGAAGAGAAAGGATAAATGAAATAGAAAGTACACATTAACTGTTATTTCCCTTTTATTAATTATTGTCAATTAATTACGCTATTAATTACGTTTAACAAACTAAATGTTAAATCAAAGTATGTAAAATACTTAATCTGTAATTATAATATTTGAGCATGTAGATTGGCTAAGCATATAAATCGACTAGTAACTATTAATCCTCTTTCAAGCATGTTAATTATAAGTAAATCAAGTATGTTAATTAACTAGCATGTTATAATGTTAATTAATGTTGTTGTATGAGTATGTTAATCTATTCTAGTACACTCAAACATATTACTTAATAGGCGTGAACATGTTAATTGACTAAAGTAATGTTTTAATTCGAGCATGTACATTGCTAATCAATTAGTTAATTTAATCCATTGAGCATGTTAATGAACTAAGCCTAGTTAAGTAAAGAAATGGATGAGCATACGAAGAGACTAGAACAATGAACTAAGTAATTAAACTCAAGCGAGCATGTAAATAATTAGGATAATATGTCTTCTCCTTTGTTATGTCAATGTATGTTTTATAATTGCATTGTTATTGTCCTTTTGGTATGAAATTGCTTAGCATGTTATTTTTCATTAAACCAAAGAATGATTAGTTAAGTAAAAATTGAAGCATGAAGTCAACATAGGAATATGTTGATAATTGGTTAGAATAATCTCTTAGAAAATGTAACGTAGGGAGTATGTAAATGGACTAGGATAATTTATATGTTGATTGATAGTATGTTTTCGATTCTTTTCCAAAGGATATTGTTCTATTAATTCGAGCATGTTTTCTTTGTTTCAACCCATTGTACTTGTTCTCTGTGGTGTCTAGTTATTTCCTTCTATTATTTGTTTTGTTTTCCTTATACGTGCTTTCGATTACTTTAAATGCGCACTTCAATTTCTGTTCAAGTTACGTTATTGAGTATCATCCATCATGTTAGGTTGAGAATGTATGGTCATGCATCATGTTAATAGGAACTAATAGGGAGTGCTACGGGGTGGTACGCACACATGCATAAGTGAGGATAAATGATGAAAATGAATAAAAAGGTAAGATAATAAAGGCCTCTGTGGTTCGGTAGCTTAGCCCGGCACTAACACAAAGAAAATAATAAGGGAGTTGAGAGGCGGATGGGTAGCGGCCCTAGTCTGGTAATTAGGCAATGCCCCTACCTTATCGAGAATGGGACCTAGTTGCCCATAAGAGGTTAGGTCCGACCAACTATACCATCTCATACGGGTCTTTCAATCTCCAGCTTGAGGTACGACTAACAAACAAACGACGTAAAGAAATGTAATAAAATGGTAAATGGCTAATGAAAGGATTGGTTTGGGTGGCCCCCATATTAAATGAACTAAAGAGAGTCATAAGCATAATTGCATTAAACCCTTTTCCTTACTGAGCCATTAGGCTCACATATTGCTTGTGGTGTAGGTACAAACGACGAACAGATAATAAGTAGATGATAAACACATAATGAAGTAGCGATGAACGATTTGCACGCGCAAGACTCGAGGCTAGCCAGGCAAAGAAAAGAATGAGTAAACGGTTGTAACCACATTGAGTTTTATTATTTTGTACTTCATTGTTTAGTTTCCTCTTCGAATGATTTAAATATGCTTCCGCCATATTTCACAAGGATTTATTTTATGACGCTTCTGCACATTTTATCAATTGGTTTTCATAACGAGTTTAAAGAAAGAGTCAGTTGCGATCCGGTTAGACGCACTCTGATATATTTTGTTTTAAAAAGAAAGAAATTTTAAATTTTTACGCATTTTAAAGGAATTACGAAAATCCAGGTCGTTACAATGTGTGATGGGTTATCCAATTTGAATTGGTATATTAATGTGCACTCTCTTAAGCGATTGTGAACCATAGAATTAATGGATTTGGTTAAGTATAATAAAAGTTATGAATATCTTATTACAAGTATATGAATGGATACTAATGTGAAAGTATTGTGTTTTTAGGTTGATCAAAGCAAGGAAACTTTTGCTTAAGTTGCTATAAACGTGTTAAGATTTCTAAGTAAGTGATATTGTATGTGTGTGGCTTTCGATCCTGCATCATAAGATGTTTGGTTTGTAACGACTCGGTTTTCGTACATTTAAAACCTATTTATTTAAAACACTTTTTTATTTTATAAAACATAGTGTAGTAGAAGGCTTTGCATTTAAAACTAAGTAAACACTTGAAATACCACAAATAAATTTTTTTTATTTAAACATATTTGGTGCAAACACATTTCATAATTTAAAATCATGTACAATTTACATTTCCATTTAGCCTAGCCAGCCATAAGGTCTGCAACGCACAAATCCTCCATCAACTGCTCATTTTCTTATTACAATGCATACCTACATCACAAGACATATTTCATAAGCCTAATGCTTAGTAAGAAATGAGATGCATAATGAAATATGAAATGAACTTTTCATAAAACATTTTTCATTTTTGTTTCCACTTTTTGCATTACCATTACTGTTTTATCATTGGAACTCAACTCAAAGCCTTGGGGGAAAACCCGCTCAAACCCTTAGTAATTAGTAATTGGGGACCACGTCACCCAATTCCTCAACCAATGAGTTAAGTGTCCAAAGCCTCATATTTGTATTTCCATTTTATCATTGGAACTCAACTCAAAGCATCAATCAATAGGAGAAAACCCGCCCAAAGCCTCAACATTGGGGACACGTCACCCAAAGCCTCAATCAATGAGTTAAGTATTCAAAGTCTTACAATGGGAACTTGTTCCCAAAGCCTCACAATGGGGGAGAATACACCCAAAGCCTCAACATAATCTTCATGTTTTTAGTCATTACTTGAAAACCATATGCATGATAAATCATTTTCATGACATTTTGTGAAATCTATGATGCATGATCATACATGAATGCATACAATTTCTCATATTTCTAACACATCAATGACATATAAAATCCTCTACATTTATTAAGCATAACATCAAAAACATGTTCTTAACAGCAAAATCAAACAACATATCAAAAGCAGTATATCCTCAAATAACAACATCATTAAAACTTAACATCTATTAAACACAATCATCAAACAACAATAAATCCTACCTTTTGTGATCTAGCCCAAAAGGGAAAACACACACTCATTCATTTCTTACCTCTATTCATTTGAAGAAGATGAGAGATACCACTTCCTTAGGATTTCCTCTTCCCCAACTTGCCTTTTCCTCTTCAATATTCACCTTCCTTCTCCTTTTTCTTTCTCCCGTGGATTCTTTTTCTTTTCTCTTTCACGTTTTTTCTTACAGAATTTACCTTCTCTCCCTCAAACTTCTCTCTCTTTTTCATAGTTCTTCCCTTTCTCTCTAGCTTTCCTCTTCTTAATATAATCTCAAAACCTTTCTTCAGCCATCGAAAGCATGATGTGGCGTCTTAACAACACTTAATGTAATATCCCAGATGTCAATCTCATTATCTCTAAATTTTGGAGTTTTAGAATAATTTTTTTTATTAGATTTGCTACCCCAATTTCCCGTAAAAGAAATTTAGTAGAATTAATCGGGACATTTATTGATGGTAAATTTATATAAATATTATTTAGATGGAGATTAAAGGTTGTTAAAATGGAAATATTTGTTAAAAGTGGAATTATAAATTAAATGGGAATTATATGAGTAGAAGAAATGACGGCGTTTGTTGATTTGAAGGAAGAATGCAGTCGGTAGCACATCATTTTCAGAAAATAGCCTAACTTCCGTAACAACGTCAAACTTCTATGTATCTGCCTAATTTTTGACAAATGGAAGTACACGTGGCAACATCTTATGGCTCCTATTCTCTTATAAATATGAGGGATTTCTGTGAAGAAATCACACACAACTTCGAGAGAGAGAGAAAGAGTCGTGGAAAGATTTCAATGCCTAATAAATAGGCTTGAATCACGCTAGAGAGAGAGAGAAAAAAAAATTGTGGGAGAATTTGCAAGGAAAGTAGGTGCAGTTTTTACGAGTGGTTCGAGAGGAAATTTTTGGAAGGAGCAATTAGCAAAGAAAAGTCTTCAAAAGATAAGAAATAAGATGCGGTGGGCAGTGGTGGCTCTGCATCATGAGACTACTTTTATGCTTTAAATTTTGTTAATTATTATTATTGAAATTATTATAAAAATTGTTAAGATCGAAAATTACTATTATATTTATAAAATTACTTAAAGAGAATTAATCTGTTATAATGCATGAAATTACAATAACGCAGTAATAGTGATTATTTTATATTCTCTGTTATATTCCATGAACTGCTGCTATTTTCTATTATATTCCATGAACTCCTGTTATTGTCTGTTATATTCCATGAACTGTTATACTGTTATAAACTATGTCATTAATGTATCATGATAGGATTTATGAAACTGCTGACATATGCATGACATGATAAAGGAAAATGAACCAATAAACATAAATAGGTGTATGAGATATACTGATAATGGTGGTGACAACCTTGACGGTTAAGCCACAAGACTGAGACTGTATGATGAATGCTAAGACTGATAAATCTCATACACCTGGACTGATGGTGAAACTAAAGATGCATGAAAGAGGGGACGGTTCTTCTATATGATAGATTGCATGTACACAAGCATAAGCATTGCATACATCTTATTTCTTGTTGAGCGTCTGGCTCATTGTATTGCCCGTGATACAGGAAATGAAGTAATGGTTACTAATGTGGACGAGGAAGCATTACCAGTTGAAGCCTTGGATTATCAACCAGATTCCACCTGCTAAAGCTATGGCTCAAGAAAGATAAAATTAGGTTCAATAATGTTTTTAAATTCAATAAAAATTTTGTAAATATGAACTACGTTTAAAAGGATGTGAAAACTATGTTTTAAATTAATTATGTTTATTCCGCTTGAACTCTGATGTATTAAATAAAACACGTTATTAATTAATAAAAGAAAATATTTATTTATAATTGGAAATAAAAGGGTTTTTATAAACAGGATGTTACACTTAAGTGGTGACTAACAACTTCCTAATCCAATAAAAACATGACATATCATCTAAAGTTGACGACCTTTCAACTTACTGGTCGATCAACCTCTTCAAATAATCGACCTCCAAATAGCCTAAAAATAGACTTTGTATATTTTTTCAGAAATACTGGTCGATCGTCTTCAGCACCTGATCGACCGCAAAACTAATATTTTACAATCTGTAATGACCATGATCAACCACTAAACCCTTATGATCGACCATAAAACTCAAATTTCACAAATCTGCTCCAAATCCCAGCTGTACATCAATCAACCGCCAAATCTCACCATTTTGAATCTATGCTTAAGCTTAACGACCACTTTACTTCATGATCAACCTCTAACACTTAATGAACTACCTTCATTCATTATGTACAATTAGTGGTCAATTAAACTCAACTTGATCGACCATTACTCTATCATTTAACCAAAAATATCAAGAATTCACATTCTCCTAAACCATATATCATTATTAAATGAGTACCTAAATCATCATATATCATCCTCACTTAATCTTATAATTACTACGATGAAAATTTGCGGCATTACAAGGTTTAATTGGTTAGATGGATAATGTTATTTGGTTTGGATTTGATACATTAATGTTATGCTCTATTTTGGTTGGTACTAATTGGTAGAATATATGCCTTGAATAATTGATACTAATAAGGTTTATAAGACATGATATTGTAAAGGTTAATAAATCAAAATGTGTTGATAGAGGTAACATTATTGTTGATGTGCCATAATCTCTATGATCTCTAATTCAAGTCAATTTATGAACTCTAGTTCTAGATTAACAAATGTGATGCTCTGTTTAATTGGTGATGTATTGTTATTGAAGATGTTGTTAAGTATTTTGCTGTGAATTTGAGATATGCTCTTACATTGTTATGTCATGCTAATTAGGAGGTATGGTTTATTTTAATTAGGATGTATTGATTATGTTGATAATATACAATGGTATATATGATGTTTCACTCATGTTAAGAACAAATTAAAGCGTTATCATGCATCATCAAACATGTTTTAAAAGAAAATGAGATGGTTTTCTTGCATATATGTGTTCATTAAGAAAAACTAAAATGGAAATAAAATACATAACAGGTCCTTTTGGGCTAGGTTGATTTGAGCTTGCCTATGAGGTGGACCAAATGGTGTCTGCTCTCCTCAGAGCTCGAGTTAGGCTATCCCTAGAGGTGGACTAAAATGTGCCTACTCCCTCTTGATGGTTACCCCAATGATTAAATATTCAAGTGAAAAAAAAATAGAAAATAAAAAACACGACATTGCACATTTTTTTGAAAAACATATGGTATGGTGCATCATGTTCACATTTATGTTATGTCATACATTACTTACTGAGTATAAGGCTCATAAATGAATCATGTGATGTATGTGAAAAGTATGATGAGAATACATATATGGATCCATTGGACTAATGCAGACATACATGAAGTGTTTCCATGAGTACATGCTTTGCTTGTTGTGGTTGTAATGACTGGTGGTGTGACACATAAACTATTCTTTAAGTAATGGAAGTGATGTAGAACTATGGGTTTTTAGTTAGTGGTTTTATGTCAACATTTTTTTAAATATGACAGACAACTGTATAAGGGACTTTTGTAAAAGTAATTTGAAAGTATTAGTTATTTTGGATTGGTAAGAATATGTTTAAATGAATGGTTGGTTTTATGTTAATAAAAAGTCTTGCACTGTGTTTAATGTTTTTCTAAGCACGTTAAAAGGCATCACAAAATGTACTAACAAAATTTTAAAGTAAAAGATGTACGTAACATTTTTAGAAAAAAAAGGGGTTACACTATAGGGTGATACACTATTTTATTGGATATGCTAAAAATTCTAAGGGATATAGATTTTATTATCCATCTCATGACACTAAGATTATGGAATCATGAAATGCAAAATTTCTTAAGAATCACTTGATTAGTGGAAGTGATCAATTTTATGATATTATTTTTGAAAAAGACCACATTGATGTTCAATCCTCTAACTCAAGTGATCAATTGATTATTGTGCATAATGCTCTTTAAGTTCGAACGAGTGTTGAACAACCAATCAATGAAGTTCAACAATTTGTTGATAGCAATCTAGTTGATCAAATTCTTGAGTAAGTTCCATAAATTGTTGATCAACTAGTAGAACAACAAATTTTTTAAGAAAATACGGGAACAACACTAAAAAGATCTACTACAGAAAGAAAATTAGCTATTGTTAGTAATTGTATTACATATCTATAGGAATCACAGTATAATGTAGGAGTCAAAAATGATTGTGAGATTTTTTCATGAGCTATAATTTTTAGTGAATCAATTTTATGGTATGATGCATGAAATGAATTCTATGTATTCTAACAGAGTCTGGGATCTTGTTGAATTGCCTAATTGTGTAAAAGTCATTGGGTCTTTAAAACTAAGAAAGACTAATTGGACAACATCGAAAGATATAATGCAACACTCATTGCTAAAGGATTCACTTAAAAGGAAGGAATCGATCACAATGAAACATTTTCTCCTGTATTTAAGTAAGATTCTCTTCATATTATTTTGGATTATTTATACATCATGACTTTTAGTTGCAAAAATGGATGTGAAAGTAACTTTTCTTATTGAAGCTAGAGGAAAAGGTTTGTATGAAACAATCGAAAGAATTCTCTTCTAGTGAAGGTGAATATTTAATTGCAAGTGGAAGAAATCCATATATGGATTGAAACAAGGCTCTCATCAATGGTACTTAAAGTTTCATGATGTTAACTCTTTATTTAATTTTGTGGAGAAAATCATGGATCAATGTATATACTAGAAGTTTAATTGGAGTACAGTTCATTTGTTAGATCTATATGTGGATTTTTACTTTTAACTAATAATAAGAGTTTATTGCATCGGTGAAATGATTTCTCTTTAAGAACTTTGATATAAAGGATATGAGTGATGCATCTTATGTCATTGATATTAAGATTCATAGAGGCAGATTACGAGATAAACTCATCGACATTAAGTGTTTAGTCATAAGGGAACATGTTAAGGATTATATAGTGGTCATCATTAACACTAAATTGTTAATTGTTTATCCTTTGACTAAAGGCATATCACAATCAAAGTTTAAGGATCATGTAGACTAAATGAGACTTGATTCCTTTATGTAATTTTTCGTTGTAAGAACGAATGTTTATGTAACTCTTCTTAAAATATTTTCCATATTGACATCTATTTTGCGCACATTTAATTTTGAGAAATATTTTTGAATATTCGACTTAGAATAAATATAGGATTTATTCGTTAAGTTTATGGACAATAAAGAAAGAACATAATGCATAGTGATACATGAAATATAATACTCGATTTTTAGATGACTTATTGCTAGGATTTATGTATTTTTTTTCTTACAGTTTATGTAAACTGCTCACCCTTTCGGTGGCCTATTTTCTACAGTTTCCATAAGAAAACATAACTGCTTATGTTCTTCCTTATAACTTCTTGATAGAAGAAATTATGAATAGAAAAACAGATGATGTTGGAGCTTCCCTAAGTCTGAGTGTCTCGTACAACAAAATGCACCATCAATTTTGGGACTGTTTGAAGTTTTAGGAAAGACTAAACCAAAGAAAATGCATCCATCCAAAGTTCAAAAGCATCAAAGGCAGGTGATATTTTAATTTTATTATGCATTTTATCTAAATGTTTAAATTTTGATTATAAACTATGTTTAGATCCTATCTAAAAAACTTAAAATTTATATATAGTTCTTAAAAAAACTTGATGTGAATGGAAAAATCACTAAGACAATGATTAAAAAATTTCGAAAGTACCAGAAAATTTTATACTTTCAATACAATTTTTGTACATAGCAAGATAAAAAAAAAAAAACTAAAAAGTGACTTTTAGAAGTGGTGTCATATTGGCTAAAATCTGGTCACGGGCAAAATAACATTTCATGTAGTTTTTTTATTATTTGTTGAAAAAAACAAATTATCTCTCTTTAATTGTTGGATTAATCACATTCAATTGTTAGGTTATCTAGATTTTTCATTTGATTAAAAAATTCACTTTAGTTGGCTATTTTAAACTAAATATTTTCTCTCTAATTAGACTAACTAATTCTAATATGCAAGCAAACAATAATAATACTAATAATAGAGAGAGAGAGAAGAGTTAATAAACAGCTTTTTTAACGCTGTTGGCCAAACTCTCTACTCCAATACTGCCTCTTGAAGGTTCCTTTCCTTGAACCTATGGTTACTACTTCCAAACACCCATTTCTAAGAGTATTTCCAATGATATATATACTTAGAATAAATTAACTAATTTCAGCACATTTATCATCAAAATAATCAATCTTAATCCCTATTAAGTTAACGATCTTCTCCTTTTTTATAATGAAAAAATTTAGTTTAAGTTATGCCATGAGTCCCTCTTAAATAATATGCTAGATATATAGTGTTTCCCCTTTTGTATGTGCATATAGGTAAGTTATGATACTTCCCCTTAGAACATGAATATAAGAGAGTTAATATGCTCCCCCTTAGTTCATGCATATAGGAAATTTATTTTCTCCCCCTAATTTTAAGAAAAACTAAGGAGAGCTTTCCATCTATTTTCTCTCTTCCTTTGTCATTATCAAAAAAAAATTTCCATTTAAGAAATTTGCCATTTCTAAACAAACAGAGAATTACATTTAACAATAAAGTTCATGTCGACAAGATATATATTCAAATAATATCAAAACAGGAATACTAAAGTTTAGAGCAAGTAAGATAAGCGAATTTATAAACAAAATGCATACAAGCACAAACCAATAACTAAGATAAAGACTAGGAACAAACTAAATCTATTCCTAGGCATCAGTAGGAGGATCGGTATCAGAGGATGGTGCAATGCTAGGATCAACTAGAGCTCAAGGCTCAATAGTGAATGTACAATTCTAATCATTCTCTATAAACTTCTCACAGCGATGATTGAGAGCGTCAAGCATGAACCGAGTCTCTAATTAAAAATACAATAGCGAGGCACTCTAGTCTTAAAGCTTATTTTTGATGTTGACAATTTTTGCAGTCATTCTCGAGAAGTAAGCTATAACATCCCCGTAACCTTTTTTTTATAGAAAAAGTTTTCTTTTCTTTACACCAGAGTAATAAACAGCGGAAGTCTTAATCTTATAAAACATACAGCGGAAGTCTTTTACAATTAAATACCATAAACTCATTGTTCAACTAAACATTTAAATAAACACATTAACTTAAAACATTTATTTGAAGTCATAAAACACTTAAAAGCCTTTAAAACATTTATTCCATTCCGTGAGCCATAACCACAGTTCAATGTCGCCAACAGCGCAAACACCCACACAACAATACTCCATCAGCTCCATCCATCAACAGTTTTATTCATTTAGTGGCTTCATACCTACACCAACAGAACCTAACTATGAGCCTAATACTTAGTATGTGATATAAATGTAAAACATAGAATTCACATACAATTTCTATAACATAGCATAAGGTTCTCTGTTTTGTTTCTCTTTTACTATTCATGTCCTTTATCGTTATTTCATTTTCTTATATGCCGGACGTATCAAACTGGACCATACAAAAAGGACCATACAAACATTCGTTTACTGTTTCTGTCTTTTACTGTTTATATGTCGAGCGTATCAAACCGGACCATACAAACATTCGTTTACTGTTTCTGTTTTTTACTGTTTATCTGTTGGGCGTATCAAATCGGACCATACAAACATCCATTACTATTTATATGCCGGCGTGTCAAATCGGACCATATAAACATCTGTTTACTATTTATATGCCAGGCATGTCAAACCGGACCATATAAATATCCGTTTATTGTTTATATGTCGGGCGTATCTATAATACCCTGAATTTTTAAATCAAAATTTATTAAGAATAATTGAAAATTAATTAAGGGCATTTGGATTTAACGGATATTTATTGGGGTATTACCAAGGACATAACCGTTAGGTTATAATTTAAGAAAAGTATTGGAGGTTAATTGATGGACATTACTTTAGGAAATGGAATTAAGAAATTTACAATGGATCTTTAATAAGCTTTTAACTACATTTGGAATAAGTCGAGAGTTACAATTGGGGTCAACTCATATGCCGTACGTGTAGTCAACGCATGAACATACATGTGTTAAAAATAATGTTTAATGTAAAGAATAAATCAATTAAAATGAAACAAAGAAATTAAATAAAAGAGGAAATTTCTCATTTTGGCCCATGGCCATTCGCGAACAGAGAAGAAACGAGGGAGAGAGAAAGGGTGCTGGAGAGTGAGGGAGTGATGGAGACAATGGCAAAGCAAGGGACGACGGTCAGTGAGCTGTCGCGGCGATGCGTCTTGCGTCGGTGGAGCGCTCGGGTAGTTCGCGCGAGGCTCAGCTGAACGCGGGGCATTTTGAAGCGGCGATTTCTGTCCTCGCATGCTTGGGTTTTACTCACAGATCTCCAATGCCAGCGCCGATAGAATGACGACGGCGACAGGGTAGTAGGCGTCGAGTGGCATCGGATGTCGGCTAGAGGTGATCAACCCCTCGGGTCGTTGGACGGATTGAACGAGTCAGGTGGAGCTGCCGGGTGTGGCCCAGTTGCGGTCTGGCCCAATAGGTACCCCCCCCCTTCTCTGGTTTTGTCTGATGAAGTGGACAGCGTGTCCAGGGTGGGGAACACATCCTGAGAGGTTTGCACAGGGATTGTCGGGCACGCCTATGTATGTCACTCTCTGCCTCGGCAGAGAGTGTCTCCTCCATCTTGTTATACATAGGAGAGCAGAGAGGGTTGGTGGAGAGCGAGAAAACTCTAGAGGTTGGTTGAGAGAGAAGAACCGAAGCAGAGAAGGATGGCTTTGACAACAAGAGACTCTCGGGTCCAGGAGCAGGTAACGCTCTTCTCCTTTATTTAAAGCATCTGCTCCATTGCTGAATTGGTTGAAGGATATAATGGATGATATTGTGTTGTTGGATGTTTAGTTTTGCTGTGAGCCATTCTTGAGACGTTTTGTTCTTTTGATAATGTTTGATTACGGATATTTGAATAACTACTCTCTGTCCATTATGGGTTTCAAATGGGGTATGTGCTGAAGCTTGGAAATAATGCCATATTACTGGCTTAGAAATAATTGAGGATATGTTAAAGATATGTCTCCATTGGTTTCAGTTTGATAATTATGCCTTGTTCATGGAAGTCATATTCTGTATGATAGTTATTGGTTCTGAAGGATAGGAAAATGCACATGCTCTAGAAATGATGGTTGTTGTGTTAAGTAAAGATGTTATGTACGTTCTGAATGGATTATTAGAAATAGGAAATGTTAAATTGATGTTGGATGGTAGTCTCTGTTGATGGATAAATGCTCTCTTTGTTGCTGCCATTATATTCAGGTAAAAAGAATAATGAGCATACTTTGTTGATTGCTGAGTTGTGAATATTGGCATTTCGTTAAGTGTTAAAGTATAGATTTCGATGAGTTATCCATGATAAATGTGTTAATGTGTGAAGGTGTTGAAGAGAAGAAGAAGAACAATGAATAAGTGCTATTGCGCATTAAAGCTCGAGGTAAGGAAAATGGGTGTGTCTTGGCCATTTGGAGGCCCTACACCACAAGTATGGGTGTGTGTTTTACGGTTGTTGTTAATTGTTAGTTGTTAGTTGTTAGTTGCTGTGATGTTTCCTTTTGTTGATTGAGTTTGGTTTTATTGCATATTATTTGGTATAAATGCTTAGATAGAAGAGTAGAGAATGTGTTGAAGAATGATGAAGGTTAAGGTCAAAGAGTGACGGATGTTGACTAACGAATAACAAATGCTTAACGTTGTGCTAGAGTAAACGTGATGGATTCAATGCCTACTGAATGAAATGTGAACTAGTATGATGTGATTGTTAACTTAACAAAGGAAAGGAAAAAGGGTCTAAGGAATTAAGATGCACGAACGTTGTAAGTTATTGTGGATTTTCATTGTTTTCTCTAAATGTGGATTGTGCACTAGTTGTTGGATAATAAACTTAGCTTGTAAGTGTTTATTTCTTGGTTCTGGATAGAAGCCTTCTAATTTTAGTTTATATAAATTCATTTAGCATGTTATTGTTGAAATCAATTATCAAGCATGTTTCCATGAAATATTCGTTAAACATGACTCTGTGAATCGCTGTACAGTTTCGATGTCGTTAGTTACTAGTCATAGATTAATCAGCATGTTTTATTTATGTGTTATAGTCTTGCCTATTAGAGAATGATCAAGCGTGTCTAACGTTTTAATTATCTTGAATGAAATTTAAGTAAACCTTAGCATAAAAGCATGAAAATTAGCGAAGGATTCATGGTAAGAAAGAGGCCAAATCACAGTACGAGAATGTTTCAGGATGGGCGGGATACGCCCATCCCTGAAAGAAACTCTAAAGGCGGGATACGCCGGAATGGAAGAAACCCTAAAGGCGGGATGGATAAGAGCATGAAATCAACCTTTGAGCATGTTAATTGTTTATTTGCAAGTAATGACAGTTATACGTAATGACAAGTTCTTGAACATGTTAATTAATTCATGCTTTATTTCCATATGCACGTCGCTTATGATTCGTTATATTTCCCGTATTATTGTGACTTACATATCCAAGCATGTTCCCCGATGTTTAATTAGTTCTATAATTGCTTCCTCCCTATGCCGCACGTTATTGGGTGTTCCATTGTTATTACTTATCTTTGTGTGCTCGTTCAGTTACTGCTATCACTTTTATATGCGCCTTTAATTTCAGCTACTTACGTTATGCGCACTTCAATTTCTACAAGTGCTATAATGGGAAGCATCATGCACCATGCACCATGCTTGGTTGGGAATGTATGAGCATGTATCATGTAATAGAAAACCTTAAGAAGTGCCACTTTGGGGTAGTACTCACACATGCATGAGTGAGGAAAAATGCTAAGAAAAGAATGTTCGAGATGGGCGGGAGACGCCCATCACTGAAAAAACCCTTTGGCGGGATACGCTGGAAGGGAAGAAACCCTGAAGGCGGGATACGCCAGAAGGGGAGGACCCTCAAAAGCGGAATACATGGGAAAGCGGACGAATGCTAAGAAAAGAATGTTTGGGACGGGCGGGATATGCCAATCACCTAAGAAACCCTTTGGCAGGATACGCCGGAAGGGAAGAAACTCTGAAGGCGGGATACACTAGAAGATGAGGAACCCTGAAGGCGTGATACGTCAGAAAAGGGGATGAAAAAGGGAGTTGGAGGGCAGATTCTATCCCCTAAGAACCCTCTAATCTCCAGCTCGATGTATGAGTAAAGAATGAACAAAGAACGAACGTAATGAAAAGAATTGGTTTGGGTGGCCCCCATTCTAAGAAGAATTAAAGAGAGAGATATGCACAATTGTATTCCCTCATTTCCTTACTAAGCCTTTAGGCTTACAGTTACTTATGGTGTAGGTAGAACGACGAAAATATAAGAAGTAGATGATAAACACATAATGAAGCAAGGTTGGATGATTTCGCATGCACAAGACTAGGGCTGACTAGGCAAAGGAAAATATGAGTAAACGGTTGTAAATCAACAATGTTTAATTGTCAAGTCTTATTTGTTAGCCGTAGTGTTTAAATTGTTTAGTATTTTCTTCTTGAACGAATTCTTTACGCTTCCGCAGTATTTTAAAATGCATGATTTTAACGCTTCCGCAAATGTTTTTATTTCCGCAACGTTTTAAGTGTTTCTAACGGGTCGGCTTGCACTTTGATATTTCTTTCACAAATTTTAACGCGTTTTAAAAAGGGATTTAGGAAGAAAAATCCAGGTCGTTACAGTATCAAACCAGACCATATAAACATTTGTGTCGGGCATATCCAACTGGACCACAATCGTTTACTTATCTTGATTTATGTGCTGGGCGTGTCAAACCGATCCACAACTATTTACTTATAATCCATTTTCATGTACTTTAGGATTCTTAGTCTTTACGTTATCGTGCACATACAAATCCTATCTAACGAACTAAACTTAAATCTAATAAACATGTAAGTAAACAACATATGTTTCATACAATAACATCACTTATGCATATAGTAAACAAACATCATACAAAACCCTAATTTCCCGTGATGTAGGTCCTTTCAGACAAAGTATATGCAATAGCACGTACCTGAAATCCTTAGCTTTATAGTTTAACACTTTAAGATTCTTCACAAAAGCCTAGTTATTAATAATATGAGATAATCAATAAACATCTCCCAATAAACAACCCTAACAACTAGCAGTTCATAGCTTAACATATTTCCTTAGTTCATCTTAACAATTGACTCCAATAAGATATATCTTAACAATGTCCAGCAATGATAAACCTTAATCCAATAACGTATCACTTCAACCTTCGCTAGTAAGTCCATCAAATGTCTACCCATAATATTATTAATCAAATATTTAAAGAGAACAACTTAGCTAATAAAGCCTCCTATCAACGTTTTCTCATCAGTGCAGAATCAATAAAACATGCAATAATCCTTTGTTGAAATACCCATTCAAAACAATCATCTAACAGAGAATCCATGTAGGGAAAGAACAATACCTGAACACCAAAGGTTTCCTTACAATTATCCTCACTTTTCACACCCACACTTTCTTCTCTCTAAATCTAACTTCCTGAATTTTTCTTGAGGCAGTACGTCAAACCTCAGCCATCAACACTTCATAGTCTATTCAGAGCCCAGCTTCTCTCAACAAAGCAACATCAACCAATCTCAGAACATGCCCACAGTTTACACACTCTGTCACTCCTCACTTTGGCAGAGTAACGCCACTCTGATCCCTAGTGATCTCATCATACCACTCCCTTCTATTTATAGGCAATCATGGATGACTCCTCAGCATCCATCCGTTGAAGATAGAAGGCCAAGATACTTAAGTTTCATCAATGTCCAGCAACCTTCAGTCTCCAACCACGTAAAAAGTCTGCCCCTTTCATCTTCAGACAATTTCAATGCTATTTCTAGCAATGGTTGTCATTAACAAGTGACCCTTGACGTCCAAACGCATATAACATCAATCCCTTAAATTCCCAGACATTTCAGACAATGTTTTTGCTTCGTTTCTCATCGGTTAAAACACTTTAGAATAATCTTAATTAATTAGTGGTTGATCACGCAAGTTGATCACCTCCAAGTAGATCGACTATCAACAATTATTCGAAATCCAACAATCTGCACGCCGGTTCCTCTCCGATCAACCGCCCCTTCTAGCATTTGGTATTCAACAATTCTTCCAGATTAATACATTACCCCATGCAATTAACGGGACACATATATTCCACATATATATAATCCATAATTCACTCTTCCATATATCATATATTTCATCATTCCTTCTTCACTTTATTTTATACTAAATCCAATATGTCCTAAAATGATATAAATCATATACCATCAACCTTATTGTATCCAAATATGTCCAATTATATTTTCTCTTGAAATTCCTACTGACTATCAAATTAATTGTATCAACCAATCTAACTCCAAAATCACCAAATAGTTCTCCAATTGACTTCAATCCTTCTTATAACCTATCTATGACATAACGGGGTATCGTCATTCATTTATTCCAAATGCATTTCTCTTCACTTAGCTCCTAATATCCCCAAAATTAACACGTAAGCTATGCCTTCAGCTCAAGGACGATTTGGGATATTACATAAGCAGTCAGGAGATCCAACTTCTCCTCAATGCTTGATAGCTCCCTATCGAAGTGTGATCGAGAGGAGTGAGAAAGTGAGAATTGAGTCGGAGAGTCTTGCGTTGTAACGTCTTGGGTCTTAGTGAGAATCGGTGGAGGAGCTGCTAGAGTAGAGGCAATGTGATAAACTTTGAAAACCCATGCACCACATACTTCAATAATCCCCATGCGAGCTAAATGTTGTGATTGTAGACATCCACTGCTTGTTCTTCACTCAGAGGCTCATCAAGAGGAATGATAATCTAATAGAATCCAAGACTCTTTAGTGGTCAACAACTCCAATCGGCCAAACTTAAGAAGGTCAACTCGGTCTTCAGATTTCAAATAATTGTATCTCCAGAAGCATAAGGAATTAAACAATAAAATTTGCAAAGAATTACACCAACATTCCAGAGAGAAACATATCAAAAATTCAACTTCAAACTCGTTCTAAACACGGAGATATGCTTTGACAAAAATAAACCTCGAATTAGGGTTTTATGAGCAGATTCCGATGACTAAAATTATCACAGCGACTTCTCCACTTGCATACACTAAATCAATCCCAAATTTGGAGGATCAACACTTAAAAATCCCAAAATTAACTCTACCAAATATAAGCTTCATCTAATAAGTATAAGCTGGGCAAAACGTAACCACAAAATGGAGAAGAATCTGTCCGGCGCAAAAAACAGATTCTCGGCAACAGATTCCTTCCTTCTAAAACAAAGATTATCACATCCAAATCTCAACAAAATCCCACCAAATCCAGAACAGCACGAATACAGATAAAGAACTTCAAGAAATTGCGAGCCTTTCTCAAAAGATGTAATGAAAAGTAGTGACAAACCAAAGGAGTCTGCACATCCTCCAAAACAAGGGGGGCGACTAGTTCGGCCAACACAAAGGATGACTCTCTCCAATGTGGGATGCTAGTTCTTCTAACTCCACGCCACAAGAACCACCACACGAGGAGGAGGAGCTGGAAGAGGCAGCAATAATCGACTCACTTGAGGTCTAGCAAGAACAAGTGAATCGAGTGTGTGAGATGAAGTCGGCCGATAGAGTCTCCAATGGGTCCTTCACGCAAAAATGCTTAGAGCAATCTTTAGGGTTCTTCAAAATTTTCATCTCCAAATGCCTTAGAGTGGGCTAAATACCCTCTAAAGATCTTACAAAAAATAAAGACAAAAATGCCCTTGAAAATTCAAATTAGGGCATGAGGGCTCGATTTACGTGCAAACTGAGCACATCCCAAAAATGCAAACTGAAGAACAATCTAAAAAATCCAAAATTGAAATCCCAAACAACATCTAGTATTAAAACATAAAAATGTAACGTAATAATTTCTCAAATGACCTCCAAAATCTTCAATCTAATGTAGCTCATCAAGCCGGGAAATAAAGGAGCTAGCCGATTGAGTCTACATGGCTCCACGTGGGGACATGGCATGGAGCCCCTTTTATCTTCATACGTGATCTCCTCCATAAAGTCCAATAAATCATTGTTCCCTGCAAAATAAAAGCGTGTTAGAAAAGAAGCGAGCCTCTTGGCTCGCGAGCGGGTGATCGATCCTCAGGGCACATCACAATCCCATGGTTCTCAGTTATCTTGTTTAGGAGAAGGTTATAGGATAAGGACTTTGTATAGTTGCTCAGAATGTCGATCATATGATGCAAAATAATGAACCTCAAGTTAAATATATGTCCACTATAAATCTACTGCATGAAACATAGATCCATGCAACTCACATGCTTCTGATGACCATCTCTAGGTAAAATGGTTAATGTGATAAGGTGGGTGGATGTCGTGAGCTTTCACATCCAAATTCTTGGACTTTGGCTTGTAATATACTCTAATTTAAATCTTTCTAAAAAAATTTAATCCTTCCCCTCACTTAATAAAGATGGGGTCTCAAAAGACATTAAAATATTCATCACAAAGTTCATCCATATGAAAACCAATCATTTCATTCACAATTATAGGATTTATTGTAATCACACTTCCAAAATTTTTAACCACTAGAGGCCAATCAAGTTCGCATAAAATAGACGAGTTATTATATTAAAATATCTTGCACATAGAGAGCATAATCCATCAATAACAGCTTGTTTAAACACTTTCTCAATGCCCAATTCTTTGAAACTTGCAAACTGTGAACAAATAATTGAATTGTTTTTAATAACTGTCTTGTAATGGTTTCGGAGTCAGGCTGTTTTGAATTAAGGCAAGAAAAACTCTATTGATTTTTTAGATCGAGATGAACCACTTTGATTAGATGCAACCTTCCTCTTCAAAGTAACTTTTTTAGATTTTGAGGCAATTGAGACTTAAATAATCCAAGAAATTTCAGATATTTACAGAGGTAGTGGGTTTTGCATAAGAAGGACCTAATGAAGTTAGGGTTCATAATTTTGAAGTTTTTGGAGAAGGGAAAATGAGCAATAGTAAGAGTGAGCGTTGAAGACAAAATATACTCAATCCTATTTCAAAGAAGTTCAACAATCTATAAGCAAGAGATTAGAGGTTGCAGGAGATAAAGAAAAGTCGAACAAAAGAACATTTGAGAGTCCTAACACGTTATATACATGATGCAATGGATCTGTAGTGTTTAAGTGTGGGAGACGATTGCAGACATCCAAGCTTGGACAGAGGATGACTGTAAAACCCCGACTTTTTATACTGTAATTAAATAAGGATAATTAAAAGGTAATTAGGACTATGTGGATTTATTGGATAATTATCAGGGTATTACCAAGGACATATACATAAGATTGTAATTAAAAATAAATAAAATGGAGATTTAGGTAATTAATATAAGGGAAAATGAAAAATTAACCATCGTGGTTTGCGGTCAATGATAAATCAACCACTATCCTTTATTTTATAACAAATTAACCACTAACGTATGGGAAAATGAAAAAGCCAACATCGCTGTCACGTTTTCCGTTAAGAAGCTGAAAGAGCGCCGCGGCGGTTTGTTGACAAAACGAACTCTGTGAAAGAAACATTATTGGATTTTCTTACCATACAGATATGGAAGAAGGCAGTTACTTTTTTGTTTTTATTTTTCAAGGGCCCCAGTCTGAAAATAAAGTTTCCCAAATCTCTGTGAAAACTTTGAGGATCACCGCGGTGTCTTCCGCAGCTCCTCTTCAATGGAGTCAAATTTTGGGGGGTCGTAGTGGTATAGCAGTGAAGATGAAGAAGACGATAAAACAAAACTTTTCTTCTCTTCAAAAAGTCTCTCATCCGATTCTACATTATCCAAGAGCACAAGACACCAATGTCGCTGAGAAACTCGAGGTCCTCGTCGGAGAAGAACCAACCGAAGCTCCAACACGAGTTTGTTTCCATTACAAGGAAAAGTAAAAGATAGCTTTACATTGGTGAAGAAATCTAAGGATCCGTACAATGATTTTAGAACTTCAATGGTGGAAATGATCGTAGAAAAATAGATTTTTTCCGCTAAAGATCTTGAGCAACTTTTGCAGAGTTTTCTCTCACTAAACTCTCATCAACATCATAGGGTGATCCTCCAAGTTTTCACAGAGATTTGGGAAACCTTATTTTCAGATTGGGGCCCTTGAAAAATAAAAACAAAAATGTAACTGCCTTCTTCCATATCTGTATTGTAAGAAAATCCAATAATATTTCTTTCACAGAGTTCGTTTTGTCAACGAACCATCGCGGCGCCTTGTCAGCTTCTTAACGGCAAACGTGACAGTGATGTTGGCTTTGTCATTTTCTCTTACGTCAGTGGTTAATTTGTTAGAAAATAAAGGATAGTGGTCGACTTGTCATTGATCACAAACCACGATGGTTAATTTGTCATTTTCCCTTAATATAATTGTTAAAATGGAGATTTATGTAATTAATATAAATGTTAATTTAATTATAATGGTTGGAGATAAATAATAAAGAAGGAAAATTAAAAGGAGAGGAAGTGGTTTGGGAATTGGCTGAACCGGTCCAACGTGTAAATACACAGAATGACCTACAGCCATTTTGTGCATGTGAGGGTCGCGAGAATAGAGAGAGAAAAAGACGACGAGGTCGAGAACAGGAGAGACAGGAGAGGGGCGAGCTCGGGGCTGGGCTTCACCAGCAGCTCGGGTTCGTTCTGGCGGGTGTGCGACTAGTGACGTCGTAGGCTAGGGCTCGGGTTTCACTCACTGATCAGCGATGAGGCGTCGGGCTTCGCGGGTTGAATCGACAAAGTGCTAGGTTGAGGGACAACAGGATGGCGATGGTGAGGCTGAAACCGGCGTGATGCTCGGCGACGACGAGGGGGGTTGCACCGACATGTTCAGGTTGGCAGATGCAGGGGGCGACGGTTCTTGCTTCGGTTCGCTGGGTAGTGGTAGGTTCAGTTTGCGGTTCGGCCCAAACCAGTGCCTTCTCAAGGTGTAATCGACAGCATGTCGGGCTTGGGGGACACTTCGCACAAGCAGGGTAGTGGTGGTCGGGCATGCTGGAGAATGTCACTCTCTGCCTCCTGGGTAATGGCAGAGAGTGTCCTCTCTAGTTCGATATACATAGGAAAGGCAGAGAGAGAGGAGAGATTGCTGGATGGAAGTGAATGGCCGAGAGCTTCTAGTGAGTTTTTCTTCCTTGGTTGTTTTGGTATTTGGCTTCTATTTTTGGATGAAGTTTGATAGTATCATTGGGTTTCTGCTTTTGGTTCTGTTAATGAGTTGCTAATTCATTGATTCAAGTTCAAATGAAGTTCTGCGATTCTATTTAAAATGGGTGCCCTCTGTTTCTTCGCTTTGTTATTGGTCAATAAGTGGATAAATACACTCTATTGTTGAAGGTCAATCTCTGTTGTGTTAGTCTTTGGTTTCATTTAGGTGCTGGAAAATGGATTTACCTATTATTGGTTGGTTGGGGTGTTCTGTTAAGTGGATTGGCTTGTTGTTTTGTTATTGTCAACACTGAGGATGTTAAATTTATGATATGAGAATGAGTTTTGGTGCTAGTGACTAGGGATAAGTTATAAACTTTTCTTGTGTTGGTTGTTAAAAAGCTGCTGTGTGATATTATGGAAAGTTTTATGCCTTGGTAAGATTAGGAAATATTGATATTGATATTAATTGTGAAGGTATTTGTGAAGGTATTAAAAAGAGGAAGAAGAATAACGACGGAATACTAATGCGCGTTAAGCTTTGAGGTAAGGATTTGGGTGTGTCTTGGCCATTTGGAGGCCCTGTGTTTTATGTATAGTTTCTTATTTCTATACTGTAATTGTTAGTTAGAAAAATTGATAATGGTAATGCTTGTTGTTAGTGGATAGTTCCTTGGTTGATATACAGTTATTATTCTTTAACTGCTATTAATTCTGTGATGGATATTCCTTGGTTAATTAGTTCTGCTGTTATTCCTTGGATGATACTCTGTTGTTATAGTAGTGTTAATTCTTTGGATGATATTATGTGATTTTTCCTTTCATAGTGCTCAGTAGTTTATTGTTGAATTTGTGATATTTCCTTTAGCGTTCGCTCTAATCTTACTGTTAGTTCTGTGATTGGTTACAATGTAGATATTACTTGGTTGATAAATTATTGTGAAGTATAGAATGGTTTATGGAGAAATAGAGGATGGTGAACTGAAGAGAGAAATGCGTGAGGATGAGATAAGCATGAATGAACTATGATTTTCTTTACTGATGTTAATTTTATTCTTGTTGCTTATTTCTTTACCTGTTGTTTATTGTATGAGTATGTTAATTAACTATTTTAATTATTTAATTAGTTGTTAAATAATGAACCCGAGTATGTTTAAATAGTTACTTAATTAATAGTTGTTAACCACTTTCTTGAGCATGTTAACTAACTAGTTGAGCATGTTTAATTTACATTATTATTACTTGATGCATGTCAATTAATTAGGATAATCAACTAGTTAACCGACGCACATGAACTAATTAGTTAATCAAAGTAGGTAGACTAATTAATTGGTGTTTATAATCTTTTGAGCATGTTAATGAATTAGGATAACTAAATAGAGAATCATAATTGAAATCTTTTCTGTGGGCATGTTTAACTAATTATCCAAGCATGTTTAATGGCTAATATGTAATTGGGTATGATACCTAATTGAGCATGTAAATTACTTAGGACTCTACTAAATTAGAAATCGTAATCTTGAAGCATGTTTAACTGATCAATTTAGGGTAGTTTAACTAATCATGTAACCTAAGCATGCAATTAACTAATTATGCAATTTGAGCATGTAATTAACTAAGATAATAACCTAGACTATTAATTATAACACGTTTTCTGTTTTCAGTTAGTTATTGTCCAAATCATGTTCATATTCTCATTGCAAGCTTGTTAGCAATCTAACTTAACTAGATTTGATTTGAGCATGTAATTAACTAGGGTGGTGAAGTAGACCATTAATTGGAGTATGTTTGTTGGATTGGAACAAAAGCATGCTTAACCAATTAGAACAAGAATTTCGTATTTATAAGCACGTTTCCTCAGTTAGTTATTGTCCAAAGCATTTTATATTCTCGTTGCAAGCATGTTTAGTTAATTGTAATTCATCGCATGCTACTTTATCGTCTCATATTGCTCATTCGTTCCTTTCAATTTGATATCATAATTGTTTCCTGTTACACACTATCAATTGTAATTGTTGTGTGCTTTCAATTACTGTTGTTCATTATATGCGCAAATTCAATTATAGTTGCTTTACTTTCAATACAATTGTTATTTACATTCCTTATATGCGCAATGTGACTTGCATTATGCATCATGCTAAGTTGAGAATCTATGGTCATGCATCATGTTAATAGAAACCAGTACGGAGTGCAACTAGAGGTATAACGACACGATCCTAAATCTTTCCGTTAAACGATGTAATCAAAGTTTAGAAGTAAATATTGGCAAAATAAATATTTACATCCTCCCTATACGCGTTGTGTTGTGACGTATAATCTTGGTGAGATCCGATTCGGCTAAAAACTTAGCCGAAAATGCAAAGGAAATGGACTTGCGGTCTGTTCGAACGTCTAAGGACGACGTTATGGATGTGAAGTATCGTCCACAACACACATGGAATGTCGCCCCGACTTGGGACAACTTCGGGGACGAGATGACACTTCCGAACTTCTGTGCGACGTGGACATCCGAACGACCTTGTGGACGATGCGAACGAGGAAGAATGCGTCCGCATCGAATCTGTTTAAGTCTGGAGACTTTAGGACTACTGCAGATGCCTGCGGAAGAGGTAAGGAGTCGTCCGAATTGACTCTGTCCAAATCTTGGACACATTTGGATGATACATGCGGGAGAGGTGGGCGAGGCCTGGCATCCGGACCTGGACTACAGACGGTACAGACAAAGGTGGGGACGCCGATTTCCCTCCGAAGTCAGATTTTGGCCTTCCGGACGCATGTGGACTAGGGCAAGTCATCCGCACCCATCCGAATCGCAGAAGATCAGCGATAGAATAAATTAAAAACAGAAAGAAAACGACGTGGAACCAATAGAAATCCAAACCACCCAACCTCACTCCCACGATCCTAACCAACAGAAGGTTGTCGCCTGTTTCTTCCTCTTGCCAGACGTACGAGATGCCCCACCCCCCAGCTGAGATTATTTCTCCAGCCATTCATTCCCTTCTTCTCCATTTTTCTGTTCTTCCTGGGAGAGCTAAGGGTTTCTGCATGGAGGGAGTTGCCTGGAAAACTACTGTCCGCGAGAAGACTCAATTCAAGGGTACGGATTTGGGTAGTCATTGGCTTGAGGAAGCCCTACCCACAAGTATATTGTGTCGACTGTGACTCTAAGCTTTATAATCGTTTTATAATGCTATGAATGCCTTGTTCTGCTGTAGATTTTAATTGTCCTTAGGCCAGATTGTTGGTTGTTTTTGTGTTGCCTATGAATACCCATCATTTTTACGAATGAATGTTAGTGTGTTGGGTGCTAAGTTGAGTTCCCTGTAGTTATATTTTTTTATAAGAACTGTTAAAGCTTAATGGTTGCTACGAAGAAATGAACCGAACAACTATGTAGAGATGAACTGAACTGAAAATGGGTATTTCTGTGGTTTCGTTTAGGTATACCCCTCTGCTGCTTTCATTTCACTGCACGTCATCTTACTCTTCTTAATTTTGTAATAGAGGCATGTCTTGTTGTTCCCTTCCTCCATTAAACGTCGTTGTTTGTTATCCAGAATAGAGGCATGAATGCGTTGTTCTGTTTCCTATATTCCTACCATCTCGGTTATCATTTTCTTGGAGTATGACTCGCTCTTTGTTTCACTGATGTATTTAGAAGTAAACATATATTGTTGTTTGTGATTCGCTATTGTTATACTTGATTTAAACCATATTAGATGAGCACGTATGTTAGACGTTCATATTCCCTACTGACTAGTTTGATTACTTCTTGTTCATACATGTTAGACGTTCATATCCCCTGTTGTGTTCGTTACCGATTATCACTATTCTATCGTTCGTTTTAGTGGATGTTAATAGTACGATTTACCTTTATTATGTTGTTACAACCTGCTGTAAATTCCTTGTGCAAGCTCTGTCCTGTTTTTCAATCGTTGGATGTTTAAAAGCATGTTTCATCGTTCTTTTAGTTGACATTATTCGCTGTTATATTCCGTGTAAAAGCATGCCTAGTGAATAGTATTTCCGCTATTATGTTCATTTGGAAGCATGATTAGCTTTCGTCATTTCCACTGTACACTCCAATTAAAAGTATGCTCAGTTGCTGTATTTGCTACCCTTATAGTCCATTAAATATGCTTAAATGCTTATATTTTCTGCTGGTTCGTGTTAGTCATTAAAAGCATGAGTCATTCTTTATATGGTTGATAGAAAAGCCTATTTAGATGTTGTATACTATTGCTTCCTTTGATTTAAAAGTATAACACGTTGTTCTAAATTCGATAATTATTATTCTATGTTGTTGTCACTTTCTTATATAGAAAGATGTTCTGGTTTTGTTTCATTAAATACTAATTGCTATAATTGACGTAATAACATGATGGTTGTCATTTCGTTGTTATGCGTCGTCATTACTTCTGTTGTGTAGAACAGGTGCTATTATTCGCTTTATTCATTATTATCGTAGGGCCTCTAAGTATTGTCCTTTACTTTCCATATATGTGTTATTAGATTTTGCTATGTTGTTTTCACGTTAACAGAAATCAAGTAGGGGGTACCCCCCTGGGGTAATACCCACATGCATGAGTGAGGAAAATGCTAAGAATAAGAATATTAAGGGTGGACGGGATATGCCTATCACCGAATAAACCCTCTGGCGGGATACGCCAGAAGGGAAGAAACATTGAAAGGCGAGATACGCCCGAAAGGGAGGACCCTTGAAGGCGGCATACGCTGGAAAGGGGACAAAAAAGAGAGTTCGAGGGAGGATGGGTAGCCGAACTAGTCCATGACTAGGTGAAGCCCCCTACCTTGATGGGAACGGAGACTTAGTTGCAAGTAAAGGGTTAGTTCTGGTCAACTATTCCATCCCCTAAGAACCTTCCAATCTCTAGCTCGATGTACGAGTACGAAACGAATGAAAAACGAACGTAATGAAAAGAATTGGTTTGGGTGGCCCCCACTCCAAGAAGTATTAAAGAGAGATATGCATAATTGTTTTCTCTCATTTCCTTACTGGGCGAAAGCTCACGTCCTTACTTGTGGTGTAGGTAATGAAGTGATTTTGCTTGGAGCGGCAGAGGAGGCAACTCCCGTGGAGCCTATGGGGTATCCGGAGGAAACGCAAGCTGAGTAGTAGTATGGCGTCAAGTAAGAATGCCAAGAGTAATTTTGTAGGGGCTAACGTCAGATTGTTTTTATGAACGTTAATTACCCATTTATCCCTATTAAGAACTTATTCAGAATATTATATAGGTTTCACTTTTGAGTTTTAAACACTAATATTTATGGGTGATGCTTTTAAATTATGCTTCCGCTAATATCTAAATTAATGTCTTGAAGTGATGATCTTTTTTCCATAATTTTGTTTCTGCTCAATATGTTGCTTATAGTTTTTCTTTTGAATTAAGTTGACCGTTTAAATGAGCTTTTGGTAACGATCGAATTTTGGCACTCTTATAATTCTTTTATGAAAAGATTTGTTTTGAAAATAAAGATTTGACTCCGAGACTTGTTTTAGTAAATATTAACGTACTTTTAATACTGTATAAGAATTCGGGTCATTACAGTTGGTATCAGAGCAATACTACAACTCATTTGTTTCACCACTGATAACCCAGATTCGACTGGTAATGTCCTACAGCTGTAAGTTTTTCCTTATCTTGTGAGACTGTCTACGTAGATCAATTGTACAATAGTATAAAAATGTATAGAACTGTGATATGTTTTTCCTGTGATTGGTAGAATGCTTATTTTAATAACTGCACCATAGCGTAGAACTATATAGGACTGTGACTAATAAGTGTATTTCCTCAAATAATTTCCCTTAAACTTATTTGTTTGCAATGTAACATGGAAAGTTAGGAGATTAAAAATGGCTAGAAGAGGAAGAGGACGTCTGCCTGGAGTGGGAGATGCACCCCGGGAACCCGATCGTCATGAGGATCATTGTCGGGGCAAGACTCTGGAGCGCCTGGCAGCAATTATAGAGCAACAGTCACATCAAATTGAGAGGTAGAACCAGTTTGTGGAACAACAATCTCGATATATTGAGAGGTTCATGGGTCAGGACCACAAAAATGGGAATGGGAGCCACCGAGAAATGCAGCTACAACTGGTCCAGAGAGGTGCCGGGTGGGAAAGATTCCAGAAACTTAAGCTGCCATGCTTCCATGGCGATGTGTCCGATATACCAGGAGCCGAGGAGTGGATCCGCTCCATGGAGGACACGTTTTCCTATGCTGAGATCAGTGAGGCAGAGAAGGTTAAGTGTCCGGCCTACTATTTGAGCCATGGGACCCGTTTCTGGTGGTATACGATCAAAGCCTCTCAAGGTGTAGCAGTCCTCACTTGGAATGACTTTAAGGAGCTGTTCAATGACAAATACTGCAATCGCATGGTCTGTACCCAGAAGGAGACAGAGTTCATGCGTATACGCCTGATGGGAACAGTGGCGAAATACGCCCAACAATTCGAAGCCCTATCACATTACGCTTCACATCTTGTGGCAGTCAAGGAGCATAGGGTTCAACATTTTATACGTGGACTAAGGACGGAAATACAAGAGGCAGTTATTGGGGCTGGCACCGAGGGTGTCGCCTATTCAAACATGGTATCCAAAGCGTTGGCCATTGAAGGAGTCAAATTCACAGCGGCCAGACAAAGAGAGGCTAGTCAGAGTGCTTCGAGGGCCAGTCCCGCCCAACAGCAAAGGGGTGGCCATTCCACGAATCAGGGTACAAAATGCCCAGCTGAGACCGAGACTCAACAAAGGCTTGATAAGAAGCCAATGATATGAGCATCTCACACTCCTCCACTGAATGTTTGCCCAAAATGCCAAAAAACACATTCGAGGGAATGCTTGGCTGGTTCGGAGATGTGCTTCCCATTTGGAAAACCGGGACATAGAGCTCAGATATGCCCAACCCAACGGGAGGTTCCAGATGGGGTGGTCCCATGGGTCTTCGCTATGTACGGGACCGAGGACGACGACCAGCCATCGATGGTAGCCGGTACGACTAATTTGAATAACAATTGCATATACATACTTATAATTATTTCTTGTTAGAAAAATAGGAGATTTTACCTTAAGAAAAACAACTCACCCAACCCGACAGGAACAATCTTCATAAATAAGTGTGCAGCGTATGCCTTATTTGATTTAGGTGCCACACACTCGTTTATCTCCACTAAATTCTGCGAGCAGGCAAACTGTTTCTCCGGTAGAACAAACTATACGCATCGGGTGATACTGCCTTCTGGCGACCAACTGGTTACCAATGGAATGCTTGAAGATTATGTAGTAGAAATCAACGGATGTTTATTTCAGGCCTGTCTAATTATCATGGACGTGAAGGTCTATGATGTTATAATTGGAATGGATTGGCTATCTACGCATCATGTGATCATCAACTGCAAGAAGAAGGAGGTCTGCTTTTATCCTCTGAATGGCGAGCGACATATCTTTTGCGGGACTAAAGAGAAGGGAAAATTCACTATTATCTCTGCACTCAAGGCTGACAAACTGCTGAAAATTGGGTGAGACGGATTACTGATCAATGTGATTGACTCTACGACAGTTATTGAGGTTAAAATAGAGGATGTTGCAGTAGTGCGTGAATTTCCAAATGTTTTCCTCGACGATCTTCCCGGTCTACCCGCAGACTGTGAAATCAAATTGGAGGTTAATTTGCCGCCTAGTACGAAACCTATTTCTAAATACTCGTACTGGATGGCACCCGCCGAACTACGTGAGTTGAAAGAACAATTGGAAGAACTAGTCGCCAAGGGATTTATTTGACCCAGCTTTTCTCCTTGGGGCGTACCAGTACTATTTGTCAAGAAGAAAGATGGGACCCTAAGGATGTACATCGATTACCGAGAACTGAATAAGGTGACCATCAAGAATAAGTATCCGCTACCCAGGATTGACGATCTATTCGACCAATTGAGCGGCGCCAAGGTATTCTCAAAAATTGATCTCCGATCAAGTTACTACCAGTTGAAGGTTAAGCCCGAGGATATACCAAAGACTATGTTTTGCACACGTTATGGGCATTATGAATTCTTGGTGATGTCTTTTGGGCTAGCTAATGCTCCAGCTGCGTTTATGGATCTGATGAACCATGTCTTCTGAGATTTTCTGGATAAATTCTTTATCGTATTCATTGACGACATCTTGATCTATTCCCGATCAGAAGAGGAGCATTGTGAGCACCTACGAGTGGCCTTAACTATTCTCAGCCAACACCAGTTGTACCGAAAGTTTTCTAAGTGTGAGTTATGGTTGAGCAAGGTTGGTTTTCTGGGCCATGTAATTTCTGAAGAAGGCATATCTGTAGACCCAGCAAAAATTTAGGCAGTAGTAAACTTGACATCGCCAAAGAATGTTGGGGAAGTGACGAGTTTTCTGGGGTTAACCGGTTATTACAGATGTTTTATCGATAAATTTTCCAAGATCGCTTTACCGTTCACCTGCCTGACTAAAAAGAATGTCCGGTTCTGGTTGTCCAGCGAATGTGAGAACAGTTTTCAAGAGTTAAAGCGTAGACTTACTACGGCCTAAGTTTTGACATTGCCCACGAAGCATGGTGACTTCAGTATTTATTGTGATGCATCGAAGAGGGGACTCAGTGGAGTTCTTATGCAGCATAGGAAAGTTATTGCCAATGCATCTTGACAGCTGAAGGTGCACGAGCATTATTACCCCACCCATGACTTGGAACTCGCAGTTGTGGTCTTCACTCTCAAGGTTTGGAGGCATGATTTGTATGGACAGCGCGGTGAGATTTATTCAGACCATAAAAGCCTCAAGTATATATTCACCCAGAAATAGTAAAATATGCGTCAGCGACGGTGGCTCGAATTTGTCAAGGATTACGACTGTGAGATCAAATAACATCTAGGGAAGGCCAATGTTGTCGTGGATGCTCTCAGCCACAAAATTTCTGTGATGAGTATAATCTGCTAAGAAATGTCTACCGAACATTAGAGGGACTTTGAGGGACTAGAAGTGCAGATGGTTCCAGCGCCTCTGGATGTGGTATTGGCCAAGTTGACCCTGATGCCATCTATTCTTGAACAAATCAAGGAGGCCCAGCAAAATGATGAGGTATGCAAGAATTTCAAGCTAAACCCGACCCTTTTAAAGTATCAGAATCTCTCTACGTCTGCTGATGGCATTATTAAATATAAGAAGCGGTGATTTGTGATCGGTGATTCGACGGTGCGAATAAAGATCCTAAGAGAAGCTCACTCTTCCAACTTCTCTGTGCATCCCGGTTGTAACAAGATGTACCAGGATCTTAAAACTCATTACTATTGGCCCAACATGGAGTACGACATTGCCAATTACGTGTCTGAATGCCAAATATGGTAGCATGTTAAAGCCGAGCATCAGCGACCTGGTGGGGTATTCTAATCACTCGAGGATATTCTACGTGTCTGCGTTCTCGAATTTCATGTAGGATGGAGTAAAATCCTACCATTGGTCGAGTTCGCGTACAATAACAGCTTCCAGGCCACTATAGGCAAGGCCCCCTATGAAGCTCTATATGGGAGAAAATGTAGATGCCCCTTGTATTGGGACGAAGTTGGCAAAGCTACACTCTATGGCCCCGAGATGGTATAGAAAACACTTGAGTCTATGGCTCTAATCGTGCAGAGGATGTTAGCAGCACAGAGTCGCAAAAAGAGCTATGCAGATAACCGAAGACGGGACTTGGAATTCAATGAAGGGGATAGTGTGTTTTTGAAGGTATCTCCTTTCAAGGGCATTGTTCGGTTTGGCAAGAGGGGAAGCTAAACCCTAGATACGTGGGACCTTATGTGATCATAAAGAGAGTGGGAGGGGTCACATACCAGCTATAGTTGCTGGATTCCATGGCATGTGTACATGACGTCTTCCATGTATCTATGCTCAAGAAGTGCCTTTGCGATGTAGCCGTGTTGGCTCCCTCCGAAAATAGTGTCTTGGTACAACCCAATTTGAGCTACAATGAGAAGCATGTCCAGATCCTCGACTCCAAAGTAAAAAAGCTACGACGTAAAATAATCCCCCTAGTCAAGGTGTTATGGTAGAATCATAGCCGCGAAGAGGACAAGAGGGAAAAAGATGACGATATGAGAGCTAATTACCCTGAGCTATTTACTAGCTAAATTTTTAGGACCAAAATGTTTGTAAGGGGGGTAAGATGTAATGACCCGATCCTAAATCTTTCCGTTAAACAATGTAATCAAACTTTGGAAGTAAAGATTGGAGTAATAAATATTTACATCGTCCCTATATGCGTCATGTTGTGACGTATAATCTTGTTAAGATCCGATTCAGATAAAAACTTAGCCAAAAATGAACTTGCGGTCTGTTAGGAATCTAAGGACGACGTTGCGGATGTGAAGTGTCGTCCGCAACACACTTGGAATGTCGCCCCGAATTGGGACGAGATGAGATGACAAGTCTGAACTTCTGCGCAACGTGGACTTCTGGACGACCTTGCGGACGATGCGGCCGAGGAAGAATGCGTCCGCATCGAATCTATTTAAGTCTGGAGATTTTTGGACGACTGCAGACGCTTGTGGATGAGGTAAGGAGTCGTCCAAATTAAATATGTCCAAATCTTGGACACATTCGGATGATACATGCGGATGCGGCGGACGAAGCCTGGCGTTCGGACCTGGACTGCAGTCGGTACGGACAAAGGTGGGGACGCCAATTTCCATCCGAAGTCAGATTTTGGCCTAAAGATCTTGGCCTTGCGGAAGGGGGCAAGTCATCCACACCCATCCGAATTGTAGCAGAACAGCAACAGAATAAATTAAAAACAGAAAGAAAACAACGTGGAACCAATAGAAATCTAGAGCACCCAACCTCACTCCCACGATCCCGACCGGCAAAAGGTTGTCGCCTACTCTTCCTCTTGCCAGACATACGAGATGCCCCCCCCCCCCTCCCTAGCTAAGACTCTTTCTCCAACCATTCATCCCCTTCTTCTCCATTTTCTGTTCTTCCTAGGAGAGCTAAGGGTTTCTACATGGAGGGAGTTGCCTAGAAAACTACTGTCCGCATGAAGTCTCAACTTCAAGGGTAAGGATTTGGGTAGTCATTGGCTTGAGGAAGCCCTACCCACAAGTATATTGTGTTGACTATGATTCTAAGCTTTGTAACCATTTTTGTCTTGCTATGAATGCCTTGTTTTGCTGTAGATTTTAGTTGTCCTTAGGCCAGATTGTTGGTTGTTTTTGTGTTGCCTCTAGATACCCATCATCTTTACGAATGAATATTAGCGTGTTGGGTGCTATGTTTAGTTCCCTGTAGTTATATTTTCTTCATAAGAACTGTTAAAGCTTAATGGTTGCTATGAAGAAATGAACTGAACAACTATGTAGAGATGAACTGAACTAGAAATGGGTATTTCTGTGGTTTCGTTTAGGTATACCCCTCTGCTGCTTTCATTTCACTGCACGTCATTTTACTCTTATTAATTTTGTAATAAAGGCATGTCTTATTGTTCCCTTCCTCCATTAAACGTCTTTGTTTGTTATCCAGAATAGAAGTGTGAATGCATTCTTCCGTTTCCTATATTCCTACCATCTCGATTATCATTTTCTTGGAGTATGACTCGTTCTTCGTTTCAGTGCTGTATTTAGAAGAAAACATGTATTGTTGTTCGTGATTCGCTATTGTCATAGTTGATTTAAACCATGTTAGATGAGGACGTATGTTATACGTTCATATTCCCTGCTGACTAGTTTGATTACTTCTTGTTCATACATGTTAGACGTTCATATCCCCTGCTTTGTTCGTTACCGTTTATCACTGTTCTATCGTTCGTTTTAGTGGATGTTAACAGTATGATTTACCGATATTACATTATTACAACCTGCTGTAAATTCCTTGTGCAAGGTCTGTCCCATTTTTCACTCGTTGGATGTTTAAAAGCATGTTTCGTCATTCTTTTAGTTGACATTATTCGCTGTTATCCGTGTAAAAGCATGACTAGTGAATAGTATTTTCGCTGTTATGTTCATTTGGAAGCATGATTAGCTTTCGTCATTTCTGCTGTACACTTCAATTAAAAGTATGCTCAGTTGTTGTATTTGCTTCCGTTATAGTCCATTAAAATATGCTTAAATACTTATATTTTCTGCTGGTTCCTGTTAGTCATTAAAAGCATGAGTAGTTTTTTATATGGTCGATCGAAAAGCCTGTTTAGATGTTGTATACTACTGCTTCCTTTGATTTAAAAGCTTAACACATTGTTCTAAATTCGATAATTATTATTCTATGTTGTTGTCACTTTCTTATATAGAAGCATTTTTCGTTCTTGTTTCATTAATTACTAATTGCTATAATTGACGTAATAGCATGATGGTTGTCATTTCGTTGTTACGCGCCGTCATTACTTTCATTGTGTAGAACATGTGCTATTCTTCGCTTTATTCGTTATTATCGTAGGTCCTCTAAGTATTGTCCTTTACTTTCCATATATGTGTTATTAGATTTTGCTACGTTGTTTTCATATTAATAGAAATCAAGTAGGGGGTATCCCCTCGGGGTGGTACCCACATGCATGAGTGACGAAAATGCTAAGAACAAGAATGTTCTGGGTGGGAGGGATACGCCTATCACCGAACAAACCCTCTGGCGAGATACGTCAGAAGGGAGGAAACCCTGAAGGTGGGATACGCCGGATGGGGATGACCCTTGAAGGCGGGATACACTGGAAAGGGGACGAAAAAGGGAGTTGGAGGGCTGATGGGTAGCGGAACTAGTCTGCGACTAGGTGAAGACCCTACCTTGACGGGAACAGGAACTTAGTTGCAAGTAAAGCGTTTGGTCCAGTCAACTATTCCATCCCCTAAGAACCCTCCAATCTCCAGCTCAATGTACGAGTACGGAACGAACGAAAAACGAACGTAATGAAAAGAATTGGTTTAGGTGGGCCCCACTCCAAGAAGTATTAAAGAGAGATATGTATAATTGTTTTTCCCCATTTCCTTTCTAGGCGAAAGCTCACGTCCTTACTTGTGATGTAGGTAATGAAGTGATTTTGCCCAGAGCGGCGAAGGAGGCAACTCCCATGGAGCCTGTGGTGTATCTGGAGGAGACGCAAGCTGAGTAGTAGTATGGCATCAAGTAAGAATGGAAAGAGTAGTTTTGTAAGGGCTAACGTCGGATTGTTTTGATGAAAGTTAATTACCCCTTTATCCCTATTAAGAACTTATTTAGAATATTATGTAGGTTTCACTTTTGAGTTTTAAACGCTAATATTTATGGGTGACACTTTTAAATTATGCTTCCGCTAATTTCTAAATTAATGTCTTGAAGTGATGATCTTTTTTCCTTAATTTCGTTTCCTCTCAATATGTTGCTTATAGTTTTTCTTTTGAATTAAGTTGACCGTTTAAAATGAGCTTTTGCTAACGATCGGATTTTGGCACTCTATTAATTCTTTTGTGAAAAGATTCGTTTTGAAAATAAAGATTTGACTCCCATATTTGTTTTAGTAAATACTAACATACTTTTTATACAGTATAAGAATCTGGGTCGTTACAAGAGGTGTACTCAAGCATGCATTGAGTGAGGAAAAATGCTAAAGAAGTAAAGAAGTAGAAAACGTTCAAGATGGGCGGGATACACCCATCACTGAGAAAAGCCTCGAGGGTGGGATACGCCTTAAGGGAAAAGAAAGTGAAAGGGAGTTGGGGTAGATGGTTAGTTTGGATCTAGCCTGGCAGCTAGAATACACCCTCACCTAGTCGGGAAAGAGACTAGTGTGCACATAGGAGGTTAGAATCCGATCAAACTAGGCCATCTCAAATGACAGCCTCCAATCTCCAGCTCGAAGTACGAGTAAAGAACCAATGAACGTAATGAAAGGATTAGTTTGGGTGGCCCCCATTCCAAAAGAACTAAACAGAGTCATAAGCATAATTGTATTAACCCTTTTTCTTACTGGGTCATTAGGCTAACGTATTATTTGTGGTGTAGGTACAATGGAGAATATATAATATAACATAATAAAAGCAAGAATGAAGGATTTGCACATGCGAGGATTGGGGCTGGCCAGGCTAATCAAAACCAAGGAGGGCACAGTTATAATAAAAGTGTATTTAATTTTTTGGTTTTCATTTTGCTTAAGTGTGTTTAATTACTTAGTTCTTTCATTAAGTTTCTTTATTAATGATTTACGCTTTCGCAACGTTTTAAACACATGATTTTATAAGGCTTCCGCATTTTATTAATTGAATTTTTATAACAGTTTAACGCAAGGTTAGTAACAGTCCGGTTTAGCGTCGGACTTTGATATTTCTGCAAAAGTGTTCTAAATAAAGGGCGTTTCAGTGTTTTAATAAAAGTTTTAAATTTTAACGTGATTTTTAAGTAAATTATGATACCCCGTTATTGTAATATCCTGAATCTTCCTTGAGCTGAAGGCGTAGATTAAATGATAATTTGAGACATTAGTCAAGTGAAGCATATTTGGATATCTAAGTTTTAATAGTTAGGATGAGTAATTTATTAAGAATATAGATATATATATATATATATATATATCTATATTCTT
>CM039483.1:11883554-11938273 GCA_022433065.1 Begonia loranthoides
GGAGAAGAAGTGCTATATATAATAAGGATATATATATATATAGATATATATGTATATTATTATTATTATTATTATTATTATAGAGAGGTTGGAAAAGGATTTTTGGGTGGCGGATGATTAAAATGGGTATGGAAGATGGGTGTGGAAAATGGGTACGAAGATGGGTATGGAAAATGGGTATGAGAATGGGTATAGAAAATGGGTTTCATGGTCAAATCAACTTCAATTTTAAGAAAGAAGAAAGAAGAAAATGGGTTTCATGAATAATTCTGAAGTGAGTGTGCGGTCGTTGATGGTGGACGATCGACAAAGGGTGATCATCCGCCATGATCACTCGCATATTTGATGCATGGAATTGGCAGACGTCTAGTGAATTGGACGGTCAATCGTCCTTCATATTATTCGATCTACCTCCATTTATTGACGATATTATGGAGATGAAAACCGACAGAAAATGAAACGAGAACGTCGCCTGGAACGTCTGGAAATCAAGAGGAGTGTCATATGAGGTGTCTAAACATTGAATGAAGTTGATGATCATTTAAGTGAGTAATATGGAGAGGTGATAATTGAAGTACAGACGATGAGAGGCATCAACTGAAGAGTCTGTAACGGCTGGTCAGTGATGGTTGAACACTTGGCCTCCTGTCTTCACAACGGATGAGAGCTGTAGAGTCTGTTGTCGTCTATAAATAGAGAGGTAGGTAGTGAAGTTTAAAGGAGAGAAAATCTGTAGGGTTACTCTGCCAAAATTTGGAGAGATTATTGACTTGAGGTGTTGGCGTGAGAGAGTTTGGCTTCGTCTAGAATTGTGAAAGAATAGAGAGTGAGAGAGTCTTGTTTCTTAAGGAAGTGATAGTGAGAGTCTTTTATTTCAGAAGCAAACCGTAAGTGCCAAGAGTTGTGAGAAGAAAGTGAGAGAAATGAGTTGGAATTGTGTGAGGAATCTGTGATGCAAAAACGTGAAGGAGGTTGAAGGCAGTGAGTAGATTTTGGACGTAAGTGTCATCTCTATTGGTGAAAGAAATTGTTGAAGAACAGTGAAGGGAGTGTTGCTTTGTTGTTATCTACTCTTGGGTTTTTACAGGTAATAGTTTCTCTCGCATGAATATATGATATTGGTGATTGTTGTTGTTCTATCCTCTACTAAGTGATAATATTGGATATATTATTTAGTTAAGGTATTATTTTTTTAGACGTTTAAGAATATTGTTGGGAAGATGATGAGTAATCGAGTATTATTTAGGGAATAATGCTAAAGTGAGGAATTTAATAGATTTGTTAACGATGGGCGAAGTGATAACTAGATTGGGTGATTATTAATTAATGATATGTGCTTTATTAATTGGCAGATTATTATTGGAGATAATTTTAATGGATTAAGGATTGTCGTTGTTGGATAAAGTGCTTTTTAGAAAATAAGGTTCTTGATAGTTGGACATAATGGGAAGTTCTCCATTATGGGAGTATGAGCATGATAGTTAGAATTAGTAGAATTTATTATTGAAAAATAATTATTAATAGCTATGTTGTTAAATTTATGATTAGGTTTCTTTGTGAAGAATCTTAAAGTGATAAACCATAAAGGTAAGGATTTCAGGTACGTGCTATTGCATGTGTTTTATCCAAAATGACCTACATCTCAGAAAATTATGATTTTGCTTGATGTTTTTTATTAAATGCATAAGTTATGTTATTGTATGAAAATGTATGTTATTTGCTTGCATGTTTATTAGAATTAAGTTCAATTCCTTAAATAGGATGAATCACATTTAAGGATACGATGAAGGAACACATTAGATAAGATTGTATGTGCACGATAACGTTAAGACTAAGAATCCTAAAGTACATCAAAATGGAATATACATAAATAACTGTGGACCGGTGGGATACGCCCGGCACAGAAATCAAAAGAAGTAAATAATTGTGGACTGGTTAGATATGCCCGGCACAAATATAAAGTAAATAACTGTGGACCGATTAGATACGCTCGACACAAATATCAAGTAAATGACTGTTGACCAATTTGATACGCCCGGCACGAAAGTCAACTATGGTCTGGTTGGATACGCTCGGCACAGATGTTTATATGGTCCGGTTTGATACGCCCAGCATATAAATAGTAAACGGATGGTTATAGGTCCGGTTTGATACGCTCGGCATATAAGAAAATAAAATAACGATATAAGACTTGAACAATAAAAGAGAAACGAAATAGAAAATCTTATGCAATATTATAGAAATTGTATGTAAATTCTATGTTTTACATTATACACGTACTAAGCGTTAGGCTCATAGTTAAGTCTCGTTGATGTAGGTAAGGAGTCGATGAATGGATAAAGCTATTGATGGACATAGCTGATGAATTGTTGCTGTGTGGACGTTTGTGTTGTTGGCGACATTGACTTGTGATTATGTCTCATAAAATGGAATAAATGTTTTAAAAGGCTTTTAAATATTTTATTACTTCAAATAAATGTTTTAAGTTGTTGTGTTTATTTAAATGTTTAGTTAAACAATGGGTTTGTGGTATTTAATTGTAAAAGACTTTCGCTATATGTTTTATATGATTTAGACTTCCGCTGTATATTTATAACTCTGGTTTTATTGCGCACTAATTTTACAATGGTTTTAAAAGAAAAAAAAAATTTATACGAAAAAAGTTACGGGGATGTTACAGTTATGTTCGTAGTTAGATTTAGGGAAAGATTGAGGTCAATTGGAGATGGTTAAAGTTATATTGGGCGATATCAATTGGATTGATAGTTAGTAGAGGTAGTAAGAGGAAATATATTTGGATTTATTTAGATGTTGTAAGGGATGAGAGCTAGTTAATAATAAAGTTAAAGATATAGAGTTTATTGAAATTAACTTGGGTAATTTAAGACATTGGTCAAGTGAAACATATTTGGACATCTAAGTTTGAATAGTTTAGAAAAATGATTTAGTAAGGATATAGATATTTATATATATATATATATATATATATATATATATATATATATATATGTATATACGTATATTTTAAAGAAGATATGGATATATAAATAAATATATATACATAATTGGAGAAGATGTGGCGGATGGGTTTTGAAAAGGTGGTTGATCATGGTGGTTGATTGAGATCATCTAAAGTGATCAACCTGCAAATGAAAATGGGTATGGAAAATGGGTTTTGAAAGTGTGGTTCATCATGGTGGTTGATTGAGAACAACCGGGGTGATCATCCTATAAACATAAAGTGGGTTTTGATGATGGGTATTGTGAAGTGCGGTTCATTATGATCAAATCACTTGTATTTATAAATGAAGAAATAATAATAAATTCTTGCATGTCACGTAAGTAATAATGTGAATAAAACATAATATTGAAGAAGGAGTGAATTGTAGTTGATCGTGGCGGACGTTCGGCTGGGGGAGATCAGCCGTCGTCGATCGACCGGCATAAATATGTGATGTTTCTGAATGAAAGTGTGGCAACTGATCGTGGCGGTTGTTTGGCTTGGAAGAGAACAGCCGGCGTGATCAACCCCCAATTAATGAAGAATATTCTGAAGAGTTTGAACTGAGGTGACAAAGAACGGAAACGTCGTCTGCAATGCCTTGAACCGTAGAAGCCATTGTTAAATGCATCTGAAGTTGGAAAGATTGACGTTTTATGCGTTTAGCCATCAATGGGTCGCTTGTTAATGACAACGCGTCACTAGAAATGGTATTGAACTCATCTGTAGATGGAGGGGCAGACACTTTACGTGGTTGGAAACTGAGGTGGTGCTGGTCATTGATGAAGGAGTTACTGGTGAGGTCTATAAATTGAAGAGGAAGGCGACGAGTGTTGGCAGTGAGGTAAAGATAATGAAACTCTACGTGAGATTTTGTATGAAATGGTGCTGATGTGTTCATGGGAAAACCATGAGGGTCTGATGGTGTGTGAGTATTTCTGTGAAGTTGTTACTGGATGTAGTTTCGGTTCTATTCTTGAATGCTTTGCTTGGGTTGAATGAATCGAGTGGATTGTGAGAGAGAGAGAGAGTCGAAGAAAGAAGTCTTTGATGAAAGTGGAATTTTGCTCCTATTTTTAGTTTCAGTTCACGGATGCTTCAAGTATGAAGGTTGTCTCCTAAATATGTTATTGGTTTATAGTAAGTGGTAATTGTCTTGACGACTTATTGCTGAAGAATATTGTTTGGAAAATAAATGGATATTCGAGTATTATTTGGAAAATAATACTAGGGTTAGAAATTAAATAGGTTTGTTAATAATGGGCGAAGTGATAAATTATCGGATCAAGAATTATCATTGTTGGATATCTATTATTATGCTATACATTGTTGGAGTAAGTGATTAAGTTAAGGAGATATGTTGGGTTATGACCTGCTAGGAGTTAGGATTATTTATTAGGGAATATTTATTGATTATTTCATGTTGTTAATAACTAGGCTTTTGTGAAGAATCTTGAAGCGTTAACTTAATAAAACTAAGGACCTCAGGTACGTGCTACTGCATGTGCTTTGTCCGAAAGGACCTACATCACGGGAAATTAGGGTTTTGTTTGATGTTTGTTTACTCAATGCAAAAGTTATGTTATTGTATGGAAACGTATATTGTTTCCTTGCATGATTAGATTTAAGTTCAGTTCCTTAGATAGGACGGATGACGTTTTAAGGATATGATTAAGGAATACGTTAGATAGGATTGTATGTCCACGACAACATTAAGACATGAAATCATAAAGTACACGAAAATAAAGTGCATATAAACAACTATGGATTGGTTGGATACGCCTGACACAGAAATCAAGATAATTAAATAATTGTGGACCAGTTTGATACGCCCGACACAGAAGTCAACTGTGGTCCGGTTGGATACGTCCGGTTTGGATGTTTATATGGTCCAATTTGATATGCCCGACATACAAACAGTAAAGAGATGTTTATATGGTCCAGTTTGATATGCCCGACATACAAACAGTAAAGAGATGTTTATATGGTCTGGTTTGATACGCCCAGCATATAAGCAAATGAAATAACGATATAAGACCTAAACAATAAAAGAGAAACGAAATAGAAAACCTTATGTAATGTTATAGAAATTGTATGTGAATTCTATGTTTTATGTTTATATCACGTACTGAGTGTTAGACTTATAGTTAGGTCCCGTTGGTGTAGGTATGGAGCCAATGGATGGATAAAGTTGTTGATAGACGTAGCTGATGGAGTGTTGTTGTGTGGATGTTTGTGTTGTTGGCGACATTGACTTGTGGTTATGGCTCACGGAAAGGAATAAATGTTTTTAAAGGATTTTAAGTGTTCTATGATTTCAAATAAATGTTTTAAGTTATGTGTTTAGTTAAATGTTTATTTAAATAATGGATTTGTGGTATTAAATTGTAAAAGATTTCTGCTGTATGTTTTATAAGAATAAGACTTCCGCTGTTTATTACTTTGGTGTTTTATTATGCAATGATTTTGCAATAGTTTTTAAGAAAAAGAAAAATTTTATACGGAAAAGGTTACATGATGTTACATTTTATGTCATGCAACCTTTAGACTCAAAAATAAATTTATAACCTTTATCGCATAATTGGCTAATAGTTAACAAGTTATGCTTCAAACTATCAACCAACAAAATATTTTCAATAATAGGGTATGAAACATTACCTATGTTGTTAATACCTATAATTTTGCCTTTTTGGTTGTCTCTAAAAGTGACATTTTCTTTCTTTTTAGTGATGGAAGTGAACTTTGAGTAACCTTCAATCATATGTTCAAAGCACCCATTATCTAGATACCCTTTGTATTTTTTGAGAGATCCTCCAACTTATACACAAAATTAGATACTTTTCTTAGGTACCAAATTTTCTTGGATCTTTGAGTGTTAGGCTTGGTTCCTTTAAGAATTCATTCCATTTTATTGAAAGATTTGTTATCCATAAACATCATAGAACATATAAATGACTTATGACCAATTTTATTGCATACATTTCAAGTAAATCGTCCAACAAAGAAGTTTTTATAAACTTTCTTCTTTTGATAAGATTGATAACCTAATCCAGATTTATCAAATGTAACTTTTTATTGACTGAAAATCAGTTCAAATTATTACTATCATTTGTAAATTCAAGTATTATACCATGTAATCCATCATTCTTATTTTTCAATTATCTAATTTCTTTTTTGAAGGATAAAGTAATATTGGCATGCCTTTTTGACATTTTAATATTCTGCTTTTTCAACATTTTATATTTGAATTTAAGCACATTGAATTATTCATGCAATTCCACAAAAGCCTCAAATAGCTCATTTTCATCAAAATTTTCTTATGAGTCGTTAAAAGAAATGCAACACATGTTCACCACTTCTTCATCCTTGGATGACAAATCTTCATCGTTATTATTTCAAATGGCCTTCATTACTTTCTTCTTGAAGCTTTTGGAGCTTTCTTTGTGTGAGAACATTCGGCCATGAAATGTTCCAACTTTCCACACACAAAACAAGTGGACTCTTGTTCTTTTTAAGTCTATTCTCCTTTTGTGAACTTTTTCCTGTGTCATTTTCTCCGTTGAACTTTTAAGTCATGAAGGCTATCTCCTTATCATCTTCTTCTTTGTCCGACTCAACTCAATTGCTTGATGATACTTTGAGAGCTATGTTCTTCTTCTTAAAGACTTTTTTCTCCTTCTGCTCCTTTTTTGTTTGCTTTCATCATGATTTTATGGGTCACTAGAGATCCGATTATTTCTTTCATTTATATCACCTTGAGGTCACGTGCTTCTTAAATTTTCGTAACCTTTTGTTGCCACAATTTCTATAGACACCAAAGAACTATCTCATCCAATTCTTCGTTGGGTTAAGTCCTACTAAGAGCTTTCAAACTATTAATAATATTAATAAAATGTGTAAACATTTGACTCATGGTTTCATCTTTATCACTTTAGTTTGTTATCTTATACTAGATATTTTCTCTTTAATTTGACTAACTAATTCTAATTTCCAAGCAAGAAATAATAATAATAATAATAGAGAGAGAAAAAAGATGACAAACACATTTATTAACCCATCTGGTTACACATGATTAAGTTTTTGGGTGTCAATCCAACATTTACAACCACCTAAGACTTCACCCTTTTTCTCTTTCGACAATACATGAATAATGGAGTTTGAAAGTTTTAGCTCATTATCCTAACTCACTCAAATGTAAATATCACGAGAGTAGGAATTTAAAGAATTAGGCTAACACTCAAGAATGAAGGCTACAATACATAGATTAAACGAGCAGCAATTTGGTAAGAATATCTCAGTTCTGTTATTTGTGCAGCAAAGAGTTCTTCTATTTATAAGGGCCTTCAAGTTTCTCATGCTTGGATCGCCCATTGGTAATTTTCAGAAGGTGATCACAATATGTCCGTTAGGACATAAATGAGGTAGGTAGATTTCTGCCAATGAACTTCTAGCCTGCCACTCTAGATGTCCACATTTCTTTAGTGAGCAACGACACAAGTCCTAATTTTATATTTGTCTCTTGACTGGACTATAGGAAGGCTCTCTAGGCATCCGTCATGGGCTATCGCATTCTTTAACCGAGCGTCCGCACTTAATGCTTTGAAAAATAAGTGCCTCGGGCTTGGGCTTCTGCATGTCTCTATGGGCTACCATTGTGGATTACAACGAATTAGGTCTGGGCACCCTAATTTACACTTCTCAAATTTCGGTATTGAGGATCGGAATTGGCTTAACCCTTCTTGGGATTGGGTACCTGCAAAACTTTTCTTTTTTACATTGCTCATGACTGAGCGATCACACTTCTTCACTGGGCGCCCCAGCATATCAAACTTTGTCATTTTGAGCAATCTTTTTGTTTCAGTCCTAAGAATGAAAATTGGCTGCAATTTTACTATTTCAAAATACCCATTTCCAAACGTACTTCTAATTAGAGTAATAATATGTATAAACTAAGAATAAATTAATTAATTTAAGCATATTCACCATCGAAACAATTAAAATTAATTTCTATTAAGCAAACAAATAAAAACTAAACTAATCAGTCAAGATAGTCATTTCATTATATAAAAAATACCCACCTTTTAATTTATAGTTTACACACAAAATTTTATCCAAATTAATTTACAGACATAAGCCATACTAACTAAAATACAAGAAAAGAGTAAAAAAGAAAACTGTAATTTTGTTATATTCAAATCGTCCTACTTTCTTTTACTTGTCTTTATCTTGGTTTTTGTTATTACCTGTAGTGATAAAAAAGGGCTAAACCACACAACGAGTTTTATAAATCTAATAAGAATCTTAATATAAAGATGAACTAAACTAAGTTTACATTGCATTTTATCATGTAGTAACCCTTACATAATTAGTCTTCACATCCTTAATCTCCATCTTAGGATTAATCATCTCTCAGGTACACACATTTCCCAAATCCATGTGCTCCATGACACCCTAAACACATTTAATATGTATTTAATGTCAAAAAGGGTACTATACTTTTTTTTAGGTGAGCACTGTTTTATATATATAAATGCTCTATTATCATGCGCAACTAACCTCGAGACGTCTGATCTTTAGTGCAAATCTCTATGCACTTAGTCGCCAACATTAAGTGCAACATATGTATTCACTTATTTACTAATTTTATTCAATGTTTAATATTTAACACTATCTATGAAAATAAGCCTAGTTCAGTTATCACAATCTCAATTGCACTCTATCCAAGGTAGAACTAATGTGCATCTACCTGTCTACATGTAATGATTATGCATTCACACATCCAATGGATATGTACCATTCATATTTATTGCATATTCATTCATTATCTTACGTATTAATATTCTTATGGTTATGACAATATCATGCAAGTCATCACACATTGCTAGATTTATAGACTTACACTGCGGCTCTAGTCACCATCATTTGCTCTTTATGAGAGTTAGGGTTTTGTATCCAATTAGAACATTAAGTTGATTAAGTTGATGTCCTATCTATTTACATGACTTTACATGCATCACACATAAGAAAGATTACACCATTGGGGTCCGATACAAACCAAGGTATATTCCTCTAGTATTATTGAATGTACAATTTGAGTAACGATGCTACAAAATATGTAGCCCTATCACATTAGGCTATATATATTGGGCGCTTGGGTCTTTCCATTAACATTTATCTCACTAATAAGACAACAATATCATTCACATGTTAGCCAAGGAACCACCTAAATGCTCAATCTCATGCGAATATGAATGCATAAACAAGCATACCAAGCACATATTAGATGCATCTACTATTGTGAATCTATATGAAATGATATTTTATTAATATTATATTATTTGATTTTCATGATACATGTTTGGTGTCCCTAATGTACCTATTATTTCTTTTAATTATTTACATTTACAATGTACTTAAAACAACTTATAATATGCACTAACGCATAATCTTTATATGCCTAGCATCTTGGCTCTCATCATAGAACACTAGATTTTATCACTTTTTGCTCTACGGCTAGACTTCTTATGCCTAGCACCTCAGTCTCCAAAATAGAATACGAACATTTCACAATTTATGCTCCGCCCCAATGCTATGAGAGCCTAGCCTCTATGTAACAACTTGACTTTTTGGCCCAGCCCAGAGTAAAAAAAAAAAATCAAAAGCAGTAAAGAAAAAAAATGTATTAATAATAATAAACAACCCCCCATTCAGGGGGCTGTTTTGTGAAGAGAAAGGGGAAGTTCCCCTATTTCAAGGAAGTGGGAGGATTTAACTTCCCCAAATCACTCCATCCATTTCAAAATTCATCACCCTCTCCATCAAGATCTTCTCTGTCAAGCAATAGAACCTAAGTTTCCCTCAGATTTAAAACTCATCCGCATCTGACGTAAGACTAAATTAAATTCTTGGATTTTTGTTTCTTCTGGAGATTTCATGTTAAAGGAAGATTTTTCCTCTAAGGTTGGAGACGTAGCACGAGTTTTAGAAGACCAATTTGAAGAGCATAAGATTTCGACTTCCCAACGGTTTAGGGTTTTGTTATCTGTCAAGTAAGTCTAAGATTTCCATCTTCAAATTCGTTATGTTCTTCGCAAAGATGATTTTAAGGGACGTTGTTTTATTAAAGGTTGAAGTTTGGAAATTTGAGTTGTCTGGCAGAATCCAGCGAGGCATCGACGGTTGGTAATTTCATGATTAAAGACGTTAAGTTATGATTTTTGTTCTTTTTGCAGATTTCTGCAACTTTGAATGATTTGAATTGGTTCTGGATTTTTGGTTAAGAATGAATGTTCGTGAACTGTTAATGGAAGAAAGATTAATTCCTTAGGGTTAGGAGATGAAAACTGGTATAGGGAAGCCAGTTCCAGCGACCAATTTGGGGTTCAGTTTTGCGAAATCTCCAAATATGGGAAAAAGGTTACAATTTTGTGGAGATTATTGTCTGTAATGTTAGTGATTCTAAAATTGTTTGGCCGGCTTGACTATAGAAATTAATTATAAGTCTGTTATGCTTGTTGAATTTCAGAAATTGTTATGATTGTGTCTGGAAATTGAATGTAGTTTTGAGGTTAGATAATTTCTGTTGAATCTTGAAGTTGTGACATATTTTGGAGGTCAAGAATAGATTCCTAGTGTGCTACAGTGGATCAACAGAGTTCTCAATGGAGACAAAAATTTCACTTTTTACATCATTGGTGTTAACATACCAATGGCAATGGGACAGTGGCAGGAAGAAGCTTGAAGTCATAACAGGGCATTCTTGCTGTTTTTTTTTTAAGTCAGAAGGATTAAGAGTTTAAAATTGATGGTTTTACAACTTGGGAATAAATTTGGAGTTGATATCAAAATCTAAGGTAAGCAGTACTTTGATATTACTCCCATTCAAAATTGTATTTTATTTATTTAAGGGTTTTAACTTAAAAAGAATTGGTTTAGGTTGTTGAATAAATATAGTCGGCAATTGATTGAAGAATTAGGACATGATCTTAAAATGGAAAATTTAGAATCATTGAAGGTACTGAGCTTGGACTGATTTGTTGGACTTCTCGAAATTTGAGCTTTTAGCAGTGGCATACCTATTTGAGGTAGGGGTTATTTTATAGTTAACGTACCTTAATTCCTGAAATGTAAATATTAAATTTAATTCGAGCAGATCACTTTTACTTTTCAATTCTTTTGCATTTATTTTACGTTTATTTATTTTATTGTTAACTTGAGTAATGGGACAGCTGTATGTGCCGTGTCCCTGGGCGCAAAACCCTAAACCTGATCAGGGTCTTTTTGGCTTGCGATCGCCTGAGTATCGCTTTTGTTAATTTTTGTTACTCAATTTGTTGCTCATCAGCACCTCTTTATATGTTAATCTGTTAATTTAATTAACTGAAAAGCCTGTTAAATTCATTTGACATTAAGTTGAAAATAAAATAATTCCCTATTGAGTTTTGTCAACTCACTCCAAATATGACTATATTTTTCAAGTAATGATCAAAATAGTTCTCCATTGCCATCTCAAGAGAAAATTTGGAGTTTCCCCAATTTTAATTATTTTAGTGATGTTGGTAACATCGTCATATTTTATGTTATTTCCGCTAAAATTTAGACTTTGTTAAATTAGATTACATTATTGTCACTTCTGGACCTTTATTTTGAGTCTAATCTGTAACATGAATGTTTAAGTCTTCCACTGCTATTTATTGGATTTAAGTGAGGGTTGGACGATTTGGTTCCTTTTTGGGTCGGATCGTTCCCCGTTCTCTCTCGAGTCCCCTTTGGGGCGTGACAGAAAAAGTGGTATTAGAGCATGGTTGACATCCTGAATAAGTGATATTAATAAAAGAGATAGTGTTATATAAGAAATGAAATTATTGTACTTTAGGACAAAGTACAAAAATCAATTTGCGTTAAAATGCTGTTAGGGAGACATCTCGAGTTATCCAGTGGTGGATGATAGTATTTCTCTAATTGGACATAAGGAATTCGAAGTTGACAGGATTTAGTTAGAAATGTTGAGAAGTATTATTTTAAATGATTAGAAGCCACTTTTCGAAACATATGAGTCTGTGAACTCTGTTGGGTCATAAGTGTGGGCCTATGTAGTTGGAATTTAATAACCCATCTTAGATGGAAATCCAAAGTCAAAAAAAAATCTACTATTTATTCCGTCTTGTATGAAATTCGTTAGTAAAAAAAAAATGAAATTTTACAGTTGTAGATTTTGGTCTGAAAGTATTAAAGGAAGGTTTTGAATATATTTAATTTGGAGCATTTCAACATTAGTTTCAAAATTCAGCGTAAGTTGTTGGAAATATTTGGTCTGAGATTTGAAATCGTTCAAATTAGAAGTTCTTGAAGAACGGCTGTAGCGAAAATTTATCTGGTCAAAGTTTATATTGAAAGGCATAATTGATAGTGAAGAACTTAAAAATCATTATTATGTTTGTGGAGCATGTGGTTTATTTTGCTATAGTTCATATTAGGTTAAGGATGGAAAACTTTAAAGATTAATGTCTAGTTCAAGCTTTAAGGCTAATAAAAAATTTAGACAATGTTCAGTGTGTAGTGATTTGAAGATAAATCATAATTTGGAATAAAGGAAACTTTTAATTTTTAGAATATAAAGTTTAGTTGTGAAAAATGTTATATTACATTAGAATCTTAGGTTACGAGTAGTATGACTGAGAATCACTTAAGAACCAAGATTATCTTGAGATTTACAAGCTTAGTTATGTGATTGTAAGTTTGGGTGTTATTTGAAATGTTGGAGCAAATTCTTGTTAAATATTTGAGTGAAGGTGATAAATGATTGGAATGCAGTGATAAAATTCAATATGGATGCAAAGGAGTTTGAGGGAAGTCTGTTGAGACATTTTTATGTCGTTAAATGATTTAATGTTTGTGATTCGATTGACAAATGAACTCTTTGAAGATTTATGGTAGGGAAATCTAATCTCCACTTTGTTTGAAGTGTGTTCAGAGCTGATGATGATGTGTGTTACATCTAGTGCAATATGATGTCATAAGATTTTTTAACACAAGAAAGCAGTGGACATTTGGGTTTTCTTATAGTTTGATTTGATGTGATCTCGAATGTTGAGTGATTAAGTGAGTTTAAGTTAATATTTAAATTGTTACGCAGATGTGGTGCGACTTTTCAATTGTGAGTGAGCAAGTTGTTGCTCCTCGAGATATTTCTTTTCACATTAATGTTTCTCTGTGTAGCAGGGAAGACTAGATCATTAATGCAGTATACTTCTTGTTATCAGTGACTATGAGTTACTTAACATATTTTAGTTGTTGTCAGTTATGACTATATTATGACATTCTTATTGATGATCTATCAGGGTTACTACCATATTGTGATCTTGATTTATGCATTTATTTTGTCCTAATAATGCTCTAGTTTTTGTTGCTTCATATTGGATGGTTTAGGTGAAGGGAATGAACTTTAATTGCATAAGATGGATATGTTATGGAATGAGTTCCATAGGTTTAGTTTATCATAAGGGTTATACTAGTTTCAATGTTTGTTTGGCAACAGAATGGTTATTTCCAATTTCGTACATTCTGTGTTTGAAGCTCGATCAAGTGGCGATCAATAGTAATGTTCTATTAAAATGAAGAAATGCACTTATTGATCAATTGGAATGATCAATATGTTTTGTCGTAAATGACTTCAAGTTGGACTATCATTAGTAAATTGCTAATGGGATGTATGCATGATCAACATTTTGAGTTCATTATGGATGATTCGAGTTGAGAGTTTGACGTTGATTTAACATGTTAAGATTATAAGAATAAGGAAGTGGATCTTCAGGTTCTTGTGAACTATTTTAGTTAAATGTCCCCCTAAGGGATTGGTTATTGGGATACTTGTGATGAGTTTATGGAACGTCTAAGAATTTTGTTGTTAAATTTTAAAGAGCATAAGTTGTAAGCTGTTATGCTTGGATACAACTATTGAATAGTGAGTTAAATTTTTCGTGCATAATGATTATGAGTCAGTATGTCAATGGTTTCTATCTAAATTCCTATTATGATAGCATTAGAACCACTAATGTGTATAATAGAGAGTTGGATTTTCTCAAATTTGGATTATTGCGATGTCATTAAATTGCAAAGATTTCGTTTATTATTGATATCGTTGAGTAACCTTATGAAAAGAAAAGTTAAGTTTGATTGTAAAGGAAACTGTTGGTTGATTATAAGAAATTGAAATTCAAGTTGGCTACTGCACTGTTGTTAGCAGTATTATGTGCATGTTCATTATATTAAGATTGTGTAGATGCATCTGGAATTGGATTTAGATTATTGATGTTAAGGAGAGAGATGAAATCTATTCTTAAGCTCTATTAGTTAAGTCAGATGAGCAAAAATCATGAGTTAAGTTAGTAAGAATTATTTCTTTTACTTTGGACACTTAATAGAATTACTTTATGGCGTGAAGTTTTATATTCTATTGGATTCTAAGAGTTGAAATATTAAAGTGAATGCCATAATATTCTGATAGGTGGGAAATATGAAGAATTGTAATCTTGTTCTAAGAGTATCATTTTTGTAATTGAAGTTCTGGGTCGTTAAACTCAAACTTTTAACTTTATGACTGTTGTGGAAGGATTAAAAGGAATATTTGACCATTGGTGTTGATCCAATATTTGAGGTATGAAGTCTTGTCATAATTTTTCAATTTTTCCAACATATTTGGAAAATAAAGAATCTTAATGATAAACTTAAAGAGGGATTTGACAAATTGAAATAGGATGGATAACATAATTGTTGGATGTTAGTGCTAAGGAAATTATGACGTGTCATTGATTTATTCAGAGTGTCTGATAATTCATATTTTGGGCAAAGAGATTTAGTTGATAAGTTATAAATAAAATTTTGTTAGTCATACTGATAATATCAAATTTTTGAAGTGTTGAACCAATAGGGTAAAATGGCTAATTTGAAGTTAAGTGTGAATGAAGCGGGACTAGATTTTTGAATTATTAAGAAGTTAGAAATTGAACACTTGAAACATACTAAGTTGTTACGCTCTTATCATTAAAGTGTGAGAAACAATGAATGACAACTATTGGTTTTATGATCCAATTATCGGGAATGTGTTAGATATACGGTGATATTAAGTTGTCACAATTAGTTGATCTTCCTGCTCAATTCTTACATTTTCAGTGAAAATGGATTATTATGGGTTTTAGTTGAGTTGAATAAATATGGAGGTTAACGTTTGATCTTACAAATTCTTTCAGTGACACGCCTCTTTAAGACCTAAGTGTTTTGATTAAGTTTAGTTCTACAGAGATTTTGACAACTGAGTTAAACTTGAATGATTTGTAGTTCCCTCTAAAGAATATAGTTAGAGTTTCAAATTTATGGGGTGACAATATGAGTTATTTAGCCTAGAATATGATAAAGTTTTTCATTTGTTTTTGGAATTTAAATATATGAGACTCTTATATGAGATAGTGCAAAATTACTGCTATGTTGAGTTGAGGACGAGGTGCAAGTAAACCTTGGCTCTATTTGAGTTCATGTAACGATTGAGAAAATTCAAGTAATTATGAAATTATTTGTAAATGATTTTGAGTCATTTGAAGAGTTTCAAGGTGACGACTCAGAAATTTGAAAGATCGACCGTATTGTGGTATTGGTCAATTTTGTTGTTGCGGATAAGTAAATTCTCAGATGCATATAGGATTTCTTTGAATCATTAAGAGTATTGATGCAAAGGTTTATCAATAGAACGATTTTTGCAGTTAAGTAATGTTCACAATGTTTTTCATGTCTCGATGCTGAGGAAATATGTTTCTGATCAGTCACATGTGATCTGTTGGACCGAGGTTCCTATACAAGAGGATGTTTCTTATGAGGAGGAGCCTGATAAAATCATTGGCCGTGAAATTAGGGTTCTTTGTCATTGTGAGATACCGTTGGTGCGAGTGCAGTGGAAGAATCATACGAAAAGAGAAACAACTTGAGAAATTAAATCAGAAATGCTAACAAAGTATCTTCATTTATTCAATGGTACAATCGAAGTTGTTCTAAATTTCGGGGACGAAATTCCTTAAGGGGGAAAGAATGTAACAACTGGGCTTTTTGGCCCAGCCCAGAGTAAAAAAAAAATCAAAAGCAGTAAAGAAAAATAAATGTAATAATAATAATAAACAACCCCCCAATCAGGGGGCTGTTTTACGATGATAAAGGGGAAGTTCCCCTATTTCAAGGAAGTGGGAGGATTTAACTTCCCCAAATCACTCCATCCATTTCAAAATTCATCACCCTCTTCGTCAAGATCTTCTCTGTCAAGCAGTAGAACCTAAGTTTCCCTCAGATTTAAAACTCATCCGCATTTGATGTAAGTCTAAATTAAATTCATGGGTTTTTGTTTCTTCTGGAGATTTCATGTTAAAGGAAGATTTTTCCTCTAAGGTTGGAGACGTAGCACAAGTTTTAGAAGACCAATTTGAAGAGCATAAGATTTCGACTTCCCAATGGTTTATGGTTTTGTTATCTGTCAAGTAAGTCTAAGTTTTCCATCTTCAAATTCTTTCTATTCTTTGAAAAGATGATTTTAATGGACGTTGTTTTATTAAAGATTGAAGTTTGGAAATTTGAGTTGTCTGGCAGAATCGGGCAAGGCATCGACAGTTGGTAATTTCACGATTAAAGACGTTAAGTTATGATTTTTGTTCTTTTTGAAGATTTCTGCAACTTTGAATGATTTGAATTGGTTCTGGATTTTTGGTTAAGAATGAATGTTCGTGAACTGTTAATGGAAGAAAGATTAATTCTTTAGGGTTAGGAGTTGAACACTGGTTTAGGGAAGCCAGTTCTAGCGAACAATTTGGGGTTCAGTTTTGCGAAATCTCCAGGTATGGGAAAAAGGTTACAATTTTGTGGAGATTATTGTCTGTAATGTTAGTGATTCTAAAATTGTTTGGTCGGCTTGACTATAGAAATTAATTATAAGTGTGTTATGCTTGTTGAATTTCAGAAATTGTTATGATTGTGTCTGGAAATTGAATATAGTTTTGAGGTTAGATCGTTTCTGTTGAATCTTGAAGTTGTGACATATTTTGGAGGTCAAGAATAGATTCCCAGTGTGCTACGGTAGATCAACAGAGTTCTCAATGGAGACAAAAATTTCACTTTTTACATCATTGGTGTTAACATACCAATGGGACAGTGGCAGGAAGAAGCTTGAAGTCATAACAGGGCATTCTTGTTTTTTTTTTTTTTTTAAGTCAGAAGGATTAAGAGTTTGAGATTGATGGTTTTACAACTTGGGAGTAAATTTGGAGTTGATATCAAAATCTAAGGTAAGCAGTACTTTGATATTACTCCCATTCAAAATTGTATTTTATTTATTTAAGGGTTTTAACTTAAAAAGAATTGGTTTAGGTTGTTGAATAAATATAGTCGGCAATTGATTGAAGAATTAGGACATGATCTTACAATGGAAAATTTAGAATCATTGAAGGTACCGAGCTTGGACTGATTTGTTGGACTTCTTGAAATTTGAGCTTTTAGCAGTGACATACCTATTTGAGGTAGGGGTTATTTTATACTTAACGTACCTTAATTCCTAAAATGTAAATATTAAATTTAATTCTAGCATGTCACTTTTACTTTTCAATTCTTTTACATTTATTTTACGTTTATTTATTTTATTGTTAACTAGAGTAATGGGACAGTTGTATGTGCCGTGTCTCTAGGCGCAAAACCCTAAACCTGATCAGGGTCTTTTGGGTTGCGATCGCCTGAGCTTTTGTTAATTTTTGTTACTCAATTGGTTGTTTATCAGCACCTCTTTATATGTTAATCTGTTAATTTAATTAACTGAAAAGCCTGTTAAATTCATGACATTAAGTTGAAAATAAAATAATTCCCTATTGAGTTTTGTCAACTCACCCCAAATTTGACTAATTTTTCAGGAAATGATTAGAGTAGTTCTCCATTGCCATCTCAAGAGAAAATTTGGAGTTTCCCCAATTTTAATTATTTTTATACTAAAGATATTTTAGTGATGTTGGTAACATCGTCATATTTTATGTTATTTTCGCTAAAATTTAGACTTTGTTAAATTGGATTACATTATTGTCACTTCTGGACCTTTATTTTGAGCCTAATCTGGAACGTGAATGTTTAAGCCTTCTGCTGCTATTTATTGGATTTAAGTGAGGGTTGGACGATTTGGTTCCTTTTTGGGCGGGATCGTTCCCCGTTCTGTCTCGAGTCCCCTTTGAGGCGTGACACTCTAGGCCTCCAAAACAACCCACTAAACAACATTTTAAAACTCTTCTTTTTCTTCATTTAATCTAATCCAACTCCAATTTTAATCCCTAAAAATGATTAATTGTAACACCTTAAAATTTTAACGTATGATTTCTATAATAAAGTAATATTTTACGATGGTACGCAAGATTTTATAAAGGGTTAATTTTTAGTGATTTAGATTAAGTTGAAATTATATGAAAAAATCCTAAGGGTTTATGTATGAAAATTAGGGTGTTGTGGGCATTCAGAATTAAGTGTGGACATTCGGCTTTGAACACTTCTTGGGTAAAAAAGGGTATCCACAAAATGATGACATGTTCGTAGAAGTGTTGGTGTGCATGAAAGTGTGAGTGTCTACAGATATTTGATTATGGTTATATAAAATACAGCGGAAGACTTTTCTTACTAAAACGTTTGAAACTTATTAAAATAAAGAAATGCATGATTAAATTCTCTTTCATTAAACCATTTAAAATCAGAAATCATTTCATAACTTAAAGAAAAGAACATTTTACAACTTTAAAACATTTATAAAATCATTACATTTTTCCTTTTAAACCATTAGCCTTGTCAGCCACCAAGTCCGCAATATACACAAATGCGCCATCAACTGCTCATATCCTTGATACCATGCATACTTACATCACAAGACTTAAACTATGAGTCTAACGCTCAGTAAGAAGTAAAATGCATAATGAACATGCGCGTTATAAAACCACCTTTAAATTCAGTTTCCTTTTCCCTTTATAAAAATGTTATGAACTTTATACTATAATAGTGAATTTGAACTCATTTATTTACAAAAACAGTGATGAACTTCAATCACAATAAACTTTATACTATATCAGTGAATATGTGATATGGCGGTGAACTTGTACCTTACTAGTGAACTTAAACCAGATCGGTGAACTTATACCATAACAGTGAACTTGTATCATTATGGTGAACTTATTCCATCATGATGAACTTAAATCATTTTCTTTCTTTTTCGTGCACATCCATGCACGTTGTCCTGACATCAATCGAAGACTTATTAACCACTATACACATCCATGTATAACGTCACGTCTCTTGACAAAGGCTCGACACCGATCGAACACTTGTTAGGTGCTGTGCAACTCTATGCACAATGACCCATCACCTCTGGTAAGCATCTCTGACATCAACCAAAAGCTTTAATTGTGGTTGTACACATTAATGCACAACAATCGGTTCTGCCATCAATCAAAACGCACTAGCAGCCATGCACATCAACGCTAATGGCCTCACCAACCGTTAGTCGGTCCGTCTCGACATCAATCGAGAACAAACTAACAAACACAAGCTATTCCTTCCATATTCTTTAACTCGTAATTTTTAATTTATAAAAACACTTTGCATGAGAAATCCATTTTACATTTTTGAAAACAATGATGCATGAATGCACACAATCACTACATCCTTGATCGACAACAGAATCACAACTTAAATCTAACAAACAATCATCAAGCAAGCAAGCATCAATACATCTCCAAGTAAGACATGATCACAACCTAACATCTAACATAATTACACATCAACAATATAACCTATCTAGTATATCTACCACCTCAAACAACATCTTAACATTTCTCAAAATCATGCTATAATGCTCAACCATCAAGGCAACCAAAGAGAATTATAACACTAAGTGTTCAACTAGTTTATCCAAGCATTGACAGAGAGTAATTCCTACTTTTATAACATCTCTAATCTCACGGCTATCTAACAGTACACCACAGAAACTAGCTCTACATTTTCTTTAATTCCAGAATAACTATCAACAACCAAACCCTAACCTTTTCACAGGATCAAACTCTAACCTCAATATGACTAATTTTACTCTTATGTTTATGAAACCATATTCACAGCAGAACATTTGTACCAACAATAATCATTAGTCATCAACATCAATCCCGTCAAAATTGATATCTTCTCCTATAAGTAACTAGTCATCACATCCAATTAACAGTTTACACATCCAGCATTTCTATCACGCAACACAATAGCATAATGTAGCCTCACATCAACTAACCAAATAGTGGAACTATAAACAGCAGGATAACCATATCAATCATTAAATTCTATTACTTAATTATTTACTAACAGTATGTCAACTCTAACAGAGAGCTATCTTCTTCCATCAACAATAGCCATTTCATGCTATTAATAAACTCCAGAACCTCTTAACAATTTATATGTATAGTTAGGCACTTCAACGACCAAACACAACAACATATATTAACAGCATATCTTAACCTCTTAATAATTTATATGTATAGCCAGGCACTTCAACGACAAAACACAACGACAAAACACAGCAACATATATTAATAGCGGCAGTATAACCAGATTATCAAAACAGTAAACAATCAAGCAAAAACCCCCTAATTCTTGTGATGTAGGTCCTTTTGGACAAAACTTCTTACCATATTCCTTGGAGAAATTGAATGAAGAAATCTTACGATTTCCTTCTTCTCTCTGCCTTTCTTTGGCACACTCAGTTAGCAGTATAATAGTATCTCCATCTCCAGAAAACTGCTCTCTCCAGAGGACCAAAAACATGCAGGAGCTTCATTCCCAGAAATTTTCTTTCTGTTTCTTTCGAGAGTACACCAGAAAACTCTCCCTCTTTTCTTTTCCAATTTCTCTCTCAAATGTTCTAGAAAACTAAAGCACAAGAATGACTCTCCCGAATGTCAGACAATTCCTCCTCTTTCAAACCCTCTAGACTTTTCTCTCTTTCACAAGTCTCCTCTCCTCCTCCCATACATCGCACCTCTCAGCAGCAACTCTCCAAGACAAAAATAGAAAAATGAAGGATTAAAAGAATACATTTTTCTATTCTCTCACATCTCTAATATATCTCTAAACGATTCAGAAGGAGTCAATGAGGCATGACTCATCCATTTCCAAAAGTCCCCTCGAGTTTCTAGAAGTCGGTTACCAAATTTCTGGCCGATGATCTACGTTTTGATCGATCAAACCCTTCGGGTGATTGACAGCCAAAAGTCTAGAAAGCGTCTCTGTGTAAAATTTGTGAATACCGATCGATCATCATCCCATTGACAATCGATCGCAAATCCTTGATTTTCACTATTCTGAGAATTTTTGATGGATCACCTTCTTAGTTGATACACCAAGATCAAGATAGAAACAATGGTGATGGGCGGTTGGTGGCTATAGACAAAATAGAACAGTCAATTTGGAAATAGTGTAACTTTCGAACCAGAGATCTAATTTAGGCCAAATTTGGAGGGAACACCAAAATAACAGAGGAGAGACACTCCACAGAAATTCACAATGAAAATTGCAAAGATGCAGAAGTTATACTGAATAAACTCCACTGCCCGAAAGGGTGCCAAGGGAGATAGTTTCAAACACCCAAATTGAAGAAACCCTAACTTTCACTCCTGACGTCCAATTGCCACCAAATTTGGAGGGTGCATAAAATTAACAGAGGTAAGGATCTCTACCAAAAATCATAGTCCAATTTGAAACGAGGAGGGAGATATGCAAATGGAACTAGACTGCCAGAAGAGACACCACAATAAACAGTTTCGGCCACCAATTACAAAAATTGCATAAAATGTTAAAATCGATTCTAATCAGCACCAAAATTTCAACACTTCATTCAAGTTCAAAGAGCAACAATGTCTTAAAAATCCAGAAACAGAAACACAACATAAACTAAAGAAAATTGTATCACACTTACAAGCTGGTCCGCTAACTCACAAATTGAAAATAGTGACTTCAATGGATCCCTTCAGCAAGAGAACACTCCACCTTGTTTTCTTTTGGTCTTCTAAACCGTTATGCTGGGAACACCTCAAGGAGAGATCCAAGAAGATTTAGTATAAATTTCCCTCTCCAAAGACCAAACAAAAACAATGATAGGGACGATTTTTGGCTTCAAGTTTCAGTAGAACCTGGACAAGAAAAACTGTGGGGGTTTGAGGGGGAAACTCCAAACGAATTGAGATACAGCTGATTGAATTCCAAATTAGGGTTTAGGACAGCAATAAGGAAGTATAAATACTCCCTTAAGTGTGTTGGTTTTTAGGTTCCCTCGCATGGCGGAATTACCGATGTTCATAACAACGGCAACGTGCGTAACCTATCTATCATGAAAAACAATTTTAACATGAACGTAAAACGGATCATTTTTGTAATATATTAATAACAATTTGTATTTAAAATCTCTATTTAGATCTAAGCTAAAAGATGAAGAATATTACCTTCATAACTTACTTCACATGGGTACAAAATCAACCTTCAATCTTCTCTGTCAATCCTCCTCACCTCAAATAAGCACGTGTGGGCGTGATGAACGAAACAAGATCACACTCAATTATGATAGATCGTATTTTCAACACATGAGACTATCTATTTGGATTTAGAAAACACTTTTCTAAAGCCAACACAAAAGACACAAATTTTGCTCTCAAAATAGATTCCTTAATCTCAAAGATTTCAACCTTAACTTCAACTTTTTCTCCAACCTCGGCCTAATGAGGTTTGACTTCTATTTATAGTGGTATTGCTCCATAATAGCCATTATAGAATTTAAAGAAAAACACTACAAATTCCTCATTAAAGTTATAATTGATTTTATACATTTATAAAAATGTTATGGAAATCAAAAGTCTTGTCATCATAACTCAATACTTGGTACATTTATGTTATAATACATTTATAACAAAAATGTTATGGAATACAAAAGGTCATGTCACCATGGCTCAACACTTAGCACTATGAAATTAAATCAAATTTGACATTAATTCAAATTTGACAAAATTTATTTTAAAAATTATTTTTAAAAGTTACTTTATATTTGTTAATTAATTGAATAATCAATAATTCAATTATTTCATTTAATGAAATATAACAAATATATTAACTATGACATCTTTTGTCATTTTGTCTTAATTAATTGAATAATCAATAATTCAATTATTTCATCTAATGAAAAAATAATAATAAACTTATTATTAAGTGTATTAAATAATTAATTCATAATTAATTATTTAACCTTCTTTGTTCATTTTTTTAATTATTCGAATAATGATAGAAGGTGATGAAGAGACCAATGAACCTATAGTTTTAAGCTCCAATAATATTTCGTTAATTAATATAAACTCTTTATATTAATTAACATAATTATTAACTATAAAGTAATTCCACTAAATACTTAGAGTTGCACTCTCAAAACTATAGAGTATATTTACTTAAAGTAATGCCTCCGTCGCATGACCTGACGCTTTGCCGTTCATACCTGCGAGCCCTATGCGCTCGCCATTTGCCAGGACACCGCCACCTCTGTTGCTCGCACGTTCGCCGTCGCAAGGAGCTGCCCAAGCCGAGCCCGAGCTTCGCCGTCCATTGCTCCATCTCCCTCATTCTCTCTTCTCTCCTCTCTCTCATTTTTTAGCTCGCTTCTAGAAAAAATGGCTGTAGCCATTTGTTCGCATCAGGCAAACCGATTCTGCGTCATCCGATCTCTTCCCCCTCCCCTAATTAAATTTATTTTTCTCTTATTTTAAATCCCCTAACAATTAAATCTTAATTAATCCAACTTATTTAATCCCCCTACAATTTAACCCCCAATAATTTAGCCCCTCTCTATTTTTATTCAATGAATCCTTAATTTAAAACAATTATAAGTAATTCCAAACATTATAATTTAATTCATTAAATTAATATATTTATTTTAATTACGATCATTTCCATTTAATCTTAACAAATTCTTTAAAGTAAAAACTCACAGATACATCCTTGGTAATACCCCGATAATTATCCAATTGTCTCAAATTACTTTCCAATTATCTTTATTAAATTTTGATATAAAAAGTCGGGGTATTACAATAGAAAAATCCTACAAGATGTAAGAAATAGGATGTGGTGGCCAGTGGAGGCCCTACATCACGAGATTTTGTGTTTCCACTTAAATTATTGTTGAAAATATTATTGAAATTATTTTTATAAATTAATGATAAAATAAATGTTGAAATATGATTAGAAATATTATGCGAATTATCATTAAAATAATGTCAATATAATTACAGAAGTTATTGTTGTAATTAATGCACGAAATAACAAAGAAAAATACGTGAACGTCAAAATGAATAAAAATATATAAACTACCTTAATTTCATATATGGATTGTTGTAGTGCTGTTAATTCCATTGTATTGTTATGAACTGTACATGCATCATGATAGAGCTTATGAAATTGCTGACATATGCATAGCACGTTTATAAATGAACCAATAAACGTAAATAGGTGTATGAGATCGGTGGTGATGCCCCTAATGGATGAATCTCTTTGCCGAAGTGACGGTTAAGCCACAAGATGGTATAATGGATCCAACTTCCCTAGATTGATGAGATCTCATACATTTAGACTGTTGAGTGAAACTAAAATAACATGAAGGGGAGATAGGTTCTTCTCTAATAACGACTGCATAAGCATTTTCATAGCATATGCATACATTTTATTTCTTGTTGAGCCTCGGTTCATTGTATTACCTGTGATGTAGGTAAATATTAATGAAGGAAGATGCTTTGCCAAGTGAAATCTTGGGTTATCAACTGAAGGAGATCTGATGAGTTATGGCTCAAGAAACATCGGTTATTTAAATTACGATTTTATGAAATAAATGATTTGTATAAAATGGACTATTTTTTTAATTGTTTAAAATTATGATTTGTTTTATTCTGCTCAATTATTCTGATTTTCAACTTAACAATTTATTTGGAAAAGTTTAAAAGAAAATTTTAATTTACCATGAATTTTGAAAGAAAGAAAATTGACTTTTATAATTGGGGCGTTGCAAAATGATTTGTTTGGAATGTTTTATCCATGAAAAAAGTGGTTGGATTTCTAAACTAATTTTATATGATAATAAGCATCATCTAAGGGAATTATTGGTTCAAAAATCACTTGAATTAGATAAGTGTACAAAAAGATATACACATGTGAGATATATGTATGTTATGGTACTTATGTGATGATTATTATCATAGGTCCTCCAACTCAAAGAGACAAATGAGATAATTGCTAGTACTCGTGCTAATACTCCAAGGCAAGTAATGATTGTATGTGTTTGGCTTAATGACCTACATAAAAAATGCTAGGATGTTTTTAATTGTTAGTATGCTATGATGGTTATGATAATATCTTGCTCAATGATATGTTGTATTGTTTTGATTGTCTGATAGTATTTATAATGATGTTGATCGAGGATATGTTATGTTAAGAGACATGTAGTGTTGCGTTCATCCTCATGCACCATGTTCAAGAAAAGAATGAAAAGAGATTTAATGCATGTGTTTTCATGTAAGAAAGATTGAAATAAAAATAAATATATGTAAAGAAGATACGAGGGGTTGAAAATAGGTTGTGACAAAGGTTGGATTTTTGGGGAATAAGCCCATTAGTCTGGTAATGTAAGGGCTTCAGTAAAGGTTGTGAGGTCATCACGTACTAGGATTTCAACAAAGGTTGTAAGGTCATCTTACACAAGGCCTTCGACAAAGGTTGCCAAGTCAATGTGCATGATGAATGTGACATCTAACTAAGTTCTCAATTGATGTTGGGACTGTCTCCCAAAGATGTTAGATGTAAGTGGTGTCTCCCATAGTCGTGCATACTTTCTTCTAAATGGTAAAGTGAAAGAAAAGAAAAGATAGAATGAAAAAGAAATAGAAAGAATAGAACAACATATGTTTTTATGAAAAGTGTATACCATGTTTATGTTATTTATACATTACTTACTGAGTGTTAGACACATAGATAAATCTTGTGATGTAGATAAATAAATTAGATGACCAGACTCATTATGGATAACCATGCAGTTGGTGGGGCATACTCATGAGGAGCAGTGGAGTTTTTACGACGGTTTAGACCTGAGGGTCGTGGCTTACAAAATATATGTTGTGTAAAGAATTTTAAAAGTTAATATTACATGTTATTTGGTCACTATTTTATAATATTATGTAGTTTATGTTTACACTTGAAATGTTTTATCAACATGGTATACGTACTTATATTTTGTTTAAAATGAATGGATTATTGAGGATAATATGTTGAAACGAATTAACAATAATAAAATATTTTCAAAGGCACGATAAAAAGTATTTAAAAATGCACATGTACAAAAAAAACTATGGTACAAGATGTTACATTAATAAACATCAAAATAGACATTCTAAGTCTAGCTTAACCAAAACTAAGTATCATACTCTATCAATTTATCTTAAGTGTACAACACATAATTCAACAAATCCATGAGGTTAGAAATCTTACCTTAGGTTTCCACTTATTTCTTCTCTCCCAATACCCATTTGAGATTCATTGTGTAACGACTCGGTTTTTATTTACTTTAAAATCGCGTGAAATTTAAAACTTTTTCTATTATAAAATCAGAGTGAGACTTTTCTTTATAAAACTCAATCGTTAAAACTCTTTACTTAAAACATTTACTAATTTCAGAAGAAGTAATAAAATCCTTTTTATAAAATGCAAAGTAATTAAAACAAAACATTAAAGAATATTAAATAATTTACAAACCCTTTAAATAAATTTCCTTTTTAAATTCTTTAGTCCAGCTAGCCACAACATCCACCTGTGCAAATCCTTCTTCAACTGTCTTTGACCTGTTCTCTTGTTTTTTGTACGTACCTACATCACAAGACCTAACTAATGAGCCTAATGCTCAGTAAATGATATAAGAAAATGAAATGCAGATATGATGCATGATCATGCAATGCATTATAGAAAAGAACCGTATCCTTTCTGATGGGCCAGAGTGTTGGATACTTCTGGTGGTCATGTAGCTTAACCGTAACTCTGACGATGAGTCACACCAATAGGGGTGTCATTGCATACCGTCACCGATCACTTTTGTTAAAGACATTGGAGATTTCAGTACAAGAGAATTGAGAATCTTATGGTTTATTTGACTTAACTGTACCTCACCACCTCCTACGTGGGGGTAGGCACTCTAATAGGGGTGTCATCACGATGAACCATCCCCGATCCTCCCGAACCCCACATGCTTATTTACATATATTAAGTATGTCATGCAATATACTCATGAATACATACAGTCCTACATGATCGTATAAATGTCTAACAAACATATCATTAAAAGAACCTAGTTCTAGTGAACACACAACATACAATCTTAATTCTTGCGATGTAAGGTTCGAAGACCAAAACACAGTATTTATCAGCTTACCTAGCGTCCCTAGTGCGGTTCAGAAATTAACACTGTCCTTCTTCTCTTTTATACCTTCAAAATAATTATAATTTATTTATGAATATTTTTATCAATCGTAAATCTTAACTTTGCTATCGTTATTCCTCGTTTACTATTTAATAGTTTAATTATTGCTTAACGAATTTGTATTAATTTATCTTTATTAATTTTAAGGTTAATAAATGAATAACCTTAATTTATACTTTTTCTCTTTAAATCACAATTATCCAATTTAACCAATATTTATTCATTAATAACATAATTTCTAATGCTTAACAAATCTCATTAGTCAACCTAATTACTTAGCAACCACGCAGTAATCATTTCCAATATCTTAACATGTGCAACGAGATAATGATAGCCAACAATAGTTGCTCATTCCATTAATGTGACCTGATAATAAAGAGAATTTACTTCATAAAATCGAATAGTATTTTATCATAAAGCCATATTTTCCACAGCAGAGTAGAGAACCATTTAATTCTTTTTATCCAACGATAACCAACATAGCACATTTATTTATCCATTTTATCCAATTAGAAAGGTCGTAGATAAATCATCCAGACAAACAACCAGAAGCTAATCTTAAATCAATCACAGCAGTAAACATTCAATAACTAATCCAGAATATCAATCCAATATGTTTCCACGTCCAACAATCCATTCAGAATATTAAACTTAACATGCTTAGACTAACAACAACATAGATAGCCAAACATGATCAGTAATCCATTCGACATTACATAACAGCACAACAGGTTAACAATCCATACCCAATTGCATAACCAAACGGCAACACATGGTATCCATAATCCAATGTGCAGTGAACATAGACGAAACCTACCGTAATTTATTCCAACTTCCACACCAACAAAATTAGAAGATTCACAAATCCTATGCTAATTCTTTAACTCCACAGTATTGGTATCATATCATCAAATGATAGCCATTCACAAAATGCAAATGCTAAAATAGGTTCATCAATGATTTTCTATAATTTCATCTTCCAAGCTGTACCACAGTTTAGAAATTGCAAAAAACTTACATGAATTTAACTCAACATATAAGCATAGTAAAACCCATTCACAATAGAACGACAGAGAGTATTTTCTCAATTATTCATCAATCTAATGCAGAACATAAATCTCCATTATCCAGTAGCAACCCAAAATATACAAAACAAAATAGCAATTCCAAACCCATTTAATAGAGCAGAACATAAAACTTAACCCATCTCCATTGTTCAACAACCAACATACAGATTTACAGATTTGAAACTGAGTACAACATGGAATTAGCAGGGAAGCTATCCAATTTACTTGAAGTACCCGAAAGCGACAACTCCAACTATCCAGCATTTCCTCACTCGGCCCTCAGCTCTAGAACATCACCATTTCTCCCCTGACATCCAAAGCACCCTCTTCTGTGTCCAACCACTGCCGAACGTATATACGCAGAGAAGGCTGGAAGATTTATCAATTCAAGGAAGGTGCTCCAATGGCCAAACTCCACGTTGGAAGTTTGCTATCGTTTCGGGAGGAGAAATAAACTGGTTCATTAGAACCAAAGGACCAGACCAATCCAATTTTCCAGCAAACCAAAGCCCGAGCCCCTGCCATCACTGTCGTCACCGATTCAACTACCGAATCGTCCATCGCAGAGTCGAGTTACTTGAAAATCAACAATTGAAACGCTTACCTTGGACAACCACGAAGAGTGACGCAGCCCCGCAGTAACACGGACCGGTGATTCATAGCAACGGGGGAGCTCCAACCTGTTCCCTAGCCGTGGCACACCCGCGACGTCGCCAACAGCACACCGAGCCCAAAGTCGCACGCCGGACCCGAGCCATCGCTGTCGTCACTCGCTTCCGATCACTCTCTCACTGTCGCCTCTCTCGCTTCTCTCGGTTTTTCTCTCACTTTCTCCCCCCTTCTCTTTTCTAAATTTCTCTTCTTCAATTTAGAATAAAAACTCATTATAACTCCTCCAGCCGGACCGAACCAAACTGGTTCACCCTTCCTTCTATTTCTTCAACCGATTCAACATCTTCCCTCCTATTTCAATTTATTTCCTTTTTATTTCAATTCTTTAATTTCTTCTTCTATTCCTCTTCAATTTAATTAATCGTCATTTTCATAAATTAATATTACGCATATATTTTTATGCGTCGAATATACATATTATATATGTTAGTGGACCCCAATTCTAACTCCCGACTTACTCTAGTTATCGATTAACGATTATTATGGGTCCAATTTAAATTTCTCAATTCCATTTCATAAATTAATTTTTCATTAAATAAATCATTGATTATTATCCAAATATTCTCCAATTAAATTTCTCATCAAATAAATCCCTCAATTATCCTTATATCCAAATAATTTTTCAATTAATTTTACTTAATTCTATCACAAAAAATCAGGGTATTACACATTGTCACCTCTTCCTCCTTCCACTTTCACCTCTTCTATTTTCATAATCCTAGAAAAATAAAAAGAGAGAATGAGAGAGTTTAGTCACATGGAAGAGGACACTTTTTCCTCTTCCTCTTGAGATTTTTGTAAAGGAGATGGCAAATGGTTTGGTTTGAATTGGTTTGTTTATTTTGAAGTTATTAGACCGAACAAATTATATCTAATATAAATTATTGCTTGTGTCTCGATGAATGATAAAATATTTTCCACCTATGATTTTTTGTTAAATTTTTTTAACAGAATTTGTCAGAATGGTCATTTAGAAAAAAAAACTATAAGAATTTTAATGAAACAATTTAAACTAGGGGATCAAATTAAAAGCAGTTCTAAACTATTAAGACTAAAGAAATATTTTAACCATAAGATTATAAGCAAATGAAAAAAGAGTGTAATAAATCATAAATGCAAGTTTCTAATCAAGAAATTACATCAAAATTAGCCAAAAAAATTGCGGACTTTACAAACTGGTTTAGAGTAGTAAAGCTTGATTCCACAATTAATGGTGATTTCAAGGACTTTCTTGATAAACAATAATGTCCTCGAATACCTACAATCCATGTCATCTTCTTTTAACTCTTACATTCCCTCCTAAAAATGAGCCATCCTTTCTCATGGTTTCTTTCTTAGATTAATGGGAACAGATTGATTTGATGGGTTTTACTTTACTTTGCGATTGGGACAACATGGTCAACGGGTGCTTTATTTAATAGGTTTATTGATGGAAAAATTCAAATTGTTTACAGTTGAAAGATAGAAGTTTTATTTGTCTAAAAAAATAATTTATAGTCTAAGATATATGTTAGAAATGGAACAGTAAATGAAAAAGAAAACACAAAAAAGAAATATCGGATTAACATGGAAAAACTTTTTCAGAAAAAAACTACGGGTAGAGGAGAACATTACTATATGAAGATCAAAGTACAACCGCGAGCTTTGTAACTCTATCTTACATGAATTTATAGAGAAAACAAAACTCTAATACTGAGATTCACAACACAAGCCCCACTTGTTTGGCCTAAATAGAATTTGGATGCCACCGAACTTTACTAATCTTCATCTTGACATGAATTCCATAAAGAAGATCTAGAACGTAAACTCGTCATTCCTACCTAAAAATAATCCAACACATTGACTTCTAACATCCTCCACCTAGAAACAAAGTTTGATGGAAGAAACAAATCTTTAAATCTTCATCTTTTACATCCTTAAAGAAGATCTGCAATGCAAGCTTAGCTACTCGTCCCAAAGAAAGATACATATGGCCAAACTATAAAAGTCTTCAAAGTTAAATTCAACGGCTAATGCTGACCAAGTTTAAAAAATACTTAAACAACGATGATCACGTCTTCAAATCCAACAAAGTGTCATCCAAATCTAAGTGAGCATATTTTGTATCTTGGCCTATCATATCAAATTTGTACTTCAAAAATCTTTGCAATTCCTCCACCATTATCCTCCTTTAACAAAATATCAAATCAGTGGAAAATCTACTTTAAAAATCTCACAAACCCAAATGATATTCTTCAACAAAATATCTGACCCAAAATTAGTGACATCAATAAAAATTACCACCCAAAATATTGGAGTGAAAAATCATGGCTATTATAAGATGTTAAATGATATTCCAAAAAATTGAAATATTTCAGAAAAAACAAGTCAGTAAAAAAAATCAAATAAAATTCACCAAAAAATACACAATTCTCCTCAAACAAATAAAATTTGGATTTTTTAACCAAAATTCGAACAAAGTTTCAATTTTTAACCCGATGTAAATTCAAAAATATCATATACTCTTGGAAAAATCATAACAATTCCAAAAAAAATCTTGCATGCAAGATAAAACTATAAATCTAAAATTGACGTTAAAAAATAAAAGCTTTGAAAACAAAATTGTAGTCAAAATCACCGAGGTGAGACTAATGAGTTTCTCCTTCACAAGAAAGACAACCTATAGACAGAGAGCACTAACCTTAGATGGCGGATATTCAATGGAAGGGCATCAATTTTCAATGGGTGAATGAATGGTCAAGCTAATCGAAAACCATTAGCGACAACTATTTATATGTGTTGCGAAGAAGATGAATGGCAAGGGGAACAACTTTTTATTTTTTTCCCAAAAATTGTAATTTCCTGAAAATTATTAAAAACCTTGTATGATGCGGAACGACAAGAGAGAATTGATATTTCAAAGAGTTTTGAAAGCCATATTCTATAATCTTTTTCAACTAGACTCTGATACCAATTGTTGAAAGTCAAATACAATATGAAAAAGAAACAATGCAAAACCACACAAAACTAGATTTATGTGGAATACCCTATCCAAAAAAAACTATGAGCAGAAGAGAAATTCATTATCTGAAATCAAGGTACACTGAGTTTTTTGACTCAAAAAACACTAATATTGAACATAAGCTCTGTCACGACTCAGAGGTGGGTCTAATAGAATCGCCAAGTTAGGCGGTCCGATTGTCAAAGAGAACCTAATCGTCCGGCCCAAGGTTAGGGAGAAGCGGAAGTCTTAATAGGAAATTAAGTCCAAACCCAAATCACATGGGTTGGGGTCTACAGAGTGATCAGCTGAGACTTGATAGCATAATAAAGAATCGTACTATGCAGGAATTAAATCAAACAACACCAAAACTACAATCCCAACATACCAAGAATGGAGGGATTGAACTAACGAACATCTACCCATCCACAGGAAGATCGATACACACACCACTGGGGTACCAGCAATGCTCCACAACGACAGATGCAAATCCCATGCAATGAGCCTACACCCTAACCTAGGAAAATTAAAGTCCAAGGGGTGAGTGGCAAACTTAGTAAGGAAGTCGATAATAAATGCAATGCATGCTAAAAACTGTTTTCCTCATCTTTTGAAAACTATTTCATGCTTCTCATTTATCGTACATGGATTTTAAAACATTGAAAAAATCCTCTTTATCATTTATCATACTTGCCTATGGCCCTCGATGTTGCATCATCAAAACTTGATGTATACATAGACAACTATATTGCAAAATATGCTGACATTGTTTTCTGTAAGAAAACATCATCAATGAAAAAGGATGGTCACTCAAGGACCTATCAAACACTCATCACGGTGGTCTGAAGACCCAGCGTGTCACCCAAGTTGCGCACAAGCAAGCTCGGAAACAACACAAACTGTACGATAAACAGATGAGGTTGATGGAAACTGATTGCTTCTCCACTAACTACCTCTAGGTTCCAAATTAATAAGGGTTGCTGATGAGCAAAGCTACGGGGCGTCACGCCACCCGTCAAATGGAACGGTACTAGGATAGGCAAAATCCAACGACAAAACAACCCTCCAATTCATGTGACAAAACACCCTAATTAGATTATGGGGCTCGAAGCCCAAGGAAGCGTTATCATCTTCCAATCTCCCTTTCAAATTTCAGACCTTGAAACCCGAGGACATGTCATCAATGCCACATTCCCATTTTACACCTACAAACAATCAACCTTCACGCAGCTAAAGGTTTCACAAGATAGCCTCATGATACTTTAGCGCCAGAGTACCTAAAGCATTAAGAGGATTCATTCTTCCAATATATATGCACAATTATCAAAGAATCATATGTGCGCAAAGTAGCAAACAATATACCATGTACTAGTGGTTCACTGGTCGATCCAAATTTACCAGAGTGTCAATTTAGCTTAATAGCAGTCGAGCGGAGCCTTTCTGGTCGGCCGTTGTCGACCAAATTTGCCGGGAAATATGTCGTCTTTCCCGCATCTTACCCGATTTTTGACTCCTAATGACAAATAACCTTGTATAAACTCTAATAATACAAAAATAAACTAGTGAAGTCCCTCAGATTTGAGTTTTTAAGCTCAAATATGAGGCCAATATATTCGGAATTTCAAACCCTAAATCGAAGACAAAAAACTTAATAATTTGCAAACCATTTTAACAAAGGTTATTTGTAACAACCATGTTATTTATTTGTTTTTAAAAATGCGTGAAATTTAAAATTTTTATAAAATGACTAAAATCTTTATTAAAACCTTTTAATATGGAATTAGAGTGCTTTTATTATAACCGAACCGTTAAAATCCTTTTACTTTGACTCGTTACCAAAATCATTATAAACAATAAAAAAGTATAGTTATAAAATCTTTTCTCAAAACATAGCAGAAGCGTAGATTACTTTTTCTTTAAAAACGTAGCAGAAGCATAAATAGTTCATTTAAAGACAATTAATTAAATTGTTACTTTATATTTTACAAATCCTCTTTACGTTCGTTAGCCTAACCAGCCATGACTCTCGTCCATGCAAATCATTCATCAGCTGCTCACTAATCTGTTCTTCATTTTCTCTAGTACTTGAACCTACATCGCAAGACAGTAAGCTATGAGCCTAACGCTTAGCAAGTGATAATACTTAATATGCTATATGCTCATGCTATGCCCTTTAAAAACCATATGCAATTTCTGTTCTTACATTTCTTCTTATCTTTTATCTTATGTTTTATCTTTGATGTTCTTCTTATCTATCATCTTCTTATTTTCTATTATGACCTCTGATATAGCTGCGATGGCATAGTCTGAATCCCGTGCATATGAAATCAACCACCCTTGCTTCATTATGTGTTTGTCATCTAATTCTTATCTGTTTACTATCTGTTGTTGTTGTTGTACCTACACCATAAGTAAGGAAGTGGTCTTATGCCCAATAAGGAGTTGGGGAAAACAATTTATCCATTTCTCTCTTTAGTTCTTCTTGGAATGGGGGCCACCCTAACCAAACTCTTTCATTATGTTCGTTTTCTTCGTTTGTTCTTAACTCGTACATCGAGCTAGAGATTGGAGGTTGTCCTTTGAGATGGCCTAGTTTGTTGGCTTCTAACCTCCTGTGTGCATACTAGTACCTTTCCCAACTTGGTGAGGGTGTATCCTACCAGCTAGGCTAGATCCGGGCTATCCATCTACCCCAACTCCCTATTCGTTCCCTTTTTTCGGCGTATCCCGCCTTCTGGGTTCTTTCTCTTTTCGGCATATCCCGCCTTTAGAGTTCTTTCTTTTTCCGGTGTATCCCGCCTTTAGAGTTCTTCCTCTGTCCTGTGTATCCCGCCTTTAGAGTTTCTTCCCTTTCGGCATATCCCGCCGTTAGGGTTTCTTTGGTGACGAACGTTTCCTGCTCGTCCCAAACATACTTGTTCTTATCGTTTTCCTCACTCATGCATGTAGGTACCATCCCAAAGCTTACCCCCTACTTGATTTCTATTAACATGAACTCGAACTAGCTTCTTCCTAAGTACACAAAACATATATGAGAAGCAATATCAACACTTTAGGAAATCCACATTGAACAATAAATGAAGCGAACATCATCACATGCTTCTCATAATGAAAACCATGCTATTACCAGTCAATATCACAAAATAGATTAACAGACATGCTTTGTATCTTAAGGAAGACAACAGTGAATCACAATACAAAAATGAAAACATTAGAACATGCTTTCTAGCTTACTCTGTAGCAGAAAATACGATCCTTAAAAGCCTACTAGTAGATGACTATTCATCAGTATTTCATTCAATCAAATCACACTCTGAATCAAGCTTAACAATGGGAAACTTACATATAACAAATCATGCTCTCATTAATAAACAAGAAACTAACTACTAAACATGCTCTTTAATCAACAAGAAACTAACTATTAAACATGCTCTTTCAATGGACTACCTACAGCAAAGAAACTCTATCAGATTATGATCAATTATCTCACCGAACTACGCATGCTTTTTAACAACCAACTTAACAGCGAATCCATAAAACCTAACTTGCTTCTAAGTCGAGTACACAAGGAAATTATCATGCTTTTAATGACTACACGAAATAGCATAAAAACATATGCAATTAACATGTAATAATGGAAGAGATTATACTTAGATAATCATGCCTTCTATACTATAATCACAGCAGCAAGAACCACTACGACATGCTTCTCGTATGATACCAACAGCAGTGAAAATAAACATATCGACAAAATAGGGTTATGTTGAAGATGATATAATCAAGTCATCACCATAGTCATTCATTCTTTTCCTTTATCCTTCACATTACAGTCATGGTTCTCATTTCCATTCACTTTTCCCTTTGAAGTATCTAGATCTCATCCTTTTTTCTCTTGTTCCTTGGATTTACTTGTTGAGCATAACAGTGAGCATAATAGTAACATATATAAAAAAGAAATAACAAAGAAAACATATACAATGCAAAGAGTAAAAGTAGTAACAACTATTGCAGGAAATCAACGGAGTTCATCAGAAATCTTACAGCAGGCACAGAGAATAACATTTGGAATAGTCTATATGCTTAAACGCACCAACAAAGTCATCTAAAGCAAAACAGGACACATTGAGCATTTATCATAACATCACTAGAAATATGTAAAGAAACGTATAGTCTTTCTCTAACATCATGACTTCTTCATCATTAACTTCTTCATCGTCACTAAAGAAAAATCTGTACATTCATACTTTTCTCTTTCATTTTAAGCATTCTATCTCTATTTCATTCAAGTCCAAGTAGCATTCTCACATTCATACAAGGAACATATGTAATCTCTATCAAAGTACTAAAAGAAAATGTGGCATTCATATCATATAGAGGAAAGTAAAGCAACAATTGGAATAATCAAAGTCAGCCAACAAACAACTCACACACACGACATTTACTTGGGTGTAGGGCCTCCAAATGGACAAGACAACCCATTCCTTACCCTTTGAAGTCAAATCTCCTCCCGTATTGCAGCTCCTTGTCCAGCAGAGTTTCTCCTTCAGTAGAAATGAAGGAGAAGACAAATAAAATGCAGGAGAAGAGTGTAGTAGATGAAATAGTGGGAGAACCTACCTAGGGGACAAAGCGTGCCTTAAGGAGGCTCCTTTGTGGGTTATTTTTGGGAGGAACCACCTTTTTCTTGCTGAAAGTGCGAGTATTAACTCGATAAACGTCGATTTTTTTGACTTTTAGTTCCTGATTTTTCGCAGATTTGCTACAATTCGGACTTGTACGGATTCCGTACTGTCGTCCGCATGCGTCCGGAAGACCAAAAACTACACAGCTAAATCCTGGCTTCAGACAGAAAATGGCATCCCCACCTATGTTCCTACCATCCCAAACCTTGTTTCGGACGCCATACATTATCTGCATCGTCTGCATGTTGCGTCCGAATTGTCCCAAAATTTGGACAGATTCAAATCAAACGCTGCATTGAGTCGTCCGCATGTTGAGTTCGAATTATCCCAAAAATCAGACAGATTCAAATCAGACGCTGTATCGAGTCATCCGACGTCGTCCGCAACTTCCACATCCAGTGTCCGTAACTCCAGATTTGAACAGATCCATTGCGGACGCATCCAGTGAGTTTTGGACGCAGAATGGCGTCCCGAGGCATCCTCAAGTCCATTGTCTTCACTTTTCACTATCTTTTCACACTCAACATGATCCACACGACATTTCCTTCATAGATACAAGTCACAAATGGCACGTGTAAACACGTAATGAAATATCCTCATAATCCCAATACTTTGATTACATCACGTATACGGGAAAAAACGTTACTAAAATATTTATTGTTTTAGCTCTCCGAACGTCCTTGGTAATATCCCGATAATTATCCATCTTAAAATATCGGAATGTTACATACTACCCCCATTAAAATAAATTTCTTCCTCAAAACTTTCCTTTCTAGTGCACTTATCCATGCTAAACTATGCATCAAACCTCCTCTTAGCTACCTTATTTGAGAACGTAGGCCCTCTAATGGTCCTAATACTTCGTTTTTACCTATACTAGCTTTCTAACTTCGTCAAATGACTCCTTTTGTACCAAAGATCGATCAAGTTCTTGTTCTCTCACACCACCATGCTTCAGCTGCGCCACTCTGATTACATCATTTTCGAAGAAAGAACTGCTATAATCATAGCCATTCTTCAACATCAAGAGCAAAATGACAACTCTCTTATCTCAAAATATCACCTTAATCCGATAATTACTCCGCCATTGCCGTTCAACTCTTCAACCTGCAACATTTTCTCCTAAATTTCATGTCCCACGTCAGATTTCCCACTCATTTTTCTTTAAATTAGATGTTCCACATTAAACTTCTCCACAAGCTTTTCGTGAATTCAGCACCATGTTGGCGTCAAGCTCGTATTCCTTCCCAAGGTCAAGGCCCAATGGTCAATTTTCTTGGCTAGAGGACATCTTATTAGTCATAAATGTTTCACAAAGTAAAAGGCATGATCTTAAAACACAAGTAGTTGTTGTCCTCTTTGGCGTATCTCGCCTCCAAGGCCCCTTTTTCCCAGTGACAGGCAGATCTCGCACACCCTGAAACGTGTCTACAAAGAAGATATTTCCCCTTTGGCATATCCCGCCATCTCGGCTTTCTCTCAGTGATAAGCGGGTCTCGCCCATACTAAAACGTGTCTACTTGTCTTTGAGAGTCATCCACTCATACCCTTCTTCTTATGTTTTTAATTTGTCCATTGGTTGTTCCTTCGATTCACTTTTGATTAGTCTTTTATCAACTCCACTCTCGTTGCTCGTGATTTGTTAGTAAATCGTGCATATGTTAATGTAATGTCCTCGTTCAATTATCTGGCTCCATCACTATCCAGATTCCGTCTCTGGAAACTCCGTTCCCGTTTTCGTTTCCCTTCCTGTCTTTATTTCTGTACTCGTAGGAGAAGCTCGACAGATTGAATCCGCTCTTGCCGTACAGTTGTGCAGTCACGTTCTTGGTCACCCTGAGTGAAACTGAATCGAGGTGGAGAACATAATTCAAGTCTACCATCAATTGGACTTAATCCAATACTCGAGTTCCACACTTAATCAAAGTCTCATAGGCGAGCATGGATTACCTTATGTCGGAAACCGCTGTCAAATCCAAGTTGGCCATACCACCCTACAAGGCCATGAACCTCTCGATTAACTTCTTACAACCCCACAATTCCACTAGGTTCTTCTTCCAACTCTTTCCCTAAAATCCCAACCTTAATTTTTATAATTCCTTCTTCGAGGTTATACTAGGGAATCAACTAATTCATTGGTAGAATCCTACTTCTCTACTTTGGTTCACCCTAATTGTTCTTCCATAACTGAGGCATTTGCAATTGACTATCTAGTTGGTCACTTATTTTATCCAACTGGTTCCTCTTTCGACTACTTGTCATAAATTCCAACTTTAATTGCAAAGTTCTTCTTCAAGGTCGTATTAAGGGGATCACTAATTGGTTGGTGGAATCCTCTCCTTCCACTTCGGTTGGTTAATGGAATCCTCTCCTTCCACTTCGGTTTCGTCCTTAATCCTCTCCTTCCAAGCATTTACGCCTACTATCTAATGGATCATATTCACGCTTGCTGCCAAGGCGACTTTGGTTAATTATCCAATTAATTTAACTTCGTTTGGGAATTTCATTTGTCTTACTTTGCAAAATTTTGGACAGAGTCTCCCTTGTTTAGACTCCCCCAAGCTCACACATACATCCTATAGAAATTCGCAACAGTTCCAGAATATCGTCATTCATTCATCTATCCATCAAAATCAAAGGTCTCAATTCTAAGTACACCATTCGAACTTACGTTTGACACTGTCTAACTCTAAACAAATGAACTACTCGTCCTCATTAAGCCCACTACTTCCTAGAATTAACACTCCATCTATCAAACTATCGTACTGCAATAAAGAAGTCATGGATTATTAAAGTATTAAGAAAGCATTATGAAGTATAGTTACAGTGATGAAGGATTTTCAAGTCGAGGCTCGTGCTGGCAAGGAGGCTGTCTTACTTTACTTAGACTAACTTTCTTAACTTTACTCAGCACAACATACTATATCTCAATTAAAATGTAATAAAATAAACAAGTGAGCTACAGACAGTTTTAAAACGATCAGAGCAGTTCACAAAATCATTCTTAATACCACTGCTCTGATACTAACTGTAACGACCTGGAATTTTGTCGATCGTTTAAATAGCGTAAAAATTTAAAATTTCTTTTTGAGACAAATCAGAATGCTTAAATTCGAATCGCTAACAACTCTTTCTTAAAAGTCATCATGAAAACCAACTTATTAAATATGTACGGAAGAGTAAATACTGTAAGGAAAATCATATGTTTAAAGTCTTGCGGAAGCGTTATAAAATAACCCTTTGTAAATTATGGCGGAAGCGTAAGAAATCTTTCAAAGGAAATACTAAGCCATTACGTCTATCAAATAAAACTTGAAAATTAACTTCGTTGATTCACAACTATTTACTCATCTTTGACTTTGCCTTGCCAACCCGAATCTTGTGCATGTGAAATCATCCACCCCTGTTTGATTATGTGTTTCTCATCTACTTCTTATCCGTTTACTATCTGTTCGTCGCTGTACCTATACCACAAGTAAGAACATGAGCTTATGCCCAGTAAGAAGATGGGGAAAATAATTTATGCATTTCTATCTTTAGGTCTTCTTGGAATAGGGACCACCCAAACCAAACTCTTTCATTACGTTCATTTTCTTCGTTTGTTCTTAACTCGTACATCGAGCTGGAGATTGGAGGTTGTCCTTTGAGATGGCCTAGTTTGTCGGCTTCTAACCTCCTATGTGTATACTAGTCCCTTTCCCGACTTGGTGAGGGTGTATCCTACCAGCTAGGCTAGATCCGGGGTATCTATCTACCCCAACTCCCTATTCATTCCCTTTTTCCGGAGTATCCCGCCTTCTGGGTTCTTTCTCTTTTCAGCGTATCCCGCCTTTAGAGTTTTTTTTTTTCCGGCATATCTCGCCTTTAGAGTTCTTCCTCTATCCTGTGTATCCTGCCTTTGGAGTTTCTTCCCTTTCGACGTATCCCGCCATTAGGGTTTCTTTGGTGATGGACGTTTCCCGCTCGTCCCAAACATACTTGTTCTTATCGTTTTCCTCACTCATGCATGCAGGTACCATCTCGAAGGTTACCCCCTATTTGATTTCTATTAACATGAACTCACCCTAGCTTCTTCCTAAGTACACAAAACATATATGACAAGCAATATCAACACTTTAGAAAGTCCACATTGAACAATAAATGAAGCAAACATCATCACATGCTTCTCATAACGAAAACCGTGCTATTACCGATCAATATCACAAAACAGATTAACGGACATGCTTTGTAACTTAAGGAAAACAACAGAGAATCACAATACGAAAATGAAAACATTAGGACATGCTTTCTAGCTTACTCTGTAGTAGAAAATATGATCCTTAAAAGCGTACTTGAAGATGACTATTCATCAGTATTTCATTCAATTAAATCATACTCTGAATCAAACTTAACAACGGGAAATTTACATACAACCAATCATGCTCTCATTAATAAACAAGAAACTAACTACCAAACATGCTCTTCAATCAACAAGAAACTAACTACTAAACATGCTCTTTTAATGGACTACCTACAACAAAGGAACTCTATCAGATTATGATCAATTATCTCACCGGACTACGCATGCTTTTTAACAACCAACATGACAGCGAATCCATAACACCTAACATGCTTCTAAGTCGAGTACGCAAGGAAATTATCATGCTTTTAATGACTACAAGAAATAGCATAAAAACTTATGCAATTAACACGTAACAATGGAAGAGATTATACTTTGATAATCCTGCGTTCTATACTATAATCACAGTAGCAAGAACTACTACAACATGCTTCTCGTATGATACCAACTGTAGTGAAAATAAACATATCAACAAAATAAACTTATGCTGAAGATGAAATAATCAAGTCATCACCATAGTCATTCATTCTTTTCCTTTATCCTTCACAATACAGTCATGGTTCTCATTTCCATTCACTTTTCCCTTTGAAGTATCTAGATCTCATCATTTTTCTCTTGTTCCTTAGTTTTACTTGTTGAGCATAATAGTGAGCATAATAGTAACATACTAAAAAGAGAAATAATAAAGATAACATCTACAACGCATAGAGTAAAAGCAATAACAACTATTGCAGGAAATCAATAGAGTTCATCAGAAATCTTACAGCCGGCACTGAGAATCACATTTGGAATAGTCTATATGCTTAAACGCCACCAACAAAGTCATCTAAAACTAAAAAGGACACATTGAGCATTTATCATTACATCACTAGAAATTTGTAATAAACGTATAGTCTTTCTCTAACATCATGACTTCTTCATCGTTAACTTCTTGATCGTCACTAAAGGAAAATCTGTACATTGATACTTTTCTCTTCCATTTTAAGCATTCTATCTCTATTTCATTCAATTCCCAGTAGCATTCTCACATTCACACAAGGAACATATGCAATCTCTATCAAAGTACTAAAACAAAACGTGTCATTCATATCATATAGAGGAAAGTAAAGCAACAATAGGAATAATCAAACTCAGCCAACAAACAACTCACACACATGACGATTACTTGGGTGTAGAGCCTCCAAAATGGCCAAGACAATCCATTCCTTACCCTTTGAAGTCGAATCTCCTCCCGTATAGCAGCTTCTTGTCCAGCAGAGTTTCCCCTTCAGCAGAAACAAAGGAGATATTAAATAAAATGCAGGAGAAGAGTGTAGTAGATGAAATAGAATGAGAACCTACCTAGGAGACAAAGCGTGCCTTACGGAGGCTCCTTTGTGGGCTACTGTCGAGAGGAGGTGCCTTTTTCTCGCCCAAAGTGCGAGTATTAACTCGCTAAACGTCGAGTTTTCTGACTTTTAGTTCCAGATTTTTAGCAGATCTGCTACAAATCTGACTGGTGCGGATGCCGTACTGTTGTCCGCATGAGTCCGTAAAACCTAAAACTACACAGCTAAACCCTGGCTTTGGACAGAAAATGGCGTCCTCACTTATGTTTGTACCATCTAAAAACCTGTTTCGGATGCCATACGACGTTCGCATCGTACGCATGTGGCATCTGAATTTTCCCAAAAATCGGACAGAGTCAAATCAAACGCTGCATCGAGTCGTCAGCATCGACTACATGTGGCATCCAAATTGTCCCAAAAATCGGACACATTCAAATTGGACGCTGCATTGAGTCATCCGCCGTCATCCGCACCTTCCACATCCAGCGTCCGCAACTCCTGATTTGATTAGATTCATTGCGGACGCGTCCTTCCCCGTCCTTATTGTCCGCACTTTCTAAATCCAGCGTCCGAAACGCCTTAACACAGTGAGTTTAGGACGCAGAATGGCGTCCAGAGGCATCCTCAAGCCCATTTTCTACACTTTTCACTATCTTTTCACACTCAACATGATCCCCACCACATTTCCTTCATAGATACTTTTCACAAATGGCACGTGTAAACACGTAATGAAATATCCTCGTAATCCCAACGCTTTGATTACATCACGTATATGGGGAAAAATGTTACTGAAATGTTTATTGTTTTAGCGCTCTGAACGTCCTTGATAATATCCCGATAATTATCCATTTTAAAATATCGGGATGTTACATACTACCCCCATTAAAATAAATTTCGTCGTCAAAATTTTCCCTTTCTAGTGCACTCATCAACGCTAACCTATGCATCAAACCTCCTCTTAGCTACCTTATTTGAGAACATAGCCCCTCTAATGGTGCTAATACTTCGTTTTTACCTATACTAGCCTTCTAACTTCGTCCAATAACTCCTTTTGTACCAAAGATCGATCAAGTTCTCGTGCTCTCACGCCACCATGCCTTTGCTTCGTCACTCTGATTACATCATTTCCGAAGAAAGAACCGCTATAATCATAGTCATTCTTCAACATCAAGAGCAAAATAACAACTCTCTTATCTCAAAATATCACCTTAATCCGATAATTACACCACTGTTGCTGTTCAACTCTTGAACTTGCAACATTTTCTCCTTAATTTGATGTCCCACGTCAAATTTCCCACTCATTTTTCTTTAAATTAGATATTCCACACAAAACTTCTCCGCAAGCTTTTCGTGAATTCGGCACCATCTTGGCGTCAAGCTCGTATTCCCTTCCCAAGGTCAAGGCCCAATGGACAGTTTTCTTGGCTAGAGGGCATCTTATTAGTCACAAATGTTCCGCAAAGTAAAAGGCATGATCTTGAAACACAAGTACTTGTTGTCCTCTTTGGCGTATCTCGCCTTCAAGGCCCCTTTTTCCCAGTGATAGGCGGATCTCACCCACCCCAAAACGCATCTACTTAGCATGGTTCTCACTACAAAGCATATATGTCCCCTTTCACGTATCCCGCCATTGAGGCTTTCTCTCAGTGATAGGAGGGTATCGCCCATACTGAAACGCGTCTACTTGTCTTTGAGAGTCATCCACTCATACCCTTCTTCTTATGTTTTTAATTTGTCCTTTAGTTCACTTTCGATTAGTCTTTTATCAACTCCACTCTCGTTGCTCGTGATTTGTTCGTAAATTGTGCATATGTCAATGTAATGTCCTTGTTCAATTATCTGGCTCCATCACTATCCAGATTCCCTATCTGGAAACTCCGTTCCCATTTTTGTTTTTGTTCCTGTCTCTATTTCTGTACTCGTAGGAGAAGCTCGACCGATCGAATCTACTCTTGCCATACAGTTGTGCAGTCATGTTCTTGGTCACCCTGAGTGAAACTGAATTGAGGTGGAGAACATAATTCAAGTCCACCAACCATTCGACTTAATCAAATACTCGAGTTCCACACTTAATCAAAGTCTCATAGGCGAGCATGGAGTATCTCATGTCGGAAATTGCAGTCAAATCCAAGTTGGTCATACCACCCTACAAGGCCTTGAACCTCTCATCCTTATCGGAAATCTAACCTAGTGTACACTTACTCTACCCTTCTCGATTAACTTCTTACAACCCCACAATTCCACTAGGTTCCTCTTCCAACTCTTTTCCTAAAATCCCAACCTTAATTTTTCTAATTCCTTCTTCGAGGTTATACTAGGGAATCAACTAATTCATTGGTAGAATCCTACTTCTCTACTTCGGTTCACCCTAATTGTTCTTCCATAATCGAGGCGTTCGCAATTGACTATCTAGTTGGTCACTTATTTTATCCAACTGGTTCCTCTTTCGATAACCTGTCATAAAGTCCAACTTTAATTGCTAAGTTCTTCTTCAAGGTCGTATTAAGGGGATCACTAATTGGTTGGTGGAATCATCTCCTTCCACTTTGGTTGGTTGATGGAATCCTCTCCTTCCGCTTCAGTTTCATCGTTAATAAATTTGTTTCCCGTCTACATCGTGGTATCCCAAGCATTTATGCCTACTATCTAATGGATCCAATTCACGCTTGCTGCCTAGGCGACTTTGGTTAACTATCTAGTTAATTTAACTTCGTTTGGGAATTTCATTTGTCTTACTTTGCAAAATTTTGGGCAGAGTCTCCCTTGTTCAGACTCCCCCAAGCTCACACACACATCCTACAGAAATTCGCAACAGTTCCAGAATATCGTCATTCATTCATCCATCCATCAAAATCCAAGGTCTCAATTCTAAGTACACCATTCGAACTTACGTTTAACATGGTCGCAATTTCATAACTCTAAACAAACTAACTACTCGTCCTTATTAAGCCCACTACTTCCTACAATTAACACTCCATCTATCGAATTATTGTACTACAATAAAGAAATCCTAGATTATTAAAGTATTAGGAAAGCATTAGGAAGTATACTTACAATGATGAAGGATTTTCACTTCGAGGCTTGTGCTGGCAGGCAGGCTGTCTTACTTTACTTAGATTGACTTTCATTACTTTACTAAGGACAACTTACTATATCTCAATTAAAATGTAGTAAAATAAACAAGTGAGCTACAGACAGTTTTAAAACGATCAGAGCAGTTCACGAAATCATTTTTAAAACCACTGCTCTGATACCAACTGTAACAACCCGGATTTTCATTGATCATTTAAATAGCGTAAAAATTTAAAATTTCTTTTTGAGACAAATCAGAATGCATAAATCCAAATGGCTACCAACTCTTTCTTAAAACTCGTAGTGAAAACCAAATTATTCAATATGTACGAAAGCGTAAATACTATAAGGAAAATCATATGTTTAAAGTCTTGCGGAAGCATTATAAAATCATGGCGGAAGCGTAAAAAATCTTTCAAAGGAAATACTAAGCCATTACATCAATCAAATAAAACTTGAAAATTTACTTCGTTGATTCACAACCATTTACTCATTTTTGACTTTGCCTTGCCAGCCTGAATCCCATGCATGTGAAATCATCCACCCCTGCTTCATTATGTATTTCTCATCTACATCATTTTTATTTACTATCTATTCGTCGTTGTACCGACACCACAAGTAAGGACGTGAGCTTATGCCCAGTAAGGAGATGGAGAAAACAATTTATGCATTTCTCTCTTTAGGTCTTCTTGGAATGGGGGCCACCCAAACCAAACTCTTTCATTACATTCGTTTTCTTCGTTTGTTCTTAACTCGTACATCGAGCTGGAGATTGAAGGTTGTTCTTTGAGATGACCTAGTTTGACGGCTTCTAACCTCCTATGTGCATACTAGTTCCTTTCTCGACTTGGTGAAGGTGTATCCTACAAGATAGGCTAGATACGGGCTATCCATCTACCACAACTCCTTATTCGTTCCCTTTTTCCGGTGTATCCCGCCTTCTGGGTTCTTTCTCTTTTTGGCGTATCCTGCCTTTAGAGTTCTTTCTTTTTTCAGCGTATCCCGCCTTTAGAGTTCTTCCTCTGTCTGGCGTATCCCACCTTCAGATTTTCTTCCCTTTCGACGTATCCCGCCGTTAGGGTTTCTTCGGTGACGGACGTTTTGCCGCTTGTTCCAAACATACTTGTTCTTATCATTTTCCTCACTCATGCATGTGGGTACCATCCCGAAGGTTACCCCCTACTTGATTTCTATTAACATGAACTCACCCTAGCTTCTTCCTAAGTACACAAAACATATATGACAAGCAATATCAACACTTTAGAAAATCCACATTGAACAATAAATGAAGCGAACATCATCACATGCTTCTCATAACGAAAACCGTGTATTACCAGTCATTATCACAAAATAGATTAACGGACATCGTTTCTAACATAAGGAAAACAACAGTGAATCACAATACCAAAATGAAAACATTAGGACATGCTTTCTAGCTTACTCTGTAACAGAAAATAGAATCCTTAAAAGCGTACTTGTAGACGACTATTCATCAGTATTTCATTCTATTAAAACATACTCTGAATCAAGCTTAACAACGGGAAACTTACATAAAACCAATCATGCTCTCATTAATAAACAAGAAACTAACTACTATTTATACTTCATCGTCATTCTTCATCGTCACTAAAAGAAAATCTGTACATTTATACTTTTCTCTTCCATTTTAAGTGTTCTATCTCTATTTCATTCAAGTCCAAGTAGCATTCTCACATTCATATAAGGAACATATGCAATCTCTATCAAAGTACTAAAAGAAAATGTGGCATTCATATCATATAGAGGAAAGTAAAGCAACAATAGGAATAATCAAACTTAGCCAACAAACAACTCACACACATGACAATTACTTGGGTGTAGGGCTTCCAAATGGCCAAGACAACCTATTCCTTACCCTTTGAAGTCTAATCGCCTCTCGTATAGTAGCTCCTTGTCCAGCAAAGTTTCCCTTTCAACAGAAACGACGGAGAACACAAATAAAATGCAGGAGAAGAGTGTAGTATATGAAATAGAGGGAGAACCTACCTATAGACAAAGCGTGCCTTAGGGCGGCTCCTTTGTGGGCTACTATCAGGAGGAGGCGCCTTTTTGTCACCGAAAGTGCGAGTATTAACTCGCTAAATGTCGAGTTTTCTGACTTTTAGTTCCTGATTTTTCACATATCTTCTACAATTCGGACTTGTACGGACGCCGTACTGTCGTCTGCATGCGTCCGCAAGACCTAAAAGTACACTGCTAAACCCTGGCTTCAGATAGAAAATGGCGTCCCCACTTATGTTCCTACCGTCCGAAACCCTGTATTAGACGCCATACGTCGTCCGCATTGTCCGCATGTGGCGTCCGAAATGTCCTAAAAATTGGACAGATTCAAATCAGACGCTGCATCGATTCGCCCACATCGTCTACATCGCCCACATCCTAAAAATTTTAATTGGACAGATTAAAATTTTCCCAAAAATCGAACAGATTCAAATCGGACGCTACATCGAGTTCTCTGCCGTCGTCCGTACCTTCGACATCCAGCATCCGCAATTCTAGATTTGAACAGATTCATTGCGGACGCGTCCTTCCCAGTCCGCACTTTCTAAATCCAGCGTCCGAAACCCCTCAACACAGCAAGTTTAGGACGCAGAATGACGTCCCGAGGCGTCCTCAAGTCCATTTTCTTCACTTTTCACTATCTTTTCACACTCAACATGATCCCCACGATGTTTCCTTCATAGATACATGTCACAAATGGCACGTATAAACACGTAATGAAATATCCTCGTAATCTCAATGCTTTGATTACATCACGTATAAAAAATGCACAAGTGGTCGCTAAGCAACAAAACTGGTCAACTCTCAACATTTGACCAAAAATTACCCGAAACATTTACAAGTGGAGTTTTAAAATCATTTAAAAATCTCAAGTTTAACGGGCCCGACCAGGCCTAACTAGAATTCAGAGGACATTGAACTCTAACAATCTCTATCTTGACATAAATACCAATTGAGATATTGAAAATACCAGCTTCTAATCCTAACCCAAAAGAAATCTAAAAACTCTGACAATCTCTATCTTAAAAAAAACTCCAATGCAATGAACATATCTGCAAAACTCTAAAAAAATAACCTCCTCTTCCACAAAATCCCCTGAAAGGCCAGTTCAACAATTGATATTGACCAAATTTAAGCACTGCTTAAACTTGAGAGACATACTCGAGAAGAAATTTCATCTGCTCCTCATGGTATCACCAAATTGTTAGAATCGTCACGACCTATTGCATCTGAATATGTCAAAGACTCTCGACTAAAAATAATACCCTCGAACACATTCAACACATAACCCATTAAACTAGTTTCACCATATCATCATGGAGGTTTAACCTTACTTCTAGATCTGGCTTTAGCAATAAATCTCACACATGAAATTGAAAATGGTGACGATATGGTGTGGATGTGGTGACAACATCATACTGAACATTTTTACTAGGCTAACGTATCAGCTCTAATATAGAGTCATATCCCAACTTAAACTTTACTGAGAACCTAACTTCTTTTGAGTCTTCTCAAACATCCCTTTAAAGGTATGTTAACAAACTTACCAGCTATCTTACAAGGTGTGTTATTAGTCACCAACACAACACCATATGAAACAGTCTCATATGTTGAAAACCAATTTCAATTGTAACATATATGAAACAAATAAGCTAAATTTAAAATCCAATCCTTGTTTGACTTTGAGTTTTTTTAAAACACAACTAGAAGATCTCCACCACGATGGTCTTCTTTTTCTGAAATGACAACATCACTAGATGTCATCAGTTGTTTTCTCTTCTTAACAGCTCTCATAATTCTATTATTCAATTTACAACGCTTAGATTTAATGTGACCCTTCTTCTAACAAAAGTAGTACATCATGTCACGATTCCTTGATTTTGATCTACCCTTCGAACCCTGAACTTCATTTTTGCCATTGTTGTTTGACTTTGGTGCTCTAACCCAAACAATGAGTCCTTCTTCTCGAGACTCAAATCCAAAAACTATTTATTTCATCTTCTTATTTGAAAACAAAGTACTATAAACTTCTTCCAAAGTTAAAGTATACTGACTATACAAAATAGTCTCTCTGAAAGCACCATATGAAGCAGAAAATGAGCACTGTAGAATCGACTCCAAATCTTCTTTATCATACTTACATCTCATAGTTTCTAGATTTGAAACTAATTTCTTGAATACGTTCAAGTGTTCTTCAATAGAATTACCTTCTGTCAACTGATGAGAATATAAACGCTACTTTAGATGCAGCTTACGTGCTAAGGATTTCTTCGTATACAGCTTCTCCAATTTTGATCATAATGGGGTGATAGTTGTTTCCTTTAAAATGTACTGCAAAATTTGATTTGATAAATGTAGACGTATCAAAGACAGTTTTTTGATCCATACAAATTTTCTCCTACTCATTAAAAAATGATCAAGCCCTAACAAATACATCTTTTAAATCCATATGACCAATTGTTATGAATTCATAGAGAAAACAAACCCTAAAACCAAGATTCACTGTGCGAACCCACTTGCTAAGCTTGTAAAATCCGTAATATTTGGATTTTATAATTTTTTGATTAAATTTTTTTGTTTTAATTGAAGTTAATTTGTTTGCTTTAACCAGGTCTTTGCCTTGTGTCGTAGGTCATCAGTCATATGTGTCGGTTGGGTCAACTAGTAAAACCAGTGAGATTTCGCATTACCAGTCTAGATTTGTGATGTGGTGTTTGGTAAGTCTAAGTTTTTAGAGTTCATGTTTTCATTTAGTGCTCGGCTTTTGTCAAATTAAAATTTAAGGATTTTATTTAATATATATAAAATATAATTTATTATATTATAATATATATATATATATATATATATATATATTAATTTTTTTAAATTATTAAAAAACATTATACGAGGAATGAGTTCTTCTTTCCTCAGCAGTGCGTGAGAGAGAGGGGAGCTGATGGGAGAGGGATTCATCCTTCTCTCATCTGATCCGTGTTCATTATGTTCTGATCTTCGACTTTCGTGAAGGTTTCTTTCTAGTATGTCGATTTTCAACTCCGTACTTCATTTGAAATCTTAGTTTTTTGTCAATCCCATATTCAAGATTGGAAACTCAAATATTTTGATTGTCTCTGTGATATATTAGTCGATTTAGAGTTTATGTAGGAGTTTTAGCCGTTTGGAGGCAAGAGTCGGTGGAAACCACCTATTTCCATAGCAAAAATTGCTCTTGAAGGTCCTTCCTGGTCAATCATTGTACGAGTTCAATCTATTGCGGGGTTAGCAGATAGTTTTGAGTTGGTGCCTAGGTTTCTCGATGGGAAGGTAGCCATCGTACCTAGTTGACCTCAGTTTGAATGGGGTCGATTGGGCTAATATGTCAAGTTGGTGCCTGGTCTTCCACATGGGGACATGGGCTACTAGACCCAATCGGTCGCAACTAAAATGGTCGACCACGTTAGTTGGCTGGTCGACCGCGCCTGTTGCTTGGTAGATTGCAACCTGCACCAGTCGATCATTATGATTCCCTGATTGACCACACAATGTAATTTTGCATACTTTCAAGTTATATATCTGTTAGTTTAGGTTTTTGTGTGGTCCTAGTTGATAGCAGAGTGGTTCATCGATTGTTGTTTAGCATTGGTTGACCCTAGACGTGTTCCGTTAACGTTTCTTGAGTCATAGACAACCATAGGCGTGTCTTATTTACCACTGCAAGGTTCCTGTTGACTAAAGTTGCATCTTCTCAATGATGTGTGGTCCCCAATTGACTACAATCATATTTGGTCGACTCTAGCAATGTGACGCCCCGCGTCAAATTCTTTCTTAACTTAACTTTTTCCTTTTTAATTATCGTGTGAAAATTTTTCTTTTTAAAACAAGTGGGAGTAAGACAAGTGTAGAGATTTAAAATGCATAACTAAATTAGAGTAAAAGCGAAAATATGAGATGCTTTGAATAAAATTCAGAGTTAAGAGCAAAAATATAAATAAGTTCAAAATATGGTTTGGAGGTTAGGGTAAGAGTTAATATTTTACAAAACAGTGTCCCTTTTCAAACCATTTCAAAATAGTTTTTTCCTTTCTTCTTCTTACGAGCCATAATCCTACTCAGGTCGATTCAGCCAGATAACCTGCAGGCTCAACGAGAAATGCATCCTCTTCTACTTCTAGAATCATTACATCTTGACAATTTTCTACACCACAAGTAAATAATGAGTCTAAAGGCCTAGTAAGGAATGGGGTATGTAGTATGACATATGCCTCTCATTCATTCTTTTTGGAATGGGTACTGCCCCAAATCTTTTTTTTTTCTTTACATTTCGTTCTTTCATTCATAAATCATACGTCAAGCGGGAGATGGAGGAATATGTGGCAGAGGGAATAGTCTGTTCTCGGCTTCTAACCACCTAGGGTAGATAGTCCCGGACCAGACAAGGGAGGGGCTTAGTCTTGACTACCTGATTAGATCTAAACTACCCGTCCATCCCCTAACTCCCCATTTCTTTTCCTTTCATTCATTTCATTTATTCGTTTTCCTCACATAAACGCATATGAGTACCACCCTAGAGGTGGCACTTCCTACTTGTTTCTATTACCACGATGCTTGTTAATGCAATGGTACAATTATAACTATAGAATACCGAATAAAAGAACAAACAGAGTTGCGAAATGAAATAGCAAATATCACAGCGAAATCCCATGCTTCAAATTTACAGAACATAACAGCAAAGAAAGCGGCAATTTAACATGCTATTATACTGAAATTAAATGGTAATTTATAATGAGATACTCAACAAACTAGGCATGTTTGACAACCGTACAATAGCATGAAATAAACATGGATATAGCCAGTGAATGGAAACATGCTTATTAAATCAATAAGTGGATGGCATGAATTGAACCTAACTAAATAATCAGAGACAGATTACATTCAAACAGATAAGAGCATGGTTCAATGGCATTATCCTTAACTAGAGCTAACAACCTATTTTAGATTTACAGAAAATTAAACAAGTCATATTAGGGGTTGATTATGCATGGTCCTTTTCTAGCAGCTCCTATCCAGCACAAAGTTTAATAGCAGTCATCAATCAGATCTATTATGTTAACAAGCAGATGATAAACAACACATCCATTAGAACAGAATTTCTATCAATGAAGTAGTTCACAGCTTAACCATATGCAACATGATTTCCCATAATCTTCAATTCATCAGTTTGTATCATAGTTTTAAACGTCAAGAAGCATAATCCTAGTAGTAGCATTATTCATTCCTCTATCAGACAAAGCATTGATTTGCAATAAAGGAAAGCACGAAATATAAATCAAAGAAACAAATAGACACTACTTGTGGGTAGGGCCTCCACTGGCCATGACTCTACCCAATCCTTACCTCAGTTTGCTATTTGTTGAAGAAATCCTACACTAAAAGAAAAGTAGCAGCGAGTCTAGCTTAATCCTGCACTCCAGTTCACGAACTTCACACTCAACACACGTATTACTTCACGAATTTCACACCTCTCTCAACTCAGGAGTCACAACACACTAGGGGATTCACTCACACACACGGAGAAGAAACGCAGAGGACAACAGGGGAGACACCAGAGAATTTTACGTAAACATGGAGCCTTGCCTGGGATGAAAGTCGCTCACCTAACAGAATGGGACGGCTCACCTCAACATGGAGGAGGAGCTGTCCAGGCAAGGGGGGAGGCGTCGCTTTGTCGTTTGGGTGGGTTTTAATTAACTAAACAACAAAACATTCTATTATTTCAAAGCTATTTCTTCGCAAATCTGGGCCTTTTCAGACGAGCGAAGGCATCCGCGCTTCATCCGCGTTTGTTCAAATTCTTCATTTTTCCCTTCAGCGCTGCATTTTCGAACGAAGGAAAGCGTCTGAACCTTCATCGCATGCGTCTGAAATGTCCAATAATTTGGACAGATTCAAATTCTCTTCATCCGCCATCGTCTGTATGTCATCCAGATTCGTCTGAAAAGTCTAATAAATTGGACAGATTCAAACTCTCTGTCTCCGCTATCGTCCCCGTTTGTCCTGACTCGTCCGAAAACTTGCATTACAGGCGGAGGAAGAATTAGGACCCAAAGCTTCGTCCTGCATCGTCCCAAAACGCTGGGGACGACATGCAATGCATTTTCGGATGCAACCCCTAGTCTGCGTGCGTCCAAAAACTTCAAATACACTTCTCTTCCAACAAAACTTTACACTTTGATTATTCCATAGTATTTATGTAATACCCCGACTTTTTATATCATAATTTAATAAGGATAATTGGAAAGAAATTAGGGGTATTTGGCTTAATTGGATAATTATGGGGGAATTACTAAGGACACATTCGTAAGATTATAATTTAAGGAATTTATTGGATGGTAATTGGATTATTTGGAATTAAAATGTGAGAAAAATATTAGATGAGGATTTAGTGAATTAAAGAAATAAAATAAATGAAGGAATAAATGAGGGGATAGGCTGAACCGGTTCATTGTGAACTGGTCCAGCGTGTAAAATAAAAAGAATGGCCTGTGGCCATTCTGTGCATGTGAGAATCGCAAAAACCAGAGAAAGAGGGAGAGAGAGAGAGAGAGATGGAGACCGTGAGTGATGGGGAGTGATGGTGTAACACCCCGATTTTTTTTTAAATTGGATAATTATCGGGGTATTACCAAGCACGTATTCGTGAGTTTTCAATTTAAAGAATTTGTTAAGATTAAATGAAAATTAACGTAATTAGAATAAATATTAATTTAACGAATTAAATTATAAATAATGAAGTTGAATTAAATTAAAATGAAGAGAGGGGACAGCTGAATCGATTCAACTAAACCGGTTCAGTTTGAGTGATTGGTTGGTTTGGTTCAAATTTTAATTAATGAAAAAGGAGAGAAAATTTAGGTTATTTGGTTTTTAGGTTATTTGAAGAGAAGAAAATGTGAAGGGAGAGAGGGAGAGAGAG